>JAPDVR010000014.1:5952828-6552828 GCA_026230005.1 Gila orcuttii | reverse complement strand
CATATCAATACTGAAATATCTGAAATGCTTCCAATACTCATTTTCCACAGAATAGATACACAATACCAGCTGCTCTTTCTCTCTCTCTCATCTCTCTGACAACGAGTTGACACACAAACCCGTCTCCCCTCACTCACTCATTTCATTTGCACCGGATGAATAGTGTTGCAGTTAAAGGGCTTGTATATGCACAAAGTACAAACAGAAAAAGATGTCATTCCCTCAACATTGGATCGAGGCCAAGACTTCACATTGAGTGGCAACGACATAAAGATGTTGTTAACTTAACATAAATTATATTGTGGCCATGGTATATCACATTCCCATGAGTTAATATGTCTTGGCTACGACAAAACGAAGTTAACTGGTCCCTTCCCAGTCACCATAGAGGCTTGTCAACTTGCAACATAAATTTTAGTCATTTAAGAAAAAACGCATACAAGAATTAAAGATGCAAAAGTAAGCCAGAAACTTTACCTGACACAGTCCTGACAACCTCTGTGGTATTCCTCAGGCCAACAAAGGAGAATTGATAAAGACGCCAGGAGCGGATGTCTCCAACTTCCACGGAGCTGCGCTTCCACTTGTATACAATCTCCTCCTTGGGGTAGCCATCTGCAAAACAATTAGATTTGGTCTAGAAAACTACATAGAAGCAAACATTTAAAAATTTCAGACACCATGCTTTGGAGGTGCTGTGAATACATTCACATCCAGATTTATTTTAAAAATCCCCCTGTAGTCAATAATTTTATCCTTTAAAACCAATATTTGATCACCAAAAAGACATATTTAAGTTTTTTTCCTGTAAAAAAAAATTCTTCATGCCTTAAAATAGCATGAATGTAACTCTAAACCCTTGCTTCATTTAGTATACGTGGAATCATGAATATGCTAATTATCCCCGCCTCCACTCACTCTCACCAGCTCACAGATCCACTCCGTCAAGTTACTGAGGTAAACGCTGCACAACTGTATCGCTCTTTACAACGTCGGACACATAATGGTGATTAATATGATTAGCCTTCTAAAAATCATTAGAAACGCTTTGAACAACACAATGTCAGTGGAGAAAGGCATATAGTTCATCATAACCTCATAATATCATACACCCGCTATATTGCTAAATCTACCTGACTTTTTATATCAACAGAAAAATATACCGGGATGACCTGGCTTCTCTTAAGACTCCACTACTAGTTCGCTGTTAATGATATGCTAAAGCCCATACCTTGGTTACAAGGTAGTTTGTGATGTCAGAAACACCAGCGATTTTAAACTGCGTTTTTGAGACTGTCTTTGGTTCACTGCAGTTTTAAAGAGAAAATACTCAGCAATGGTATTGACTTATGAATTTGTACATGGTTTGTCTTAAAGCACATTTAAAAACACCACATAGACATTTAAACAACATTAAAAACTTGATTTTCGACCACAGAGGGTCTTTAAGAAAAACAACACAAAATACCAACGATAAGTGGAATCTATGAAAATACATTAAAAAGCCCAATTATCAATAAGCAATTACATTCTTTTCCCTTTGAAATACTTGCCCATGTGAATTCTGCAAATAAGATTTGCAGCAACTTCCATTAAAGCACTCTAAAGTAGGGCTGCACCGACGCGTCAACGTCATTAGGTCGACTATGAAAATACTTTGAGGCATGGTGAAAATGAGAATCTATCACACGATCCAGACCATGATCATCAATAGTGTGGGAATGCTGTAAACTGAGGCCGAATAAAATGGTGCTTTATTCACTCTGTAAAGCTGAAATGGCATACCAACTGCTATGTACAAGCACCTTAAAAGAAAACATCCTGGGACTCTCCGACCTCAAAACTATGAGCCAGCTGGGTAAGTAACTTAGCATTTATTACAGTACGTTTTGGGAGTTGTTGTTGCGTAGCCTACTTACCAGCTGTGTTTAGGTCTAAAACTCATCGAAGTCTCCTGAAGCTGTCGGCAAGTACGTCCTTGTGTGCTAGGTAATAATGCTAATGTTAATCGCTAACGGTGCAGATGTACTTTATTACCACAACAATAAAATGGACTTTAATGTATAATTTTAAACCAGTTATTTTAAGTGGTGTATGCACATGACTTTAAAAATAAATGACTAACGTTAGATTTACATTAACACTAGGTAGTGAGCTAGTGTATGTGAACCTTTTGCAGATAAATACAAGTGCATTTGTGTTTACTATTGACTAGTCAATTAAGTAAATCATACTCCCAACTACGGTAATTAATAACAGATTATTAAACACACTTCCTTTTTAGGCCTACACTGTGAATGTATACATCTTACATTTTATGATAAATAGTTAGTTAAAAATAAAGTTTAAAATGCTTCCTGCGTTCATATATTTCATAATAAAATTACATGAATACACTACCCTTTCTAAAATACAATTATTTGTCATCATTCATAGATTTCATGTTAAAATAATATGCAGATGCACTACAACTGATATATTGTTTGCATTCATAGATTTCATTTTTAAATATGTTACTGATGCTATTTTTGTGTTTGTTTATTTCTCAGGAAGAGGCAAAGCTGTGTGCAAGATTTCTTTCATCAAAAGGATGTCACCGTTTCAAAGTATTTTTTTTACAAAATTAAAAGTTCTAAAATAAAAGTTTGAAATATTAATGGTAGAAGTTGTACTTTTTATTTATTGGAACGTTAATCATGAATCAGCTAATCCAAAAAATAACCATTAGATTAATCGGAAAAATAATTGTTAAGGTGCGTTCACACTGGACGCGAATAGAGCGTCTAGCGCGAGTGATTTCAATGTTAAGTCAATGCAAAGACGCGTTACGCGCGTAAAAAATTCCTGCGGCGCGAATGAGGCGTAACGCGGTAGACGCGAATTCGCCTCATTCGCGCGTCAAGTTCGCGCGAATGGCGCTAATAGCGCGAATTGAGCGTCTGTCGTGTTACGGCCAAATGATTTATTTAGTGGTTTTTGTGCTTTCGCGTCTGCCGCCCGTTGAAAAATCTGAACTTCTGTGTCAATTCACGCCGCGTTAACCAAACAGGAGCCAGCTTGCTGCTGTCACGTGGTGAAGTAGAGCGAAAATGAAGCGCGTAAAAAACAAAAGTTTGAAGCGAAATTTACGCGCGTCAATTTCGCTCTTGATGCGTGAATGGATTCAAAGTGTACACGCATATTGCTAGACGCGGCAGGCACGAATTTGACGCTCAATTCGCGTCTGGTGTGAACGCACAGTTAGATTAGTCAACTAATTGAAAAACGAATCAATAGATGAATCGACAACAAAAATAATTGTTAGATGCAGCCCTACTCTAAAGTCTTTATGTCTGGGCTTTGCTGGATCATTACAAAATACCAATATTCTTTTTTTTTCACATGCCTTCATGAATCGTTTGCTATGTGCTTTGGATCATTGCTATACTGTAAAATGACTTGCTTCTATTGCCTATTTATTTCTATGTTAATAAGATCTTGAATTGATCTTTTCACCACTATGCTTGACAGTAGCAATGGTGTTTAACTGTATATATTGTACACACCAAACATAGCTTTACGTTTTCAGAAATTAACCCATATAGCAACTGAAAGTGCTGAAAACATTTTTGATGTCTGCACAGTTCATAGGACAGAGCTCTGCTATCTCATCAGTTTATTCCCTTTAATACGTTTATTTGATGCTGTCAGTAGCTGGTACTATGGAAACAACCTCCAGGTGTGATAGTTGTCTGAAGCCCACATAAAATCACACCAATTCATTCGCTGATGGCACTAGTGCTACCCTCCTAGTTGCTGTGTGAGCACGGCACTAGCGCTATGAATGAATCATGCACTAATGAAACGTAAGGACTTGTCCGCACCATCGCTGCTCAGACCTTAGAGTGGAACACAATGCTGTTTCATCAGTGTGTGCCTCTGTGTTCTCGCTTATTACAATTGAGGACACTAACAGCAAGTGTATTTACTTTTACCATGTAGAAACTTATGGCTCTATGGCAGTTTTATTCCAATGGCAGACCGCGGTCCCGATCCCAATTTTACCATTTCTACAGATTAAAGTGAGTAGTGCGTCAAAACAACGGAGCGGTACACACCACAATGATATTTTGGAACTATATCTATAGTAATTTTTATCTAGAGCCAAAAGTGCTTCATTCATGTCCTTTCTGCTCTGTGCTCGTTGCTTCTCTCTCTCTCCCACGCTAAAAACGTAAAGTGCCACACTAAGAGCTGCAGATGGCGTGGTTATTTTAACAACAGTAGCAGAAACACAGTGTGCAGCAAAATACCGGTAGATAGATTCGCTAAAACACTACAGAAAACAAGAATGCAGCTAATACATATTTTTATCTGTCAAACAGATGACTCTGACCGTTTAACTAACTAACTAAACCAAGTTAAGGTGTGGCGTATCCACTCCAGGGAGTGAAACCCCCAAATCTACTCCAGAGATTGAAATCCCTGATTCCGCTCCCATGAGAGAAATTTCCCAGTCTGCTCCAGTAAGAGAAATTCCCGAATTTGCTCCAGTGTAAGAAATTCCCCAGTTCGCTCCAGTGAAAGAAATTCCCCAGTCTGCTCCAGTGAGAGAAATTCCCCAGTCCTGGTATAAACAGTGGCAGCCCTCATGTAAAGACCAGCGACTCTACCTGCGTGACTCCACCGAGCAAAAACAAGGCACTTGAGTATTGTTTTTCTTTCCTTTTATACAGCTTGTTCTCATCTGCTTGTTCTTTTGACCTGTTTCTCACTAAGTGCTTCCAAATCGCTACTATTACTAACACTCGTAAATCATGTCTCACGTAGAATGTAGCCCAATCCTAACAACCTGTGTACTTTCCCTGTGATTCTAGTACATTACTTTCTTTTTCTTTTGGTCTCTGTAATTGCCAGTCTGCTGCAAATCAGACTTCATTACATCTATTACTATTCAAGTCTCAGCCTCATGACCCTGACTGAGACCTGGATCAGACCAGAGGACACTGCCACACCTGCAGCCCTCTCCACAAACTTCATTTTTTCACACAGCCCTCGTCTGACTGGGAGAGGTCAAGGTACTGGTCTGCTCATCTCCAATTAATGAAAATCGAATCCTTTACCATATCTGTGTGACAACAGCTCATTTGATTTGCATTCAATTACTATCACCAGTCCTATTAAAATCCATTTTGTTGTTGTTTATCGTCCCCCAGGTCAGATGGGCAATTTCTTCGAGGAGTTGGATGTGTTACTCTCATCCTTCCCTGAGGATGGTACACCTCTGGTAGTTCTTAGAAACTTCAACATCCACCTGGGAAAACACAAGGCTGCTGATTTCCACACTCTGCTTGTCTCCTCTGACTTCATGCGAGTATCTACTGTGGCCACTCACAAATCAGGTAACCACATGGACCTTATTTACATGTGCTACAGCTCCACTGACTGCTGGTCACTCCACTGCACACCTCAGATCACTTCATCCTCAATATTAATGTCAATCTGACACCTGACACAACACACACTCCTTATCAGGTCACCTTTTGGCGTAACCTACACTTACACTCAACCTCCCGCCTATCCTTTTTGGTTTCATCCACACTTCCTCCCCCTAATCAGCTCTCATCACTAGATTCTAACAGTGCAACTGATACTATTTTCTCCACTCTAACATCATGCTTATACAACTTATGCCTCCTTTCATCCAGGACAGCCCGTGCCACCCCCTCTGCCCCCTGATTATCTGATGTTCTCCACGAGTATTGTTCTAAGCCGGGGTGCCCAATCCTGCTCCTGCCGATCGACTGTCCTGCACAGTTCATTTCCAACCCTAATCAAACACACCTGAAGCAACTAATTATGGTCTTCAGGATCACTTGAAAATTAAAGGCAGGTATGTTTGATTAGGGTTGGAGATGAACTGTGCAGGACAGTCGATCGGCAGGAGCATGATTGGGCACCCCTGTTCTAAGCTCAGGGCTGCAAAGAGGAAGTGGCACAAATCGAAAGATCCCACTGACCTTGGTTTGTATCAATCCCTCTTCTCTTCCTTCTCTGCTGATGTATCTACTGTTAAAATTAATTACTACCACAACAAAACTAACAATTCATCTGATTCTCCAATACTTTTCAAAACCTTCTGTCTTCTCAACCCTCCTCCTCCTCCATGATCAACCCTAACAGCTGACGACTTTGCCACATTCTTCATAAACTAAAACCACCACCATAAGAGACCAATTTTCCACATCACATTTTGACATGCGCATCTTAACAGCTAACACATACATTCTGGCTTCTCTCCACTCTCGGAGGCAGAAGTCTCAAAACTCATCCTTTCCAATCTCCCTACTACCTCTCCACTTGATCATATCCCCACTCATCTCCTTTAAGCCATTTCTTCTTCAGTCGTACCCGCACTTACTTATATCATCAACACCTCTCTTCACAGTTGTACTTTTCCCACAGTATTTAAGCAGGCTTGGGCAACCCCTCTGCTTAAGAAATACACTCTAAATCCAGCACATCTAGAAAATTACAGACTGGTATCCCTTCTTCCATTCATTGCTAAAACACTTGACGAGTTGTCTTCAATCAAGTCTTTATCTTTCTTGCACAGAACAACCTCCTGGACAACAACCAGTCTGGTTTCAAAAGTAGACACTCAACGGAGACTGCCCTGTTCTTGGTTATTGAAGCTCTGATACTGGCAAGAGCAGCTTCCAAATCCTCAGTACTCATCTTGCTGGATCTGTCTGCTGCTTTTGACACAGTTAACCACCAGATCCCTCCTGTCAACCCTCAAGACAAAGGGCATCTCAGGAACCGCACTACAATGGTTCAAGTCTTACCTCTCAGGTAGGTCCTTCAGGGTGTCGTGGAAAGGTGGGGTGCCTCAGGGCTTGGAACACTTCTCTTCTCCATCTACACGTCATCACTAGGATCTGTCATTCAGAAACATGTCAGCCTGCCTGACAGACATTTCTTGCTAAATGAAAGACAACTACCTTCAACTAAACCCTGCGGCCCCGGCCAACCAAACACTCCATCACAACTTCTCCATTCAGCAAGCTTCGTCAGCCATAACTCCATCCAGGACAGCCAGAAACCCTGGAGTTGTGATTGATGATCAGTTGAACTTCACAGACCACATTGCTAGAATTGCCCCTTCCTGCAGATTTGTCACATACAACATTAGAAGGAACAGGTCCTTCCTATCAGTGCATGCTACACAACTCTTGGACCAAGCTCATGTTCTAACCAGACTGGACTATTGTAATACTCTCTTGGAAAGCCTTCCAGCATGCACTGTCAAACCTCTGCAACTGATCCAGAATACTCCAGCTAGAGTGGTCTTAAACGAGCCTGAAGAGAATGTGCGTCACACCTCTCCTCATAAACTTGCACTAGTTGCCAATCGCTGCTCACATCATATTCAAGGCACTGATGTTTACCTACAGAACAACCACTTGCTCTAAACCCCTATACCTAAACTCACTACTTCAGACCTATGTGCCCTCCAGAAGTTTGCATTCTGCAAGTAAACCGTGGCTTGTGGTGCCATCTCAAAGAGGCACAAAATCACTTTCACAGACCTTTACCTGGACTGTTCCCTGCTGGTGGAATGACCTGCCAAACTCAACCCGAGCTACTGAGTCTTTAGCCATTTTCAAGAAACTGCTGAAGACGCATCTCTTTCGGCAACACATGACCTATTAATACTAACATTTACTGTTCTATGTCTATTAAAAAATACACGAACACCTTGCTATGTGTACTGTGCTAAACTAAATGGGACTGGTCACAGCAGTTGCATATTGCTGCCCTATTGTTAGTTTGATTGCTTCTATTGCTCTCCTAATTTGTAAGTCATTTTGGATAAAAGCGTCTGCTAAATGATTAAATGTAAATGTAAAAGTAAGCTGTCTGACTCTGAATTGGAACATGGTTTGTGTAACATTACCAACACATTATTAGCTGGTTGATAACGTAGTCAAGCAAAAGGCAAATCATATTATTTACCGTTATATCCGCCGTTGTAAAGAGCGATTCCATTGTGCAACATTTACCTCAGTAAGTTGACCGAGTGGATCTCTGAGCTGGTGTGAGTGAGTGGAGACGGGGCTAATTTGCATTTTCATGGTTCTGCGTATACTAAATAAAGCAAGGGTGTAGAGTTACATTCAAGCTATTTTAATGCATGAATATTTTTTTTTTCACAGGAATTTTTACTTTTTTACTTTTTTCACTTTTAATAATGTAATTTTGGTGATCAAAGATGAGTTTTAAAGAATAAAATTATTGACTACAGGGGGACTCATGCGAACTTTAAGCTTGCATATTGTCAGGCTAGCTTTGCTTAATTGTTTACTCCTTTCATGATACGCAACTTGTAAAACATCACTTTAAATGTGTATTTACTGTTGCTGCTGCTGTAAACTTAAAAAGCATGCTAGCTTGCTTACATGCCTAATTATCCACTCTTTGTAACAACACAACTTGTAAAACCAGTGTTGGGATGGTTGATACCGGGGCTCCGATGTGACAACATAGTTTTCAAAGCTTAGGTTTAAAATAATTGGTGCTTCACTACCCCACCTGATGCATAAAAGGGAAATGATTATCCCGTCACTTAGAGGGCTGTCAGTAGAAGGGCAAGATGCAAACAACTATTTTGAGAAAGAGAGGCCGATCCATAGTTTGGGAGCATTTTAATATGGAATCCCCTACTAAGGTAGGCTGATGCAATAATAATTATTCTTCGTCGTCTTCTTATCATTATCATTATGGTAGGCTTGTGTTAAAACTTTAAGAAATCCGCCATGCACACTGCTTCTCCCATGGTCTCAACTTGGTGGTGAAGAAAGCCATTGATTTATTGATTCCCTGAGTTAGAAGACCTCCATACCCGAGGGCACAAGATCTTGGTTCACTTCAGATCCAGCACCACAGCCAAGGACATGCTGTCACAGTTCCAGCACCAGATGGGTAGGCCTCAACTGATTCAGGAAGTGGAAACAAGATGGAATAGTACCTTCACAATGTTTCAACAGCTGTATGAGGACCAAGAGCCTCTAGGAGCTCCTCACTCTAAGATCCAAGCTGTCACCATTCACACATGAGGAGTATTCTATGATACTGATTCTATGAATCAGTGCCTTGGGATTCTTGAGCCTTTCCACCAAGCCACGGGGGAAATGTCTGAGGAGAAAAAGGTGTCAGGATCCAAGGTGATCCCAATGATCAGAATGTTGAAAACATTAATTTGAGATATGAGTACCAAAATAACATCAGATATGGGCTCACGACTGGCTGCATATCTGCCCAAACAACTGAATGAGAGGTTTATCACTCATGAGCAAAAGAGCTGCCTTGCTCTGGCAACACCCACGTTTTAAAATGGTGGATTTTAGTAGTGACACCTGTTCCCAGCATGCGGTAAAAAATCTAATTTAACAATGTGCAGCAATCATCAAAGCCTCTAGACCTGAGAGGTCATCACAAACACCAGCACCACAGGCTTAACCAACACCAGGGACCTCAGCAGGGTCTTCAGCAGCACCCACAAGCTCATCATCAAACATTGTAGAGCAGGGGTGTCAAACTCAGTTCCTGGAGGGCCACAGCCCTGCAGAGTTTAGCTTCAACCCTAATTAAACACACCTGATCAGTTAATCAAGTCCTTCAGGCTTATTTGAAAACGGCAGGTGTGTGTGTGTTGAAGCAGGGTGGGAACAAAACTGTGTAGGGCTGTGGCCCTCCAGGAACGGAGTTTGACACCTGTGTTGTAGAGGTAGACCTAAAAAAAAAACTGGACAAGTGCTCCGCAGCTACCAACAGTGCCACTGCAGATGATACAGTGGAAGTTCAGAAGTACCTTGAGGATCCCATTCTGCCACGTTGTGTTGATCCACTTGAATAATGGTCTAGATAGTATTCAGAATGGTCATGACCTGGCTAAACATTACTTGTGTACACCTGCATCCTCTGTCCCATGTGAGAGAGTATTCTCCAAGGCTGGAGAAGTAATCAGCAAAATAAGGAACCAACTGAACCCCAACACACTGGAACAGATCCTGTTTTTGAATAAAAATATTGAGGCCTTTGCAGTCTAAGTCTACACCCCAAGCACATTCCCAGAAAAAAAGTTATTTATTCACCTTTGCACTGTTGCAAAATCGTATTCCATAACTCTTGTGTTTGACTTTACATAGACTTGGTTGTGTGTGTGTGTGTGTGTGTGTACACTTCTTTGGGATTCAGTAGAATATAGTTTTGAGTCAATTGTAACCTTAACACCAGACAGAAACTGAATGTACATCTCACCTCTTTTGCATTTAATCATGTTTTATAGCTGGGGTCTCTGAACAGAACATAAGACCCTGAAAAGAACATAAGTTAAACAGCTCACCCAAAATATATATTTTTAACTACTCACGTCAATTATTAATTATCATCACATACTTGTATATTTTATATTATTGATCAATATGTAAATCCGTTGACCAGGCTACACATGACATGAGTAGTGGTCTCATTGGCACAAATTGGCAAGCGGAGCGGTCTTGCAATTGCTACTTTGGGGTATCGCGGCTACCGTGCTGTTTGGCGCATTCAGTAGGTTTCTTATCGATGGATTTGTCCTATTATTCCTGGGATTTTCGATATGCCTTTGCAGTACTCTTTTTCCCGGACACGACGCGACGGTCACGGAGTGAATGCGCAACTTCTTCGCTCGCTCAACTGTGGAATAGAACCTGTTTGTGGATCTTCGCATCTAAGGATGGCACTGCTAAATGTTTGATCGTTGCTTAATAAGATTTTTATTTTACATGACTATTTTACTTCACATAATCTGGACTTTCTCTTCATGACCAAAACTTGGACAAAAGAGGGCGATCCAAGTCCGTTTACCAACCTCATCCCCCCAAATTGTACTTTTATTAGCACCCCTCGGATGTCTGGTCGCAGAGGGAGTCTAGCAGCAGTTTTCAGGGACAACTTCCATGGCCAAATCATTCCACCTGATGCATATGATAGTTTTGAGCTTCAAATGTTACAAACGGTCCACAGTGTGTTTTTAAATGAGTTTGCAGATTTTCTGGGGGGGTATAGTAACAAAGTTTGAAAATATTCTGTTACTGGGTTATTTTAATATTCATATTTGTTGCCCCACAAAGTCACTCTCCAGCGATTTCTGTAACCTTACTTACTGAATTTTACGCAGTGGGTGCAGGGATCCACACACATCAAAGGTCACACTCTGGATCTGGTTTTTACAATGGCTTTTCTGACCACAAATCTGTTTTATTTAATGCAGTGGTCTCAAACTCAATTCCTGGAGGGCCACAGCTCTGCAGAGTTTAGCTCCAACCAGCTCAAACTCACACCTGCAAGGACGTTTCTAGCAATCCTGAAGACCTTGATTAGCTGGATCAGGTGTGTTTGATTAGGGTTGGAGCAAAACTGTGCAGAACTCTGGCCCTCCAGGAATTGAGTTTGAGACCACTGATTTAATGCCACCTTTCCTGGTCGATCTGATATTACTGCCCCACCAGTCCGATGGACTCGTCACTTCGCAGCGAATGCTGCTGAGGAGTTTGCTTCATCTTATAGAGCAGCTCATTTCCCTGGCTTAACGGATTCAACGGCCAGAATACAAAATGCTGATGAGTACCTCTGTTCTTTTAACAATACCTGTCTGAACATCTTCAACCGTTCAAAACCTCAACCGTGTTTAAATGACTTGATTCGCTCACTCAGAAAAACTTGTAGGAGTTATGAACGCAAATGGCATAAGACTAGGTTGCAGGTTTCCTATGAACTTATGAGGGAATCTCTCTCAGTATTTCAGAAAGCAATCAAGGTTGCAAAAGCTAAATATTTGTCAGAGATTATAAATAACAATTGCCATAGTCCTAGAATACTACTGTATATTCTTCTGTTGATTCTGTCTTAAATCCGGTGGTAAATGTTTTTATTAGGGATGTCCCGATCCGATCCACAGCATCGGTATCGTGCCGATACTGGCCCAGAACGCTAGATCGGAGATCGGAGGGGAGAAAAAATAGGATCCGATACCTATCCAACAATGCTTGAATATAGCATTTCCCTTGCTGCGACATCCAATTAAGCGGCGCATATTGGGCGGTTTTGCAATCTATTTTGTGGGCAAAAAATGGGTTTGGGCGGGTGGATAAAAATTGGGCTGGTTTCAGATCAGTTCGGCGGGTTTTTGTAGCCGAAACACCGGCACTTCAGATCCTTCTTTCGGCGACCCTCTGTTCAGCTGGCAGTCTGTCTCACTCACTCACTCACGCACGCACGCGCACACACACATCTCTGGCTGACGTGCCCCCTAAACTCACAACAGACACTCCATCCCACTACCTTCGGTGTACTATGAACACGGTTTTGCAATCCGTCTCCTCAGTTTATAAACCGTAGGCTGTAAACTGTATGCTACACAGGATTTTGACGCATATCCAAGAAAGGGTTTGTGCAGAGTGTGGAGCGCGCACTGCATTGCACGGAGCGCGGGCGCGAACACTTCCGTGTTTCTTTCAACAGTGGAAACAACTTAAAATACTCTATAATTTCTGGTCATACAGAAAATAACTTATTTATATATAACTTACGTCAATATTTATTTTTTTGTGCAGCTTTTGGTGTGCATACAGTGGAAAAGTACACGGACCAATGGGTAATTTTAAAGCTTGTTAATGATTAACTTGAAACCTGTTGGTAGCTTAAGTAGCCTACTGAAGTAGCCTGCCTGCCTGTATTTTTTTTTTTTAATAAAGGGTGGCAGTCTTTCATAATTAACTGTTGTTGTGGACTATATACTGGAGAAGTATTTGTTCTCCATTTGAGTGAGATGTTTTTAGGTTGCTAATTGAGCAAAGTGCTTCCATATATTTTATTAGGCCTAGTATTAGTTCAAGAATAAAATAGAATAAAATAAAAATATCGGATTAATATCGGTATCGCAAATAGCCAAAGCTGCGGCATCGGTATCGGAAGTGAAAAAGAGGTATCGGGACATCCCTAGTTTTTATAGATGTGTCTGAAACTACACGTGAATTTTTTTTTTTACATTCTTTGTTGAGAAAGCGATTACGCCCCAAATTCAGACATATCTGCCTTAGCACATTTTAGACCAATCTCTAACCTACCATTTTAGGCCAAAATTTTGGAGAAAGTGGTGTTATTTCAATTACAGGTCTTAGTACAAACCCTATTTATGAAACATTTCAATCAGGTTTCAGAAAATTACATAGTACTGAATCTGCTCTACTAAAAGCCTCAAATGACATCCTATTGGCTACTGATGCCGGAAATGCTGTTGCTTTGGCCTTACTAGATCTCAGCTCTGCCTTTGATATGGTAGAGCATAATACACTCATCTCTCGTTAAAAAAAAATGCATTGGCCTTAAAGGGATCACTCTTGAATGGTTCCGGGCCTTCGTAAGTGACCGTAAGATTTCTGTTCATATTGGACAACATACATCCTCCACTGCTCCTTTGACTTGTGGTGTCCCTCAGGGTTCCATTCTTGCTCCAATTCTATTCATGATATATTTGCTGCCCCTGGGTTCAATCTTTCATAAATATGGGATTTCTTCTAATTTATATGCTGATAATGCGCAGTTTTATCTTCCTTTGCAATCTAATGATAAACATAAAATGGGAGCTCTGATTGATTGTATTCAGGAACTTAAATTATGGTTAACAAATAATTTCTTGACATTAAATGAAGACAAAACTGAAGTGATTCTGTTTGGGCTTAGTGATGCTTTTAATGCCAGTATTTATACCTTGGTTACTTAACCCAATTAAACCCCGTGTGCAAAAAATGTAGGCTTTCGATTTGATTCTGGTCTTAAGTTTGATAAGCAGATCAATGTGGTAGTTAAGTCGTGTTTTTTCCATCTTTGTCGGCTAGCTAAAGTCAAATCGTTTTTATCTCTAAAAGATTTTGAAAAAGTAATTCATGCATTCATCACTTCCCGCTTAGACTATAGCGTTTCGCTCTATTATGGGATTAATCAGTCATCTATGGAGCAATTACAAATGGTCCAAAATGCAGCTGCCAGGCTTCTGACTAGCTCACGTAAATTTCACTGACTGTGGGTACTTGACACTGGACTTCAGGCATTTTGGCATTTCCTTCTCCCCAGTCTTCCTCAAGACTCTGGCACCTTGATTTCCGAATGACATGCAAAACTGAGCAACAGTCCAGTGCTGCTTCTCTGTAGCCCAGGTCAGGCGCTTCTGCCGCTGTTTCTGGTTCAAAAGTGGCTTGACCTGGGGAATGCGGCACCTGTAGCCCATTTCCTGCACACGCCTGTGCACGGTGGCTCTGGATGTTTCTACTCCAGACTCAGTCCACTGCTTCCGCAGGTCCCCCAAGGTCTGGAATCGGTCCTTCTCCACAATCTTCCTCTGGGTCCGGTCACCTCTTCTCGTTGTGCAGCGTTTTTTGCCACACTTTTTCCTTCCCACAGACTTCCCACTGAGGTGCCTTGATACAGCACTCTGGGAACAGCCTATTTGTTCAGAAATTTCTTTCTGTGTCTTACCCTCTTGCTTGAGGGTGTCAATGATGGCCTTTTCTGGACAGCAGTCAGGTCGGCAGTCTTACCCATGATTGCGGTTTTGAGTAATGAAACAGGCTGGGAGTTTTTAAAAGCCTCAGGAATCTTTTGCAGGTGTTTAGAGTTAATTAGTTGATTCAGATGATTAGGTTAATAGCTCGTTTAGAGAACCTTTTCATGATATGGTAATTTTTTGAGATAGGAATTTTGGGTTTTCATGAGCTGTATGCCAAAATCATCAGTATTAAAACAATAAAAGACCTGAAATATTTCAGTTGGTGTGCAATGAATCTAAAATATATGAAAGTTTATTTTTTATCATTACATTATGGAAAATAATTAACTTTATCACAATATGCTAATTTTTTGAGAAGGACCTGTATATGAAAGTTTAATTTGTATCATTACATTATGGAAAATAATTAACTTTATCACAATATGCTAATTTTTTTAGAAGGACCTGTAAATGATGATATATGATGACATAAGATGTGTGGTTTTCAAAGCACAAGGAGATGCAAAGCTCACTGGCCTCACCCCACTGATCAACAAGAACAATTTCCAACTCTCAAAGTAACACATTTTCCTCTGTACTGTTTCTAGAAAAAATCCCCAATTTCCTCTGAAACTACAGATGATGCTGTCCCATGAGACTGTCCCATGACACATCTGCTGCTTTATTTCCCCTCCATAGCCAAATGAGAAGAAAAAAATGGCAGTGACACAGTTTGCTTGTATAAGCATGTAAAGACATGTATCTCCAAGTTTGGCCAAATTGTCATTTTCCTCATTACCTGTCCTTCATATTTCAAGAAAAACATTTAAGTGAAGTGTCTTTTATAGCATCATAAAATGGTTTCTATGCTCTCAACTACATCAGAGCATGAAAGCAGGCATGGGGTGGAGAAAACTGGAGAGAAAAAGCGAGCAAGAATGGAACTGATATAGATGGATTTGCAAGTTAAGCATATGGCCAGACTTACAGCTTGAGAACTCCAGGGGACATGAATGTTCATCCATTGGAAAGTTATTCAGTTTAAGCTGGCACTCTGCATCAATGGTCAACCTACAGACAAAAATTTCCTTAATTAGATTTCTCTATATAAGCTGTTTCATTGGCATACCTGTAACAACATTAATAATCTACAGCACTAGAATACAGTGATATACATAATTAAACGAATGACAAAACATGTAAGCTGAGAGTTGGCATCAAATGCAATTAATAGCAGGCGTGCTTCATAATTGTTATAACTGGATAAATGCTTTCCAGAAGAATGTAATCAGACTAGAGTTGCATTAAGAATCAATTAAAGAAGTCAGGGTGAACATTAAACCATGATCACTTGTAAAGGGTTTGTATTACAAAAGCTACCCAGATAGCAAGGTAATATTGAAACAATGTTGAGTTTTCCTCCAAACCACCATTTTGTTTGAGATTGACATTTCAGTGTTTAAAGTATGTTAGATCAGCATTGAAATTTTGATGAAAGCCAACATCACACATGGGTGATGCAAGAGACATGGAACTAGCATTGATTTGTAGCTTTTGACCACAAGATCATGCGAGTTTGTATCTCTAGAGGCCACCCCCCCCCCCCCAATCAAAGGGCCATTTTCAAACTATGAAGGGCACTTAACCCAATTTGGGGGCTTGGTTTAGGGGTGGGGTTAGGGATGAGCCTTTATGATTTTAGCAAGTCGGTAAAGCAGTTAAAAATCCCCATAATGGTTTGAAATGCCCACTGATTGTGAAATGCCTATTTTGGTTATTCATATGTACTTCTCAGTAGTCTAATAGATGTGAGATGCTTTAGAAAGTAAATGGGTATATCTTATAAGTCTTGTTTGTTGAACCACCTGAAATAAGATTTCTCTGGCACAATTTAAAATGGTGCATCTACTCAAGATGCCTCTCCGCCTTTGTTTTACTGGCTTATTTTTCTGTGTTTATTGATTTTGTATAGTTACTGACTGTAATTAAATACATTAATTTTAATGTTATTAGTGTTTAAATAAATCAGATCTCAATATTTCAAGAAGTAGTGCACAAGGTCAGGCAAGTTTTTGTCAGTTTTACGCTTTTCAAAAATGGCCAAAAGGACGGTGCAAGGACATCTTTTGACGTTCTTTAAAAAGAAGAGAACAGAAGGTATGTTGACACTCTTTCGGGACATTCACTTGACACAAAATTAGAAAGAATATAAGTAAATCATGTACAGTACATTGATTGAATAAAGGATGTTGTCAAGTTATTGAAAATGATTGCAATCGCCTAGGTGGTAATTAGGGATGCACCGATATGAACATTTTGGCCGATACCGATAACCGATAATTCTTTACATTTGAAAGCCGATAACCGATATATTGGCCGATAAATCTAAATAAAAAAAATTATATACTTTGATAGCCTGTATAACAAAATGCTCACCATTAAAAGCCTTGTCTCAAACACTTTTAACATAAATCAAACATATACAATACAGTATAGCCTAGTTTGAACCAGTGTAAGATTCCTTAACTTTTAAAATTAATTTTACACTCATATGGACAACTTTCTTTATTAAAAAATGGTAACACTTTACAATAAGGTTTAATTTTGTTAGCATTAGTTAGCATGAACCAACAATTTTATAAAACATTTTTAAGAAAGTTGTATCTGTTAACATTAGTCAATGCACTGTGAACTAACATGAACACACATATTTTATTAACTAACAATAACACAGGCTATTGCTCTCTGTTAGTTAATGCATTAACAAATGAGACCTTATTGTAAAGTGTTATCAAAAAATAATAACATTGGGCTGCACATAAAGAAACAAAATGCATGTGGCATTGATCAATAAAATGGAATCGCCTCCGCACAGACAATAAGAAAAATATATTTTAATCAAACCATATCGTTGATGAAAATAATACGAGAACAAAATAATGTTAGTTATTAATTATACGAGAACAAAATAATATTAGTTATTAATTATAACGCAATGTTTTTGAAAAAATAAACATTTTTAATATTACATTGATAGTAAACATCTTTAATAGCTTAGTTACTGTTTCAAATGACATTGCTGTGTGAGCGCGCGCGCTGAAGCTGAAGAGAACGAACGTTAAACCGAATCGCTTTGCTAGAAGGTTAATCAACTCGACGGTTGCTGAAGAATGCAAACCCAAAGAATTTATAAATGTATTACAATAGTGAATACAATTATAATTGTATGACAGTCCCAATCATAGCTTTTAATGTTTTGCATTGTTGTTTAATCTGCGCGCGCTGGAGCTGAAGAGAACGAGCACCGGGAAACTGAAGAACTTTTCTAGCATGTTGGTTAAATCCACGAAACGCATCATATGTGAGATTAATCAGATATTTATATTACATCAACTTTATATTACGACTTATCTGCGCAAAATGACGTGAATGCACAATCGAACTTGTGCTGGTCATAATGTGTAATAGCTATCCCTGTTCTGGACGCGCTATTCCTACAACAACGCGCTGAAACGGCAACTAAACAGAGAATTCACAACGTTTTATTACAATAGTGTTCTCATTATAATGGCATCTACTATGACAGTCCCAATTATAGTTATAAATGTGCATTGCTGTTTGAGCTGCGCACGCTAAAGATAAAGATGATCACCTGTACAATGAAGCGCTACTGCATCGTTCATTAACTCAACCAAACGCATCCTATATTAGATTAATCAGATATATATACACAAATTAAACATATTATAACTTACAATGGCACAGAATGCTGCGAATGCTCAAGAGAACTTGACTGTGCTTGTCATGGAGGCTTAACTCCATAGACGCGCTCTTTCCACCTCAACGCGCTCGGTGCACTATAACACGTGGGCGAACAAGAATTCACAACATTCTTTTGCAGGCGTGTTTTTATTATAATGTTATGAAGCATATGTGACAGATTTGTGCTGCACATGTTGCACTGAACTGTATCTTCCTTTTCGAAGTGAATCCAATCATTCAGAACCATCATGGCGAACAGCGCGCGTCTCTCAACTGAAGTAAATAATCTATTATCTATCGGCTTTGATATATCGGCCAAATTTTCTTATCGGACCGATAACGATAACATCAAAAAAGACCATTTATCGGCCGATATCGATATGTGGTCGATATATCGTGCATCCCTAGTGGTAATGCACACATGCATATGTTAAGTAAATGTGCGTGTGTTTATTTCCAAAATAGTCAGGTTTTATTCCCTAAAGCAAGGGCGGATTAAGCTCTACACAGGCCCCTATAGGCTTCGTAATGTCTAGAGCCCCCCCCCCACATCCCTTGACTACCCACACCCAATACAAACACATGTGCATGATATAACCTCATAAATATTAGTGATAAATATTTACAAAATAAATAATGTATATTACTGATGAACTACATATCATATAATAATGGCTATTCAGGTGAGGTGATTCAATTTTTTCTGGCCCATTGTCAAGGCTGAATTCAGGATCGCCCCTGACAGAAGTAAATACTTGCTTTATAAGGGGATTTTATGGCACTAAATATTTACCTCTAAATTATGCACCATTTATCTTCTGTAATACCATGGTGTAACCACTAGATTGCAGTACAGCCCTATATATAAATATATAAACATGGCTGTGTATTCCCTACAATGGTGGATGAAGTACACAAATCAAGTAAAAGTCCTCATACCCTAATAAAATATTACTAGTAAATGTAAAAGCACAGAAGTACTTATTTTTTTAATGAATTTAAGTATTAAATGTAAAAAGTACTTTTGACAAAAATTGTATTATCTCTAGCATTGTTATCCCTATTATCTCTAGCATTGGCTAAGGTATATAGACCTCCAGGGCCTTACGCCAATTTCTTAAAAGAGTTTGCTGACTTTCTATCAGATCTTTTGGTCAACGTCGATAAAGCATTAATTGTTGGAGATTTTAACATACACGTAGATAATTTAAATGATGCGTTAGGGGCTGCGTTTACAGATTTATTAAACTCCTTCGGGGTCAAGCAAAACGTCACCGGACCAACTCATCGTCTTAATCATATACTGGATTTAATTATATTATATGGAACCGATCCAACCGATATAGATATCATTCCACAAAGTGATGATGTCACTGACCACTACTTGGTAACTTGCATATTACGCACTGCTGTAATATGTCATGCTGCGCCACGTTATCGATCAGGTAGAACAATTCGTCCATCCACCATAGATCATTTCTCAAATAGCTTATCTGATCCGTCTCAGCTGCTGCCTGAACCCAAACAAACAGATGAATTAGACGAACTAACTAGCACTATGAGACCAATTCTCTCTGGAACATTGGATATTGTTGCACCCATTAGATTAAAAAAGGTCAGAGAAAAAAGTATAGCACCATGGTACAATAATACTACGTATGTTTTAAAGAGAGAAACCCGTAATTTAGAGCGTAAATGGAAAAAAAACTAATTTAGAGGTCTTTAGAATCGCGTGGAAAGACAGTATGTCACTTTATAAAAAGGCACTTAAAACGGCCAGGGCTGAGCACCTCAGCAAATTAATAGAAAACAACCGAAATAATCCAAGGTTTTTATTTAATACCGTGGCTAGACTAACAAATAAACAGACGTCATCTGAACAAAATACCTCGTTACAGTTTAGTAGTAATGATTTCATTAACTTCTTCACCGAGAAAAATGAAAGCATCAGAATCAAAATCGTAAACGTTCGATCTTTGCTCGCGCCTTATAATTCAGCCGCAATTATCACCCCGCAAGAACAATTACAATGCTTTACAACCATAGAACAAAAAGAGTTAAATAAACTTATCACTTAATCTAAAACAACAACATGTTTATTAGATCCTATACCAACTGAACTACTGAAAGAAGTGTTACCTATAGTGGAAGAGCCTCTTCTCAATATTATTAACTCATCTTTATCTTTAGGTCATGTTCCAAGAACGTTCAAGCTGGCAGTTATAAAACCTCTTATTAAGAAACCACAATTAGATCCAAATAACCAAGCAAATTACAGACCCATTTCGAATCTTCCATTTATGTAAAAAATATTAGAAAAAGTTGTGTCCGCTCAACTCGGCTCTTTCTTGCAAGAAAACGACATCTATGAAAAGTTCCAGTCTGGATTCAGGCCACATCATAGCACTGAAACTGCGCTTGTTAGAATCACAAATGATTTACTTTTAGCTTCGGACCAAGGCTGTATCTCAGTACTAGTTTTACTTGATCTTAGTGCTGCGTTCGATACTATAGATCACACAATACTCTTAGATCGACTACAAAATTACACTGGTGTTCAAGGACAAGCATTAAGCTGGTTCAGGTCATACTTATCTGACCGCTACCATTTCGTCTACTTGAATGGAGAAAAATCGATTATAACTTCGGCAAACTATGGAGTCCTGCAGGCATCTGTGTTAGGCCCTTTATTATTCTCAATATATATGCTGCCACTTGGTAATATTCTAAGGAAACATGGAATTAGTTTCCATTGTTATGCTGATGACACTCAAATATATATTTCATCACGGCCAGATGAATACGCTAAATTATCCAAATTGACAGATTGTGTTAAAGATATAAAAGATTGGATGACGCGTAATTTTCTTTTATTAAATCCAGACAAGACAGAGGTAATACTTATCGGTTCTAAAAACCGTCCACAAAACCTTTCACAGCACGACTTTAACATAGTAGGATGCCCTGTTACTTTATCCGCTACAGTAAAAGACCTGGGTGTTACATTAGACTGCAACCTGTCTTTTGAAAAGCATATTTCATATGTTACAAAAACTGCCTTTTTACACCTTAGAAACATTGCTAAGCTACGTAATATGCTATCAGTCTCTGATGCAGAAAAGTTAGTTCATGCATTCATGACCTCGAGACTAGATTACTGTAATGCTTTATTAGCTGGTTGTCCTGCATCTTCAATAAACAAGCTACAGTTAGTCCAAAATGCAGCCGCTAGAGTTCTTACTAGAATAAGAAAATATGATCATATAACACAGATTTTATCATCACTTCATTGGTTACCTATAAAGTTCCGTATTAAATACAAGGTATTGCTTTTGACTTATAAAGCTCTAAATGGTTTAGCTCCAGTCTATTTAACGGATCTTCTATCGCCTTACAATCCATCGCGCTCTTTAAGATCACTAAATTCAAGGCTTCTGGTCATTCCTAGGATATCCAGATCCACCAAAGGAGGCAGAGCATTTTCACATTTAGCTCCGAAGCTCTGGAATAGCCTTCCTGATATTGTTCGTAGCTCAGACTCGCACTCCCAATTTAAAACTAGACTGAAGACGCATCTATTTAGCCAGGCATTCATATAAGTTTTTTATCTTACAGTTACTGTAAATTCGGCCTCTAGTTCATAAACGCCAGAGGAGAACTGGCCCCCGACTGAGCCTGGGTTCTCCCAAGGTTTTTTTTTCTCCATTGGGTCATCTGATGGGGTGTTAGGACACCATTAGGTCACTGGATGGAGTTTTTCGGTTCCTTGCCACTGTTGCCTTTGGCTTGCTCAGTTGGGGATATTCAAATTAATTAACCAATCATACCATTGATCAGCTACCAAACTTGGATGTCTTTTTTCCAGTAATAAACAAACATTGTTAAGTTGTTTTGATTGATACTGTGAAGCAGCTTTGATACAATCTGTATTGTGAAAAGCGCTATATAAATATATTTGACTTGACAAATGTATATTTATTTTGCAATTTCATATACTCCATCTTACTGCTCAAAATGTGTGTTGGAGGGGCGGGTGGGTACTAGACACACAGATAGAGCTTAAATAGGTTATAGCTCAATATGACATCATTGTAAATCATTATGAATTTTCATTAAGGAAGATTATGCAGACATTTAATTTTATTACTAAAACTTGTTATACACTGATAATACTACTACTGATATTTTCTGATAATTCAATTATCAGTGAAAATAAATGACAGGGGATGTGAGTAAAAAATAAAATAATGTGCAAACAAATAAAAATGACAAAATATATCATATAGTAGGCCTATATAGAAGTGAGGAAAAACAAAATGTGTGTAAATCATATAAACATACAATATAAAACAGACGTCACAAAGGGCAAAATGTGTTAAGATTTTAAAGGCACAGTATGTAAGTTTCGCCACTAGAGGTTTCTTATTCAAAATGATAACAAAGACATTGATAACACTGTTAATGAGCGTAAAATCATAAGAGGTGTCGTCTTAAAATCGATGGGACTCAGGCAGAAATCATGTTCATGGATCAGCTAATTTAATAAAGTTTTATTAATTTTACTGTGGTATGAAGCTGGGTGGGGCAGAGAGCCGTTGGAGCGGAGCGGGGCAGGTGTAGTGAATGCTAATAGCCATGTTTCCACTGATGGGCCAAAAGCAATCATGTTAGTGCATGCCAGTTTCCACTGTTCATCTGAGTTTTCCAGTTTATCTAATTCAGGATAGGGTCAACACTGCTGCTCATTTCTCATGTTATCATATCAGACTACCAGCTATCAAAAACCTTTAAGACATTTAAAACAATGTTCAGCTCAAAACTCTCAGAACACTCTCAAAACTTTCAGATACCAGCAAATGTTTGAAATAGCTTCCGAATTCGATCCAGGGTTTCTGATCACCGCATGAGGCAGAAATATATTTATATGCGATGATAAAGGCTACTTATGCTAACCATTATGATAATAAATACACATATGTGTGTTCCTGTGATCACAAATAAATGGAAGCAGTCGTGACCAAATAAGTATGTGTTCTCCTTTTATGTGAGAAATTGATAAATACCAGTTTGATTCAGAATGATTCATGTCTTAAAAGTTTAATAAAATTCTGTAAATCATGTGTCAAATGTTGATGCATGGAGTCTTGATTCTTGAAGTAAAGAACATTTGCTACTGTCATGATCATTTTGTGATCTAACTAGTTTTTAGTCAGCTAGTTTCATGCTGGTGAAATTGTGGGGTTGTGTGACATTGTTCTATGGAGGCGTGTTAAGGCCGGGTTTCAGGGTAGCACTGTGGGGCTACTGGAACGATAGTGAAAACATTGCTTGACTTTGGCCTCGTGGCTCGAGGTCCTTGGCTATTGGCCCCGCCCAGTACATTGTTGGCCCTGGCTCGCACTGGCCCGACAGTGGAAAAACGGCTAAGGAGACACATCTGCGTGACACACCAGTCTCAAGTTCCACAAAGGAGACATTTTTTATTGCTGTTTTTATCAATGTTTATATGCTGCAGTCAGTAGGACAGCTGCTGCCACTCCTTTAGTTTTGTTGTTTATGTTTATTTTATGATTAAAGTTATGTTCAACGTTTGCCGGTTCCTGCCTCTATCTTCCCTGAACGTTTGATCACTAAATTTCACATTATTTTATTTAATTCTAAATTAATTTAATTCGACAAATAAAGTGACCTGTATGAATACAAGCATGGCGGAATGATGACAACAGTGGTGGTTAGGCAAAACTTTGCTGTGAGTGGGCCAGAGTGAGCGGAATCAGATGAGAATGAGAGTGCAGACCATATGGAGATTAATCAGGGAAATTAAAAATCAAGGGAGAAATGATGAAACTCCTTTGAAAAAGCTGGAAAGAGGAAAGTCAAAAAGGTGATTACTAATTTTAAAGGAAGGAGTGGTAAAAGCTTGGTAAAGAGGATTATGAATTCAAGGTAATACTTAGATTTAGTGAAGAAAAAGGGTTGCATGCCATGAGCCCAGTAAAGTAGACGATATTAAAAGTATCAAGTACGTGAGGTAAAAATGGCCAAAGTTTTGAGAGATAGGAATTTACGTATCATCTATAATAATTAAGAACCGAGAGAAAGGATGAAAAAAGCATGAAAACATAAAGTGACGAGTGCTAGCCATGTGGAGAAGAGATACACATGGAATAGGGGAGTGATTTAAGGGTATACCCGTCAAAGTTACTATGGATGACATTAAAGCAACTCTGAAAACAGAGAAACTGAGTGATGGGGGAAGATAACATTCCATTATAAGATGGATAAGATAGTAAGGGATAAAATATACTATGAAGTAAACTGTTGGAGTTTGACAAAGAAAATCTCCCAAACAAAGTAACTTTAGGATACATGACATATAATGTGAGGAAAAATGTCCCTAACCATATGAGATGCTTTAACAGTCAAATATTTGGACATACTGCTCTGACATGCAAAGGGAAAAGAAGGTTTGCAAGATGTGGAGAGGATCATGAAAATGATGCAGAGATGCAGCCAAAATGTTAGAATTGTGGGGGGGGAAAATCACAGTGTGGCCTATTGAGTGGGTGCAAAGTACAGGAATGTCGGCTCACCCCTTCTGAGGGAGGGTTATAGAGCAGTATGTGCGGTTATACCTTGCAGGTCATCCGCTTCAGGGCGCCGGACTCCCTACTAAGAATGCACCAAAGGTCAGTCTCAAGAGACTTATTCCCTTGACAAACTTTTTGGCAGCATGGAAGCTTCTGCCAAACATGTCTCGTTAGGTCCTGCAGATTGTAAATAAGGGTACATAATTCAGTTCTCCCTGAGAGCAGTCTATATTCCTAGATACCTGAATCAGGGAGCAGACATCTTGTCAAGACAGGGGCTGAGACACAAGGAATGGAAACTCCATCCCGAGACAGTGCAGTTGATTTGGAAGGAATTCAACCAGGCAGAAGTGGACTTGTTCGCATCCGAGGAGACATCGCACTGTCCGCTCTGGTTTTCCCTCATGCATCTAGCTTCACTGGGGCTGGATGCCATGATTCAGATGTGGCCAAGGCTGGGTCTATATGCATTTCCCCTGATCGTTCTGCTGCCGGAATTCTAGAGGGAGTTCGCCAGGATGGGGTTCATCTGCTGTTAGTCGCCCCTTTCTGCCCGGCTACTAAGTGCAGGCAGTAAGTGCATTGCATTAAGTTTTTATCGACTTACAGAGTTCCCTTTCAAGGGAACTCGAGCTGTGTCGGAACGCTGTGGGAATGCCCCTGCGTGATTGCGTCATGAAGCACGTACGGAATCAGTCCAATGACGAGACGGAACGTCATAGGCGGGTGACGTAATCGACCAGGAAACTATAAAAGCACCCCTGAATCATAACAGCGCCAGCTTCTGTGCCTTCAGTAAGTGCTCTGTGTGAATCACTGTCTGAAAAGTGTTTTTGTCTGTCCTTAGTTGTTACTAGGCAGGAGATTTGTCACATATATCAATATATACAAACTATATAAATGGCAAGCGAACAGCATTATAGGAAGTGTGTATATCCCTGCACTCGATATCTCACGGGTGGGGATACACACCAACTATGTGTTGTTTGTTTGGGAGCAGCATGCCCAGTCAGCTCTCGAGGGGGCTGATTGTGAGCGTTTACCTTTAAGAACACTGCACTCCCGCCGATCACTCTTCAAAGAGGGGGGGTTTGGTTCGCACTCCCCAAGGCTCGGGTCCCACTTCTGCCGAGGCAGAGCGTTGACTTCAGACGTGGGGTTGACAAATTGATCTAACAGAGGGATTTGAGACGGGCCCAGCCCTATCTCAGCCTTCACCTGTTAGATCCAGTGCTTCAGTTCAGGGTTTGGAAGCATGCTCTGCGGTTTCTTCCACCCAGGCTGAGGCCCCGATACTGCAACTATCCAGTTCTGAAGAGCTGGATGTTGTTAGTATCGGCAGAGGAGATATTGAAGACTCGTCACTTCAGTCTCCTGCATGTGAGGAGCTAGTGGAGGTGCTAACTCGTGCTGTAGAGAAATTGGAGAAATTTCTGCCTTCCCACATGCAGCCTCCGCGCCGGTGCTTGCCGTTTTTTCCAGACCTCCACACCGAGGTGTCGAAGTCCTGGAAAAAGCCGGTTCATACCATGTGTTTAGTCCCCAGACATTTACATATTCCAATATACATGGGTCTTGATAGCACGGTTATGGGGCGATGCCAAGTGCTGAAGAGACGCTTGCGAGCCATTTCTCTCCTGAGTCGACATCGTCCTTTAATATTATTCAAATTAATTAACCAATCATACCATTGATCAGCTCTACCAAACTTGGATGTCTTTTTTTTCCAGTAATAAACAAACATTGTTAAGTTGTTTTGATTGATACTGTGAAGCAGCTTTGATACAATCTGTATTGTGAAAAGCACTATATAAATATATTTGACTTGACTTGACTTTAAAGCACCAGCATTACCCTCCAAGCCACTCAGAAACACTTCGGCTTTGGTGGGTAAAGCTTATTCGGTGGCAGGTCAGGCCGGGCGTGCCTGCACACAATGTCCATTCTGCAGGCATACCAGGCTGACCTATTAAAAGACAAGAGCGAGAGTGAGGAGGTCAGCACTGACGTGATTCACAAATTACATCAGGCTGCAGATTTATCTCTCCATGCCACCAAGGAGATGGCCAAGTCAGTGGGCCGTTCTATGGCAGCCCTGGTGGCCACGGAGAGACTTCTTTGGCTGAGCCTTTCAGGAATGAAAGAAAGAGAAAAATAGTTCCTTCTGTGCCAGTTGAGCACATTCTTTGTCCCAAAGAAGGATGGGGGGTTGTGTCCAAATTTAGATCTGCGCCTGTTAAATCGCTCAGTAGAGAAACTCAAATTCAAAATGCTCACTCTCAAGCAGATCGTGTCACAAATCAGATCTGAGGACTGGTTTGTCATGATAGATCTAAAGGACGCGTACTTCCTTGTATCCATCCTTCCACAACACAGGAAGTTCCTGAGGTTTGTTTTCGGGGGCGAAGCATACCAATATTGTGTTCTTCCGTTCGGCCTAGCCTATCACCTTATCAGCCTCATAAAGCGTATGGACGCAGCTCTGGCTCCGCTGCGACTCCAGGGCATCCATATACTGAACTATATCAACGATTGGTTGATTCTAGCTCAATCGGAGCATCAGGCGGTTCGGCATTAAGATGTCATTCTCGCTCACATCAGAAAGTTGGGGTAGAGGTTGAATACCAAGAAAAGTGTGCGATCTCCACTACAGAGGAACACTTTTCTAGGTGTGGTATGGGATTCGACGACGATGCAGGCACGTCTGTCTCCTGCTCGTATTGCTTCAATTCTCTCAGCCGTGAAACAAGTGAAGCTAGGCCAGCTGCTCACTGTAAAGCAGTTTCAGAGACTTCTGATGGCAGCAGCGTCCAACGTTGTACCTTGTGGCCTGTTGTACATGAGACCGTTGCACTAGTGGCTCAGGACCAAGGGATCCTCCCCTTTGTGCCTTAGTCATGTGGAAAGAACCTTGGTTCCTGTCCCAAGAGCCCATGCTGGGAGCTTCTTGTCATCGCGTCATGCTAACGACGGATCATGAGTGGTCACCCAGCCCGAGGTCTGTGGCAGGACCATCATCTATCGTGGCATATAAATTGTCTAGAAACGTTGGCGGTGTTCCAGGCTTTGAAACACTTCCCCCCAGACCTGAGGGGCCATCATGTGCTTGTTCGGTCAGACAACACATTGGTGGTCTCTTACATAAACCATCAGGGGGGTCTGCGATCGCGTCCCTTATACAAGCTGGCTCTCCAGATCCTCCTGTGGGCCCAGGGGAAGCTACTTTCACTGAGGGCGATCGCTGAACTCCTGTCGTGATCGGGACTGTGGATTGAAACTGTTTCCCATCAACGAGGAATTCCCAGTAAGTGCTAGTCATAAGCTCGCGTTGATTAAGCCCCTGCCCTTCGTACACACTGCCTGTCGCTACTACCAATTAGGTGGTTTAGTGAGGTCCTTGGATCGGCCCCGCCGGAGCTCCTCGCTGAGTTCGATCAAACTTCGATCGAAAGACGATCAAACTTGACCATCTAGAGATAGTAAAAGTCGTAACAAGCTGTATCCTTCACCCCCGCCCAGAACTGTGGAAACTGTGGGCTTGGCCTCTGAGGGGGCGCAGCTCATAAGTACAGGTCTCTCAACCAAGGTTGTGGAGACCTTCCTCCACTCCAGAGCTCTGTCCACAAGGAAATTATATGCCTTGAAGTGGAGATGCAGCTCCCTAGCTCATTTAAAGCCTATTGAAAAAGTTGCTGAGAAATACCTCACTCTAAAAACTATCTTTCTTCTTGCTATCTCATCTCTTAAGAGAATTGGAGCACTTGGAGCATTCAAGCACTCTTGGTTTCACCCTTGTGCCTGGAATTCTCGTCTGGCATGGTAAAGGCCTTCCTTCACCCTAGGCTGGTTATGTTCCTAAGGTCCCTACTAATACTGCTAAACCTATTATACTGCAGGCTTTCTGTCCCCCTCTGTTTCTTATGTCAGACCAAGAGAAACTAAATCTGCTCTGCCCTGTTAGGGCCTTAGATGCTTATATCTATAGAGCTGCCCTTTGGAGGAAATCTGAACAATTGTTCGTTTGCTTTGGGTCACCCAGGAAGGGGTGTCCAGCATCTAAACAGAGAATGAGCAAGTGGATGGTCGAGGCTATCTCACTTGCTTACGAGTCGGCTGGGCAGCCTTCACCATTGGCTGTACGAGCTCACTCGACTAGGAGTATGGGTGCTTCTAAAGCTCTATTGTCAGGAGTTTCCTTACATGACATTTGTGATGCGGCAGGCTGGTCCTCACAGCACACATTCGTGAGGTTTTACAATCTTGACTTCAGCTCCACTCCAGGGGTGCAGGTGCTTTCGTCTGAATGTGCGCACTGACTTCACACGGACAGACACTTGATCTTATGGCGACTTGGGTATTAGCGTTCCCACAGCGTTTCGACGCAGCTCGAGTTCCCTTGAAAGGGAAGGTCTTGGTTACGTATGTAACCCTAGTTTCCTGAAGAGGGAACGAGATGCTGCGTCGCCCTGCCATACTCCTGGCATGCCCGTGATCGACTTGCTTCAGCCTATCAGAAGCTGGGGCTGTTATGATTCAGGGGTGCTTTATAGTTTCCTGGTCGATGACGTCAGCCGCCTATGACGTTCCGTCTTGACTGATTACATATGTGCTTCATGACACAATCACACAGGTGCGTTCCCACAGCGTTTCGACGCAGCGTCTCGTTCCCTCTTCAGGGAACTAGGGTTACATATGTAACCGAGACGTTTTGTATAAAGAAAACGCTGTACTGGTTAAAATAAAATAAAATAAAATAGCATTATTAGCCAGCATTTTTTCTAATCAAACCATTTTCAGAACGATACTGAAATACTGACTCTGCTCAGAGTGAACGAATGACATTTTTTGTTTTGTTTTTTTAAGCCCTCAATCGCTGCACCTGCTTAGAATTTCTCATTTAAACAGCCTTTATTGTTATGCAAATAAGCCAAATTGTATGAAAATCAGATACAAATCATTTACTATCTTAATCGTGTCTATATTAGCTTCATTTTTCACGTGTAGAAACATTTCTCTGAGTTTCTTATGTACGGAACAGACCGTAGAAGTGTAATGGAAGTTCGTCATCAGAGGAGACAGGGCGGGTTATGACGGGATATGAGAAACATATGTGCAGCGAATGAGCTTCCTCTGAGTAATAACAGAGCATATCAGTAATGATTAGACTATATAAACCCTTCAAAGTCCCTTCCTAAAGCCCTGTTCACACCGCCAGCGACACGCAGCGACAAAGCGACACAATCCCATTCATTTCAATGGAGCGCTGGCGACTTCCGGTGACACGAGCGACAGAATGTGGGCGTGTCAAGCGACGCGAGACATGCGACAAAAGTTCAGAAATTTCAACTTTGTGCAGATGAGAAGCGCTTTTCGCAAGCGGTTTGACTGTAACCACATACATGGATATAATAAAATGATGCAAGGAAAAGAAACTGTCGACAGTCTCAGTGAGTTTAATTCATACATTTATAGTTCGAGTGTTGTAATTTTATTATGCAAGTTTAGCACTGCTGCAGTTCATTTTACAGGTTCCCCTGCATTATGTTGACTATTAGGGAAAAGAAAATATATTATTTGTCAAATTCTAATGACGTTTTAATGTCAAATTAAAATGATATAGTTGTATATATCACTTGTGATGGTATTTTGAATAGATATGGCCAGACGTGCTGTCTACCAATAACATTAGAGCGACAGCACCATGAATGCCCACAAGCGACTCGCAGTACAGAGACTAGCGACATACAGCGACAAAGTGTGAACGGGGCTTACGGCATCATTCAGGTTGTTTGGTATGCAGGGAGTGTGTGTGTGAAAGAGAGAGAGAGAGAAAGAGAGAGAGAGAGAGAGAGAGAGAGAGAGAGAGACTGGTGCAAAGTCATAAGACTACAGTCATATACATTTTTACATTTATAAAGCTTACATTTTGGTAAATAAAATGTTTGAAATGATTAGACACATTTTTTAATCACTGTGCAACCACAGTCCTTGTGTAACCACATTTTTTAACAATCCTACTTCTGGTTTAACATATTAAAATTCATGAATATGACCGTTAACCTGCTCTCGGGTGACATTATGCTTTTACAAATTTTAGAGATCCCAAAAGAAAGGAGGCAGTAGTCTGATGTAAACAAGATATTTAAAACTTGAACCTTTGGGCCACTTGCAGTCATAATGACATCAGACTATTAAAGCTAAATGCATTTTTTAAAGGTTGTAGTCCTTTTTATCCCAGTTTTACTTTTCAATTTTTATCATTGATTGTTCTAAACTGTGTTAAAACAAATATTAAAAACAAAGTGACTCAATTACTGGAAAGGTGTTGATTTTATTGTGTTTTTCACCAAATTGTGTTTATTCAACAACAGGGATGTAAAATCTAGAATCAACATCACATTGTAACATTGATTTAATGACACTACCATTGTTTTTTTTTATTCTTTCAACATGGTTTCAACATTAACTGAAGGTGAAAAAGTGATACTGAACCAACTCTTTAACTTTAACTCAATGCAGTTTGTGTTGATGCATTAACGTTGACTTAGCATTGTTTCAGTGGTTGGTTGCTATCTGGGTATGCTCAATATAGGTATGAGAGGAATAATTAACAAATAAAAAGTGCATTTACCTTAAAGTGTACAGTATACGCCCATCGTTCCATATTCTAAGCATCCGATTGGGTGTGGTGATCCAATGGGCATCTGCCTTCTTGGAGTTGCGGAAAAACGTGTCAGGGATCCAAATTTTTCCTACCATGTTGCTGTTGAGACGTAGAACCTTCATGGTGCTGTTGAACTTCAGCCGCCTGTCATACCATGTCTGGGCGAAGAAGATGTCAATTGTGTATTCCTAAAGAATCGTAAAGGGCAGACCTTTCAGACCTTCGTGTAACTGACAAAGGCAAAACCAATTCTTGAGTACATACATCTTTGTCACAATTAGAATATATGCATTCCACTTTATTTGGCATTTTTGGGCATTTTAGATGAAACAAGTGAAGTAAATGGGATAAAGAAATGACAAGCAAGAATCAAACGTGCACTGGAGCATATGCACTATTGGCCATTTGTTTGGCACAAATTAACCAAAACAAACACTGATTTAATCCATGTTAAAGCTTATTTCTTACTTGTGCAAATTCAAACACTGGAGGCATGGTTAAACAGAGGTGTCAGCAACAACTGTAGGATAACTGCTGCCATATGTTTTGTACTGTTTCATAAGTAGATGTTTAGGGACTGTCACAGCCCAAGCTTCTTTTCTTAGAAGTCAAAGATACATACCATACAGAGATGGAAGTAGCCAGCAACACTTGTGTTTATTTGGAGGTTTGAATCTTCAATGAATTGGCAATGGGCCAAACTGCGTTATTGTCCAAGTTGCAGGAAACGGGAAAACTAGGAACTGTTGATTACTCACATATTTGTTGTTCATACGTTTTTGGGGCAGACCTGACTTGCTAAAAAGAGATAGTCTTCACCCCTTCAGGGGTAGTGCCACTCTTCTCTCTAGCTATATGGCACATAGTCTTAGAGTTGGTGCTTTACTAACTGGAGCACAGGTCAGGAAGCAGACAGACTTGCTAAACCAACCATCTGCTAGCCGCCTCACATCACAGAAGTCAGATAAATCTCAGCACATACAGACTCTTTCACCCAGATATCATAATATAGAGAATGTGTCTGTTACCTGAACTAATAAAAAAAAATGTAAGGGTAAAAATGTATTTGATGTTAAACAACAACAACAACAACAAAAAAGCAGATTTAATACAGATAAACAAATCACGAACCTTGGCCTGCTGAATATTAGATCCTTTTCTACAAAAGCACTTTTTTTTGTAAATGATATGATCACAGATCATAACCTAGATGTGCTCGGTTTCACATAAAGCTGGCTAAAACCAGATGATTACATTAAAGGGTTAGTTCACCCAAAAATGAAAATTAAGTCATTAATTACTCACCCCCATGCTGTACCAACCTCGTAAGACCTTCGTTCATCTTCGGAACACAAATGAAGATATTTTTGATTAAATCTGAGAGGTGGATCACTCCTCCATAGGCTTCCTAAGGGAATGAAACTTGACGGCCCAGAAAGTCATTAAAGGAAATGTTTAAATATTCCATGTGCCTACAGTGGCTCAACTATAAGTTTATCAAGCGACGAGACTACTTTTTTTCCCGAAAAAAAACCCATAAATAACGACTTTATTCAAACTATTCCTTTTCTTCCTTGTGGGCCTGAGACGAGAGTTGAAGAGATTTCCACGATGCATGCGCGAGAACTGAGAAGAGGACGTTCTTTTTCTAATACTTCTTGTTCAATTCTCGCGCATGCGTCGTGGAAATCTCTTGAACTCTCGTCTCAGGCCCACAAGGAAGAAAAGGAATAGTCGAATAAAGTCGTTATTTATGTTTTTTTGGGGGAAAAAAGTAGTCTCGTCGCTTGATAAACTTATAGTTGAGCCACTGTAGGCACATGGAATATTTAAACATTTTCTTTAATGACTTTCTGGGCCGTCAAGTTTCATTCCCTTAGGAAGCCTATGGAGGAGTGATCCACCTCTCAGATTTAATCAAAAATATCTTCATTTGTGTTCCGAAGATGAACGAAGGTCTTACGAGGTTGGTACAGCATGGGGGTGAGTAATTAATGACTTAATTTTAATTTTTGGGTGAACTAACCCTTTAATTTAAATGAGTCTACACCCCAAGGTTACTGTTATAAACATGGGCCTTGTCTGAAAGCCAAAGGGGAAGGTATTGCTACAATTTACAGTAATATTTTCAGTATTTCTCAGAGTTCTGGTTTCAAATATAAATCTTATGAAGTGATATTGCTTTAAATAACGTCATGTTGTGTACACAATAAATCGCTTTTGATATTTCTGCTGGCTACTGTATACAGGCCACCAAGGCACCACCCAAACTTTATCAGAGAATTTGCTGATTTTCTATCGGAGTTAGTACTGGCTGCAGATAAAGACTTACTTGTTGGTGATTTTAATGCACAGATAATGAAAAATTATCTACCATTGTAGATACTACCATTGTAAGACATTCTAAACTCTATTGGAGTTTCAGGACCCACTCATTGTCATAATCATTCTTTAAATTTAATATTGACACATGGAATCGATGTTGATGGCATTGTAATTCTGCAGCAGAGCAATGACATCTCAGATCATTATCTAGTCTTGTCTATACTTAATTTAGCCAAGGCCACTAAAGATTACTTTATAACTATTTATCCTTATTTGTCTTAACTCCTCAGCATACCAAATAGCTCAAGAAACTGCAACAGAAACTACAGACGGTCTCTTTTCTAGCACTTTAGACACGGTTGCTCCTTTGCACTTGAGGTTTAAAGAGAACAGTCAGATACTGTGGTATAATGAATACACTTAAAGAAAACAAAACTAGAGGTATTTTGCATCGCATGGAAGGATAGTATTTCTAACTACAGAAAACCCTTAAAAACTGCTAGATCTGCTTATTGTCCGACTCTCTTGGACAAAAACACAACCCTAGATATTTATTTGATGCAGAGGCTAAATTAATGAGAAATAAATCATTAACATGTTCAGACATTTCCCAACAGCACAGCAGTAATGACTTATAAGATTGATACTATCAAAGAGAAAATTATAACCATGCAATCGTCTACTACAGTATCACATCAGGCAGTGCACTATAGACACCCTGAGGAAAAATTCCATTCTTTCTTTGCTATATGAAGGAAGAATGGTCTAAACTTGTTAAATCATCAAATTCAAAAACATGTTAAACCCTATTTTGACTAAGCTACTGAAATAGATGCTTATAGAAATCATCCTTTTCTCAATGTTATTAATTCATCATTGCCATTAGGCTGGTTGTTATTAAGCCTATCATTAAAAACACAACTTGGTCCTAGAGAATTAGTTAACTATATACCGATCTTGAATTCCCTTTTTTTTTGTCAAAAATACTAGAAAAGGCAGTATTCTCACAACTTTGTTCCTTCTTAGGTTGTACTCACACTAGGCCAGTGTTTCTCAAACTTTTTTTTGCCATTCCCCATTTTGGAGGTAGGGAAGGGTTCCGTGCCCCCACCTGTCCCCAATCGCCCCAACAAAATGTTAATAAACTAGGCTTTAAGTTAAAATGTATTTTATTAACATGACATTTAAAAAACATAAACATGACAGTAGATAAAAATAATAATGCAATTGTGTTTTGTATGTGTATTTTGCCTCTGACAACATCAAATTCAGAAACGGAGAAAATAAAAGTGTGGACTAGTTGTGCTTTGCTTAATTTTGTCACTTTGCAAACTGCATGCAAAAAGAACAAACACAATTGAAAAAGAAAAATAATAATCTGAGGGTTTTTCCTGGCTCAAAACGAGCCGGAGGTGGTAAAATCCTAATAGTGTACGTATTTTAGGTATTTTAATAATAAGAGTATTTTGTATTTTTCAAAGACTATCATGTAAGCTACTGTGTTTCCCACAGTATTTTGTGTGTGGACCTCGGTATCTCTAGGGGGGTCAGGGGGCATGCTCCCCTGGAAGAAAATTTTGTACATTTTAAAGATAAATTCATAAATCTGGTGCACTTTGAAAGTTCAAAATTAAGTGATTAACTAATTTAGTGTCTGCAATGAGCCTGTTTTGTAATAGGCTACATATCTTTTCTGAGCCAGAGACGGACGTGCTCAGCGCTTGTCATATATCACAACTATTCAGTGTTTTCAACCACATAATGTTTATTTTAGGTTTCAGACATTTAAAATCACATAAGTACTAAAAAATCAATACATTTAGAGTTTGTCAAATACACACTTATGTATATGGAAGCGGCAATAATAATTATTTCCATTATAATTAGACAACACGTATTATTCATATCAGATACACATCGTGTTAGTACTGTAACTTTCAAGTTTACTCTATGCTTCTCCCAGTTCACCGGCCACTTAATTTCATGTATTTCGGGAGAAGTGAATGAATTTACATTTTGTAAATCCAACAGATAAACTATGGCTGCGCCCATCGCTCAGCTAAGGTGTTTAAACAACAAAACACATCCACTTGCTCATATTTGACAATCGGAATATCAGACTGCTATAGCCAACAAATTTGAGAAATTTTGAATAAAAAAGGAAAAATGAAATAAAAGCAGATAATCAGTCATTCAGCACTTTTGTGGCTGCGGTGTGACAAGCAATGGTGTGTCACCATGGAAACCATAAAGGGATACGATCTAAATAACGGTCGCCTTGAAAAACTTTTAAACTTACGTGTGAAAAGGTTAAGTAAGGCTTACATTTAAATGTGTCGTTGTTTTGTTTTGAGTGTATGGTCAATAAATAAAGGAATTAAAAGACATGGGCACAAAAATGACCAAATTTTCTCCCGTTTGTCACGCCCCACTTGTCATGTCTCTATTCCCCACCAGTGGTGAGGAATAGAGACATGACACTTTCGCGCCCCACACTTTGAGAAATGCTGCACTAGGCGATCTGAACCGTGCCTGAGCATATTTGACCCTCAATGTCTGGTTCGTTTGACTTGTGAGATTGCTCTGTACCGTGACCGGGTGCAGTTCACTAACCATCCCCTGGCCCGCTAGGAAGAGGTGGGTCAGACAGAGTACAGTTCGATTGGGCTCAAGCTCGGGACGCAAGTAGTGTGATTGCTAGCCGCGCCAGAGCATGGAATAGCTACTACTCTTGTGTGCAGTACTGTCATCATTACAACAGCAAACATCTTCTATTTCTACATGGATAGTACACTTTTCAATTAATTAAATTAGAGTATATTTAGGTTTATAACGGGTATGGTTCTTACTTTATTGATGAACAGGGATTGTAGTTTGTGAGTAAAGCTGCAAACTCCATCAAAGTCAACTGCCTCCGTAATGATCTTTTGATAGTACAAAAGTACAGTACAATCAAGTGAAAATCGCTGTGCGGCATAAATGATAAATATATTAGGTAGTCTATTAGTAAAAGCACTTTTCTTCCTGTTCATCTTCAAAACAAAAAGCGTGCTCCGGGCTGGAACATTAAGTGCAATGTGAGTGCAGGCCAGCAGGTTAGAGGGGATTGTGGCAATCGCGCCAGGGCAACCGTGCCTATTGTGAGTATGCCCTTAGAGAGAAATGGGATCTGTGAGGATTTCCAGTCAGAATTTAGACTGTATCATAATACTGAGACTACTCAGTATCAGAATTACAAATGACTTGCTCTTATCATCTGATCGTGGTTGTATCTTTCCATTAGTCTTACTGCACCTTAGCGCTGCACTTGATACTACTGCAGACCTGCCAACCTTGTAATTTTTTTTTGAGTAGCATCAGGGGGGGGGGGGGGGGATTGTTGTCATTCTTTGAGACAATGCAAGACACACACAAACACATGCCTATCTTCATAATTCTAGTTTTGACTTCTAAAGTTTTAGCTAGCAATTTAGCTATTGCAGTGAAAGTCCAAAAATTCAATATACTGCTCAAAACCATTTTTTATTCATGATTAATATTGCATTGCAATATTGCATTGCATAAAAAAGAATGTAATATGTAATGTGTGCTGGTCAACAACTAGTCTAAAATAAAATAAAAAAAACTAGAAAACAGTAAAAAAAAAAAAAAAAAAAAAAAGAATTTGTACATTTAAGATAGGCTACTTAATTTATTATTCCAATATCCAAATATGATACTAAATCACACAGAAAATAGGACTTTTATTTATGATGTGCTGTCTTTGCATTTGAACATTGCACATTTTAAACAGGACACGCATTAGCTGAATAAACGTTAGCCAATACAAACATATTTATAGAAAATAGTTGACAATAGACAGGAGTCCTGTCACATGACCAATAATAGCAAAACGAATCACTTATTCTAAAAAGAATGATCAAGTAGAATATAAGTTTAGATGAATCCGAAATATGGGGCTGTGTTAACAGTAAAACGTCTGTCTTTTAACGAATTTTAAAAACACGGATGGATAATACAAAATGCTTTCAGTCATTTTGACAGAAAAAAACACAACCAAAACAAAATTTAAACTTAGCCCGTCAATTTACAATTATCTTCTCTCTCTGTGTGTGCGCGGTCTGTGTTTGTGAGAGAGCTCGCGCAGCAGTGATACAAAGGTACTTTTTAATCCATAAGTAACTAATAAGCTAGTTTTCATACAAAATAATTATGTAACATAATTAGGTAGGCTACTTTAGTTATTATTAACACATTAACATAACATGCAGACTACGTTTCTCAACACTGAGAATGAATAAATAAACGCCTGTTTCTCCAGGTTTATCAGTAATCCACAATTTATCACAGAACTTTCATAATCACTAAGCCACAGCGATTTTAATTTTATTTAGATTTATTATTCATCAATACTTAAGCATTTTATAATTTGCATGGCTGAATGATGTTTTCCTCTAATCTGAGTGACCATGAATGACGGAGTATTTTATAGTAATCCATGCGATCACTCCCGCGTGATCATTGAATCCAGATTAAGTTAACTAAAAACAATATTTCAACTTTCCACATCCACCCCAGCCCGTTTACCTTCAGGAGTCAGACGTGCTGTGACTACTGTCCTCACTTATGAACTCAATCAGACGTTGGGCCGCGGGAGTGGAAGAGGATCGAGCGGGATTCTTTATTGCTGTCGATTTTTTTTTTTCAGTCTCTTTTTAATTTGATAGGCCTTACGCATCTGTCAATCATCCTCGCTTGCTATTTGGGGAATGAACTCAGCGCTATGATTGGTCGAACTCCGCTTCTTTTGCTGTTGCTTGATTTGAGGACTGCGCGTGCACAGAAGCGTCACCAGGTTTTTGCGTAGTTTAGAGTGACAAATCGTACCACCGTACTTTGAGGTCAAAATGCGTATCCGCTACGCAAAATGCGTACATGTTGGCAGGTCTGCTACTGACCACAACATTCTTTTGAATAGGCTCGAAAATTACATTGGCATTAGTGGACTTGTACTGGTATGGTTCAAATCAGACTTATTTGACCATCATCAATTTGTAGCAGTAAATGAAGAGGCATCATCACAAGTTTATTATGGAGTACTGCAAGGCTCAGTACTAGGACCGTTGCTTTTTACCCTGTACATGCTACCCTTGAGAGGTAGCATTAGGAAACATGGCATCAGTTTTCATTTGTTGTGATACTCAGCTCTATATCTATTTGAGGTCCAAAGAAAAATTCTAATTCACAAAACTAAAGGAACGCATAGTTGATATAAAAAAATTGGATGACAATTAATTTCATACAACTAAATTCAGAAGAAAATCAGGTTTTAATCATTGGACCAAAAACCTCCACACAAAATAAACTAGAATACTGTGGAATATGGATGTTCTGTCAGGTTAGTTAAGAACCTTTTTTACAACAGAAATTAACACTGAACTCACTTAAGCTGGACAATAACACAGTTTTCTTCTAGAGCTGCAGTACAGCCAAAACAAACTTTGCTGCATTATTTTCCAGTTATCAACGTCAAGCTGCTTTGAAACAATCTGTATTATAAAAAGTTCTATACAAATAAAGGTGACTTGACTAGTCCTTCACGTCCACAGAGGTCTCAATTTTGGCCAGTTGATTATCTACAATATCAAAATCAACTGCGGGCAGTAGATCAGTTTGCTATTTAGTACCCAAACTCTGGAACGGTCTTCCTAGCGTTGTTCGGAAGTCAGACACACTGTGAGTTTAGATCTAGATTAAATATCCATCTCTTTATCATAGCATACACATAAGTTAACACACAATCACATTTATATACTTAGAATCCCTTAAAAGATTGTTAGGCTACATAAATTAGGCCAACCGGAGCCGGGAACACTTCTCATAACATCCCATGTACTTGTTACATCATAAGAGGAGTGGTATCTATGCTAGTATTAATCTGTTTGTCTCGTTCTTATCCCAATATTACTGTAGTCAGCCGGATCCGGATATATATATATATTCCTATTATTTCGATGGTTTAAGCAAACTTGTTAGGACATTCAAAACAAAAACAAAATTCGCACATCACATTTGGCCAGTACTGTATGTATGGTGTGGTTAGTGCCACAATAGTGCTATTTAAGACCCAGCTTACTGTGGACTGAAGGGCCCAAGTCATCACCGGTGCACTGTTGCATTTTTCCAGTTGCCAAAAAATTTGATTTTTACTTTACTGCAGTCAAAGCATTGATTTGTAGAGTGTGAGAAGTTATTACATTTCTAACAAGGTCAGATCAAGATTTTATCGTTTTATCCACTCCCTTGCATCATATAACTCCAATACATTATATCTTTGTTGGAAAGTGTGTGGTCTCCTCCTCTCTGCTGCCATCTTGTCACCCTTAACTAGGTTAGGATACCTCTCTAGCACTCTTAAATAATTTAGGTGCTGAGACCTAGTCTTAACACTTAGGTACCTTTATGAATCACACTTATTCTTAAGTCTAGAAATAAGAGTAAAATTACGTCATTCTTATAATTTTTACCAGTGTTGTAGACGAGTCCCCAACTGTCGAGTCCGAGTCGAGTCTTGAGTCCCAGTGTTCGAGTCCGAGTCCAAGTCCGAGTCACCAAAGAAGAGTCTGAGTCGAGTCCAAGTCGAGTCACCATTACCGGAGTTCAAGTCCGAGTCGAGTCTCGAGTCCCGTGTTCGAGTCCGAGTCGAAATTATATACACTTAAGCCAAATCAAGCAACATTTTTCAGGCACTCTTTCTTGCAGCTAGAAATGTGTATGATATCACTAGAATTGCCTTTGACCTTAGTTCAAATCATTGTAGCTGTGGCATGCACGATTATATTTATTTAATTGTTTAAATACATTTTTGGATGATCAGTCAACTGGAATGGATAAAGAAAACAAAAAAGAAAGCCTAATTGGACAGAGGAGGAGAAATGCAATCTTCTTGACGAATATGGTAAAAGAAAAACAATTTTGAAATTTTGAAAAGCAAACTAAATCCCAATGTAACTGCAGCAAAAAACAGAAAATGCGGTGCTATAAGTAGTTGTAACTCCGCAGGAAAAGAGTGGTTGCGATGTGTGACAGTCAAGGTCGCCGTCTAGTTTGTTAGCTAAAATAAACATAATTGTGTTATTGTATGATAAATGGGATTAAGCGCTGAGCACGTCCGACTTTGGCTCAGCGCCAGCCATAGCACGAAAGCACAGTTTAAATCTGGCAGTTATGTCACGTCACTGTACGTTCGCTCCTTAGTGGTCAGCTCAGCTGCTGCAAAGCGTGCCAAAATCGAAATTGCTGATTAGATGTAGAGGCACTTATCTAGTGTTAAATGAGTGTTACGTTATCTCTCTCACAAGAATCCAGCGTAAAGTGAGTGACGTCAGTGAGTGTGTTGTCAAGCAAGGAGAGCAGGCGGTAGCGGTGTCTGTGAGGGAAAAAATAGATCACGGCCGGTCTTGGACCCCGAAACAGGAAAAGTGTAATATCTTATATCAAATTTTTATAACCTATTTAGTCAGAAACAACGTCATTCATTTGATGAATGCTCAAGTCCGATTTTATATATTCTCGAGTCCGAGTCCAAATAGTCATCAGTCCGCGAGTCCAAGTCGAGTCACGAGTCCAGAGAATGGAGTCTCGAGTCGGACTCGAGTCCAGAGAATAAGGACGAGTCGGACTCGAGTCCAGAGAATAAGGACTCGAGTCCGAGTCCAGGACTCGAGTACTCCATCACTGATTTTTACACACTTCAGCTTAAAATTTTGGGTGAATTATGTATATGATGTATATTACGGTGAACTATATGTCTTTCTCCACTGACGTTTTAAGTTGTTCAAAGTGTTTCTAAGGATGCTGATTTTTAAAAGGCAGACTGAGATGGTGAACAGCAATGGAAACATGGTTTGTGTAAGATTAGCAACACATTATAGGGCATTTCAGAATGTTTGTAAACAATAGGCACCAAGATACTTCCGGGTGGCAGAACGCGAGCGGCTTCTACTGACCAACTGAAGAGATCCAGCCGGCTACTGTTTCAGTTACATAGTTAAAATCATTGTCGTTGATCAAAGTTGAAACGATGGCGAAAACATGTTGTGTTTGGGGTTGCGCAGCCAGATATACAGGAAAAGGTGTAGGGTTTTATCGATTTCCGTCAGAAAAAAGTAAATCTATCCAGCGGAACCTGTGGGTGAGGAGGTTAAAGCTAGTGGACGTCGTCAAAAGTAGTGCATGTCGTCTTCTTTGCACTTCCCGGCCCAACACATTAACTGTAATTACGAGCCCGATTTAAACCCAACCATTTTTAATACGTGGGTCGTTATAACTGACGTTCTCAACTACTTTCTATGTTACTTTTACCCGCCCGCAACATTTAGGCTATGTTTTGTCCCGCTCCCGCCCGCAAATAGACTTTTTTCTCTACCTCCAAATGCTTTCAAGTTAGCCTACGTGTCGCCAGCATACACATCAACATAATTCTCCTGATAAATTATTTGTTATTAAAGCATTAACACACAAACCACTGTTATAAAATAAAAGCAAGCAGATACTGTGTGCATGGTTTGGCATGACTGAATGCGCGCAAAGTGAGCTCCCTTAAACAATCCTAAAGCTGACATCAGTTCATCGCGATCTCACACATCTCTGTTATTATCAATGAAGCTGACTGCACAATGAATCTTTCATAATATATACACTTTGTTTGTTATAATTAGAGGATTTGCCAGCATACAGAATTCATCTCTGAACAAAAAGTCAGTTTTGAGCGGTGAGGGGAGTCTATCTTAAAATGCATCTGATGGGCCATTGCGTTCAAGAAATCAACACACGTCTGTGATTGGCTACATCGCTCAACGCTGCAAACATGTTATAAAAAGAAACTCTGTCCTGTAAATCCTTTCTATTTTGTTTTAGTTGTTCTTGTTGCTTTTCTGCAACAGATTAATAAAAATGTATTAGTTTTATATGTTTTATTAATAGATATTTCTAGTTTGCGGGAGTCCCGCGAATCGATTTATTCATAGACATCATATAGGTATTTATGGTTTTATTGTCCCGCAATCTGCACACACAGAGTGAGTGCATTACCGCCCGCGCTCGGCCATCAAATTTAGTCCCGTGCCGCACACTTTTGCGTTGGGAGTGCACGTTTCTAGATCAAAGAATCTAAGCTCTAATGATCATGTTAACTATGTCTGAATTTCCACCACGTCTGTTTTTGAATCAACTGTTGAATTGTAGATTAGACTATTGCCGACGGTGTGTCTCCCTTCCAAGCAATTTACTAGTGTTGCCATAGGAACGCTTCGGCTTTTGTCACCCGGAAGAACGTCTATTACTGTACTGACGTCATGGTGAATTGTCATATTAGCTGTTTGATAACATAGTCAATCAGAAGGCTAATCATTTAAATTACCGTTGTGTGTCCGAAGTTGTGAAGAGTGATACCATTGTGGAGCGTTTACTACAGTAAAGTTGACCTGACTGAGTGGATCTCTGAGCTGGTTGGAGTGAGAGGAGGCGGGGCTAATTTGCATATTCATGGTACCGTGTATACTACATGAAGCAAGGGTGTAGTGTTACATTGAAGGTATTTTAAAGAAAAAAATTTCAAGGAAAAAAAGTTTAAATATATCATTTTGGTGATCAAAGATGAGTTTTAAGGGATACATTTATTGACTACAGGGGGAGTTTAAAGATGTACCTACCTGTGATATTTAGGGCCCATATAAAGGAAGCCCAAGCATGCTACCGTGGTGCCCTGAGTATATTGTAAATATAATTGTTTGTGCACTTGTGACATTTGCATGCAAAAGCTGTTTTTTCTTAGACAGTGGCTTGGGATATGATGGAGACTTTGAAGGAGAAGTGGCCGACGGAACAGTTAAGGGTTCAGAGGAAGTCCAGTTCACTGCAAAATGGCCCCACAAGCACTACAGAGACAAGCTGTTGGTTCTGATGTGTGTGACTGAGTGCACAGCAGCAATAGGAGCATGAGATCTGAGGCCTGAAACAATCCTGCAAAATGTTGGCTGGCGAGACTGTGGAGATGGCCCAAGTAGGAATGGAGTTATCAGTTGGTCCCATTGCTCACCGGTCAAGCTCTGTATGCTTTACTTACTATGGATGAGGAGCAGGCAGATGTGTACGAGAACCTGAGGGAGGCCATCTTGGAGAAGTTTAACATCTTACCAGAAACTTATCTTCGGTGGTTCTGGATGACTTCAACTCTCCGTGTAGAAACTCCTAACGAGACCTAAAATAACCAGCAAAACCTTTACTGATGCCACAACAACATACTAAGGAGATGAACTGGGGCAGCTAATTTGAGTGCTTCCTTGTGAGTGCCATGTGTAGGTGAGAGAACACAACCCAACTTCAGGACTGGGGAAGGTGAAGCTAGCTCAACAGTACACGAACATTCATTCGAGTGTTCCTCGTTCTCAACCACCACGAGGTAAGACGCAGTATACATCATCTTACATTGAGGGTGAGACTGAACTGAGAAGCTCAAACAATACTGGAAGTGCACAAAATCCCAAGGGTGGAGCTAGCCGGAACCAGCCGGGACACAAAGCTTCCTTCGATCTTCAAGGCAAAGATGATGAGTTATTGTTATGTTTCTAGAGAAGAGGACAATAATTCTGACTCTGTAACTACAGTTCCAGCCAGACAACTTCTCAATGGACAACCTGTAAAAACTCTAAAATTAAAATCTTGATTTTTTTTTCAGAACGATTTTGATTTTTTTTTTATGTTTAACTAGTGAATTTAAAACCGTAACTGAAATATGATTCAAGTAACATTGTCTTTATTAAACATCTGGTTAAAAAAAGTCCTATTCCAAGTGCACCACAGCTGAAGCGATCAACATGGTGTAAATGTAAAACAAATTACTTGTAATTTGTTAAATATCTTTGCAGAAAATATGCATGAAATATGAAGGCAAATTTATCTTAAACATATTCTATATGCTCTGAAACAATATAAAATAAGAAAAATGCCAAACATTTCTTAGCCAAAAAGTAGACATTGAGTTTTAGATGTCAACCCAAAAATTCAAGGCAATTCAAATTCAAAATGACTAAAAGCATTACACCAGTAATAGGCTATTATTAACATCAAATGTTTTGTAAAAACAGAAAATAACAGCACCTTCAGTATGTCACCATCATGCAAACATGAAATATCAAACATACAGTAGTAGTTGACAGGTTAGACAGGGTTTTGGAATCCACTGTTTTCCCATTGTTTGACATGTAAACATGCTCTTGACACATGTTTGGCAGTTGCACTGGCGTCTAGTGTTTTCTACAGCATCTCGAGCATGAAACGGCATTCTAAAAACATTGTGCGATATGAAAAAAGAAAATAGGCCTACTTTATACTAAAAAACATTAAACATACTTAACAAATAAATTAAATACTGAATCACTTGGCCTAGCCTGCTATGGAGGAGGAGAATGTTACTGATCGACTGTGGTGAACTTAATTCACAGCAACAATCCCGCGCTGTATTTTTTGACCACCACTCCCACCCGCAGCAAAGGTAATTCCACCTGCTCAAGCAATATTTACGTTGGGACCCATGGGACCCACAGGATCCCAATCCCAATGTAGCCCTCTAGTCTGCTGCATATCTTGATGATGTTGCAGTTTACAGCAACATTTGTGCAGACCATCTAATGCATCCACAACACATCCTGGAGAAGATCCATGCAGCAGGCCTGTCCTTGAATGTGGCAAAGTGTAAGTGGGATCAACAGGAACGGTGTTGACGGTGTTCAGAAGCAACACCGGTTACATCAGTTACGGCACTGCCACCCACCGTCGATTTGATTTTTTGAACTAACAATTCAAGCAATCCGCCCCCGAATTGGCAGTCATTTGAAAGCAAAAGGAAAATGCGCACGGCCATTTATAATGGTGCGTGTGCACTGGAGCGGAGCAGAACCTCAACTTCCATAGGAATTAATTGAAAACGCTCGCTCTGCTCCGCACCATTATGAATGCCTGTGGTGATGGCGCAGTGGATAAGACACATACCTTTGGTGTGAGAGACCCGGGTTCGAATCCACTGTGAGACACCAATATGTCCCTGAGCAAGACACTTAACCCCTAGTTGCTCCAGAGGCGTGCGACCTCTGAAATATAGCAATTGTAAGTCGCTTTGGATAAAAGCATCAGCTAAATGAAAAATGGAAATGGAAATGGTACATATTACTTTCACTTTCAAATTACCATTTTAAAAACCCCCACCGGTGATACCGGTATTACTGGTGTTGTCACACGTCGATAAACCTGTGTGAAAATATCCTCACCGTCACATCCCTAGAAGCCAGCTATTTGGGGTACTACCTGGGCAATGGCAAATTAAGGTCTCAGGTGGACAAAGTAGAGGCTATTAGATGCAGTCTGCAAGAAAAAGGTTTGATCATTCCTGGGTACCGATGATTCATCACAAACTTCACCACCATAATTGCACCTGCTAAAAGAAAAGATGTGCTCCAGTCAGGCCCTCCAGAGTCCAGACTTATCCAAACGATTCCTGGTTCAAGTAGATGCCTCGAATAAAGAAATTGGGGCGGCACTAGCCCAGGGACCCAAAGGAGAGGAAAAACATCTCCGGTTACAAATGTAACCATGGTTCCCTGAGAAGGGAACGAGACCCAGTGACGCAAGACAGCATACCGCGGAAGGATACCCGGATCAAAGCAGCATTAACTTCTGATTCCCAGACATGCAGGAAATATTGCAGGGTGAAGCAGCGTCTCGTTCCCTTCTCAGGGAACCATGGTTACAGTCGTAACCTGAGGCGTTCCCTTGCTAGGGAACTCCACGCTGCGTCTGACGTTGACGCTATGGGGAACGAAAAAGTCATTAAGAGTACAGCTTAGGACAAAAGCACTTCCAGTCCAGGTCCAGGCTATAAAACCTTATAAATGTGTGGGGGAAAAGAACAGCTCACTATTGATGCACTGATCATAGTTATATCCATGGACACTACAGATAATCAGCGGGTCAGGCAAGCCAAGTAATACAAAAATAACATTCCAATTAGTTGCCAGTGGGTCGCGGGTGGATGAGAGATTAATCATTAATGTCTTGTTTTTAATAAAGACATATCTGACATTTATTTATTGAAGAGGAATAGCCCCTTGAGATGAGCCATCTCGTTTTCGAGGGGGTCCTCGAAACTCATTTCACCGTAAAATGCAACAAACGTGAATCTCTCTTTTAATTTAGTTTTTAACAACAACATATATCTGTTCAGGGAGATATAACAAATGCTAATCAAGGAAAACAAATGCCTCGAGTACCTCCTGGTGGTCATTATATAAAACAAAGGAAAAAAAACTTCATGAAATATTGCTTAATAACTTAACAGATTTAACTAAAATTATACACAAGCTTACCAGAAATTATTCAGATAAAAGTGTTTTTCAACATGATGATGGAAATATTAACGTTTAAAGCTTCATTTTCCATCTGGCACTAATTTGCAGACTCGTTACGCAGTTGTGAGGTCCACTTGTTTAAGCAGTAATGGAAGCAAAACAGATCCGAGACATTTCAAAAAGGAAAATTCAAAACAAAACAGCAGGAAAGAAAAGTACAGTGTGGGAGTGTTTTACTATTCAACCAGGACGAATCAAGTGCTGTGTATGTGATATGTAAAAGCTGGGAAGCGCTGTATGTATATGACAATAAACTAATAAAGCCTATATCCAGCCTTCACTTGGGCTGAATGTATTTAATTTCTCGTGTGAGTCTTCTGGAAGTTGCAGTGATGGAAACAATTTGAGTTTGAAGGGAGTAATGTCTGTTTAGGCTATTAATTAAGGATATGTAATTTTGCCAAAGAAGAACATTTACTTTAAATAAATGTTCATTTAAAAGCATCCTACTTCAGTTTAATATGTTACCATATCATCACGCTTAACACAGAGAATTTGAATACTTGTAATGTGACAATTGGGTGTGGGTCGGGTGCGGATATATAAATCTGAGAAATCATAGGTTCGGGAGGGTGGTGGGTGGATGATTTATTTTTAACAGTGACGTTAGAGCTGATCCGCTCATCTTTACAGCCCTAAGCATCATATCATTCTTGGAATGAGACTCCTGACAATGAAACTTTAGAAGCTGCCATACTAGAGTGGGCTCTCACAAGCAGAGGTAAAGGCAAATCGCGTGGAAGGAAGCTATAGTCGTCACGTAGACCTAAAGCTGTGAGGGGGATAAACCCACAGAAAAAGCGTCCTGAGGGTGAGAAACTCCTGCACTGAAGCAACTGGGCAGTTAACTGGATCCAACTGGCATTCTCTGCACCATAAAGAGAAGACTCTCCACTTTAGAGTGTACAGCTTCCCCACAGAGGGAGCTCTAGAGTTAAAGGGGTGGTAAAACACGATTTCACTTTTCTAACTTTAGCTAGTGTGAAATGTTGCTGTTTGAGCATAAACAACATCTGCAAAGTTACAATGCTCAAAGTTCAAAGCAAAGGGAGATATTTGCTTTTAAAGAAAAGGACTACAACAAACGGCTGGTAGGGACTACACAACATTCCTCCCGGGTTAGTGACATCAGCAACCCTAAAATGTACATAAACCCCGCCCCCGGGGCACGCAGTCCATGTTGAGAAGAGGAAAAGTTATTGTATAAGAACTCAGCTCAAACTTTAGCGTCCTTCTTTTCACATGCAATAAAAAGTCACTCTGTGTGCATTTCACAACAGTTCCTATACAAACGATTTATAGATTATCATGACAGAATATGCTAATTGAAGATAGTTAACTCCACATCAGCAACATAAATTCATCAACTAACCATTCAGAGACGTCCTGTTGCATTCTACATGTTGTCACTTCTTCTTGAGTCTCTCCATCGTTGTCTGACTCTGTTTTAACATTAAAGGCAGAACAGTTTCTGTCATTTTAGTGTGTCTGCGTGAGGTAATCGCAGCTGCTAACACACAAGAGCTCTTGAAACCCCGCACCCTCTGAGGCAGCTCATTTGCATTTAAAGGGCCAGGCACAAAACGGTGCGTTTTTGCTAACCCTCAAAAAGTGACAACTTTAACATGCTATATAAAAATATCTGTGGGGTATTTTGTGCTAAAACTTCACACACACACTCTAGGGACATCAGAGATTTATTTTACATCTTGTAAAAGGGGCATTTTACCACCCCTTTAAGGACGGTCTTAACAACCTTGGCTGAGGTCATAGTCCCCATCAGGGGCCAAACCCTAAGCTATGACATCTCCAGCCAGGGGTGATAGAATGTGTCCCCGGCCTGAGATAGAAGGTCCCTCCTGATGGGAATCTCCAGAGCCATCCTGGCTAACCTGCTCTGGGGCAAGTTACATTCTGGGTAAGAGGACCAATCAGCTGTGAACAAAGTGACACATCTCTGACAATATGAACCTCACAAGCTCTGCATTGCTATCTTTTATTCATCTCTGTGTTGTATACAGCAGGACAACCCTATGGTTCTAAAATAAATAAATAAATAAATACATAAAATAAACAAGTAATATGTGGGTGAATTAGAACTTTGAACAACCCTGTCCTTATAACAAAAATATCACCACTGGATCAACAGTTTTGTCACGTGTATTCAGCATTTTGTGTGTTCCGTTGTGTCTAAGAACTCTAATTTTAATACATTAGACATAGTTTACATTTTAGTTCCATTGATTCCCTTTTCTCTTCCTGTGTTTACATCCTGTTTCTATTAGTTAATGTGTTTTTTGATTAGTTAATGTATGTCTTGTTTAGTGTTTATCATCTCCAGACTTCTCCACACAAAATACATATATAATACTTTAATGACATATTAACTCTTTCCCCACCGACATTTAAAAATTTTCACAAAACTATCATTGCTCCTGATTTTTTTTTTGTATGAATATCTGAACATGTAATATAATAATAAAAAATAAAAAAACTAAGCAAATCTAGACTCATGCATTTTTTTTATTATCAACATTAAATCACATTTGTTTCAAAGCTACAACATGCATTAGCAATGCTTTTTTATTTTTACAGAAATCTTGGGTTTTTGTTGGAAAACTTTTTGAACATGGAATATTTCCATTAAATAAAATGTATTATATAAACCTGACTGCGCTTGTCTCTACGGTTCTCCAAAAGACCGGCAGTCTTGGCAGAATTACCAGTGCCTAAACAAATGAACCGCAGTTTCAGGGCAACTGTCACAAAAAGGGCAATTCAAATAAAATAAAAATGTTTCACAGGGTAAATCCTATGGATAATTTTAAATGAGACCTCTTTGACTTTGTTTGTAATGAAATACTGATTGGGTATAAGCCAAACCTTTTTCCAAATTATATTGTCTGTCAAACGAATCCAATACGAGTAAATGTAAGGCATAAGAAATGCTTCTATCGCTTGTGTTTTGATTCGTGTTTTGATTCTGAGATTCTGTACTAATTCTACCGTATAACAGTGAAAACACGGAAAGCTGGAAAATTCTGCCAATGGCGGTGAAGAGTTATCTCAGAAATGATGGAAAAATCTGTCAAAGGCAGGAAAAGAGTTAAAAGTGAACATGTCAATATATAATTTACTTAATTATTTTTACATAGATTTTTTCATAATACAGCTGTCATAATTAATTAACCCTTATTCAACATTGCTGTTTTTTAAATCACTTAGTAATATAGTAGGGAACAAAATTCTGTTGAAACACAAGTAAGACTTTGGGAACTTTAAAATGCACCTAATTAGCTTTAGTTGTTCAATTTAGCCCATGAATGATGATGATTTTTCTTTTCTTTTTTTTTCCGAACAGGGTTAAATGTAATTCATGGCTTCTCAGAAATGGTGTTCAAGGGACATTTTGTCAATTTGTGGAACTGGCACTGGGTGGATCCTGGAATAGGATCCTGATCTTCCAGCACCAGGTTCAGACCCACAGCGAAGCCCAGCACATGAGCGAAGCCCAACTTGACTGTTTTTGTGGTTTTGCTTGTGGGCAATGGTAGAAGGAAGTGGTCAGATTAAATATTTTATCATTTTCAGTTTAAGCATAATGGATCAGAAAAAAAGCACAGTTAGATTAAACTAAGACATACATCTTATTTCCCTGACATTCTCTTCAGGAAATACTGTAGAGGCCACTTTCTCCCAGAATACACTTTTTGGACATGCCCATATATAAATTAATGTTTAGGTATTTATGATATTCTAAATTAACATTTTTACATGACTCTGAAATGTGATAAATTGTCAGTTGGATGTCTAGAAACCAAAACATTGGCTTAATATGTCTGTTGTTATTCTTCTAAATAAGATTATATACAACATGCAACACACTATAGAAAAATCCCCATCTGAAATAGATATACAATTCTAGATGATAATTTAGAATTTTAGGGATTCCCAGTAATGGTAAATTATTTGGTATATTTCTGCTCTCTAATCTTTCTAATAAAATAAAAAAAAGTCATAAAATACAATCATAAATAAAATGTATTCTGCAAAGATTGGTCAGTAAAACCAAACACAAACTTAAGGCACCTGGTTACAGTAAAATGTAATAAACAATGTTAACTTTCAGTTTCTAATGTAATAATGTTTGTAATAATGTTTTTGAATGATAATACGGTACCCTTTCAAAATGTACACCTTTGTACCTAAAGAGTGCATATTACTACCTCAAGGGCACATATTGGTACCAAAAGTATACATATTAGTACCTAAATGGTACATATTAGAACCTTTTTAAAGGGTAGCGGCCCAGTGACAGCTTTTGTACCATTTTATCTGAGTGTAGACATTACAAATCTGCTGGGGAAATAAAGAAACACTATATTTATTTTTTTCATAAAGGAATTTGTCATTAGAGCATACTCTTACCATGTTGATGGCATTTACTGGGCCAATACTGTTGACAAACATGTCTGCATGGATCACGGTTGGTTTGACTGTAAAGAGCAGTGGAGAGAAACAAGGAAAATGTAAAATTAGTTCAGTTATCTCAGAGTACATTAAAAAGAGGTTTATTAAGGTAATGACAATGTAGTAAGTTTGCACCTGCATTTCTTTTGTGAAAAGTTTTGCTTGAAAAATGGACCTGCTATCTTTCTTTAAAAAAGTTTACTTGATTTGATATTTTCATCTAATGAAATAAAATGTATATGATATAGGCATCCAAATATACACAAGCACAAGTAGTAAATATCTGAAGTTGAATTAACCTTTAAAAATGTCTAAATGTTTTTTAATAAGCTGTTTGCAGTTTTGTTTTAGCTACTGATTGCAGGTCATGACAGAACACAGTAATACACTAAAAAGAAAGAAAGAAAGAAAGAAAGAAAGAAAGAAAGAAAGAAAGAAAGAAAGAAAGAAAGAAAGAAAGAAAGAAAGAAAGAAAGAAAGAAAGAAAGAAAGAAAGAAAGAAAGAAAGAAAGAAAGAAAGAAAGAAAGAAAGAAAGAAAGAAAGAAAGAAAGAAAGAAAGAATGAAATCAGCAATATTACGGCATCTTGGCTGTACTGATTGCAAATACACTCACCTAAAGGATTATTAGGAACACCTGTTCAATTTCTCATTAATGCAATTATCTAATCAACCAATCACATGGCAGTTGCTTCAATGCATTTAGGGTTGTGGTCCTGGTCAAGACAATCTCCTGAACTCCAAACTGAATGTCAGAATGGGAAAGAAAGGTGATTTAAGCAATTTTGAGCGTGGCATGGTTGTTGGTACCAGACGGGCCGGTCTGAGTATTTCACAATCTGCTCAGTTACTGGGATTTTCAAGCACAACCATTTTTAGGGTTTACAAAGAATGGTGTGAAAAGGGTAAAACATCCAGTATGCGGCAGTCCAGTGGGCGAAAATGCCTTGTTGATGCTAGAGGTCAGAGGAGAATGGGCCGACTGATTCAAGCTGATAGAAGAGCAACTTTGACTGAAATAACCACTCGTTACAACCGAGGTATGCAGCAAAGCATTTGTGAAGCCACAACACGCACAACCTTGAGGCGGATGGGCTACAACAGCAGAAAACCCCACCGGGTACCACTCATCTCCACTACAAATAGGAAAAAGAGGCTACAATTTGCAAGAGCTCACCAAAATTGGACAGTTGAAGACTGGAAAAATGTTGCCTGGTCTGATGAGTCTCGATTTCTGTAGAGACATTCAGATGGTAGAGTCAGAATTTGGCGTAAACAGAATGAGAACATGGATCCATCATGCCTTGTTACCACTGTGCAGGCTGGTGGTGGTGGTGTAATGGTGTGGGGGATGTTTTCTTGGCACACTTTAGGCCCCTTAGTGCCAATTGGGCATCGTTTAAATGCCACGGCCTACCTGAGCATTGTTTCTGACCATGTCCATCCCTTTATGGCCACCATGTTCCCATCCTCTGATGGCTACTTCCAGCAGGATAATGCACCATGTCACAAAGCTCGAATCATTTCAAATTGGTTTCTTGAACATGACAATGAGTTCACTGTACTAAAATGGCCCCCACAGTCACCAGATCTCAACCCAATAGAGCATCTTTGGGATGTGGTGGAACGGGAGCTTCGTGCCCTGGATGTGCATCCCACAAATCTCCATCAACTGCAAGATGCTATCCTATCAATATGGGCCAACATTTCTAAAGAATGCTTTCAGCACCTTGTTGAATCAATGCCACGTAGAATTAAGGCAGTTCTGAAGGCGAAAGGGGGTCAAACACAGTATTAGTATGGTGTTCCTAATAATCCTTTAGGTGAGTGTAGAGTCCAATGCTCTGCCGTACCCAAGCTGTCACCACCATTTAGCATCAGTTGTCATTTATAGACTACCCAGTGTGTAACCATGGCATGTAAAAAAGGCTAGTTTGCAGGTAATATGACAGGCTGTTAAATGAGATCACCTGTACTTTAACAGTAGACAGTCATGCATGTAAATATATGGTCATTGAGGCTGTAAGTGGGACATAAAAAATGATTATTTTTACAAAGAATCTTTGTTACTTAGATGATTTGAGTAGCTTGCTTTTTTATGTACGTGTTTCCAAGAGAGCATTTAAGTTCCATTTATTTTCAATGTTTTTGTCACAACAAATATTTGTATAGGCAATTGAAGGCTCATTATTATGATTTGGCTTATTAATATACAGATGTGATTAGTCGAATAATCGCTTAAATGAAGGACTAATAGTCGACTAGAAAAACCTTTAGTCAACGGCAGCCCTACCAAGCTGACATCCTTAAATACTTAGATGAGGGAGCACAAAGGAGCTCAGACAAGTGACTAATGACAGTGACATGACGTAAAGGCCAAGTATTAATCGTTGCTTTGTGTCATGAAGCTGTAGTGCCTGAGACAGATCAGACACACAATAATTTGTTATAGCTTAAAGATCTACATTTTGATGGAGATTACATGGATTATGTCCCTTGCTTTAGTGTAGGATTTATATCACCTGCTGGAAAACAAACACTTTTAAAATGAGTATAGCATTAAATTACCCTTATTAACAGTAGATGGCAGCAGAGGACCACTCATTGACTCATTTTACTATATACTATACTTATTTTAACAGGTCTTGCTTTTGAAGTCATATTTATGATTACAGTGAAACCTGTTAATGATGTTATAAAGAGGAGACTTGGAGTAATCATTTTGTTTCCTATCATTTATTTCAAATATCTGTAACAAAGTGTGTGTGTGTGTGTATGTTTATGTGTTTAGCATGCTTAATGTGTTAAATGTGCTAAGTATCATAGATTAACCTTTTAATTTCTTTGCGTGTCTTTGTGTATTCTCCATCAAAGATTTGTTATGTGTAAGCCCTACATTTATATGTGTTCTGAATTGTGTGTTCATTGTTTCATTTTGGGTCGGCCTAGACCCCAACAGCATAGAAGAGACAAAGGTCCTAAAGCAATTGAACCCCGATAATTGCTGCTCACAGCTATATTTATTAGGGTTTCAAGCGCAAAGCGTTTAAACCATATTGGAATTTTACCACCAATACCACCACTCGCGTCCCACTTCTTCATCTATCGCCTCTCCGGTACTGGAAGTACAGAGCATGAAAATGGGCTGTTACAGAATAGGAGAGCAGGCAGTACAGCTTCTCGCTTCCTTATCTGTCACCCTCTCCGCAATGTAATTTGCATCTGTATTCACTTCTTTTAGGCTGGGCTGAAAAGGAGAAGTGAGCAATATTGCACTCTCATCTCACTTCGTTTTTGGCCAGTGCTCTACAGTACAGGCAGCTCAGGGGTGGTAGCAATTTATAGAATTGGGCTAGTACAGATGAGGACATTAGGCAGTGCCGCCACTCTCTGTCCCATGCCCACATCTGTCGCCCTTGCCAGTACTTGGAGTTTGGTGGAGGCTTAATGCTTCCAATGGCATTACCTTTGTAGGTTCCACTTTATTTCGATAGTCCACTTTAGACATTCTACTAACTATAAGTAACTTTGCAACTACATGTCAACTAACTCTCATTAGAGTATTAGTAGACTGTTAGGTTATGGTTAGGTGTTAGAGTCTGGGTTAGTAGAATAAGTTGACTTGTAGTTGCCAAATTACTTATAGTCAGTTGAATGTCTGTTGGGGGAACATCCCAATAAAGTGTTAGCAGATGTAAGCAGACAGTCTACTAATACTCTAATGAGAGTTAGTTGACATGTAGTTGCAAAGTTACTTATGTCTAAATTGGAATAACGAAATTAAGTGTTACCCATTTGTATATTAGACATGGATTTGGGAGTGTTATTGCTGCACTTTCCTTGTGTTCACAAACTTGAACGAATGGGCATGACCGCTGGCAACATCCCACTTTCCTATGTGTTAGCCCCTCCGATCCAAATAGATATGGAGGTTGCATACATTATTCTTCCTCATTTAATCATTTATGATTGGGCTGCACGGAGGAGGAGAATGGGCATGGCCGCCACTCGCGTCTCATTCCCTTATCTGTAGCCTCTCCAGCATCGTCTGGAGGTGATAGTGTGGACATAGTGAAGCTGCTATGTTAACATGGTTTCTGGCAGTTCACGAGGAGCAATGGAGGGACACAGCATAAAGGATGACATCATTGGCATTGCCATCTTTGCCTTCTCTGCCAGTACATTGACAGAGGTAGAATCTACGTCTCCTCATTAGAACCGCAGGACTGAGTAACCACTAGCCGATAGGGCCACTTGGCTAACAGGTGGACTTTCTCTGGCAAGTCTTTTGGTAATGAAGCTCTTGGAGAAAGAAGTGGTTGTAATTGCCATGGCTGCCCCTCTTTCTCTGTGGTTCATTTTGGATGATGGAGGTGGGGTGTCGTCAGGTAGGGCCTACATACCATTTTGGATGGTCTGTAATAGAGAGCAGGAGGATGTGGAAGCTGCTATAGATGCTCCACCAGATACTCACTCACCAGACTTCCCGAAAACACTTTTGAGGTTTTCCCTAGGTAGAGCAGGCAGTTGAGAGAGCACAGATCTCTCCTGAGGCATCTTACAGTTCATAGAATGGGTTGCTTAATTCTACACTCCTTTCAGTTAGGTTACCCCTGAGAGCTAATGCCCAAGGGTTCAGACAGTCAGGATAGCAATGCAATACTTTGGTCTGCCCCCTTCATTGGGAGTTATGGGCGTCTCTCTAGCTAGCTCTGCCATGGGTCATTTGGGTTTGGAGGTTAGTCCCATTTCCCTAAGAAGGGGAAAGTTCCCTTGTGACGTCACCTGACTTTGGTAGCCAAAATTGCTGTGCATCACACATGCTTCTGACACTGGCTCGCACAAAGCATTCCCATAGCGTCAACACCATGACGCAGCTTAAGTGATCTTAAGTGATAAAATAAAGGAATATATGTACAAATTAAACTAAAGATAAAGACAAAGCAAACAAGATCCCAGCTGAATGAATAAATCAGAGAGATATTCCCACATCATATGTAAGAGCTTTTCACATAATACCTGCTGTATGCGTCGACATTAAAATGTACACTTTAACAAACATTGAATCCTGAGTTTCTAATTGAGAGGGAGTTTGGTGGAATATGATTTTGTGTCAAGCAGGACGGTGGTGTGACTGATAATGAGTGTCACCTGTGCGCTACACCGGTCTCGAGTTTCTCACCGAGGAGCTACGGAAGCATAAAAGGAAGAGCAACGACAGTGAAGGACGAGAGAGGACCAGGCCTAGACTTTACATTATGTTTTGTTTATGTGTGTCAAGCAGTCGTCCTTGAGGGGCTGTTTTTTGTTTGTTTATTTTATATGATTAAAGTTTTGAAATTTTCACCGGTTCCCGCCACCTTCTTCCAATTATCAACAAACTTCAATACACTGGTGCCGAAACCCGGGAATGAAGGAGGGGCGCGCTGTCGGAGAGCCCTCGCTGCATGGAGGCAGCATGGAGGAGCGGAGACCGAGGTGGTGGTGCTGGAGCGATGGATCGGGTGAGACGTAAGGTGAAAGCTTCGAATCGGGTGAAAGCTCGCTGCCGCGCTTCTGGGTCGAGGAGAGGTGGCTGCTGTCCGAGAGGGAGTGGAGGAGTCTACGCCGTTTGCTAAGAGGCCGGAGCCTGCTGCTGTCTGCCATGTTTGGGGACTCGCAGGGAACGGGGGACTTGCTGCTGGCTGCCCTCAACCGGAGAAGCCATCGCTGTCGGACAGGAGGAGCATTGAGCTGTCCACCAAAGGATGTCCAGTACCATTGCATGGCACCGCGAGTGAGAGTCTCTCAGCTGGTTGAAGACCGAGCGGCAGTGTGTTCAAGAACCAGAGCAAGATTTTTTTTTCCTTTTCTTGTCGCTCCTTATGCTTCCGTCTCCTTTTCTTTTGCCTCATCTGTCCTTACCCCAATGTACTGTGGCCGCCGGAGATGGGGGGGTGGAGTTGAGCGCAGTTTCGTGGGTACCCCCGGCCTGCCAGGGGCGATGGGGGTATGTGGCAGGCAGGACGAGGCCGGTGGCGTGTCTGATAATGAGCATCACCTGCACGCCGCACAGGTCTCAGGCTTCTCACAGAGGTTCTTCGGATGCATAAAAGCATGAGCGACAACAGTGAAGGATGAGAGAGGACCAGGTACGGACTTTACGTTATTTTTTGTTTGTGTGTGTGCAACAGTTGTCCGTGAGGGGCTGCCGCTTTTACTTTCGTTTTGTGTTTGTTTATTTTATATGATTAAAGTTGTGAAACGTTAGCCGGTTCCTGCCTTCTCTTTCCCTTATCAACGAACTATATTCATATAGTAGTCTAACTGCAAATGTTTCAACAATGATTTCATCTACAGCATGCATTTCGAAGCAGTTAATAATTTAAATTATGGTTAAATTAATAATTAATTCAACAACATATAGCCTACAATACACTTTAATTAAATACATGCATCATAACTTATTCAAACAAATAGCGCTGACTGCTTTATTTCCTAAACTTTGAATTTTAATAGGCATACAATATAGTGCAATATAGTAAAAGAGGCCTGTATTAATTTTGATTGTATAGGCCATTCAAACCAATTTCTGCAACTAAAAACATGTTCATGTTTAATATTTCCTCTGTAATTACGTACATGAAGAAATTACCAGTTACCTTTGTCTGAAGTGTGAAGTAGACACACCCACATTGACGATTTAAATATATGACTTATCCTCTCCGAAAAGACCATAAGCATTACAGATAACATCTGAAGTAACAATTCATTTAAATACGTTTATCATAAAACTAATTTTGTGAGACTGAGCAGGATTAATTTTAGGTCAATGTTTTGGCTTTAAATCAATGATGCCCTCTGTCGGTAGGGAATGGTAAGTTGGCCTCTCAAACACTTTGGGTGACTTCATTGCCTGATGGCAGTTTAGAACACAATGAGTAATCCAGTCATTATACAGATCAGTGGTGCTAACTTAAATATTTAATAAGGTTCAGAATTTTTGGAGATTAGATATGCATTTTATCCAGCTGTTAAAGGTGAAGTATATAAGAAGTATGTAAGCCAATTGTTTATTGACTACTATTAGTATGCAATTTATGGGTTTATGCCCGCCAAAAATGTAAACACTGTGCTTCCCGGGTACCATCAAAGCATTGTGAGTGGTTGATTCAGATCTGTCAATCTCCTTCCAGCTCAACCTATAGCAAGAGTTTAGGGCTTGGCTACTTTAGCAGGCTGAGCCAGAGGGTTTAGCCAGTGTTGCAGGGCTGGACAGTGCGACTAAAAATAGATGTGTGACAACTGTGAAAAGCATTTAGGAGCATGTGTCCGATATCAAAAAAAAAAAAAAAAAAAGAGTCAAAAGCCTACAAAGTCATTGCCGGATAGGGCAGTGAGACAACTAGTCAGCTGTCTAAGTATTCGGACGCAGTCATTATATGTGTATCTTGTCTAACACACCTAATTTAGACCATTAAGAGAGAGCTCTATGATTTGAGCATTCCAATTTACAGGGTCCCTACGCAGTGTTCACTATTCCCTGAGAACGGGAAAATATAAATTATACATAGTGGGTCTAAAAAAAATTGTCAAGGTGGTACCGAAACTTACAGAAAACCGTGATTTTTTACTGGTAAATAAATGGTGGTAAATTTTCATTGCGCCCCTAAAGTTTTTTAATATGCTCCTAAATTTTTCTTTTAAAAAAATTTCAGTTTAAAGCTTTCTCTTTTGGACAAAAGTAAGCGTCAAGCTCTGTGTGGGATTATGGCTTATGCATCACATGGGAAAACACATTCAGCTTCGATTACAAAAGTGCAAGCCAAAATTCATTGCATTTAGACCTTTCAAAGATTAAACAGGTCATGAACACATCAAAGCAAACAGGGCATTGCGCTGCAACACGCTACAATGAATGCTTCAATACCATACAGCTTCATGCAACTGTTCAGAAAGAAAAATGTACCAGTTTATGTTTGCTTTGATGTGTCCAGTGTAGACAGCTTCAAATAGTTGTGGTGCATCATGTTAAAAAATTTACCCTCTGCAGATACATTGGATGGGTTTATTATAAGCGAGACACTAGCATTCGCTCTAGACATAGTGTTAGCCTATTTAATTGGGTACTTATGACACATTGCAAAACAGCTAAACCTATTCCTGATATGTTGGACATTTTATTGCGAGTAGCTTTTACCTGTTTGTAAAGTCGTTTGAAAATATGCTTTATTTTTGTAATTCTGCTAGGTGTCACTAGTGTCGCAGTAACTACATCCTTCACTTTTAAACAAAATAAAACAATTTCACATGCAGTAGCTTAGTAGCTCAACATAAAAATAAATAAATAAACAAAAACAGACACCTACCTCCAATGTCTGGTCGCAGCTTGTTATCATAGCCATCTAGTAAGCTGTTCAAAATATGTGTGACGTCACTCTCATACACTTTGGGGGTCAGAACCCATGTTTTGTTTGTCACTTCGTCATCATCACTTTCCAGCTGAACAGAGCTAATGGGTAAAACAAACAAAAAAAGTGAATCAAAGATACTAATGATCCTATTTTCAACACTTTTATAAATGCATTTTATTTCTGTAGACTCTACAATGTAAACTGAGTTCATGCTGATTTTGTTTTAACAACATGAATATCCTTATGATTTGGTTCTGCTATTACATATGATCTTGTTAACAAGCAATCAAGTGATAATACTGTAAACATTTATGGCCACCTTTCTTTAGGCAATTTGACTGTATAGCTCTTACTGTAGGTTGCTCTTTTACGAATCATAGTCTCATAGTTACGTTTACTTTAAGTATCAATTATTAAACATAATACAGTATACATAAAATGTACTAATGTAAATGGAAATAATGTAATGAAAGAAGTAAAACCTGGTAGATGTTTAAACTTTACAAAATCTTATCTGAGAAGAGGGGCTAATTTATTGCAAAAATGGATTAAATTAAAGATAGAAATAGAAAGCAGACACGTTTTGCTAATGAATATTTTCTCAATACCACAGGGGCCATTAATTTAAATTACATATTGTGTATTCTTTCTTCTGCATGCATGTGTATAGGGCATGCATGTGTATAGGGCATGCATTTACAGATAGATGTAAGTTGTTGTGTACTTAAGTTTCGTAAGTAATTTAACTTGAACCATAAAAAGGCGAGAAATTAACAAACTAAGATAATGATAAATATGACAGTGAGTCTTTGGAAAGTGTGGGTGTGATACTGCAGGCTGGAGACAGACAGACATACAATAATAATGTTGCATTAGAGCTGGAAACGTGCTCTCAGTCGTTCTGTCTTTCTCCCTGGCAGCACTCCTAAAGTCAGATTGTGAGGGGAAGGTGTGACAAATGCAAGCCTCGGTTTTCATCTACAGCATTATTTCATGTATTCCCACTATCTATCTATCTATCTATCTATCTATCTATCTATCTATCTATCTATCTATCTATGTCTGTTTGTCTGTCTATCTTCAATTGATATTGAATTTTGAGGACCTTGGCAAAGCAATCAAACAATATTGTGAGGCAGTAACCATGGAGTCAGTAGAAGATAGAAAGGCATATCCTTGAGAAAAACATGTGACAGAGCTGTACTGCTCTGGCAGCTTCAGATAGATTACAGAAAGGCAAGACTACAATATAACACTTTCAATACATTTCAATTTACATTATATGGGGAAAAAACACTGCATCATTTCAACAACACATTGTTCAACAACACAAGCTGTTCATCAACAGCTTGTGAAGTCCATTTAAAATCTTCTTGCAGAACTCTACTTATATTATTTTTTAAGAAATTAAAGAAATGAAGACCCAACTTTTACACAGAATACTTAAAGTGAACATCAAGCAGGCCTGTCACAATGATTACATAATTGTCAAGTTAAGTGGATTATTTCAGATAACTCCTCATCATTGTGCACTTTAAAAATCGATTACACATTGCATTCCCTGAGTAGACAGCATCCGTTATCTATTGCTTTTGAAGCAACCCGATGCTCACATTTTGTGTAGACAGGTGCCAGTCATTAAGCCAGTGGTTCCCAACCTGGGAGCTTATATATGCTTTGAGGTCCAAATATGGATCACAGGTATAGTTTAGGAATGCTCCAAATGATTGGCCACTGATAATTACTTCCTTCAAGAAAGCTTGGAGCGGAGGCTGTCCCCCTTCACATTGAAGGTGTATGTTGCCGCCATCGCAGCACATCACGATGCTGTTGATGGCAGGTCAGTTGGAAAGCACGACCTGGTCATCAGGTTTCTGAGAGGCGCCAAGAGGTTGAATCCTTCATGTAGGCTGCGCACCTCATCCTCTTCTGGGACCTCTGTCATCATTTCAAGTAAGAGCTCCTGTCGAGCCCATAGAATCAGTTGAGCTTAAAATCCTGTCTGTAAAGACAGTGCTCCTGACCACGCTCGCTTCCTTTAAGAGGGTGGGGGACCTGCAGGCATTTTCAGTCAGCGAAATGTGCCTTGAGTTTGTGCCCAAAGTTCCCAACAAACCCTTTCAGGACCAGGTGGTGAATTTGCAAGCACTGCCCCACAGAGGAGGCAGACCCACCCCTTGCGCTTCTGTGTCACGTTTGCGCACTACGTGCTTACGTGGACCGCACGCAGAGCTCCAGATGCTCAGAGCAGTTCTTTGCTTTGGAGGTCAGCAGAAGGGAAAGGTTGTCTCCAACTGGATAGTGGATACCAGTCCCAAGGCTAGCCGTGCCCCCTCGGAGTGAGAGCTGACATCTGCAGAGCTGCGGGTAAGGTGACACCTAAGTGGATTCAGTCTCTACCCATGTGTTGGGTACAAACAGGTAATGCGGGAAGTATGGATGTGCCATATCATATCGTCCACGATAACACTGGTATAAATTTTTACATGATAAAAAACTGTCATATAATGATATCAATGATGTAGCAACGCGATGACGTATGGTGCATTTACGCTCCCTAGCACGCGCAACAACAACACCGGTCTGAGAGTAAGAGCAGTAAGTCAGCCTCCGATGACAATTTAGTACCTAAAAAGGGAGCTACTTCAAAAGTATGGAAGTGGTTTGGTTAAGAGGTCAGACCTCCCACAAAGCACATTATTTTGCAAAATATGCAAGAAAACTGTTACCGCTGGGAAAAGTTACAACAAACTTATTTCACCACTTGAAGCAAAAACAAGGAAAGGAAAGGCCTCTTTATCCCTCCGTAATGGGTGCAGGTGTGTGCCAGAGGCCGGTGTAACAGTAGAAGACTTGCTTGTCGCGGTAGAACAAACGATTGGGTTCGATAATGTAATCTCAGCTTCGCAAATTAATAAAGCAGTCGTAGTATTTTTTAAATCTGAAGAGTTAGAGAATCAATTGACTGTGGACGGATTGTGGGTGAAAGAGGCCTTTGTTCTTTTGTCTCCAATGTTCCGCCATTTGTTTCCAACGATGCCATCATAAAAGAACTTGTAAGATTTGGGAAAGTTGCAAGCCCCATGAGAATGATTCCATTAGGGTGCAAAAATACGGAGCTGAAGCATGTTTTGTCTTTTCGACACCAAGTCTACATGTTCCTAAGCTCCCAAGAATGATCTTTAGAAGCATCTTTTCGAGTTAATCATGAAGATAATTCGTATATGATATACACGAGCACAGAGAGTCTGAAATGTTTTGAATGCGGCAATATTGGACACAAGCGTTTTTCGTGTCTGAATAAAGAAGTGCACTATGATTCTCAGCCTCCACTGATTACACCTAGTGTTGAAGAAACGAATGGAGGAATAGACAAGACACTGAGCAGACTGAAAGAGTAACGGAGGAAGTGAAGGAACAAGATGAGGTGAGTGGAATTGTTTCTAAAAACGTGATGATCAGCCTGCATGCAGCTATGCGGTTGAAAAAACAGATAACGTTGCTACTATGAATAAGATTGTTAATGAATGCAATGCAGAGGATGTGCTGAAACTCTGAATTGTCTTAGGCAAAAGTTTTAGAGGAGGACTTGGGAGATGAAATGGATGGTTTATCTCAGAGTACTTAAGATAGCATGAGTGATAATGAACAGTGGTCGGATGAGTTGGGAACAAATTAATAGAGTGAAAATTTGTGATTTTTTTCCTGATCTTGAGAAATTTTCTTTCTTCAATGGCTTGGGCCTGAAAAACGAGTATTGTACTGAACTCTCGTGACAGAAACGGTTTCGGCTTAAGAAACTCATTACAGTGGTTAGACAAAAAATGAAAACTTTTGGGAAGTAGCATGTAACGAGGGGGAAAAGTTTCAAAATTCATGATGATGTATACTTTTTCTTCATTTATTTTTTGCTGTTTTCTTCCCTCTCTCTTTCTGATGGAGATCTTATGAGCAGGATACAGTCCCTGTAAAGGCAATTCTTAAAAAAAATTCTAAACACATTAGAAATGTTAGAAATGTATTGCTAAAACATATTACAAAGACTATGAACTGAAGTACTGAATTGTGGAGTTAGACCGTTAAACAGTTTTTCAACATTGCTGTGTTCCAGATTTTTTGGGCGGGGCTAAAACGGGGTCTTGATGACGCACTGGAGCCCCTGAGCTCCTGGACACACCCCTACTTGATGACGCACTGGAGCCCCTGAGCTCCTGGACACACCCCTACTTGATGACGCACTGGAGCCACTGAGCTCCTGGACACGCCCCTACTTGATGACGCACTGGAGCCACTGAGGCTGGCCGCTCCCCTAACAATATAAATAAAGCACATTAATAACATCAGTTTGCCGCTCAATCGCGAGTTACTGTCAGTATTACTACAGCCTACAGTTTGCTAGCTAGCTATGAAATCGTCACGGAAACGCGTACTGGATGCGGTCACGTACAAAACAGATCGGTGTCCTTATTTGCATTTCCGAAAAACGATCACATCAAGAAAAGGTGGATTAATTTTGTGAAGAGACATCTTGATGGAGAGCAGAGGATCACCGCAAACACCCGCCTCTGTAGTGATCTTTTTACACGGGATAGTTTTATAAACTTTCGTCGGAGACAACTGGGATTCACTGATAATCCGCTGTTACTAGTGAGTGGGGCCGAACCGACTATCTCCCGCCTCGGCCTTCATCCTCCCGTCGAGCCAACAACTGGTGAGTGTTAGTGGGCGTGGTTTCAGCGCAGTCAGCGGACACGCCCCCAGCGTTTGAGAGCAGAGACTACTGCACATTTTTTCAAGATTTTGATAGCTTATTTTATGTACTTGCCGGCTTTTTTTATCATTCAAATTTGGCTGGGTGGCTAATAACACATTTTTCTGTGGTGTGACAAACTCAGAACACATACTTAATTTTCACTTTGCAGGGACTTTAATGTGAATGGGATGAGGGACATGAAAAAATGTGCACTTCTTTGAGATTTTTAATTTGAAAGAGTTAAATGTATTTTTTTTTTACAAGAGACGCACAGTAATGGATAATGAAGTTGATTGGGGATTATGGTGGAAAGGAAGAACGTGTTCTTAGTCATGGGAGTAAATTAAGTGCAGGGGTGGCAACATTGTTTGCTCCTTCTCTTAATTTCAATATTTTATGGAAATATTTAATTGAACCGGGAAGACTATTGATTTTGAGAGCTGAAATATATGATATGTTTTTCATCTTTGTGAATATTTATGCTCCGAATTCAGGCGTTGAGAGAATAAAGCTCTTCACTAAGTAAGAACAGTTTTTAAGAAAACAACATGATGGAGATTTTGTTGTCATTGGTGAAGACTGGAACTGCTTGATTTCACAATTGGCAGAAATAGTGAAATAATTTCTATTAAATTTCGTAGAATTCACACAGCTCAAAGGCTCCTGTATGGGGAAGAAGTGAGCTGGATTGGGACAGCCTGTGGCCTCCTGAGAAGAGCAGGCAAAATGGGATATGCTCGTCAACTGTTCTTAATGGACATTAACAAGCTGGACCTAACTGGTCTGTCATCAAAAGTCTCTCTCTCTCTCTCTCTCTCTCTCTCTCTCTCTCTCTCTCTAATTTATGTTTAATTTGTGTTATTTTACTATTATGTTTTATGTGATGCAGTGGCTGTATTTTTGAGCCCAGGTCAAATTTCCCTTTGGGACATTAAAGTATACCTTAACCTCTCTCTCTCTCGCTCTCTTTCTCTCTCTCAAAATGGGCTGCACAAGCCAAGCGTCAAGCGCTGCAGGCAGCGATACTACACTCTCGCGTTTAGGAGTTGGGACATGACGAAACTGTCACTTGCACAATCGGGCCAGCAGTGCATCGTAACTAAAGTTGATGATTTTCAAGTTTTTTTTAAGCCTTATCAGTTTAAACATTAAATCGATTTTAAACTATCCAGTACTCGTGCGCTCTCTGAGAGAAGGTTTTCTCTGTGTGCATACATACAGTAAAGCCACCTCACAAACAGCATAAAAAATTAAAAAAAAACACGCAAAATTGTGTCAAAATTCCGGTCTTGGTTAGTATACTCGTAAACACAGTCGGTTATGTTTTAAATAAGCAAAAAAAGCATGTGACAGACAGTATAATGAAAACAGTAATGGATCTGTGCAATAGCTCTAAAAGTGACACAAGCCATATGTGTCTATCATTAATGTTGTCGTCAAAACAACAAAAGATAGCTTTAATGTAAGCAATCAGAATTAATAGCCTATGTATTTAATTTAGTCAGGACTCAGGACTAAAAGACTATCAGTGTTACATTTGATTACTTTATTCAGTTTCTGTAGTATTTCTGAATACTAGTGTTAGACCTACCCAAAAACTTTTCTCTTTATTTCTCTTTATTTGCATCTTTATTGTTTTGTATACATTTTTGCTACTTTTTTCAATTTAATTCAAAGATTGAAATCAAGCTTCCTTGTGTTGTTAAACTCTTAACAACAAAATTACCCCATTGTAAATACGCAAACATTTAGGTGAGATAAATGTAATAAAAAAATTGTCTACATTTTATATTTTTAATAGTCAATTTTTTTCCCCCTATATCATCATAAATATCATTATCACAAACATTCTTGAAACATCGTGACATAATTTTGAGGCTACTTGCTCTTAGGGTGAGTTCCCTATTTGGCGAACCCTGAGTTGAGTTCCTCCAGCAGTCAGATGTGGCGGAGGCGTCTGACGTCAGGCCCAGTGCTTGTGTGCATGCCCAGCCGGTCAGCCCTTGTGCTGGACTAGATGCCCATATGATGTGATTCCCCCTCGGTAATCCCATATGTGTATTGTCCATGGTACGGTTTCCCTGTCGGTGAACCTGTCTTTCCCTGGGCAGCTCTGCTCTGCCCTGTCTCTGCACCGGTAGCAGCTCCTCCATGGCTAGGTAGGACCTGCTGCAGAGATCTTCCATATGTAGCACTGCCCCTCGGGTCAATCCATATGTGTACTTCCACATGTTACCTCCCTTCAGGCAAGGTGTGGTCTCCCTTCGGTATGGAGGACAACCTCCTCGAGCTTACAGGGGGCGCTGGGTAGGTTACGACATTGTAAGAGCAGTTGCCAAAAGGGCATGCCGTAGCTTGCCATGAACTCGTAACTCTCCAAAACTCGTAACACATTTCAATGGCTATGGCGCTTTCCATAGGGACCCCATGACGTCAGTCCGATGTAACGTTAAACGGGAAGGCTTCCAGGCAAGTCCACATGACGTCAGTCCAACGTAACGTCTCCATTCCCTCCTTCAGGGAACGGGGGTTACATTAGTAACCTAGATGTTACTTAAGTAAATTTTAAATGAATGCACAAGGATTAAATACAACCCAGTCACGTGACATTCGCAAAATCATCAGCTGGCGCAAAGTGACGGTTGGCACTATTGCTTACTGAGGCTGGATTTGTTACATTTTCACTTGTAAATAAAGATACAATAATGAAATGATTTACTGGTAATAATAATAATTATATAGCATTATAAAATATTATCTCAGCTAATAATTTATCATTTAAATGGTAAATGTTCCAGCTATCTGACAACGGTTACAGTGAAATATTAAAGTGACGGCAGTGCATGAAGTGTGCTTTTTTTTTTTTTTTTTACTTTACAGTGCTGTCCAGTATTTTTGATTATTATACAATAAAGAGATGTAAATTATGCCATAAAATAAATAAAATTAGAAGGCTATATCACCCATAATGTTCCCATTCAGAGTAAACCACATTTTCTCTAACACATGGATTTATTTACTTGGTCAATATTGTGACCAATTATTTGAAAATAAAACATTTAAAACTACAATTAATAATTCACTGATTCGTTAGGCTGTTTGTCCTTTTTGACACATCATTTCCCATACAAAACAGCGCTCTGCACATAACATGCAGAAAAATATAGTGTCCATGAATTAAGTAATTGATCGCTTTTTATTAAATCGTATCTTTGAAACGATCAAGTAAAAGGTAGCCACTATTTAACTAAAACAATGGAATTAAAATGCTGGGAAGAATTTGCTTATTAAAACGTCCTCATGTTTATCTAAAACAAAATGGATTAATAAAATGTGTTGCGATGGGGGTGAAATGCAAATGGGTAAAATCCATACGCAGTTTAATAAAACAACAAAAAAGTGTGGTAAAGAAACCAGGCAGTTGTTCCGTACACAAAGTTCAGTCCAACCAGGCAAACAAGTACAATCCACTAGGCAGGAGAGTAGTTGATATCAACAGGAAAACAAGTTCTAAAACTCATAGGCAGGGTAATCCGAATAAACAGGAAAAGGTTTAAAAACACAGGATTAAAACAACAGTAATACAAATGCTTAGAATTGCTTACAAGGCTAACAAAACTTCACAAATAGTCCAGGACTAATAGTAAAAAGGTTTGAGGGGAAAATGAGTCCAATAAGAGGATTATGGGAAATGCAATTCGTAAAGGAAAGAGTTAAAGCAAAGGAGATGGAGCCAAATAAACGTATTAATTATTGTGGCTTTGCATATAGAGTTCAGTGTCTGTATTTCCTGTGTGGTTTTGATGTCAAATTAGGTATACAACATCTGTTTTCTTTTTAAGCCAAAATAAGTAATTTAAGAGTGCAGGTTGTTTAATTAATTAGCCAACACTAACAGATGGGTGAGAAATCTCACCCATGGGTATTCTATGGGATTTTTTTGTGCCTTGAATATTAAACGTAACTTTTCAAGAAATGAATTAAAATATAAATTGAAACTGAATAAAACGTCTTTGAATCGCAGGCAATTTTTTAAAAATTTTTTCTAATACACTGCATGTTTTACTAACTCTTTTCTTCTCTTTCTTTTGCTGATCTGTACTTACAAATACGCTTCAAGAGTTTTCATTTACGTTTCTGAAGTTTTCGTTTACGCTCCCTTTTTTTTTCATTCGAAAAAAAGTTTTCATTCGCCATTCTGGCACATAACTCTCGTGGGGGCGGGGCTAACAGCGGTGTGTTCTAATTAAGACTTATGTTCATTCTAACATCCAACAACAAAACACCTGAATTGCATTCTTGTCGCTACAGCTGTTCCGGCCTGGAGAAAACGGTGAACAGTATACAGCTCACTCAGGGCGGGATTCTTTCAGCAGTCGTAAGTTGTCTTATTCAAATAGCTAGCTATCTACGTAGAAACCGGCAGCAAATTGAAACAGCTCGCTGGATGACAGTTTCAGACTCAGACCGGCCATAACCAACTGGCTGCGTGTTTTCTTTTCAGCTTTTCTGAGCTGGCAGACACAAACCTAACTAAAATGCAAAAAAAGCTAAAAAAGTGAAAATTTCATCCAACATCCCCTTTAATAGTGCGTTATACAGGTCCTTCTCAAAAAATTAGCATATTGTGATAAAGTTCATTATTTTCCATAATGTAATGATAAAAATTAAACTTTCATATATTTTAGATTCATTGCACACCAACTGAAATATTTCAGGTCTTTTATTGTTTTAATACTGATGATTTTGGCATACAGCTCATGAAAACCCAAAAGGTCCTTCTCAAAAAATTAGCATATCATGAAAAGGTTCTCTAAACGAGCCATTAACCTAATCATCTGAATCAACTAATTAACTCTAAACACCTGCAAAAGATTCCTGAGGCTTTTAAAAACTCCCAGCCTGTTTCATTACTCAAAACCGCAATCATGGGTAAGACTGCCGACCTGACTGCTGTCCAGAAGGCCATCATTGACACCCTAAAGCAAGAGGGTAAGACACAGAAAGAAATTTCTGAATAAATAGGCAGTTCCCAGAGTGCTGTATCAAGGCACCTCAGTGGGAAGTCTGTGGGAAGGAAAAAGTGTGGCAAAAAACGCTGCACAACGAGAAGAGGTGACCGGACCCTGAGGGAGATTGTGGAGAAGGACCGATTCCAGACCTTGGGGGACCTGCGGAAGCAGTGGACTGAGTCTGGAGTAGAAACATCCAGAGCCACCGTGCACAGGCGTGTGCAGGAAATGGGCTACAGGTGCCGCATTCCCCAGGTCAAGCCACTTTTGAACCAGAAACAGCGGCAGAAGCACCTGACCTGGGCTACAGAGAAGCAGCACTGGACTGTTGCTCAGTGGTCCAAAGTACTTTTTTCGGATGAAAGCAAATTTTGCATGTCATTCGGAAATCAAGGAGCCAGAGTCTGGAGGAAGACTGGGGAGAAGGAAATGCCAAAATGCCTGAAGTCCAGTGTCAAGTACCCACAGTCAGTGATGGTCTGGGGTGCCATGTCAGCTGCTGGTGTTGGTCCACTGTGTTTTATCAAGGGCAGGGTCAATGCAGCTAGCTATCAGGAGATTTCGGAGCACTTCATGCTTCCATCTGATTTCATTTTTCAGCACGACCTGGCACCTGCTCACAGTGCCAAAACCACTGGTAAATGGTTTACTGACCATGGTATTACTGTGCTCAATTGGCCTGCCAACTCTCCTGACCTGAACTCCCATAGAGAATCTGTGGGATATTGTGAAGAGAAAGTTGAGAGACGCAAGACCCAACACTCTGGATGAGCTTAAGGCCGCTATCGAAGCATCCTGGGCCTCCATAACACCTCAGCAGTGCCACAGGCTGATTGCCTCCATGCCACGCCGCATTGAAGCAGTCATTTCTGCAAAAGGATTCCCGACCAAGTATTGAGTGCATAACTGAACATAATTATTTGAAGGTTGACTTTTTTTGTATTAAAAACACTTCTTTTATTGGTCGGATGAAATATGCTAATTTTTTGAGACTAGATTTTTTTTTATGCTAGATTTTTTGATTTTTTGAGGAATTTTGGGTTTTCATGAGCTGTATGCCAAAATCATCAGTATTAAAACAATAAAAGACCTGAAATATTTCAGTTGGTGTGCAATGAATCTAAAATATATGAAAGTTTAATTTTTATCATTACATTATGGAAAATAATGAACTTTATCACAATATGCTAATTTTTTTAGAAGGACCTGTATATAGATATAACTATCAACACAGGCTCATTGGAAATGCGTACCTGAGGCAACATTTCTGCAAAAGGCAAAATATGTACCAATACATTCATACCGCTGCAGTTTCCAACAGAAATGAACACTAGAGGCAGCAAAACAGCAAGCTCATTTAATCCTTTTCATACAAGAGTATGATTAGGGGCAGTTTATGGATTAATAAAGAATTCTTTTCAAGCGGCTCCTTGCAGATATTATATTATGACCTCAAAAAACTTTTACCATAGTGCATGATTTGTCAACGAATACTTTGGAGTTTGCATCCCATAACCAGCTCCATATGTTTGGCTTAACTGACGTACTAAGCTTGCTCGGTAGCTCAGCTGGAATAGCAATGTACTTGTGATGTGTAGAGTTCGGATATGAAATCCCGTGAAACATGAGTTACGTCAAAAGAGCTCAAAGACGACTAGAATCAAGCTAAAATGGCATGGTTGCTTAAAGGGTTAGTTCACCCAAAAATTTAAATTCTGTCAGTATTTACTCACCCTCATGTTGTTCCAACCCTGTAAAACTTTCCTTCATCTTTGGAACATGAATTAAGATATTTTTGATGAAATCTGAGAGCTGGATCACTCCTCCATACTAGTCCATAGGCTTCTTCAGGGACTGAAACTTGCCAGCCCCGAAAAGTCATTAAAGACATCGTTAAAATAGTCCAAGTGACTACAGTGGCTCAATCTTAAGTTTATCAAGCGACGAGAATACTTTTTGTGCGCAAAAACAAACAAAAATAACGACTTTATTTCAACTATTCATTTCCTTCTCTGTTGGCCTCTAGTCAGTTAACTAAGCTTCTGTTGTTGTACGTCACACGCATCACCAACATGACCAGCATCGGCCAATAGTGAGCCTACGTGTGACGTAGCTCTACGCAATCGTACTATGGACTAGTATGGAGGAGTAATCCAGCTCTCAGATTTAATAAAAAATATCTTAATTCGTGTTCCGAAGATGAACGAAGGTCTTACGGGGTTGATCAACATGAGGGAGAGTAAATACTGACATAATTTTCATTTTTGGGTGAACTATCCCTTTAATCAATTATATTTTTATGTCACATTTGCTTTTGTTAACACTATCGGGTAGGTTTAGGGTTTAATGAAGGTGTACTTATTTTAAATTAACATTTTAGCAACAAAACGTACAAAATCCATTATAATAAAATGTTGCCTGATTCACGTTCATCTGCTTTGGATAAAACTGAACACGTTTTTAGGGCCACTCAGTGGACATTTCACTTTGAAGCTGTTGTAAAACGTGCACAACTCAACGTAATATCATTTTGCAGAAATGTTGCCACTCTTTTGTCACGATCGGTTCCACTGCAAACACAACCTGAGAGAATCTCACAACAGTTTTGTATCATTTAATGATATATGTATTATATATTCATTTACATTCAGCATTTTGTGAAGATGACTTTTGGAGATTTGCCGAACTTCTGTGTTGCAGGTGTGATGTATTTCTGTGAATGACAGAAAACAAAACCTGATTAAAAAAATTTGCTTCCAAATGCCAAGGTGCAGTTTAGCCTTGCGGTGTCCAAAACTGATGGTTTAAATTCAGAATAAACTGCAATGTCTTTCGTTCTTTTTGTGGAGGAATGCAGAGTCCTGCAGTTCTAAAACACATTGATTTATGTTACACCATAACTGTTTTATTTACATTTATAGAATTACCATGCATGTCCATTTTACACCAAGCAGCAAATATTATCCAACAGTGTGACTGAATTTACATTTGTATAATTGCAATTAGATTATCAACAAACAGCAGTTCTGGAAGAGTTTAAAAAACACAGTTGTAAGGATCCCATGGATCCCTGTGGAATTTACGTGAAGGAATTTACGTGACGTGAAGTCTCTGCAGGGATACAAAGAACATGAGTGAGAAGTCTTTACCAAATATCATTAACCTGATAAAAAAAAATAAATGGAAGTCTATGCAATGTCCTCACTAGTACAGTGAAACAAACGTGTGTGTGTTTGTTTGTGTGTGTGCAAGCATGCTTGATGGAGTTATCATGGAAAATATGACTTGCATCAGTGGAGATTTCTGGTGGAAACTTTTTTTTTTAAAATGAAAGTGACAAAATTACCTTTATAACCAGTCGATAACAGTAGAGTACCACTCATTCGCTTATTCTACTCTCTAATACACTTTTACAGGCTTTGCTTTTGAAATTATATTTAGACATTAAATAATCACTATTATAACACTTAAAACACATTTTGTTTAAAGGGGTGATGAACTGAGAAATCAAATTTTCCTTGAGCTTTTGACATCTAAGAGGTCATCATATTATAAGAATATCCTGTAAATTTCAGAACTGAAAACGTCCTTATTAGTCCAATAAATGCATTTATTGACACCAGGCTCAGCAAACGACTCGTTTTTCAAAGTGGGGAACTATGACGTCAAAGAGGATAAAACACCACCCCCGCTGAAGAAGATCAACGCCTACTTCAACACGGCTACTTTAGCCCCGCCCACCGATTCGAGCATTACACGCATAGCTAAATAACATGGGCCTACCTCGTGATGACAAACCGGATCGAGCTACCGAGCAATAAACATGACATTTACAAAATATTGTGCAGTGCCTGGTTGTGGAAGAAGACAGTCACTGCATAAGCTTCCTCTGGATTCCAATAGGAATGCTTGGTTAAACTTTATTTTTAATGACGTTCCAGCTGATGTGGTTAAAACATTGTCCGTTTGTTCGCTTCATTTCACTGAGGATTATTTTGTAAACAAGACACAGGTCGAGACTGGATTTGCAGACCGATTAAGATTAGAAAACGGTGCTGTGCCTTCTATATTGGATCCGACAGGAATGGTGCAACACACTTATGTGAGTAAAATTTTTATTTAAAAAATAATAATAATCTGATAGGCTAGTATTGCATTGTTACAGATCGTTTGATATCTAATAATTATGTGTACATGTGTATCAGTCTAATCGTTACTGACGAGTGAGTTGAAACTCCTTATAATATGCAAAACTGTTATCCACTCACAGCAGTGGGCGTTTACTTCCAAGTCTTCAATGCGAGACGCCCATAAAAACCGAGCATTTTTGAGCTAGGCTCAAAACTAGGGTAGAAAATAGCCTATTACTTATTCATTTTGATGTTTTTGAATGTAAAAACCAAGCGAACGTCATAAGTTGACCTCAGACAACAATATAAAATTTTTTAAAAAGCTAGTTCATGACCCCTTTAACACTTAATTTGTACTGAGCAGGGATGCTAACGATTAATCGACGATCGATTAATTCAATGTCGATAAGAACTCAATAAAACTTCTCAATCGTCGAGTAAACAAGGTCATGCACATGTGTGCTGCTCAACCGCGAAACATGTAAAGCAGACACGAGGAAAAATGAAACGAGCGCGCTGGAGTTATGTTTGGGACTATCTTATACATTAAGGCTAGAGTTACACCTTTATGACTATAAGTTTGCATGTGCATTCACAGCCTTTTGTTTTGTGCAAATGTAAGTTGTAATATGGTGTTAATTGTGTGTAGTCGTATATTTATCAGATTTACTTCATATAGGATGCGTTTGGTTAAGAATTAACGAGGCATAAAGCGCGTCAGTGATCATCCTCAGCTTCAGAGCGTGTAGCTCAAACAGCAATGCACAATATTAATAACTTTGGGAGTGTCATTACATAACATTATAAAGAGAACAATATTGCAATAAAACGTTGTTAATGCTTTGGGTTTAGTTGCAGTGTTTCAGCGTGTTGCTCCAGGAAAAGCACGTCCACAACAAGGGTTACACATTCTGACTAGCACGCATCTGAGGCGGCATTGGTGACACGTTGTATTATTCATTATATTTGATTATTAAATAATTCATTTAATTAAATGATGAATCACATCAACAAATTTTACAATCGTAATAGGCCTTTATTTATACATAAAACTAGAGATGCACCGCTTTGAAAATTTTGGCTGATACCGATAACCGATAGTTCTTTACATTTGCCAATAAATCTAAAGTAGGCACAGTCTCGTGGGTACCCCCCGGCCTGTGAGGGGCGATGGGGGTATGTGGCGAACAGGACGAGGCCGAGGGACGTGAGAGAACGCAGCGAGGCTGGTGGCGTCAGTGTTAATGAGCAACACCTGTGAGACGCACCGGTCTCGCATCTCTCACGGAGGAGCGGAAGTATAAAGGAGGAGCGACGACGTTGATGATCGAGAGAGGAACAGGCCTGTGTTTATGTTGTGTTTTGTTTTATTTTAAATAAAGTCTTTTGTTTAATGTTCGCCGGTTCCCACCTCCTTCTTCCCTGAACATTGTTACACTGAGTTAATGTTAACAAATGAGACCTTATTGTAAAGTGTTACCAAAAAATCTATTGCCTAACAAAAAATTAAAATTATATTAAAATAAAATTCCTAAATAATGCAAACAAGTCATTAGATAACATAGAACTGCATATAAATAAACAGAATGCACGTACCATGGATAAAAAAAATGGAATCGCTTCCACTGACAATAAGGAAATTGTTTTAATCAAACCATATTGTTGATGAAAATAATACGAGAACAAAAACATCAAATGATAACATCAAAAATAACCATTTATCGGCCGATATCGATATGTGGTCGATATATCGTGCATCCCTACTGAAAACCCTTCTCATTCATTTGGTGAGGAACATGGCGTTTTGAGCAGCATTTGCTATGTGCCACTGTAGTAGATGCAACAATTATATTGACATTAATAATAAGAAATTCCTGTTGTAAAAACAGCTTTGCCTTCGCCTTTAAGCACCAGAGCCCACTCGACTTAGAGTATGGCTTCTTCTAAGGTACTAGCTAGCTAGCTTTTGTTATTGAATTGACCCCAGAAATGAGACCTCTGGGTTATTCAGTTCCTTACGCCAAAAGATATTGTGCTAGTGCATACTTCCTAACCTTGTTGGTCAGGCATTTTCCTCAGTATGGGGGCATGGGTATTAATGTTCCCATAGTCAACGCCAGGATGCAGCATTGAGTTGCACTCAAAATGGAACATTTCAGGTTACGTATGCAACTCGCTTCGTCGTCTTGCCATACCTCACACAATGCCTTAGAATATGGTGTCGTGTTTTTCAGACGTCTATTCATTGCACTGTAAAAAAGTTGCTGCATGCCGTAAATTTAAGTACAATCAACTTGGATGTTTAGGTCATTTCAACTTTAATTACATTAAACTGACTTAAAATATGAATTAAATCTTGTACAGTATAACATAAAGTTAAAAAAATAAATAAATAAAAAGTTAAAGCAGTGTTAAAACCCTTTGTCATAACTTATTGATCATAGAATTTTTTACACTGTGTCTTGGTAATGCGCTGATGTTTCGTCACCTAACCATGCTTCGGCCAATAAGATTGACGCATTTCCACGCGTGCTTCAGACACATGCTCATGCAAAAGCGTTCCCATAATGTCAATGTCATGACTCAGTATCTCGTTCTCTCTCAGGGAACTGGGTTACATGCGTAACCTGAGACGTTTTTATGACAAACATTTAAATGACTATTTAAAAAAAAAACTTTTAAAGAAGTGCAAACTTTACTTTTTAATGTAGCTAGTGCATAAATTGTGTTTCTGGGTCAAAACGACTTAAAATAGAGCATGTCAACCACACATCTTTTATGAAAATGTTGAGTTCATAACGTAGCCTAATAAGCCTCCATTTCTTTTAATGCAATAGCTTATTTGGTTACACTTTATTTTAAGGTGTCTTAGTTGTAATTTAAGTACTGAGTAATATCAATTAACAACATGCTTACTATCCACCTTATTTTGCAATGCGAATTAAGCTATTTTCTGTGAATGTGCGAGACTTCCGATTAATTAGCCACTATAAGTAATTAACTAGAAGAATAAAAGTGCAGTAAATGCTAAAGATATTTGCGCTACAAACCAATGTGTTTATAATTATGACAATACATTTAAATAATATTGTAAGAAATACCAATTTGCAATATCAGGCTGCATAACAAGCTGTTATAATTATAATAGTTTTTAATGGACATTATTGTTACAATGTTGGTAGCATATGTAAATGAAGTTAACCTTTTAAAAGTCCGCCGGAAGACGCGTTTTTCTACCTTTGACAGCTCCAGGGCTTTTGTGAAAACTACAGATTCTACATCCGCATTTTTGTATCCCTGCCCATAGAGGGTTATTAGCAGAACAGTTATTGTAAGCGTAGGTTTATCACTGAAAATTGTATCGTACTATGTCTACTCTTTAAACAGCATTATGGTATAAATGGAACACTATGGCAACAGCTTTCTTACCTGTACGTGACAGTGTTTTGCTTCGGGGGATTGGGTGGAACTGACAGAACGGCAGTTTCTTTCAATTGTTCCCCTCCATTTGGGCTAAAACACTGTGTTTGTGGTCATTGAAATGTTGACAAACACTGGGATTTTTCAGATTTTCTGTTGCAATGTTCTCTGTATATTTACAAGCCTTTAGCAACTGCCTACAACAAGCTGGATACTTCACTGGAAACTGAAAGTAACTCACACCCACTAAAAGTTTAGCTACTCTTTGAATTTTTGCCCCCGGGAACAATACAAGTCGACACCACTATGACTAAAAGTTTACTAAGAAGTATTTCCTACTAAAGCAAGGCAGTATTTGACCCTAGTAAATGTATCCATAGCAGACTGGTGGGAGTGACCTTGGACAGCAACATATACAGTACATGTAGGCCTATATAACAACACCTAGTGCATTATGGGTGTTGAAGTTTATCTGCCTATTTGGCAAAAAGAATCTCTGATTTCACTAGTTAGGTAGCACCGATTTCAACATTTTTGTGCCTTTCTACTGAATAGACAGCCAAGTTTTATTGAAAGCCCATTTTGCCAGTGGTAAAGTAACCCTTTAAGGATTAATTACAACTGTTTCATTACAAGCAAACTCATACATTATTCAAGGCTGGATTATGGACCTGGCCATGAGGTGCCAAGCCAAATGTTATCTACCACAACATGCATTTTCTAATTTTTTTGCAGTCAAAATGTCATGAAAAGATTTGTTACATTTGGGGGGAAAACAAATTGGGGGAGGGGGTTGTGGGGGGATATCATAACATATGTCTCACTGCATTTTCTGCAACACACCGCATGCATTTTGGTGGCTTGGTCAACTAACAAATAGCTGAGCTTTGGTTTAGAACATAAGGTTGAGGTGTTACTAAGGGACTTGCTCTTAAACCAGTAGGCTGAGTCCAATCAAAGGCAGTACTATCAAAATCTTTTTTATCATGCCACTATAGTCAGTATTAATCCCTGTGGTGCAACTCAATGTCACTTAATCTTGGGGTACAGCTAACAAGTGTCACCAGTGCCACACTGTCAGTCACCCGCTGTCAGCTTTTAATCTCCTTGAATCTGACACTTGCCTAGGATATGCATTATGGGTCAGAAAAAAATATCCTACAAGGAATAAAATGACTTCATCAGGTCAGGGCTCCTCAAATCTTGCCCTGGAGGGCCAATGCCCTGCAGAGTTTAGCTCCAACCCTGATCAAACACACCTGAGCAAGCTAATCAAGGTCTTCAGGATCACTAGGAAATCACAGGTAGGGGAGTTTGATCAGGGTTTGAGCTAAACTCTGCAGGGCAGTGGCACTCCAGGACCCTAATCTAAGTCAATTTATGTATGGAGAGATATTTTCAAGAGAACAGTTGACATCTGCTGCTGAGATTACATGTATACATATAACTTAGTTTTAAAAATAGTTGAACACCTACAGTATTCGGTTTCAAAGATCATGAAGATTAGGGAGATAACCCTGAGTGACAGTATTAGTAGCTTTGTCAGTGCTATTCCTTCAGTAAGTAATTGTCAATCAGTGATTACAGCACTGTTAAGAACTATTCTGCACAGCTCCTGTATTAACAGTTAGAATACTTCAATTATTGTATACAAGGTCTGACTAGCCTTTCCCAATAAAAAATTCATAGTCGTGGATAGATGGATGCCCTATGTGAAATTGGATTGGATGTACAATAGAAACCTGTTATGGTTTGAGATCTGACTTAAACCAACATAAAGGGCGGGTTAAATATACAGTACATAGGGACATAAGCAGGCTTTTACTATAATTACAATAGATGCTTTTGTCAGTAATCTTCTAAAACATAGATGGCCTATGTGACCTATTCGACTAGGCTATATACTCTTCTAATGTTTATTCTAAGTAGGCTTTTAAGACGATCAAAATATAAATAATTGACTTAATATTTGTTCATGTCTCCATTTAACACGTTCGGTTTGTCAGTATGCTAGCCTGCAAACATCATAAGGTTGAAAAATAAACGTTCAGTTACTTTATTTAAAACAAATACTAGTACCTAGCAAGCATCAGATTAATATTTTGTGACTTCCTTTCACCAAACAGATGTCACTAGGTTTTTTGGTTCTGGTCGCTAGGTTTTCCCCCTGTACAGTATATTTATTTGGGCCCCCTTTGTACAATTAGAGATGGGGGTTCCGGTTCCCCGTTTTTCAAAATCATTGTGGGGCCCCCAATAGTTCTGGGCTCACTCTTTCCCCCCATTAGAGACTCTCCTGAGAAAAAAAGTCTCTGAAAAAAAAGTACACCTACAGTACTTAAAGATGAACAGAAAGTTCAATATTATGTGCCTACTGAGGTTTGATTAGGCCAATGGTATACTAAATATATAGCTTAATTTCAAAAGGTTTTTTTTTTTTTTACACGTTCAGCATTATTGCAGGGAACCACAAGATAAGAAAATCTCAATCCCCATAAAACATGACAGGTAAAACCCAGTAAACCCCTGATGATCTTTCTTTAAATCAACACTTTGATATGTTTATTATTTGTTTGTAGTTTTTGTGGTACATATCCAACTTAGACTGTTAGGCCAGAATTATCCCAACAGCAGGTGGAGAGGAGGAGTCAATTGCTGACTTAAATCTTCTTAAACAAATGTCTGGACTGAAATGGCGTCATGTACATGACAAAGATGAACTTTACCCCTTTGACTGTTTACAATGAGAAATAGCATACTGTTAAAGGTCTCATTTCCTGCTACCCAGATTCAGTTTAATTGCTATTTGAATCATGACACACCTCTTTTCAATAAATACTGTAATTATATAACTATTATTGTGAGGTAGTATATAAAATATGTTGGTGCATGGTGTATAAATCTATCGAATATTTAATTTAATATATATTATTAGCACACACACACACACACACACACACATATAGCCTATATATATATATATATATATATATATATATATATATATATATATATATATATATATATAAATATAAAACTGGCACATACAACAATGTGAAAACATACATTTAGACGTTAAACCAAACAGATTAAAGGAATCCATGGGAAATAGAGCAGCACCAATCATCGCAAACACTCCAAACACAACGTTTACGTATCATAACATATTACATGTTAAATTCGTCTGCCGATAAGTTATTCTTACCTCAAAGGAAGATAGGCGAATAGAAAAGCCCATAGAAATAGCTTGAGTGTGATCTCCGGGATGGCCATCGCATTCAAGCATTCAGAGGAAAAATGAAAAGAAGCCATGATCACCATCTTGCTATCTCTTCACACAGATCGACGCGTCCCCTTTATTTACTGCCTTTTCTCGCTATTACACATAGCAGATCGCTTTGGCTTTGGCGTCTCAGAGCCGTTGCTGCGATGCAATACAAGCCGTCACAAAAACAACAAAACACGCGCAGACCAAATGAAGGCGACTGCCCTGCTATATTCAGATATGGGCAGATCAGTGGAATTAGATGCAAAAAGATAAATGCGATCTCTCCCGGTCCAGTATAACTGGTAAAAGTGTGGATGCAGATGAATTGTGTGAAAGCCGATCTGATGCACGTCGCTGCAGCACAACACATGCGTGGTAGAGATGGATCCAAAGCTCACATGCTTCTATTAATAAAATCTGTACACTATATCCAGTTAATATTATAATTACCACGCAGGCATAGCGTCTGAATTTAAGTGTTTGTTGTTGTTGTTGTTTGTCATTATTAGATTGTTATCCTAGTAGCCAAAAAATACAACATTATTTAATAAAAGAGAATAAACAAAACTTTTGTAATGTAGCCTAGTTGGTTTGTGCGCGAACGCGATTTTAGATTTCAGAATTTAGAGGCTGAATGTCGATACTGTTTTATTTAGGTTATGTTGTTAAAATTAATTTAAAGGCGTTTAATATTAAGATTTAAATATATTGTTCATGAGACGAAGAGGCTGACAGTTGTACCTTTAAATGTTTGTTTTTTTTAAGCCGTGACCTATTTTTTAATAGCTTGTAGAGGGGAAATTATTTAATAAACTGATGCGAATATTTTGATAATAATTATTTAGCATGTCGATAAATGACAATATTAAAGTCCTGCGTGATTTGGTTGAGTGAAAATACATAGAGAGAGAGAGAGAGTCTGTCATGATGCGACCAGGAAGCTGTCATGCCTCACACAGCATGAGGAAAAAGAAGAGCATGATAATTCCACGTGATGTAGGCTACTACCAATCGCCGTGTACAGCTTGCAGATGTTACATATCTGTAATCAGGTAGTGTTATATCATCAGGTAGAGTGAAACAATTTGACAGAGTTGCTATTTATGGGAGGAAACCCACTTTCCACACTATGCACAAATCAAACGTCATGTCGACCGCGTTGTATTCCACACAGCCTTAAGTGAAATAACTGGTGAAACAGACACACAAACACACACACACACACACACACACACACACACACACACACACCACTTAGATAGATAGATCTAGCCTAGATCAACACAAAACTCAAAACAAATTAATAAATATATAGGTCAAAATGTTAAATATATAATAAATAAATAAATAATTGGGTCATTAAGTTAAATTATCCTCAAGCAATCCACAAACTATGCTTTAGAAAATCCCTTATATAATACCATGTGTCTAATGAATTATCTAATGTTTTTAAGTGAGGCATTGTGCCTGAATGGTCCATCCACTTCTTTTAGCCACTGGGAAGGAATAAAATGGAAAACGGATTATAATTCACGCTCCTGGCCTGTCCTCTTTTTCACTGATGTCAGCTTATGCCACGAATGCTCAGTATTAGTGCTCAGCACAAAAGTTAGCCCAAGGAAGCAACGTGCCTGTGGTCATGCTTGGTTTTCTGGCCCATCTCTGAGAACACACAGCACATGCATAATTTCTCCTCTAATCTGTTAGGTTATCAAAAATTATTTAACTCAAATAAATTGTCTCATCCAAACGAACATTGTTGTCGGTGAGACCATTGCTAATATTGTTGCCTAATTGCAGAACTTTTCTCTACTTTCATTTAATAATCTACCTCACCTTTGAGTTTTATAATTTCATATACGAGAGAGAAAGCTGGCACCAAAAAACGTAAATACATTTTTTATAAAAGAGATTGTCGCATTTATGTTCTGTTTAGTTTGATTTTTTGTATTTAGTTTATTTGGTGGTTTAGTTCTTAGTCATTTGTTACCCTAGCTTACTCATTTATTCACTAAAAGGTTAGTTCACCCAAAAATGAAAATTGTCATAATTTACTCACCCTCATGCCTTTCCTTCTTCGGAAATCAAATGAACTTATTGGTAACACTTTACAATAATAGTACATGAATAATCATGTACGTATACCTGAATTAATAGTTACTTCAACATGAACTCATGATTAGTGAAGATATAAACTAATCATGAACCAATGAAAGGCAATCATTTGCATCAGCTGTTCAGCCTCGCAGCCCGGGTATATAATGAGCAGCAGCTGCTATTGAACTTCAGCTTTTTGCTTCGAAGCCAAGCACTTCGATACCTTCGACAAACTGTCAAGAGTGTGAAATCAAGACAAGCCTTTCTTGGACCTCTCTATCCCGGTGCGGGCGTGATAGCGCAGCAGCACGAGCTGTCTTATTTCTCTCTCTCTCCTTTCTGTTTCCTTTGGGTGACGACCACGTTGTACTGAAAATCCGGCATGGCTATGTGCCCAAGGTTCCTACCACACCCTTCAGGGACCAAATAGGGAACCTGCAAGCGCTGCCCCTGGAGGAGGCAGACCCAGCCCTGGGTTTGCTCTGTCTCGTTCGCGCTCTGCGTTTGTACGTGGACAGAACTCAAAGTCTCAGGACCTCAGACCAGCTCTTTGTCTGTTACAGAGGCCATTAGAAGGGAAAGGCTGTCTCCAAGCAGAGGATGGCCCACTGGATAGTGGATGCCATCGCCTTGGCTTACCAAGCACAAGGCGTGCCCTGCCCGCTCAGGTTACATGCTCACTCCACGAGAGGCGTTGTATCCTCCTGGGCACTGGCACGTGGCTTCTCACTAACAGATATCTGTAGAGCTGCGGGCTGGGCGACACCTAACACATTCGCTAGATATTATAGCCTACGTGTAGAGCCGGTCTCCTCCCGTGTTCTCACCCTAAACGGGTAGAAGCACCGAGAGGTCCGACTCTCTCGGCTTGATGCAGCCTACTGTGCACCCTTATTACTCCAGAGTGAAAAACCTGTTGAGTTCTCCAACACCCTCGGCCCGGACATTGCGGAGCATCCGGCGCCAAGCCTTTATCTGCTAAATCCTTGAGAACCGGGTCTAGGCTGGGTCCCATATGTGTGACCCTACGGGGATCCCATATGTGTATATTTTCTCCACTGCTGCTCCTAACTGAAGCACGTGTCTTTCCCTTGTGCAAAGTCACCCAGTATTCATATGTAGTACAGTCTTATTTCCCACATAACTTCTTGAAGAAGTAAGTACAATTTATTTGTATAGCACTTTTCACAGATAAAAATCACAAAGTGATTCACAGCATAATGTTATACAATACAACAAAGGTACAATACAATGCATAGGAAAAATATATATATATTAAAAGACAATGAAAACATAGAAGCAAAAGACCATAAAAAAAACCCACGTCTAACTAAAAGCCTGCTTGAATAGCAGCGTCTTTAGTTGCTTTTTAAAAGAATCAACGGAATTCACACAACGTAGAAAAGGAGGTAAAGCATTCCACAGCCTAGGCGCCACTGCTTGGAATGAACGATCCCCTCTGGTTTTAAAATGAGTGTGGGGAACCACTAACAACCTCTGACCTGATGACCTCAAACTGCGGGTCGGAGTATGAAGCTGTATCAACTCAGAGATGTAGGGGGAACTTGACCGTGCGGGGCTCTAAAAGTAAGGACTAGGATTTTAAATTGAATTCTATACTGGACAGGTCACCAGTGAAGTGCTGCTAACACAGGTGTGATGTGTGCTCTTTTGTTAATGTGAGTTAAAAGCCTTGCAGCAGAGTTCTGAACAGCCTGGAGACGGTAAAGCTCCTTCTTGCTCAAACAAGTAAAAAGACTGTTACAGTAATCTAAACGAGAGGAGATAAAAGCATGAATAATCATCCCTAACTCGCCCCTTGATACCAGCATTCTTAATTTGGATATATTCCTTAGTTGGAAGAAACAGTTTCTGACTAATTGTTTAGAGTGGTACTCTAAGGACATCGCAGAATCAAAAACAACACCTAAGCTTCTGAGGCTCGGCTGAACAGACGAGCCTAAGTCAACAATATGCTGTTTAATCTGAGGGATTTTACTTTCAGGGGCGATAATCAGTGTTTCTGTTTTCTCTGAGTTCAGAAGCAGGAAGTTGTCACATAACCACTGTTTAATACTGGTCAAGCAGTTGGTTAAAGAAGACAATTTATGGAACTCAGTTTCCTTGAACGAGCAGTACAGTTGAATATCATCCGCATACAGATGGTAAGATATGTCATTGAATTGACTAATTATCTGTCCTAAAGGAAATATATACAAAAGGAACAGGATGGGTCCCAAAATAGAACCCTGAGGTACCCCACACAACAATCCTGCAGTTTCAGACATGATTTGATTTACATAAACACTAAAACTTCTACCAGAAAGGTACGATGAAAACCATTTTAAAACTGATCCAGACATCCCTACCAGATCATGGAGTCTATTTATCATAATATTATGATCAACCGTATCAAAATGTTACGTCAAAGTACGTATCCTTGTCAGTGTTGTGAGTGTTTGTCTTTTTTATTGTTTCTGATCTTCCATAGGTTAAGTAGCGGCACCTGTTGGTAATCAGCAATCTATGCTGATTCGCTCTTGCCGGCGTGTGCTCGGTATAAAAGATGACCAGTCTTGCAGTGCGACAGAGGCGGGAGGTTTTCCCCTCCGTCTCTCTTCTGAAGAGACCTTTTCTCCTATTCCAGTCCTGTGATTTAGTTCTCCCTATTTTGTGTTTGTGTTCTAAGTAAAACTTACTGAGGTGAGAAACCAGTGAAATGTTGTTTGGACTGTTATAGTTTTTTATTTATTTTGTCTACTCCCTGAGTGCAGGGTGAATTGTTTTCTTCAAGTTTTGGTTGTATTATTTCTTTATCATTTTGTTTTTAGTTACGGAAGCTGTGGGGAGGTAGGCGCCATTTAATTTGACTTATTTTTTCTCCTGTTTATATTTAGAGAGGAAGTTAGGTTTAGAATTGTCTTTTGTTTACATTGTTATTTTGGTGTTTAGGTTATTTAGTTGTTAAAATAGGTAGATTTGTTCTGTTTGTTATTTTGGCATTAGCCTCCTCTTGAAGTATTGCTTCCTTGTAAAGTTTTGAGTATTCTTGGTCACTGTTATATCTTCCCTTAATAAATTCCTTTTGATTTGGAAAGTGGTTCTAGTGTGGAGGCAGTACTGGGACGGGAGACAGGGGCTCTGAAGACGGTTATTTCTATTTATTTATTTCTGTTCGTTCTCCTCTACCCTAGACAGGGGAGGATGTAACAGAATTGGGGGCTCGTTCTAACAACTGAGAATTTCTCATAATTCAGGAGAATTTGAATATTGTCGAGGTGGAAACTTGATCATGACGCTCGTCTGGTTGTAAACGTAAGAATGCGTTATTGATCGCTTTGTTTGGCTGTTTTTGAGTTTCTTAAGGGTAGAGGAGATCCATATAGTGGTGAAATAGGTATGGATTTCGATTTGATTAAGTTTACGTTGGCTCCAACATTGGAGGAATTTCATCGATGTAGAAAAGGAGACCTGTTGTTAATAGCTGACTTCTATGATTTCCATTACACGAGAGTAGATGTTAAAACTTCATGCTGATTTGTACTCGGCTTTCGCCAAGATAAGCACCAACTAAGACATAGCTTTACAGTAACCTATGCTTCTCCATCCATTTACGCTTCTTTCCATATCGTGATGTAAATCTCCTTCTGTCTAGTGTTAACACGCGTCAGCACACACAACGGCTGCAACCACAGTGCAGTCCCCCCATGACAACGGTCTGGATTGAGCTGAGTAGGGGACATCTCTAGGGTCTTCAAGTGGGCACCTTCCGTCCTCAGTGTTTCGTCGACTAGCCCACGACACCTCAAGAGAGCTCGACAGTGACTCTGGCGTCCCAGAGTCACCCCCCTCCATCCCCCACTCAACTCAGCCCAGCTTACTGACCTCTACATCCCTCCTGCTGCTGAGACCTAACCACAATCTCTCCCCAACCCAACCATACGCACCAACCCGTTTGACTAAGGCTGTCGAGCCCCACTGGTGCGTTAATATGCAGTTTCAGTGGCAACGGTTCCGTATGGCATACCACCTACTGCAAAACACAATATCTGCCCAACCACCCGTCATTCACGCAAAATACACAGGAACGTAATGACTGTAAATACTATACAACCTATACAAATAAACCAACAGACTCTTCAAGTTTTCAAGAATTCTACGAAACCGTAGCATGGCGGCCTGTACACAGCCAGCTAGAATCTTTCCGTCTCAACCACAGCCAGTTTCTGCTCCTTTCTGCTGCTTCAGATAAGTTCTTTACTGTGCGACGCAACTCTTGGCCACTGAATCCGACGTCTCTGAGGAACCGGGTTGTAGAGTGTGCCACAAAACCTCGACAACCCACTTCCACTGGATAAACCTGGACTCTCCATCCTCGCTGTTCTGCTTCAGTGGCCAGATGAGCATACCGCAGTTTCTTCCTCTCATATGCCTCATCTACCGCATCCTCCCATGGCACTGTTAACTCTATCAGTTGAACAATGCGTGCTGATCCAGACCACAAAACAATATCTGGTCGTAGGTTAGTGGTGGCAATCTCAGGTGGAAAAATAAGCCGTTGATCAAGATCAGCCAGCATCTTCCAGTCCCTAACAGCTTCCAGTTGTCCTGGGCGAGAATTGGTGTTAGCACCTTTTCTTGGTGGTTGCTCGCCTGGGCGGAGGAATATTGTCTTCTGCGTGTAATGTTTTGCTAGAACAGGCGGCAACTTATTGGTCATACTACGCTTGCCTTCCAATGCTAAAGCCAAACATGGCAATACTTGGTCATGGCGCCAAGTAAACCGACCTTGGCTAAGAGCCACCTTACATCCTGTCAAAATGTGCCTTAAAGTGGCAGGTGATGAACACAAAGGACAAGAGGGATCCCCTCCTACCCAGAGGTTTAGGTTCTGCGGTGATGGGAGAACATCATATGTTGACCTAATAAGGAAACTGATCCTACTCTCTTCCATTGATCAAAGGTCTTGCCAGCCCATTTTGCGTTGTTCCACACTCTCCCATCTCATCCACTCTCCCTGCTTGGCCTGGGAAATGGCCTTTATACATCTCATCCTCTCCTCCTGCTTTCGCACCTCAGTGACTACCAGCTTCCTCCTTTGAGCTGGGCCTGCCTTGTGCCATTTAGGAGGAGCTAAACTGAGCCCAAAACCCCCTCTTCCATGCTGTACCTGTCCCTCGATATCCCCAATTTGAAGGTCAGCCTTTGCCTCTACTACAGATTTCTTTGCTGACCACTTTCTACCAGTTTTTACCACAGGGGCTGCCTCCCTTACACATTTGTCGCGTGACTCTGCTAAAGTCATTTCCAGTCTGACCTTGGCACACTTAAACTCCTCGGTTAAAGCAGAGACTGGCATCTGCAATACTCCTTTACTATAAAGTCCCACTATGCTGAGGCAACGTGGAACTCCCAACCATTTCCTGATGTATGAACTTATTAACGCTTCCAGCTTATCCACTGTTGTCAAAGAAACCTCGTACACAGTCAGTGGCCACAGCAACCTTGGCAGTAGACCAAACTGAAAGCACCAGAGTTTTAGTATGCCTGGTAGAGCACAGCTGTTTATGCTCTTCAACCCTTCCACTGCTTGTCGTCTAACTTCTCCCACTCGAACTGTGTCCTTTAGATCCCCATCGTACCATCTCCCAAGACTCTTCACTGGCTTCTCAGAAACTGTTGGTATTGCCTCACCATTAATGAAGAATGTTTTATCTACTACCTTTCCTTTAACTATCGAGATGCTCCTTGATTTAGAGGGCTTAAATTGCATTCGTGCCCATTCAATATTATCTGTTAACTATAATATGCCCTTTTCGAAAGCGGCGAGAAAACAGGATATTAAAGATGATTTATATCGGCAGTTAATGGAAACAGGTGTTTTTTCAGAACAGACGCGTGAAAAGGGCGGAGATGAGTTCGCTGCGGAGGCAAGGTCAGCTGGTTCGGGGGATGAGGTATTCTATTCTAATCCTAAAGTTGTGATTCAATTAAAAGAGCTTGATCTTAGCTTAAAAAAAACAAGAACATGAGACTCAATTGTTGCCGGTTAGAGCTCTCGAAATTGAATCAGATCGTGATATAAAACTCCGTAGACTAGGAGTAGAGCTTCAAACTTTACGCAATCAGCCCAGTCCTCTACCTTGTTCTAGACCGCCATCGTCAGGTCAGATGGATTCTGTGCCTTCTGTTTTTGATGTTAGTAAATATGTAAATATGTAAAAAAACCTCAGCACAACACAATATTCCTGCAATTGAGAAATGGACAGTGCTGGGGTTGAGACAAGCGCTAATCAGCGCTGATGTTCATTTTTCTAGGAGAATGAACAAAACACAACTATACAACCTGTACGTTTCACTCCAGGCAGCTTTCCCTTCTCCAAAATCCACTCCACCTTCAAAATCCGCAAAAAAGGCAAGTAATTACAAGGCTCCAAACTCACGTTCCCAGAAATCACCTTCTCCCGCTCTTGCAGGGCCCAGTTTTCCGCGAGCGCCAGGCCGCAGCAGGCCTCCAGCTAACCTGGGCCGCGCCCCAGATTCCGCCGCCGTCAGGCCCCTCTCTTCTCTCCGCTCCGCTGAGCTACAGACCGCAGTCTTTTCCAGCACCGCACCTCACGTAACAATGCCAGTTTCAAGCGAAACGGGCCGCTCTTTCAGCGTGAGTATGCCAACGGCACAAGCCCAACTACCACATACTTTTCCTGTCACCTTTTCCAACCCTTTCCCCTGTCCATGGCCTGCAGCCCCACAACCAGACTCTAGCGCGAGGCTGCTTCAGCTAGAGGCGCAGGCCCAGGCACCTTTTCTACCTCCCCAGCTCCCCTCCTTTCCCACTTTTCCAGTTCTTCCTCAAGCTTTAGGGGCCGACCCAAGTGTGAGGTTGCCTCCACAAACGGCCTCGGCCCCAGGGGGTTTTCTTCCCCAAAATCGGTCTCCTTTCACGCTGTTCTCCACAACGCCGATGCCCATCCCGCCGAACGCTACAGCTATGGAACCGCCCCCTGTTGCCAGCAACATCAGAGCACAGATCCTCACAGGTGCGGACATCGATTTATCTTCCCTTCTTTCTTTACTCCCCCCCCTCTGTCTCAAATCGCCAAATCGACTGCGGCGATTTTGCAGTCACCCTCAAAAACCCAGTTAATAATTCATCCCGCATTCTGTCGTTTTCTGAATTTGCAATTGCTTTCAGCCGGTATAGCGATATAATTTGTGCCGCACTTCCCCACAGGAGACGAGAGCTAAACGACTATCTCGCGATAATCGCAGAGCTCGCGTTATCATACGGAGGAACCCATTTTTATACTTACCACAAATTGTTCTCTGCAAAGTGCGCCGTCCGCGTAGCTCAGTGGAACCAGTGCCCTTACTGGGGCGCCCTAGACACAGAGCTACACAATAGAGTGTTCCTAGGCTGCCGTAACATTTCCTGCGCTGTTTGCAGATCCGTTTCGCACTCCACCACGGCGTGTCCCTTGATTAACCCTGCAAATCCTCCCCGCCCAGATTCACCAGCTGGGAAATCAACCAGTTATGTCCCGCGGCCAGCAAACATTAATTTTAACGACTCAGCCACAGATTCTAAAAGAAGAAAAACCTCCTTCCCATCCAACAACCAAGTCTGCAATAACTTCAATTCAGGACGTTGCTCACGGCAACGCTGCCGTTATTTACACATCTGCAGCTATTGCGGTGGCGCGCACGCTCGCACTATATGCCCTGTAAAAAGGTCCGTAAATAAAGATTCCAAAAATTACTTGTCGACTCCTGTGAATTTTTCTCGTCTGTCTTCTGAATTAGCTCACCACCCCAACACTAACTTTACTGACTATTTACTGTCTGGTCTCGAACACGGCTTCAAACCCGGCGTTGAAAGCCTTCCCACTCAAAGTATCATATGTGACAATCTCCTGTCTGCTCTCGCTGAACCTGAAACAGTCGACATCCTGATTAAAAAAGAAATCGAATCAGGCTTCATGATTGGTCCGTTTAACATTCCTCCTTTTGAATGTTTCCGCGTCAGCCCCATTGGAGTGGCCACAAGAAAATTTTCAGGCAAAAAACGTTTAATAATCGATCTCTCAGCCCCGCATAATTCTCCGTTTCCAAGCATAAACAGCCTTATCTCGCTTGAACAATTTTCTCTTCATTACCACACCATTGACCAAGCCATAACCTTGATTAAAGACGCAGGCTACGGCGCTTGGCTCGCTAAAGTCGACATCACTTCTGCTTTTAAAGTGATGCCCATTCATCCAGATTCATGGCATTTGTTCGGCGTACGCTGGCAAGAAAAATTTTACTTTGCCGTCCGTTTAACTTTCAGCTGCAAAAGCAGCCCCAAGATTTTCGACATGCTATCAGAAGCCATTTGCCGGATTCTTTCCAATAACTACTCGATACCCTACTTAATCCACCTGCTAGATGATTTCCTAATTATCTCACCACCCGACGCCATCCCAGCCGCGCATCTTCTCACAGTCCAAAAAGTCTTCGCTGAGCTCGGGATTCCAATCGCCCAAGAAAAAACCATGGGCCCAGCCACATCCATCGAATTTCTGGGCATTAATTTGGACACAGTCAATTTCCCGGCCTCACTGCCCAAGGAAAAAATCGACAGGATTATTCTGGTCGCATCCACCCTCCTAGAAAATCCAAATTGCTCTAAACGAGAGCTACTATCTCTGCTCGGTCACTTAAACTTTGCGATGCGCATCATCCCGCAAGGCCGCCCTTTCATCTCACATCTTCTCTTCCTCGCATCATCAAACCACGCGCTAGAGGACCAAATTTCCTTAACTACGTCATGTTGCAACGAGCTCAGTTTATGGATAACCTTCCTTAAACAATGGAACGGCCTGTCTTTTTTCTATAACAATCTGATTTCTCTCCCCGTGGATATCCAACTGTTCACTGATGCTGCTCCCTCTGTCGGTTTCGGGGGATTCTACCAAGGCCGTTGGTTTGCTTCTACATGGCCCGCCCAGCTGTTAGACTCACCGCAATCGCAATCATCCTCAGCGCTGTTTGAATTGTATCCTTTAGTAGTAGCAGCCTTCCTGTGGGGTAAAGAATGGTCAACTAACAGCATCATGGTACACTGCGATAATGAAGCAACCGTGCACTGCATCAACAAAGGCCGCTCAAATTCCCCCGCACTAATGCCTCTCCTAAGACGCCTCATTTGGATCGCAGCTTGCGATCAATTCATCTTAACTGCAAAACATGTTCCCGGGTCCAGAAATCAAATAGCTGACTCTCTCTCTCGTTTTGCTTTCCAGAAATTCAGGCTGCTGGCACCAGATGCGGACCCTTTTCCAACCCCAGTACCTCACTATTCAGAGCTGATATTCCCATAAACCACCCACTGAAACCACTTCTCGATGCCTCTCTTAATTCCATCCTTCAAGCCGTTTCACCCAGCACCCTCCAATCCTACTTAACCGCTTGGAAGTGTTTTAAGTCTTTTCACTCAACATACAACCTGCCTTTTCCCAACTTTTCTCTGCTTACCATCACTTCATTCATATCCTATCTCAACAGCATCAAGAACCTCAAAGCCTGCTCTATCAAGGGTTATCTAAGCGGTATCCAATTCTTCCACAAACTCCTTTTTGGTTCACCTTCCCCAGACATAACAAATTCTCAGACATCAATGCTCATCAAAGGCATCCAAAAAACCAAACCCAACCCACCCGCCCTGATGCCAGACAACCAATAACCTTAGACATACTCGCTAAATGCATCTTCACCCTCCGCCGAGGCTATCACTCCACAAACACAGCCCGTACACTGGACGCAATGTTCATATTGGCTTTTTTCGGTTTTCTCAGATGCTCAGAACTCACCATCACTTCCAGTTTCAACCCAAAAGTCCACCCCACAATCTCAGATCTATCAGTTCCAGACAACGAAACCATCTCTTACTTCATAAAGCAAAGCAAGACAGATCAAATGAAAAAAGGCCATTTCATATACATCTTCAATCTCCCATCACCAATCCAACCGTATCAATCCCTCTTAGCATACTTGCATTTCAGGAACTCGCAGGCCAAGTCCCCTTCCGACCCACTCTTCACTGATGATTCCAATCGCCCTGTCACACGTTTCTGGTTCCAAAAACACCTCAAGTCCATTTTGCTCCAATCAGGCATCCCAGCAGACCACTTTTCCAGCCATTCATTTCGTATAGGCGCAGCAACCACAGCCGCCCAAAAAGGCCTCTCCCAGCAGCAGATTCAAGAGCTTGGCCGCTGGTCATCGGAGGCCTTTAAGAGTTACATCCGTTCAAACCGCTTCCATATCAAAGAAGCTCAACGAACCCTCATCAGTTAAAATTTCTCCAGTATCAACTTTCTCATACAACCAACCTTACAGGCCCACCACTCCCGCAGGAGCCCCTTCCCCCATCCCAACTCACTCCACGGCCACAGCAGTGCCTTCTCCGCTCCCGCCGGAGCCACCATATCCTGCTCCCGCAGGAGCTCAGCCCTCCTTCCAACTTTCCTTTCGGATAGCCAGAAAGCAATTTCAAAGCAAGTTCGGTTCCAATACAGCAGCAGCATCATCTCTTCCTTTCCAGCAGAAGCTCGTTCTCAATCCAACTGGCCCACCGGTTAGAAAGAACTACAACACAATCTTCTCCGCTCCCGCAGGAGCCCAGTCTTTAATCCAACTTTCCTACTGGACAGTCGAGTCCAGAAAGCAAGTTCGGCCCACCTCAGCAGCAGTATCATCTCTTCCACTCCCGCAGGAGTTCCATTTTCTTCTTCCAACTCGCTCCATACCAAGGGAATCATTATCTCTTCCGCTCTAGCAAGTGCCCAACTCTCCCCTCAACTCACCATGGGATACCTGGAAAGCAAGTCGAAAGCAAGTTTGTCCACTGTTGCAGCAGTGTCTTCTACTCCGCTCCCGCAGGAGCTCCATTACTCCGTCCAAACTTGCTCTATTGCCGCAGCAGCATCATCCACTCCGCTCCCGCAGGAGCTCAAGTCTATGTCCAAAATAGTTTTGGATTCTCAAGCAAGATTGAAAGCAAGCCTGGTCCACTGCCGCAGCAGTGTCATCTACCCCGCTCCCGCAGGAGCTCCGTTACTCCATCCAACTGGCTCCACTGCCTCAGCAGTGTCATCTACTCCACTCCCGCAGGAGCCCCATTATTTCAAGCAAGTCTGGTCCACTGCCGCAGCAGCGTCGTGCACTCCGCTCCCGCAGGAGCTCTGTTACTCCATCCAGCTTGCTCCACTGCCGCAGCAGTACCATCTACTTCGCTCCCGCAGGAGCTCCACCAATCTAAAGCAAGTCTGGTCCACTGCCGCAGCAGTGTCGTACACTCCGCTCCCGCAGGAGCTCCGTTACTCCATCCAACTTGGTTCACTGCCGCAGCAGTGTCATCTACTCTGCTCCCGCAGGAGCTCCATTACTCCGTCCAAACTTGCTCCACTGCCGCAGCAGTGTCATCTACTCAGCTCCCGCAGGAGCCCCATTACTCCGTCCGAACTTGCTCCATCGCCGCAGCAGTGTCATCTCCTCTGCTTCCGCAGTAGACCTTCCCCAGCCTACTACCTGAGAAGCACACCTATCCAACCTCAAAGACAACCAACTCCCGTCCTATGGTAGAAGAAGCCTTCCAGCGACTAACCCCTTCCCACGGCTGATGTTTTAAGCTTTGCACTCCGCAAGTTTTGGGGGGTCATCAACATCATTTTGGCAGCTGTCCGGCATGTTATTTTGCAGCTTTTGGGGGAGTGCTCTGGGTTCGGGCCGAATACCTAACTCGGAGCCCTCTCCCCGGACAGCACGCCAAATACGCATTTATTCTATCTGACTTATTTGTAAGTGTGAACTCGTGAAATGATGTTTTATAAACAAAGTTCTTGAGGAGCACGTTCAAATAATCATTCCAATCAACTGGTCATCAAACAATTACCATGTCTACCCTATCAGCACGAGAAGGAGCATATAAATATTCACTCTGTCAACTCACCTAACATTCCTTGACAGTTTCAGCATCCCTCCACCACCCCGACTCCTCACTCTTGGCTTATCTTATTTATTTATTTCACAGCCAGGAATACTGGGGGAGTGCTCTGGGTTCGGGCCGAATACCTAACTCGGAGCCCTCTCCTCGGACAGCACGCCAAATACGCATTTATTCTATCTGACTTATTTTTAAGTGTGAACTCGTGAATTTCTTTTCTTTGTTAGTCAAAGTTTTGTTTTCCGTAGTCGACTCTGTTCACTTCCACGAAGTGAAACGAACTTAGCCGAACTATTTTCCTTTGGTAATGTTACCCCAAAGACTTTGAACCTCCATTCAACACGCGCGCCAAGAAGCACCACGTGACGCTTCCTAAAGAACTCCCCTCGCACAGGAATGCCGCGACACAGAGAGACCCAGAAATTTGTGCAAGTATATCTCTTTATAGAGCTTCTAAGAAGCATTAAGATGATGTTTTCGTGTTGTTACAGACAGGTGACTGTCAGGGTGAATGTTGCCAATGCTCTCTCTCTCACTCCCTCTCCCCCTCTCTCTCTCTCTCTCACACGTGTATCCATTGTCCAAATGCCCCGCGTTGTTGCCATTGTCTGTTAATGTTTGTAAATACATGTATTCCTGTAACGTAGTAAATACATAAGTAGTTCTGCCTTATTAAATTCATTATATTCATTTGATTGATGTACTGCCTCTGCTCATTTTCCAAGTCCCTTAAGTGGCAAAGATCTAACTTAAGCTACGAGCTTTACAAATTAAAGATACTTTAAAGAGTATTTGGTTTATAGGGCAGAAAACCCAATTCTAGTGGCAACAGAATTGCGTTTCCTGAAATCCTATAAAGTAGGATGATATTGTGGATCCCCACAAATATTATTCTGACAATTGAGCTAATTAAGTTTGCCTGTTTTGTAAGACGTGGTCCGTGTAATTAATTACAATCAACTTGTGGTTAATTGCAGGGATACACATGCATGCATGCAGGTAAAATGACACATCATCCCTTAGCGGGAGATTTATTAACATGTAAGACTGATCTAATCCAAACATGTATGCATAATTATTAATTACCAATTATTAATTATGATATGCAAATTCCCCCACGGATTAGATCCGCCCCTGAGTCTTTACATAATTTATCTGGAGAAGCTCAGGAGGTTTGTTCTGCATTACCTGTAGAACAGGCTCTTGACTATGATGTTGTTAAGGTGGCCATACTAAGAGCTTATGAGTTGGTGCCAGAAGCCTACCGTCAGAAATTCAGGGAGCATTTGAAATCAGCCAAACAAACCTTTGTAGAGTTCGCCAGAGAAAAAAAAGGTTCTCTTTGATAAGTGGTGTGCTGCTAGTAGGATCGACACTTTTGACCAACTTCAGGAGCTTCTCCTATTAGAGGACTTTAAAACGTGTATCGGGAAAACATTGTAGTGCATATAAATGAACAGAAGGTAACAACACTCGCAGAGCCAGCTGTGATTGCTGACGAATTCGTTCTTACGCACAGAACTACTTTTCCTTCTGTACGTCAAGCCAAAATTCCTTCGTTGATAATAAACGACTCGCGCAGAGAAACAAATAGAGGATTCCGTTCGCCGAGGTCGGATATTTTTCGTAAACCTATTGCAAAAGGTTCAGATGAACGGCGAGCTTGCTTTTACTGCTTGGATTCCAACCATCTGATTTCAGAATGTAAAGCCTGGAAACAAAAATCTGCTGGGGCATAGCTCACCTTCATGTTCAGAGATGGATGTTTATGAGCCGTTTCTTATTAATGAGTTTGTTTCTCTGCCGGATAGTGATGAGAAAAAGCCTGTCCTCATGCTCAGAGACACCGGGGCAGCTCAGTAATTTATTCTTGAGAGTGTGGTGCCATTTTCTGATCATTCCTACTCTGGTACTGATGTACTAATTCGAGGAATGGAGTTAGGCTGTGTTAATGTGCCCCTGCATAACGTTCACTTGTCCTCTGATTTAGTTTCAGGAATGGTTAAACTTGGTGTTCGTGAACGGTTACCAGTGGATGGTGTAGGTCTAATCATTGGGAATGACATAGCAGGTGGCAAAGTTTTTCCTTTTCCGGTTGTGTCAACTAATCCTGGGCTGGGTGATCCGGCAGCGTTAGAAATGAAATTTCCTGCGGTTTTCCCCGCATGTGCAGTAACTCGAGCACAGGCTAAGAAATATGAGGAGGTAATGGATTTATCTAGTCTGTTTCAAGACTCCTCTGATTTAGTACACTGTGAACTGTCAGTTAAACCTGAAAATTTCAGTGAGTCTAAGGATTTTTCTGACCTAAATGACGTTCCTTTTTGTGTAGGGAAACAACAGTTAGCTGCTGCTCAGAGATCTGATCCCTCTTTAAATAGCTGCAGAGAAGTTGCTGTTGATTTAAGTATGGTTCCAGATACTGGTGTGTCTTATTTCTGGGATGATGACGTGTTGATGCGTAGATGGAAACCTTCATTAGCAGAGGAGGCGGACTGGGATGCTCTGTATCAAATTGTTCTACCTTCAGGTTACCTATCTCAAGTTTTAAAACTTGCACATGAGCATCTTCTTTCGGGACATCTTGGCATAACGAAGACGTACAAAAGGATTACTAAATATTTTTTTGGGCCTGGATTAAAGTCCAGTGTATCTCAGTTTTGCCGCTCATGTCATGCTTGTCAGGTAGCTGGGAAACCCAACCAAGTAGTTCCTTCAGCGCCTTTGAAGCCTATCCCTGTTATTAGTGAACCTTTTGAGCAGCTAATAATTGACTGTGTTGGGCCATTGCCTAGGTCTAAGTCTGGCCATTAATACGTTTTAACCATTATGTGTGTAGCTACCAGATATGCTGATGCTATTCCATTGCGGTCGTTAAAAACGAATGTAATAGTGAAGGAGTTAGTAAAGTTTTGCTCCATTTTTGGCCTGCCTAGAGTCATCCAGACTGACCGGGGGACTAACTTCACTTCCAAAATGTTCAAGCAAGTTGCAAAAGAGTTAGATGTTAGTCATCGTTTGTCATCTGCATACCATCCTGAGTCTCAAGGGGCGCTTGAATGCTTTCATCAAACTCTAAAAACCATGCTCAGAACGTACTGTGGGGAAACTGAGAGGGATTGGGTGGAAGGTCTGCCTCTTTTAATGTTTGCGGTGAGAGAGACCGTTCAGGAGTCAACAAGTTTTAGTCCTGCGGAATTAGTCTTTGGTCATACTGTTCACGGTCCACTAAAATTGCTTAAAGAGCAATTACTGTCTAAGCAGTCATCACCCACATCTGTTCTTGAGTATGTGAGTTCATTCCGGGAGAGACTTCATTTAGCCTGTGAAACTGCAAAAACTCATCTGGCGGCTGTGCAGTCCAAAATGAAAGCACACTTCGATAAGAACAGTGTAGCACGTCATTTTGAAGTTGGTGATGATGTTCTTGTGTTACTGCAGCTGCCTGGGTCAGCTTTACATGCCAAATTCTCTGGTCCTTACACAATTGATAAAAAATTGAGTGACACTGACTACGTAATTCACACCCCTGATTGTAGGCGAAAGACTCGAGTTTGCCATATAAATATGTTGAAGCCTTATATTGTAAGAAATGGAGGTGGAGCTAGTGTCTCTAAAGTTTTACCTGTTATGTCTGCTGTTGTACCCTCTCCTTACAGTCCTGAAGATGATGGATTGTCTGGGTGTGATGCTAAGTTTTCGTGTGGACGCTTCCAGAACTCTTCCATACTGGTGGATCTAGATTCTTACCTGTGTTATCTTCCTGAGATCCAACGTAGTGAAGTGGGTAAATTGATCAGAAAATACCCTGCTCTTTTTTCTGATGTTCCACGCCAGATGAATGTTATGGTTCATGACATTGATGTTGGTGAGAATTTGCCTATCAAACAGTATCCCTATAGAGTTAATCCTGCTAAACGTGAGGTTATGAGGGCTGAAGTTGAGTATTTGCTCCAAAATGGTCTTGCAACGCCTAGTGAAAGTCCTTGGAGTTCACCTTGCTTATTAGTTCCAAAGCCAGATTCAACTTTCCGTTTTTGTACTGACTATCGAAAAGTAAATTCCATCACTAAGCCGGACTCTTTTCCCTTACCCCGTTTAGAAGACAGTATAGACCGAGTCGGATCAGCGAAGTATGTGACTAAGCTTGATCTTTTGAAAGGCTACTGGCAGGTTTTAACACCACGAGCTTCGGAAATTTCTGCCTTTGTAACGGCAGATAACTTTTTGCAGTACTCTGTTCTCGCCTTTGGGATGCGAAATGCACCGGCAACATTCCAGAGGTTGATGCATAAAGTACTGGCTAACGTGCCAAATTGTGCAAAGTATCTGGATGGCATAGTTATCTACTCTGATGAGTGGTAAGAACATCTAAAGTCCCTTGAGTGTGTTTTCCAACGCTTGGAAAAGGCTTCACTTACTTTGAATTTGACAAAATGTGAATTAACAAAAGCAGTTGTAACCTATCTTGGGAAAAAGGTTGGTTAGCGACAAGTGCGACCAATTGAAGCTAAAATTACTGCCATGTTGGAGTTCCTTACTCCCACAAACAAACGCCAATTAAGCCGGTTCTTGGGAATGATCGGTTATTATAGGGGATTCTGTAGAGATTTTGCTTGCATTGTGTCTCCCCTAACTGATCTACTCAGTGCTTCTAAGAGTTTTGTGTGGACTCCTGAGTGTGAATGTGCATTTCTAGCAGCTAAAGATATTCTTTGTAATGCTCCTGTTCTCTCTGCACCAGATTTCGATCTACCTTTCAAATTACAGGTGGATGCTAGTGCTACGGGGGCTGGAGCGGTGCTGATGCAGGAGGATTCTGGAGGTGTGGATCATCCTGTATCCTACTATTCAAAAAAAAATTCAAAGTGTCACCTTCATTACAGTACCATCTAGAAGGAGGCTTTAGCTTTAATGTTAGCTCTACAACACTTTGCGGTTTATGTGGGAGGTAGCAACACTCCTGTAATTGTGTACACTGACCACAACCCGCTTATATTTTTGTCCAGGATGTACAACGCTAACCAACGGTTGATGCGCTGGTCTTTAATAATCCAGGAATACAACCTAGATATTCAACATCAAAAAGGCTCTGAGAATGTGGTAGCGGATGCCTTATCTAGAGTATATAATCCTATGGGTTAATGAGCTTTTTTTTTTTACAATTCAGTGGAATTGTAAATTTGAGTGTGGGGGTGTTACCTCAAAGTATGTATCCTTGTCAGTGTTGTGAGTGTCTTTTTTATTGTTTCTGATCTGTCATAGGTTAAGTAGCAGCACCTGTTGGTAATCAGCACTCCCTATGCTGATTCGCTTTTGCAGGCGTGTGCTTGGCATAAAAGATGACCAGTCTTGCAGTGCGACAGAGGCGGGAGGTTTTCCCCTCCGTCTCTCTTCTGAAGAGACCTTTTCTCCTATTCCAGTCCTGTGATTTAGTTCTCCCTATTTTGTGTTCTAAGTAAAACTTACTGAGGTGAGAGACCAGTGAAATGTTGTTTGGACTATTATAGTTTTTTATTTATTTTGTCTACTCCCTGAGTGCAGGGTGAGTGGTTTTCTTCAAGTTTTGGTTGTATTATTTCTTTATCATTTTGTTTTTAGTTAAGGAAGCTGTGGGGAGGTAGGCACCATTTAATTTGACTTATTTTTTCTCCTGTTTATATTTAGAGAGGAAGTTAGGTTTAGAATTGTCTTTTGTTTACATCGTTAATTTGGTGTATAGGTTCCCTTTCAAGGGAACTCGAGCTGCGTCAAGCTGTGGGAACGCCTCTGCGTTGTGCGTCCTGAAGCACGTATGGAATCAGCCCAATGGAGAGATGGAACGTCATAGGCGGGTGACGTCATCGACCAGGAAACTATAAAGCACCCCATAAACACAAGCGCAACAGCTTCTGTGCCTTCAGTCGCGCTATATGTGAATCTGTCCCTGTGTGAATATTGTCTGTCCTTACATACTCTGCACCACACAAACAATTTATATATATATATATATATATATATATTAAGAGAGATATGGCGAACAAACAGCAGTTTAGGGAGTGTGTCCCTCCCTGCTCGCGTTATTTAACGAGTGGGGATACACACGTTCTTTGTGTTGTTTGTTTGGGAGTGTAGCATGCCCAGTCAGCTCTCGAGGGAGCTGATTGTGAGCATTGCGAGCGTCTGCCATTAGGGACGCTCCGCTCCCGCCGGGCGCTCTTCGAGGAGAGCGGTTCGGGGCGCGCTCCCCGCGGTTCGGGTCCCACTCTTGCCGAGGCAGAGCGACGACGCGTATCGTGGGGATCGCATATGGATCTCTCAGCGGGGTTAGAGACGGGCTCTGCCTTATCTCTCCCTTCACCTGTGAGATCCAGTGCCTCAGTCCCGTATTCGGAAGCACGCGCTGCGGTTTCTTCCGCTCGGGCTGAGGCACCAGTGTTGCTTCTATCCAGTTCTGAGGAGCTGGATGTTGCTAGTATATATAAGGGAGATGTGGAGGATTCGCCACCTTACACTCCCGAAAGCGATGAGCTAGTGGAGGTATTAACAAGAGCTGTAGAAAAACTCAGCATTGTATGGCCAGTGACTAGACAGGAGTCTGTTTCTAAATTAAAATTAGATGAGAGATTTCGCCGTCACGAGTGCAACGAGTGCCGTCTTTTTTTTCCCGATCTCCACACTGAGGTGTCGAAATCGTGGGAAAAACCGGTGTCATATAGAGAAAATGTTTAGTCCCCAGACTTCAACATATTTAAATATGGTGGGGGATAAATCATATGGTTGTTCGGCTATGCCTCGCGTGGTAGAGACGCTTGCGAGTTTTCTCTCCCTCGAGGCTGCGTCATCTGTTATGGCACCGGCATTACCCACCAAGCCTCTTATGAATATTTCATTTTTTGTGGGTAAAGCGTATTCGGCAGCAGGTCATGTCTGCTGCTATGTCTATTATGAAAAAAAAAAAATATACGGGCATACCAGGCTGACCTGCTGAGGGACGTGAGTGAGAGTGAGGAGGTCAGTGCTGACGTGGTTCGCGAACTGCGTCAGGCGGCTGATTTTTCCCTGCGTGGCCGTAGAAAGACATCTGTGGTTAAATCAGACAAATATAAAGGGGAAAGGAAAAGCTTTCCTTTTAGACACTCCTCTCTCCCTCCCTGGGTTTATTTGGCGATGCTGTAAATTCTGTCATCAATAAATTCCAGGAGAAGGAAAAGCAAACAACAGCTTTTAACAAATTTCTCCCTTTTAAAAATTCATGTCCCTGGGACTGCTGGGCGGGAGCAGCCCCGGCCGTCTGCGAGCTCATCACATAGGCGCTGAAGCAGAGTGTCGCGTCTCGTGCTCCCCCTGCTGGACAGTGGGCTCAGCCGCGGCACTCTCAGCCGAAATCTCCCAGTAATAGAACTGATCTGAGGACAGTTATATTAGCTAAGAAGGCTTCGGCTGAGAAGAAGTCCTGGCGCCACGGCGCGCAGGACACTGAGGGTGGTTCCCACCGAGGCGGAAAGGTGTTCACCTCTTTCTACGGTGCCCATTCCTCCTCGGTGCCCTCAGGGGCCCGTTCTGCCAACCCCGCCTTAATGCCGGGGCACAGACGGTCCCAGCGAGCGATTTCCCGAGGGACGCTCGCTCCCTCTGAGGAGGGTTTCAGAGCGGTTAAACCAGTTGTTCCCTGCCGGTGTGCCGTTACAGGGCGCTGCGTTTGCTGCTCAAGTTACACCAGAGGCCAGTCTCGAGAGACTGGTACCCTTAGTAGAATTTCTGGCAGAGGGGAAAAGCCTTCCAAAAATATCTCATTGGGTCCTGCAGACAATAGAAAAGGATTATGCTATCCAATTCAGGTGTCGTCCACCAAGATTCAGTGGGGTTCTGCCTACAGTGGTGGGCCCCGAGCAGGCTCTGGTTATGGAACAAAAGGTGAAAGCACTCCTTCAAAAGGAGGCTATAGAACGGGTTCCTCCTCCCAGTGTGGAGTCAGGCTATTACGGCCGATATTTCATCGTTCCAAAGTAGGATGGGGGGTTGCGTCCAATTTTAGACCTGCGCCTATTGAATCGCTCGGTAGGGAAGCCAAAATTCAGGTTGCTCTCTATCAAGCAGATCGTGTCACAGATCAGATCCGAGGACTGGTCTGTCACGATAGATCTAAGGGACGCGTACTTCCACATTTCCATCCTTCCACAACACAGGAAGTTCCTGAGGTTCGCCTTTGGGGGCGAGGTGTACCAGCACAGGGTTCTTCCGTTTGACCTAGCTTTATCTCCCCGCACTTTCACGATGGTGGTTCGGCATCGAGATGTCGTTCTCGTTCATATCAGGAAGTTGGGGTTGAGGCTGAACGCAAAGAAAAGTGTATTATCTCCTTCTCAGAAGACCACTTTTCTGGGTGTCGTTTGGGTTTCGGTTTCGATGCAGGCGCGACTCGCTCCGACCCGCATCGCTTCGATTCTCTCAGCTGTGAAACAAGTAAAGCTAGGCCAGCTACTTACTGTAATACAGTTTTAGAGACTGTCGGGTCTGATGGCAGCAGCGTCCAACGTTATACCTTGCGGCCTGTTGTACATGAGACCGCTGCAGTGGTGGCTCAGGACCAAGGGATTCTCCCCGAGGGGAAATCCACTCCGCACGGTCAAAGTCACGCGGCGCTGCCTTCGTGCTCTGGTCATGTGGAAAGAAACTTGGTTCCTATTCAAAGGTCCTGTGCTGGGTCGCGTGGCGCTAATGGCGGATGCTTCCCTCACAGGGTGGGGGGCGGTCACGAGTGGTCGTCCAGCCCAAGGTCTGTCTCAGGACCATCATCTATCATGGCTTATAAATTGTCTAGAGATGTTGGCGGTGTTCCAGGCTCTGAAACACTTCCTAGCAGACCTGAGAGGTCATCATGTGTTAGTTCAGTCAGACAACACGTCGGTGGTCTCTTATATAAATCATCAGGGGAGCCTGCGGTTTCGCCGGCTTTACAAGTTGGCCCGTCAGGTCCTCCTGTGGTCCCAAGGGAGGTTACTATCTCTGAGAGCAATGTATCTTCCTGGGTATTTGAATGTGGTAGCAGACTCCCTGTCGAGGCAGGGGCCGAGGCCGGGGGGTTGGAGTCTCCACCCCGAGGTGGTGGAGCTCCTTTGGTGTGTTTCGGTCGCGCCGACGTGGACCTATTCACGTCCAAGGTGACCACGCACTGTCATCTGTGGTTTTCCATCAGCCATCCAGCCCCTCTGAGGTTGGACGCTATGGGGCAGCCGTGGCCGAGGTCACGTCTGTTCACCTTTCCCCCGATTGCTCTGCTACCTGGAGTTCTGGAGAGGGTTCGCCGGGACGGGGTCAGCCTACTACTAGTAGCCCCGTTCTGGCCGGCCCGAGTATGGTTTGCGGACCTGATTTCTCTCCTGGACGGTTCTCCTTTGGAGCCCCCTGTCAGGAGGGATCTACTCTCTCAGGCGGGCAGCATGATATTTCATCCCCGCCCAGTTCTGTGGGCTTGGCCTCCGAGGGGGCCCAGCTCATGAACTCTGGTCTCTCAACCGAGGTTGTTGAGACCATTCTTCACTCCAGAGCTCCATCCGCGAGGAAGCTTTATGCCTTGAAGTGAAAACTTTTCACTTCTTGGTGTGGAGGACACCTGCAGGACCCGGTTAACGGCCCAGTGGGTGCAGTGCTGGAATTCCTGCAGGAGCGCTTCTCCACAGGGCTATCCCCCTCCACACTAAAGGTGTATGTGGCGGCACTGGCTGCTCACCACGTCCCTTTCAGTGGAGTTTCTCTGGGGAGACACCCGCTTATAACTCGTTTCCTTCGTGGCACATTGAGGCTGAGGCCAGCAGTTCGTACGAGGGTGCCGGCGTGGGATGTGGCCATCGTATTAGAAGGTCTTTCCCAAGCTCCTCTTGAACCTATCGAAGAAGTTCCTGAGAAGTTTCTCACGTTTAAGACTATCTTTCTTCTTGCTATCTCCTCTCTAAAGAGAATCGGTGATTTGCAGGCTCTGTCGGTTTCACCCTTGTGCCTGGAATTTTCGCCTGGCTTGGTTGCGTCCTAGACCAGGTTACGTTCCCTCGGTCCCTACTAATGTTGTTAGACCTACAGTTCTGCAGGCCTTCTGTCCTCCTCCATTTCTGTCGTCTGACCAGGAGAAACTTAATTTACTCTGCCCTGCTAGGGCGTTAGACGCCTATATCCACAGAACTGCCCTGTGAGGAAGTCAGAACAACTATTTGCATGTTTTGGGCCACACAAGAAGGGGTGTCCCGTGTCTAAACAGAGAATAAGCAAGTGTGTGGTCGAGGCTATCTCACTTGCCTATGAGTCGGCTGGTCAGCCTTCACCTTGGCTGTACGAGCCCACTCTATCAGGAGTATGGCGGCTTCTAAAGCCTTATTGTCAGGAGTTTCCCTCAGTGACGTTTGTGATGCGGCTGGATGGTCTTCACCGCATACTTTCATTAAGATCTATGACCTAGACTTAATTCCTTCCCCTGGGGCACAGGTGCTCTCGCCCTCTGTGCGCTAGTTCTCACATGGCGGTCACTTGGTCCTATGGCGACGTGGGTATTAGCGTTCCCACAGCTTGACGCAGCTCAAGTTCCCTTGAAAGGGAACGTCTCGGTTACGTATGTAACCTTAGTTCCCTGATAGGGAACGAGACGCTGCGTCATTCCACCATACTCCCGGCATTCCCGCTAGCGCTTCCTTCAGGCCTATCAGAAGCTATTGCGCTTGTGTTTATGGGGTGCTTTATAGTTTCCTGGTCGATGACGTCACCCGCCTATGACGTTCCATCTCTCCATTGGGCTGATTCCATACGTGCTTCAGGACCCACAACGCAGAGGCGTTCCCACAGCTTGACGCAGCGTCTCGTTCCCTATCAGGGAACTAAGGTTACATACGTAACCGAGACGTTATTTAGTTGTTAAAATAGTTAGATTTGTTCTGTTTGTTATTTTGGCATTAGCCTCCTCTTGAAGTATTACTTCCTTGTAAAGTTTTGAGTATTCTTGGTCACTGTTATATCTTCCCTCAATAAATTCCTTTTGATTTGGAAAGTGGTTCTAGTGTGGAGGCAGTACTGGGACGGGAGACAGGGGCTCTGAAGACGTTATTTCTATTTATTTATTTCTGTTTGTTCTCCTCTACCCTAGACAGGGGAGGATGTAACAAAAAGTAGATGAAAGGTCCAAGAGAACCAAAACTGTGTATTCCTTAGAGTCAGCTGACATCAGAATGTCACTAGAAACTTTAAGTAATGCAGTTTCTGTGGAGTGCTTTTTACGGAAACCAGACTGGAATTTGTCAAACAGCTCGTGATTCTCTAAGAAAAGGGTGAGTTGTTCAGCTACAACTTTTTCTAAAATTTTTGACATTAATGGAAGTTTGGATATCAGCCTGTAGCTCTTAGGTTGTAATGGATCCAAACTGGGCTTTTTAAGTACAGGCTTAACAACAGCAGGTTTAAAAAAACAAGGAACGACACCAGTTAAAAGTGAAGTATTTAACATCTCCACAATACAGGGGCCAATAGAAACAAATGCTTGTACAAATAGCACAGTTGGGAGAACATCCATAGGACAAGATGAGGGTTTCAATGTCTGTAGCAGAGAGGTGATGTCCTGTAATGTCACAGGTTTAAAATATGACCAAGAATGAGCAGAAGACCAGAGTTCATACAGAGTTCAGAGTAAGTGATGGTGAAATGCTTGCCCTAACATCTCTGATCTTACTTACAAAGAAAGTTGCTTCGGTCTCGACATAGCGTCTCTGTTCCGTCCGTCAGGGAACAAGGGTTACCATATGCAACCTAGACGTTTCATTTAAATACACGTACTACAAGAAAAAAATTCATATTTAGTTTGTAAAATACACACTGATGAGATGTCTATGGAAGCAGCCATTAAAACTCTTCTAATTTGGCACGTTTTATTCACATCAGACATACATCGTGTAAGTAACTAAATAGTTTACTTTTAGTTTTACTTTTTATTCTTCTCCCAGTTCACCGGCCACTTACTTTCATGTCTTTTGGGAGAAGTGGATGAATTTGCGTGTTGTAAATCCGACAACTCTGATTCTCTGCGCTGGAGAGCAAACTATTACATGGCGGCATCGATCACCCGTTATCATCTAACATGATCATTATAAAAGTATATCAGATAGCCTATTTCACAATAAGGCGGCAATTTTTCAAGCTAAAAACAAGAGGTTTATTTTCTCATAGCTAAATGGAATGTAACTTTGAATATTGAAGACAATGGAGAAAATTGAGACTTGATGAATCCAAAACCAAGAAGGTTTATATCTTAAAGCTTAAAGGAGCAAGTACCAAAGTTTAGACAATTTTTGAGATGCAGTTTAAAGTAAAATAAATACATATTTTAAATGTCTCACTTAACTCTATTCAATATTACTGTTGTGCAATTCAGAGTAAAATGTAACAATGTTGGGGAGTGGGGTGTGGGGGGCCTGAGATCCTGACTTTGCTTGGGGCCCCCAAACTGGTAAACCCGCCCATGGTTATGTGTGTTTTTACAGGTATTTTTGGGCTTTCTTTTAAGTCCATATATGTTTAATTATATAAATAAAAACAAAAGAACTACAAATAATTTTTATATTTGTTTTTTTTGTACGAGGGGTGTAAAGGAATAAGAATGGCACTCAGTGTATATGTGTTACGGAACAGGGACCCGGAGACAGAAGCAGGTGAAAGTTTATTCAGCAGCTGTGGGCAGACAAACAGGATAATGGCAAACACAAGGTAGAGGAGAGCATAGTACACCGACGCTGACGTTGAGAGCTGGCATGACGTGAAGATCAAGCTGATCAGGCATGATGTGAAGATCAAGTTGATCAGGCATGATGTGAAGATCAGGCTTGACTTGAAGATCAGGCTTGGCGTGAAGATCAGGCTGATCAGGTATGACATGAAGATCAGGCATGACGTGAAGATCAGGCTGGCCAGGCATGACGTGAAGATCAGGCTGAACAGGCATGACGTGAAAATAAGGCATGACGTAAAGATCAGCCTGGCCAGGCATGACGTGAAAATCAGGCATGACGTGAAGATCAGGCTGATCAGGTATGACGTGAAGATCAGGCATGACGTGAAGATCAGGCTGGTCAGGCATGACGTGAAGAAACTCAGGCTCGGTGGGACAAGACTCTGGATGGGCGGTCTCGGCGGGACGAGACTCTGAACGGGCGGTCTCGGAGGGACGAGACTCTGGTCGGGCGGTCTTCTTGGCAGATCGCGCTGACATCAGCAGTGGATCTGTCACGCTGGACATCAGTCCTGGACGCCCAGAGACCGTTCCGGTGGCAGGCCTGATTGCTGGCATGACGTGAAGATCCTCAGGAATGGCAGCCATCTTGGGACGTGGTTTTGGAATGGTGGTCTCGGCGGGACGAGACCCTGGAAGGGCGGCGGTCTTGATGGGACGAGACACTGGACACAGTGGTGAGACAGGAACAGAAGGGAGATCAGGGACTACTTCCTCGACGGTGTAGGAGGATCCACTCGACCACAGAATGTAATCAATGTACCTTTCCAAGGAACACATGGTGGCAGCAGCTGGTACTTGCTGGAAGAGTGGATCATCCAAGGTCTTAAGTGCCCCATCATTCCATGGTACCCGATACGCGAGGTCGAGGAACTCCTCGGTATAGTCCTTGTTGGGACGGTGATCCTGGGTGATGGTGAGGAGTAGGTCAGCAGGATCTTGTGTGTCGAGGTGGATGCCCATCGTGCTGCAATCTGTCAAAGGAAGCCAGTGAAGGGAACAGAGTAGAGGGGTTATATGGATGCACCTTTTTGATCTAGTAAGTAGCCTAGCAGCAGAATTTTGAATGGATTGCAGACTGTGAAGGACAGCTTTATTGAGTGAGGAGAAGAGTGAGTTACAATAGTCAACACCGGAGGGAATGAAGGCATGACTGAACATCACCAGGTCTGACTGAGAGACCACAGTCCTCAATTTGCTAATGTTGCGTAAGTGGAAAAAACAGGACTTGGTCAGTGATTTGATGTGAGTTTCAAAAGATAGAGATTTGTCAAATATCACCCCAAGGTTCCTTAGACTAGGCCGGATCGCAGATGACAAATGCCCAATGTTCTGCATAATCAGAGGGATAGCGCTATCTGGCTCTATAATTAAAACCTCTGTCTTATCTGGGTTCAGCTGCAAAAAGCTTTCAGCCATCCAGTTGTTTATGGCATCTATGCAATCTAGGAGCCTTGTAAGTTTGGATGACTCATTTTGCCGGAAGTTAAAATGAAGCTGAATGTCATCTGCGTAAAAGTGATAGGAAATGTTAAAATTACGAATAATCTGACCCAGAGGCAACATGTATAAAGTAAACAATATTGGGCCCAACACTAAACCCTGTGGAACACCACAAAACAGGGGTGATGATGCAGAGTGGGAATCCCCAAAAGAAACATCAAAACTTCTATCTGAAAGATAGGATATAAACCAGTCTAGGACCACTCCTGATATGCCCAGCCTTTCATGTAATCTCTTAATCATGATATGGTGGTCGACTGTATCGAAGACAGAACTGAGGTCAAGAAGTACTAACAATGAACATATACCTATGTCTAAAGCCATCTGAAGGTCATTATATACTCTCACCAGGGCGGTCTCAGTAGAGTGTCTCTTCCTAAAACCAGACTGAAATTTGTCATACAGCTCCAAATTCTCTAAAACAGCTGTAAGTTGATTAGCCACAACTTTTTCGAGAATTTTGGACAACAATGGCAGCTTTGAAATGGAGCGATAGTTCTTCAAAACTGTTGGGTCCAAATTAGGCTTCTTTATTATAGGTTGGATAGTGGCATGTATAAAATAAGACAGAACACAGCCTGTGGCCAATGAAGAATTAACAATAGCTACTATACTAGGGCCAATGACAGGAAGTGCTTTTAAGAATAATGAGGGTGGTATTATATCCTGTGGACAAAAGGACATTTTCATTTTCTTGGTCAGGTTTAGCAGATCATGGAGACTGATTGGTTGAAAAGACTCAATGGTAATAGGCCTAGGTGAAGGAATGCAGTCTACATAAAAGTGTGGTCCAGGCTGAATATTTGATCTAATAGACTGTATATTATCAATAAAAAATGACAACAGCCTATTACAGTCATTTTGAGAGCATATTGTTGTCACAATGGCAGGAGGAGAGACAATATTATGTATGGTATCAAATAAAACCTTAGGGTTTCTCTCAGAAGAAGAGATTAAATAAGAAAAATAGGCAGACCTGGATTTCTTAACTAAATTATTAAAATCCTGCATAAGTTCCTTAAGATACAGACGGTGTATTTCAAGCCCGGTGGATTTCCACAGGCGTTCAGTCATACGGCATCTCCTCAGACAACGCACATCGTCCGTCATCCAAGGCGAGGTGTTACAGATGGACTTAGATTTTTAAAGGAGCCACTTCATCTAACACAGAAGAGCAGAAATTGTTAAAAGACTGCATTGAGAGCTCAACATCATTACTACTACCCAAGGAATTAAAATCACAGTCAAACCGGGAGATGAATTGCTCGACAGTTGTTTGAGTAATGATGCGCAATCTTGCCAGACATTTCCGGCAAGGGGATTCAGTGATGGCAGAAAGATTAAAAAAGATACACTTGTGGTCACTAATCAACATATCCTCACAACATACTGCATTGACATCCAAACCTAGTGTGAAAACAAGGTCTAATGTATGACCACCAGTATGTGTGGGGCCATGAACATGCTGCTTTAGATTGTGTGAATCAGTAATACTAAGGAAGTCTTTTGCGGCATGGTTATCAACAAAGTCAGTGTGCAGATTAAAATCCCCAACCATTAATAGCTTATCAAATTAATAACAGATGACAAAGTCCATAAACTCGGATAAAAACTGCCCAGCAGGAGCAGGGGGGCGATAAATGAGAATGCAAAAGAACGGCTTTATCCGACCAACTCTTGTGATTTGCAGTTCAAAAGAGGAAAAAGTTTCCACGCTCACCATCTGACAGGGGTAGCAATTTCTCCATACTATGGCAAGTCCCCCACCGCGGCCAGACAGACACGGGTATCCAATAAATGAGCAGTCAACAGGACACAGCTCATTTAGATGAATAAACTGAGTTACGTTGCCAGGTTTCTGTCAGTAATATAAAGTCCAAGTTTTGTCTTACGAACAGGTCATTCAGAACGTGCGCCTTTTTTGCCACAGAACGAGCATTTAACAAGCACATATTCACAAATACGATAACTGAGTCTTCAGAGGTAGAGGAAGATGTGCACTCGATAATCCTGAGCATAGGCAGGCCACGACGATCCCGGCCAAGGTGGAGGAGAGGTGGATCCCTATTCATCAATCCACCAGGCGCATCCGGAAACACTGCCCGCAGGTAAGATGATATGGTGGGGCTCCAAGGCCAGGCAACGCCTAGTTGGTAGAGAGATGTGAGGTTACGATCCAAGAGCAGATAGTCCGTCCGGTTGCCAGCAAGCGAGTATTTTTACATAGGCGGCGATTTTTGTCCTGGAGACCCGCTCTAGTCCCTCGCCTTCTCCGTTTACCACGCTTCTTGGGCAGGTGCGCAGACTTTCTTCTCCTGTCGTGGTGCAGCGAGAGATCGAGAGCCGGTAAGCACAGGCGGACACAAAGTGGTAGTGGATAACCGATACCCATAAAACCGGGCATTTCAGCTCTAATAAACAACAGCATTTGCCGATCAAAAACCAGCGCTGCTGATACATTTGTAGACAATAATAGTGGCACTAAAAGGCCTATTACAATAAGTATCAAAGACCGAGAGGCAGAAAGGGCTGAGAGGGCAGCATCAATGCTGCTGATAAAGAGGAATCACTGGAGATCACACAGGAAAAGACACGGGAGGTATGGGTCCAAACGTTCCACACACTCGGGATAAACGTGACTAGACAATGAGGGAACACAAGGTGAGTGGTTGACAGGTGCAGGTGATTGTGAAGGAGGTGCAGGTGTGGGCCAAGGAGGATGCTGGGAAATGTAGTGAGGAGGAGGAAACTAGATGGTGACCGTGACAATATGTTTATTCATATTTTAGTTAATGATTTGTAAGTGCATCATTGTGTCATGACTTTACCTGAAGGGGCACATCATAATTAATTCACGGTTAACTACTTACCCAATTTAGCTCATGATTTATCATAACCTAACTCATGATTTATCATAAACTAACTATAAAATACACATGTACTAGTACAACTAGTATTCAGCCCAGTTAAGTGATGTTGTGTGGCTTTTCAAGAAGTCAGAGAATGGAGGTACAGTATTATCATGGCCTGCGTCTGGATGGAGAGTGAACTGTACTGATCCCAGCAATCGTTCCCCTGGCCTTATAGTTCATGTTTCTTCTTTAATATCCGGGGAAATTATATTAATAACACTTATTTTTCTTAGTATTTTTGATCTGCCTGCTTTGACATTGTATGAGAACTGAGCTGAGCTGGGCTGCGTTTCCAAATAACGATGGCTCTTAGCACTTACGAGCGACTTTAAGAACATTCGTGTTCATTTCACGTGCGTTTCACAAAAACATACGATCGCACACAGCTGTGCTGTGCTGTAAGTGCTACTTAAGAGTCGCTGTCCGTTTGTCAAGTGCTGAAATATCACCTTTTAAAATGGCTCGTAATTGTAGCACACACTTGTATTTTGACATGTTTAGCCAATTTTTTTTTCTACCTGATGGCATTTTCTACGAGGCCAATAATCTATAAAAGCACAAATTTACGGGTGGAGACACCAGCAAAATGGCAGAACCAAAAAAAACAAAGTAATGAAATTTTTCAAAAAGAGGAGATTAATATCATTTTAGAGGAGGTGGAGCTATACAAACATATTATTTTCAGCAGGTTTAAGGGCAGTCATACAAATAGACAAAAAACAAAAAATCTGGGAGGATATTGCTACAAAACTGACTGCAACTAGGGGCATTAAAAGATCAGGGAAGGAAGTCAGGAAGAAGTGGCAGGACTTTGCCAGCCTTGCTAAAAGGAAAAGGGCACTGCAGAGGACAACATTTAATAAAACAGTTGGTGAGAATGTCTGTGGTTGTTGTGAGGACTTAGTGCAGCTGGAGAGGAAGAAACTGATAAAGACAGATAATAACTGATAAAGGTAAATAAAATAAAACTCCACACTTAAACTGGAAAGAGTAACTGTGGTATTTTTGTAAGTGTCTCCAACAGAGTAGCAAGTTAAGGAGTTTTGTACAACAACATGATCGCAAACTGCAAAACAGGCTGGACAGGACAAAGACAGCGCTCTGGAGAAAGCTCTTGGGGGAGCGTTTCTCTCAGTCTGAGAGTTTCTTCTCTGCTTTTATGCTGGCACACTCGTGACTGATAAGCAGGTGCAGCTGAGGGCAATCAGCTACTTGCCATATGGATTGAATAGGAGGAGCCAAAGGGGAAACAGAGGGAGAAACACAGAGAGAAAAAAAAACACAACAACACATTAAAGAACACAACTCTTCTGATGGACCATGACAATAATAATAATATAATAATAATAATAAGTCTCTGAACGTAACACCCCCACCCGTAGATACAAACTATGAACTTGCCAAAATCTTAGTTTGTAAAGAAAGAACTTCCCACATGTCTTACATGAGTGGGTTAGTCATTGCAATGAGTTCTTGACCAAGAATCCGCTACTACATTGTCCATTCCTTTTTTATACCTTATATCAAGAACAAACTCTTGCAGAATTAGTGACCATCTCATTAATCTCTGGTTTGAGTTTGCCATGCGGGACAGGAAGACTAGAGGGTTGTGGTCAGTGTATACAATAATAAGGGCCATATTACCATTACACAGGTAGACCTCAAAATTGCAGAGCCAACAACAAGGCTAGGCTTCCTTTTAGATGGTACTAAAGTTTCTTGGGCACCTGGTGAATTTCTTCGAAAAGTAGCATACTGGGTGCTCAATTTCTGCCTTGTCTTCTTGTAGCAGCACAGCCCCAGTGCCAACCCTGCTAGCATCCACCTGTAGCTTAAAAGGCATGTCAAAATTTGGAGCCGACAACACAGGAGCATGACATAACAGATCATTAGCAGAATTAAATACAGTTTCACACTCAGCATTCCACACAAATTTTGCAAAGTAAATAACTATGTCATCTAAATAGACTTCACAGTACCTTCACCATCAACTGCTGGAATGTTGCTGGTGCATTTCTCATGCCAAAAACCATAGACGTGTACTGAAGGAAACAGTCGGGGGTCACAAAAGCATTTCCGAAGCATGGGGTGTCAAAGGAACTTGCCAGTATCCTTTTAATAAATCCAGCTTGGTAACAAAAACAGCTGATCCCACCCGGTCAACACAGTCCTCAATTTGAGGAAGAGGAAAGGAATCAGGCTTAGTGATGAGAATCAGCACCTCCAAGTTAGAGGCCATGGTTCTCAGTCAGAAAAGGGTGGCTTGCCCACTTCAGGTTGGTGGAAAGTTCCTGCCTCAAGTGGAGGAGTTCAAGTATCTTGGGGTCTTGTTCACGAGTGAGGGAAGGATGGAACGGGAGATCGACAGACTGATTGTTGCAGCTTCTGCAGTAATGCGGTCGATGTACCGGTCTGTCGTGGTGAAGAAGGAGCTGAGCTGCAAGGTGAAGCTCTCAATTTACCGGTCAATCTAGGATCCTACTCTCACCTATGGTCATGAGCTGTGGGTCATGGCCAAAAGGATAAGATCCCGGATACAGGCGGCCGAAATGAGCTTTCTCCGCAGGGTAGCTGGGCGCTCCCTTAGAGATAGGGTGAGGAGCTCGGTCACTCGGGAGGAGCTCAGAGTAGAGCCGCTGCTCCTCCACATCGAGAGGAGCCAGTTTAGATGGATCGGGCATCTATTCCGGTTGCCTTCTGGATGGCATCCCAGGGAGGTATTCCGGACACGTCCTAACGGGAGGAGACCTCGGGGAAGACCTAGGACACGCTGGAGGGATTATGTCTCCCTGCTGGCCTGGGAACACCTTGTTATCCCCCCGGAAGAGCTGGAGGGAGTGTCTAGGAAGAGGGAAGTCTGGGCGTCTTTGCTTAGACTGCTGCCCCCGTGACCCGGCCCTGGATAAGCGGAAGAAGATGGATGGATGGCTGCATATGCTTAGAATTGTTTGTGTGTCTCTAGGGCCTCGTTTACACTGTCAGTGAAATGCGACCCAGTTCTGAATTTTTGCTCATATGTGACACAGATCGGATATGTTCTATGACCGTGTAAACTAGGGGTGGGGGAAAAAATCGATTCTTAGATGCATCGCTATGCGGACATGGACGATTCTGAATCGATTCACAAATGTCAAAAATCGATAAAAAAAATATATATATAAAATATATATATATATATATATATATATATATATATATATATATATATATAAAACGTAATATTGATGGAACGCAAAAGACGGAACTCTGAAGCGCGGAAGTGCAGACGTCTGTGGCGTGCACATAACAGAGACGCGATGGCTGAGCACGAAATCCAAACACTCTCCTCGTTAAAAGCTGACGTGTGGAAATATTTTGACTACTATGAAGTTGAAGGGGGAAAGGAGCTGGACAAGAGCCACACTATTTGTAAGCTTTGTAGAATAAAACTAAAATATTTCAGAAACACAACGAATATGAGAAGCCATATGACACGTTTCCACCCAGAGAAGGAAAAACACTCAGCTGTACCGGTCGTTGCTATATTATTAATTTACTACAAGTATGTTGCTAGTTCAGGCACACATTTATTTTCCTTTTGGTTCTTTGCAATGTTAATAAAATATATTGTATGTTAATTCTTTATGGGTCATTACTTTGTACTTTTAAAGCAAAGTATTTATAGTCACACACACACACACACACACACACAAATAAGATTCAGATAATCGATAATCGCTTTAGCATCGAATCGTAGCCCTCTGAATCGTAATCGAATCGAATCGTGAGGTGCCTAGAGATTCCCACCCCTAGTGTAAACAGGAAAAAAAGCATGCATTCAGATATTGCGAGATCGGTTTCAGCCCTCGTTCATATGTGGAAATAAATCAGATATGTGCCAATGATCCAATGCGACAGGCAGATCGGATTTTAAGAGGCATTAGGCTACGTCTCCGCGGTTTAATGATGAGAGCAAACCCGACGCGCATCTGCAAAGGGACGGATGGTGTCATCGTAGGAGAGGAATGTGGACAAACGTTGAGACATCATATCAAAGGTTGGCTTGCTCATCCTAAAATTTCAGACCCACTGCTTCTCGTTAAAGCCCACCACGATCTCATGAAAGTGCGTATCTATAGCACTAATTTTATTTATCGTGCTATTTACGCCAAAAATAGTTTTTGCGTGCATATGATACGTCGTTTTCGCGTGCATATGATAAATGAATGAGGCATTTATATAGCTCTTTCAATAATCAATGGTAATTTCAATAATATGCACTTTATGGCGTGTAATACGCAATCACTCCACACCCCTAATTCTACCCAAGGGGTTTACAGTGCGTATCATGCACTCAAAAACTATTTTTGGCGTATAAATGGTGCGAGAAATAAAATTTGTGGTATAGATACGCACCCTAACCCCAGAATTGAAAGAACACGTAAACGGACGATCAAAAAAATCGGATATAGGCAACAAATCAGAATTGGGCATCAAGACCTGCAGAGTAAACGAGGCCTAATGTCACCTTCACGTAATTAAAATGAGGGCATGAGGTAGCTCCATAAATTAGTTTTTATCATTGAGGTAATGGGTTTATGTGAAGAAAGTAGTAGACTACTTTGGATAGAAAGAATGCGGTCTTATTTTGTTGTTGTGTTTCAGAACCCCGTGTGTATTGATGGTGATCTGCCTGGTGACAGCCTTCAGAGTAGTGGATGATTAGTGAGCGAATTATGCTAAGGGTTAACAAGTATTGTCAAGTGTCTTACTTATTTAGATTTATAAATATGGTTGTTTTCATAAAAAAATGTTTTGTAGGTCTCTTTTAAAGAAGAACTATCTGGTTGATTATTAATTCCTCTCTTTCTTAAATCCAGTTATTTTAAAGGTATGTGACTAGATTACAGAATTTATTAATGTAAATGTTTATTCAAGGTATTTATAATGGGTTTTTATTTTTTTGCAGGTGTAACAAGTGCCCTCAACGTAGGTTGGAGCAATGGACCAGTTTCTAGGTTAGTGGAGAACAGAATAAATACTGGCAGTAAATAAATCACACAAACAGGTAAGGAGAATACTCAAAAAAATATATATTGTGATTGAACAGTCACGTAAACAACATGAATCAGATTTCAAAATAAAACAATAAAATTTATACAAAAGAAATATGAGTTCTCTGTGTTGTTTTTGGTTTTCTTGTCTTATTCTCTTAAAATTGTATTTCCCCTTTCTCCTTTTACAATTTAATTTATATTATCTACTTTATCTCTGTTCAGATATGGATTTTACCCTATTTTGGACAGCTCTTAAGGTTCACTGATCTTTAATTTAGAGTTTATGGTTTATTCTATTTAATTTTTACTGTAAAAATCTCCTATACCGTTTGACAAACCAAATCATTTATCAAACAAGGTACAATATCATGTAACCACAATTCAACTTCAATTGAAAAATGAGATCACACTAAAATAATTAAAACAACAAACAAAAAGAAATCCAAAATTTACATCTGACTCACATTCACTAATATTCACTGAACAATACCCTCCTTAGAACTCTTTGTCTGAATTGTCTTCTGAATATCACCCAGAAAAGTCCTTTAATAAAGTCCAGTGGGTGAGTGAAATCAGTTCAATCCTACCAGTTCAAAGTGGAAAAGAATGTCCTCCCAATTGAAAAAGGGTGATGTCTATAGTGCAACGAAAAGGTCCTCGTATACAGCCAAAAGGTCTCTTCCCAGGTTCAGATATCAACATTCAATGGCATGGGTGGCTCGCCATCTCAAATTCATGAGAAAGATTTCCAACTCAAACAATAAACCTGACCATATCCTGAGTTTCACAGTTTGTTAAACACTCACTTCAGATTCCGAGAAGCTTCACAATCGTCTAACATCCGCGATTAAATCAGCAATCAACATTCTAAAACGATTTATCATCATTAACCATGAAGTATTATTAAGTTGCTTATAATAATTATAAACGATTTTCAACAATATAACCCTTTTTAATCCCGTCTGCATCAGTCTAATCTCGTGTTCAGCGCGTCTCTCTCACTTCCGTGAGTCATCAGTTTACGTCATACGTCTCCACACATATGGTTGTGCCCTGTTGGATCTCTGCGGTATGTCATACATTTGTTTTGTTTCTCTGAATGAGACCTGTATTAGTGTTTCAGACATGTATTGCTTCATGCACAATTTGGTATTTGTGACCTGTAATAAAACTCCTTGTACAAGCGATAAAGCTTTAACTACACCCTGTGGCCAGTTATTAGCCCACTCCTATTCGGTGGGTTACATTTAGATAATAGGCTATAAAATTGGTGACAATAAAAACACACTAATTATAAATCTAAAGCCAATTGAACACTTGGTTTGGAACTCTTCAATCGATTAAACACTTTTATGTAAAACCTTTAAATACATTACAATATTTATAGCTTAATAAAAAGACACATCAAGTTATCCTGAAACTGACTTTGCCTATGCCTGCTCTGTACGTTTAAATTGCTCATTGTCAGGTAGACGACACACTCCGTATGAGGAGTGACTATTACAACTTTGTATTGTGCTGCAGCTACTGAACTGTCCCAACCCCCAATCTCTTAGGAGGCGATCAAGTGTCTGAAGACTTGTTTATACTTTTGCCTGGCTCTGCACCACGTTCCTCTGCTGACTGCGCTCACACCTCACCAAACGGACAAAGTGTTTATTCTTGACACGCTCGCTGTTATACTATTCTTTAAAAGGACAGGGGGTGACTGAGTAATTGTCCTCTAAACCATCAGGAAGCACCAGTGAAAAGAAGAAGTGTGACGATGTATGTTTTCAGTACACTTCACAAAACCCACACTACAAAAGAATCAAAGAATTGTGTAAAACCCAATAAACCTTGAGATTATTGTGACATCAGAACAAAATTATGTTCAGAGATGTATTCTTTAATTTGGTAACACTTTAGAATACCGTTTTGTCATTAATGAATAACTACACAGGAACAAATGAGTAACACAATATTAACACTCTACTACTATTAACTAACAAGAAACTCTGATTACTGAATTAGTAAGTAATAGTGCTCCGTCAAATGTGGTAGTTCACTATTAGCTAATCAATAACTACTATTTTTTCATACCTCCCAGAGGACTAAGAATACAAGTTCATAATGAACCGGCATAATGTATAATTAATTCTAAAGTAAAGATCATGGTAACCCACTACTAATGACTCGAGTATTACCAAATGCTTCAGAAGGAATTACTTATTAATTGTAGTGTGGCGATATGGAAGAAATCCATACGGGCTTTTTCACTTTTCCTAATGGGCAATGAGGAAGTAAAGAGGAAATTTAATATAAAAGAGAGAGAGAAACGGAAGAGGAGGAGCGGAAAAAACAAACAAACGTAGGTTATCTGAGTGGGAGACATGCTACCTGAAGGCAGTCATTGCTATTCGTTGCTGGAGTCTCTGTGCATGCGCTGACTGGGTGCAATCGCCAAAGTGACGGAGAAAATTGAGCTCTGCATGGTTCGCCTGCCTCAGGTATTAGTCTTGATGTCCATCGTCTTTTAACCCCACGACAAGTCTCCAAACTCTTTCCCCGGCCCTGAATTTGCGGCTGGTACACAGACTGCTTCACGCAGTCAACACACACACACACACACATTTGATTATTTATTTATTTATTTACATTTTTTTACCCTTCTTTCTTTTGGTTGAAATTGAACACGAAAAACTGAGTTTGAAAAAAAAAAAGAACTTTAAGACATTGGTGGATTAAGGACTTTTTTTGTTGTTGGGTAAAATCTAACTTGAACTGAACTTGAGCAGCAATCTCCTTACTGTTTGTTTTCATTAATTAGTTTGTCATTTTTCATGTGAGGCAAAGAAAAAAATAGAAACTCTGTGTGAAAATTTAACTTCATGTAACTGTTTTTTTTTTTTTTTTGTGTAAAATGTTTTCCTAATTAACAAGCTATTATTATCAGAGCATGTGATCAGATAGCAGGAAGTGGATCAGGCTTGCCCAGCACAGCTATACACACCATGATACAGAATTTACCTTCTGAAGGATTTGGTAAACACTATTGGGTCATTACTAGTGGGTTACCACAATCTTCACTTTAGAATTAATTATACATCAGGCACCATTCTCATTAATTAAGAACATGTAAATAGTTATTAGTAGTTCTAGGGGAGGTATGAAAAAAAGTAGTTATTGATTAGCTAATAGTGAACTACCACATTTAACTGAGCTCTAATAGTTATTAATTGGTTAATCAGGGTTTCTTGTTAGTTAATAGTAGTTAGTGTTAATAATGTGTTACTCATTTGTTCCTGTGTTGTTATTCATTAATGACGGAACAGTATTCAAAAGTGTTAACCTTTAATTATTGTTATGGGCTAGCCAGGCTGGATTTAAACTTTTTTGGCTGAAGACCCAAGTTTGGTTTGAAGACATACCAAGCACAATGTTCTCTCATCATTCCTGATTTTTTAAAACACATGCAGTGTTCAGTGTGGTTGGGTGTCAGAGCAAAAACGAAAGCTGCTGCTCTCTGTATGTTTTTTTTGTTTTCTTCAGTCGTGTTCATATGTAAATTGCATGAGCGTATTTCCATTAGATGGAAAGATCTGAAAAAGCCCATTCATTTACCCGCCCATAGACCATCCCCTCGAAGAAATCAGAACAGAAATGGTTGAAAGAGGACAAAAGAGACTGATTAAAATACCAAGTGTAAATGGATATGTCTCCCTCGTCTACTTATGATCCGATCGACCAAAGCGCATCTTAATACCAGGAGTAAACAGGGCCTCTGGCAGGCAGTTGATTGTCCCCAGCTGTGCCTGCTTAGGAGTGGATGAGCATAAAAGCAGAGGAGAAACTCTAAAGGCAGGCATACACTGTGCGATTTTCGTCTGATTTTGAGCCGAATTCTGACTTGTGCGACTCTTTTTCGGGTTGGGCCGATTTTCAGCTTTGTTGTGCGTCATTTGTCGTGCAGTGTTCGTTCCGTGTACAGAGAAAAATGAGAGGCGATAAACCTCTCACAACCGCCAATCAGATGGTCGGATGAAATTTTGGTATGTCAGAAATTTTGGTCGCACCTCGTGACTATATCGCACAGTTGAAGCAGAGCTGAACGAACGATTGCCCTAAACTCTTTTTTTTTTCTCTCACTGCGCCTGCGTGAAACTGGCGAAAACTTAACAAGTTTATCTTTAATGCAGCAAGAAAGAAAACGAAAAGAGGGAGATCTTTAAGTTCTACCAAAAAGACTCGGGAGATATGTAACAAAGCATACATTTACCAACAGCCCAGCAAGCAATTATTTATAAAGTTCTTTGGCGTAGGCCCCGTCCGTAGTTCATGATCCGAGGGTGGCGGATCTGCATTTCCTGCCTGAAGATGAAGGCAGGGGCGCAGCAGACCCCCCTGGGAGTTATGGACAGGACCATCCTGGTGGTGGTGGGGAGGATGGAGGTAGTTGTCGCGACAGCATCTGCGAACTCAAACGTGTGTAAGTACCAATATTTTATACAGCGAGTATAAGGACGTGATTGGATAGATGTGAAGGTAATAAGTGACGTAATAATTAAGTCTTCCTGGCAGAACTTTATGCTAAAGCTTTCATTTCTACCAGAAAGACTCGGGAGATATGTAACAAAGCATACATTTACCAACAGCCCAGCAAGCAATTATTTATAAATTTCTTTGGCGTAGGCCCCGTCCGTAGTTCATGATCCGAGGGTAGCGGATCTGCATTTCCTGCCTGAAGATGAAGGCAGGGGCGCAGCAGACCCCCCAAAAGTAGGTGGATTATGGATCCACCAGAACGGGGCCAGCCCACCCCCAAAAAATGGTAACGGAGTATACCCACCGGTCGGAACCTGTGGTTCTTGAAAAATAGAGGGGGTTACCATAAATAGCATGATGGACGTTGGATGTGGATTCCTCGTAGCCTATAGCTTAATTAGACGAGGAAGCCACTTAAGTTTTGTAAAACGTTGACCTGTAAGGTACAATGTGGAGCCATGGAGAGTTCTCTTCATTTAGCCGGGCATTAATCCAGCGATTTAAGTAGAATTCAATGTACTTTTTACGTGATTATCAGCTCCATTCTAGGACGCTCAATGCGAGGCCATATGGACCATACAGAACCGTGCTACGTTCGGCCATACATAATGGTGCCACATTGATCCATACATAGACAGGCCTCGTTAGACCAAACACAACAGTGCCGCATAGGTCATGCATAGATAGGCCTTGTTAGATCGTACAGAACGGTGCCACGTTAGACCGAACAAAACAGTGCCACGTTAGGCCAAACAGAACAGTGCCGCATAGGCCATGCATAGACGGGCCTCGTTAGACCAAACACAACAGTGCCGCATAGGTGACAGATGGGCCTTGTTAGACCGTACAAAACAGTGCCACGATAGACCAAACAGAACAGTGCCGCATAGGCCATACATAGACAGGCCTCGTTAGACCAGCATAACAGTGCCACGATAGGCCATACATAGACAGGCCTCGTTAGACCAAACAGAACGGTGCCACGTTAGGCCATACATAGACCGGTCACGTTAGACCAACAGAATGGTGCCACGTTAGGCCATGCATAGACAGGTCACGTTAGACCAACAGAACAGTGCCACGATAGGCCATACATGCACAGGTCACGTTAGACCAACAGAACAGTGCCACGATAGGCCATACATAGACAGGTCACGTTAGACCAACAGAACAGTGCCACGATAGGCCATACATACACAGGTCACGTTAGACCAACAGAACAGTGCCACGATAGGCCATACATAGACAGGTCACGTTAGACCAACAGAACAGTGCCACGATAGGCCATACATGCACAGGTCACGTTAGACCAACAGAACAGTGCCACGATAGGTCATACATAGACAGGTCACGTTAGACCAACAGAACAGTGCCACGATAGGCCATACATACACAGGTCAGGTTAGACCAACAGAACAGTGCCACGATAGGCCATACATAGACAGGTCACGTTAGACCAACAGAACAGTGCCACGATAGGCCATACATAGACAGGTCACGTTAGACCCAACAGAACAGTGCCGCGATAGGCCATACATAGACAGGTCACGTTAGACCAACAGAGCAGTGCCACGATAGGCCATACACAGACAGGTCACGTTAGACCAACAGGACAGTGCTACGATAGGCCATACACAGACAGGTCACGTTAGACGAACAGAACAGTGCCACGATAGGCCATACACAGACAGGTCACGTTACACCAACAGAACAGTGCCACGTTAGGCCATACATAGACAGTTCACAGTAGACCCAACAGAACAGTGCCACGTTAGGCCATGCATAGACAGGTCACGTTAGACCAACAGAACAGTGCCACGTTAGGCCATACATAGACAACAGTCCACTAGTCGCACGTGGACGATGACTCAATGGCCGGTAATGAGAATGAAATAGCAAACCACCACCAGTAGTTGCAAAGGTATTTACCTGATTTATTACTGGAGAGCTTGCTGGGCTTCAAGAATGGTTTTGAATCGGGTCTGCATATGATTTGGATGCGGAGGACAGACCATCTGCCCATGATCTTAATAGCTGGTGTAGAGATTCCTGGTTCAGCTGCAGTAGTAGCTGCTCCGAATCTGAAGAAATGGCTGGTATAGGGAGAGGGGGATAGACCGCAGCTTTAATAACGATAGATAAAGGAGTCCTGAGTCAGGCCTTAGAAAGAGGTGCTCCGAAGTCCTAGATGTGAAGGGAATTATTTTTTTTTATTTTTTTTTTTTAGTGTTAGGGTGATGCTGGAGCCTTGGCCGTCTTTCTTAGAGTGCTAAAGAAGATTTAAAAAAAATAATATGTGAGAAGCATAATAGAAGAAAAGCACAGCAGGATCGAAATATTAAGTTTCTAGAGTTGAAATCCCCAGACATGCAAAGCCGTAAAAGCAGATAAAGCATGGCTTTTAGCAGAATATGTATATAAAGAATAGGGATTATAGTAGGTAGAGATAATTAGTAATCGAGAAAGAGTTTAAAGCCAGATTAATATTCGGTTACTCTTAAGCTTATTTTATTTCTATTCAGTTGCGCAGTTGTTAGTATTTTGCAATTGCCCATGTGAACGTTGTGGTGGGCAGATCGAGGCTTCGTGGAACACTGAAACCGTTGAATCAAATGTGCCATATTGTGCCGAGGCTTCGAAGCAATCCGACACCTGTCTCCACGGTGACCACTAGTGGTCGGAAAAGTGTAAACGCAACAAAAACCCAGGTCAAACATGCATAAAAACACCTTTTACAGACTATTGCAAACATTTTTTACTTAAAGTAAAAATCTTTAAAATGCAATAGCTGGTCATCTAGTAAGATTATCATGTGTAAACGTGTTCTTTTATCAATTGTCAGGGTTTGTTTTGTTTGACCTACGAATGGCTCAGCTAAAAGGCCAATAAGTACCTCATTTTAATTATATAAATGACTAATTAAACATCTACAAATGTATAAAACTGATCAGAGATCGGGTAAACCCACATAAACTTGTTCATTGGTTCTCGGTTACTCCTCGTGATTCATGAGTTGACAGATTATCACCCCCAGCGGTTAAACCATTTAAATTCGAAGTGTTTCGAACCAGTTATAACGTAATGAAGCCTCGTTTACTGAAATCACATGACTGGCAGTTTGATGCACGTTCCATATTTCACACGTATAGTGTGAGCAGTGAAGTCGCAGCTCGACGTTCGGACCGTATAGTGCGAGCACATAAATCCTGAACTTTGGCTTTATATCGCATGCGATCTACTCGTACAGTAATTAGGTTGCTGAAATCACACAGACAGTTTATGCCCGCCTTAAGTGTCACGGTTCATGGATTCATTGACTCGCCCTCGCTATGTGTGCGTGTGTGTATGTTGTGAGTGGGCGCGGCTCATCAGCCCAGCTCATTAGCGGGGTTGCATCCCTCTGCATGTTTACAGCAGAGGGAGAACCGGCCAGACCAGACTCCAGCACTTAAGTTCCCTGAGTATTCCGGCTCCAGGAGTGTGAACACGGTCAGCCCTCTGAACGATCCTGAACCCATGCAGGTAGGTCGAGCTCGGCTCTCCCGGGAGGAGAGGGAACTCCGAAGAACGAGAGGTCTGTGTTTGTACTGCGGTGAGACCGGCCACTTCGTTGCTACCTGCCCTTTAAAAGACCGAGCCCGGCAGTAGGACGGAGGTTACTGTCGGGCGGGCTTTCTACGACCAGACCCTCGTCCACCACTCTCCTCCTGTTAAGACTGCAGTGGGCAGACCAGTTCCACAGTTGCCAAGCGCTGGTGGATTCGAGGGCCGAAGGCAACTTGATGGAGTTTGCTTTGGCTCGGACACTTCACATTCCCGTCACTGCGTTGGTACACACCATCTCCGTCAACGCACTCAACGGGCAGGAACTCCCGGGTATCACCCACCTACTGGTCCCATCACTCTCACCACCTCCAGTAACAACACCGAAAAGACTTCGTTCCTCCTCACTAACTCACCCCTGGTTCCCGTTGACTTAGGGCACCCATGGTTGGTGAAAAATGGACCCAGTATAGAGTGGGGTCAGAACTTTGTCTCCACCTGGGGAGTTCAATGTTATGTCTTGTGTCTCTCGTCTTCCTGTTCGTCTGTCTCTTGTTCTGTGTTGCAGGAGGAACCAGTGAATCTGTCAAACGTGCCGTTCAGTGTTCAGTAAGTCCCGGGCTGCTTCTCTTCCTCCGCATCGTCCCTATGACTGTGCCATAGATTTACTGCCAGGTACGTCTCCATCTAAGGGCAAGTTATATTCGCTTTCTGTTCCTGAAAGGGAGGTCATGGAGAAATATATTTCTGATTATATTCAGAAATATATTTCGCCCTTCTTCATCTCCCGCAGGCGCAGGGTTCTTTTTCGTGGGGAAGAAGGATGGCTCCCTGTGACCTTGCATTGACTACCGGAGGCTGAACAACATTACGGTAAAGAATACTTATCCTTTGCCGTTAATGTCTTCAGCCTTCGAGCGGTTGCAGGGAGCGTCGTTCTTTACAAAACAAAGGTTGCTCGAGAATGGGCTTTTTGTCAAGGCGGAGAAGTGCGCGTTTCATGCACAGTCAGTTCCGTTTTTGGGGTATATCGTCTCGTCCGAGGGAGTGCGCATGGATCCTGGGAAGATTAAGGCTGTGGTTGATTGGCCTATCCCAGATTCCCGTAAGGCCCTGCAGAGGTTTCTGGGAATCGCCAATTTTTACAGACGTTTTATTCATAATTTCAGCCAACTAGCCGCTCCTCTGACTGCCTTGACCTCCCCCAGAACGGTGTTCAGGTGGTCTAATGCTGTGGAAGCGGCATTTACCAACCTCAAGAGCCGCTTCGTTTCAGCTCCCATTCTCATAGCCCCTGATCCCTCACGTCAGTTTGTGGTGGAGGTCGACTGCGTCAGAGGTGGGGGTAGGCGCAGTTCTCTCCCAGCTGTCTCCTGCGGACGACAAGATGCACCCTTGCGCGTTTTTTTCTCATCGCTTATCGTCTGCCGAACGCAACTACGATATTGGTAACAGAGAGTTGTTGGCAGTCAAGTTAGCATTGGAAGAATGGCGCCACTGGTTAGAGGGTACGGGGGAACCTTTTATCGTTTGGACCGATCATAAGAACCTTGAGTACATCAGGTCCGCCAAACGACTGAACTCCAGTCAGGCTCAGTGGGCACTTTTTTTTCAGTCGTTTTGATTTTTCGCTCTCGTATCGGCCTGGGTCTAAAAACATCAAGCCCGACGCATTGTCTCGTATTTTTGATCGCTCCGAACGCCTGTCTACTCCCGAATGCATTCTACCTTATTGTCTCTTCACTCACATGGGAGGTCGAGTCGAAGGTCCGCACGGCTTTAGAAAGGGTAACGCCTCTGCCTGATAGCCCACCGGGTCGGTTATACGTGCCGGAGGGAGTCCGGTCCGACGTTATCAGATGGGGTCATAGTTCCAATGTGGCTTGTCATCCAGAAGTCAGTCGAACCGAATTTTTGGTCAAGCAACGATTCTGGTGGCCCGCTATGGCTCGTGACATTCGGGATTTTGTTTTAGGTTGTTCAGTTTGTGCCCGTGGTAAGACTTCTAATCGGCCCCCAGATGGGTTGCTTCAACCATTGTCTATCCCTTTGAGACCCTGGTCCCATGTCGCGCTAGATTTCGTCACGGGTCTCCCACCTTTGCGGGGCAACACAGTTATTCTTACTGTGGTGGACCGGTTCTCGAAGGAGGCACATTTTATTCCCTTACCCAAATTACCCTCAGCTAAGGAGACAGCGGTTACTGTCGTAGATCACGTCTTTCGCATTCATGGCCTCCCGACTGATGTGGTTTCCGACAGAAGGCCCCAAATTATATCCAAATTTTGGAGAGAGTTTTGCCGGTTACTGGGGGCGAGCGTTAGTTTGTCGTCTGGGTTTCACCCTCAGACCAACGGTCAAGCTGAGCGAGCCAACCAAGATTTGGAAAGAGCTTTACGATGTTTGCCGTCTCAGAATTCTTCGTCCTGGAGTCACCTTATCTCTTGGGTTGAGTATGCTCATAACTCGTTACCAGTATCGTCCACGGGTCTCTCTCCGTTTCAGTGTAGTCTAGGTTACCAGCCACCTATTTTTCCTAGTCTGGAATCCGAAGTCGCGGTCCCCTCTGCTCACACTTTCGTCCAGAGGTGTCGTCACACATGGAGAAGAGCCCATGAGACTCTCCTCCAGGTGGGGGCGCGCACCAAGGCTCAGGCTGATCGCCACCGGCTGAAGCCTCTCGTATACGTCGTTGGTCAAAAAGTGTGGCTTTCTTCCAGACACATTCCGCTCCGCTCCGTTAGTAATAAACTGGCTCCCAAATTTATTGGCCCGTTTTCTGTCACTAAATCATTAGCCCAGCGGCAGTCCGCCTCAAACTCCCTTCTGCATACAGGAGAATTCATTCCGTTTTTCATGTGTCCAAATTAAACCCTTGTTTCATTCCCACATTAATCTGCCCACCCCGGTTCCCCCACCTCCGTGTCTCGTAGATGGGGAACCAGCTTATTCGGTTCGTCGTATTCTGGACTCGAGACGGAGGGGAGCGGATTTCAGTACTTGGTGAACTGGGAGAGTTATAGTCCGGAGAAGAGAAGGGGGGTTCCTGCTAGGGACATCCTGGACCACTCCCTTATTGATGATTACAATCAACGTGTAAGTTCAATGGGAGGGGGTGGGGGGGATGGTGGGTGGTACTGTCACGGTTCATGGATTCATTGACTCGCCCTCGCTATGTGTGTGTGTGTGTGTATGTTGTGAGTGGGCGCGGCTCATCAGCACGGCTTAGGAGTGAATCAGCGCCAGCTGTTTTGAATGAGGATGTCCTATATATTGTTTGTCACCTCATCCTGTCTTTGTCAGATGGTTGTTGAGGCTCCCTGGGACTATTCTCACCGTGTCTTTCCTGCATTCCAGTTCTGCTTCCACGCAGCGGTTATCCTGAGTTTTCCCGGAGGATTTGCTACCTGTTCCTGTGTCTTCGTCTGCCCATTGTGTCCCTGCGCTACCGAGCCTGAGTTAACTGCCTGCTTCCACTCTGACCCTCATCATCGATCTACTGTTGTGTCTAATAAACTTACTGTTCACTCGCAACTGAATCCTTTGACTGTTTTCCTTCCAAATCATAACATTAAGAAGTGGAGAAACATTCTCCAGAATGCTGTCTGTAGCCAGGTTTCCATTCAAGCCTTTTTTTTGTGAAAAAAGGTTTGCCGCATCAAAATGTTTACTGATAGAAATGCCAATTATCGATACATTTTTGCAAATGTCGACACAGTCTTTTTTCCGTTTAACTTTAGCGCATATATTCTAGCAGTCACGTGTTGAGTTTATTTTAGAAGTTTATATTACTGTTTTAGTGTTTTGCTGTCAGTGTGTTTAGTTCAGTCTTTCTCTGTCCCCTGCCTGTTTGTATCCATGGATACTGGTTTGATTTAAGTTTCTGTTCAGGTGTGTCTCGTTAATTAGTCTCATTATGTTTGCTGTCTATTTAAGCCTTGTATTTCTTTAAGTTCTATGTCGTTTTTAGTTGGTTGTTCTGTTCTTGTTACTGGTATTCCTGTTCTTGAGTGTGGTTTTAACATTTGAGTGTGTTTCTGAATAAAGTCTGCTGCACCTAGATCCTGCTTCCTTTCGAAAAACCTTATTTGTTGGCTGTTGGAGTTTCCAAAGCTGACAAAAATAAAGGGAAAATACACAACATGTTACTTCTGTTTCTGAATAAATAAAATAAATGTCATAATATCACGATTTTATGGTCTGAAGTTGGCTATTTGACAAATGAAAATCACTAACATGATACTTGTTACTTATTAATACAATTTATAAATATGCAATATAAATTTAAATCAAACAAATTAGGAATATGAAGTTAATTGAATCCAAAAATCTCTAAATGAATTTTAGAATTAAGAAGGAATCAGTTAAGCAATGGACCATTTAAAAAAATAAAATATAGGCCTGCCTACACAAATAAAAGCTGCATCTGTCTCTGAAAAAAAAAAAAACTAAATTCAGGGACAAAGGGACATCTAACTGGCTGGCCACCCTCCGACCTGAGCACTGGGACTCAGCTCCCTCTTGCAGTTTCTAAAAGAGAAGAAAGAACATATGGTTTAAGTCTGTTAAAATGCACCACTATCTCCGGCCCCCACTCTTCTAACACTACTCGATACAATACATCAAAGATGTGTTCCACAACTTTATAAGGGCCCCGGTAACGCCTTTGTAGTTTTGGGCAAATGCCTTTTTTCTTTGCCTTATTCCGTACCCACACCAATTCCCCCATAGAATAGAACTGCAAATTAGCCCAAAGATCAAATGACCCCTTCTGCTGCCCAGAGGCTTTAGTCTGATGTCTCTTTACTCCCTCTACCACTGTGGATAATGTGTCAGCCAACCCAGTCACATACTCACTGGCAGACACAAACTTCTCATGATGGCCTACGTTTAGTATCACGTCCAGAGGAATAACGATTTTCTGTCCAAACAAGATCTTGTAAGGTGTAAACCCTGTACTGGCATGGACACTACTTCGATAAGCCATCAACACGTATGGCAACAGACAGTCCCAGTTGGATTGATTCTCATCAACAAACAAACTCAACATCGACAGTAAAGTACGGTTAAATTGCTCCACCAAACATTAGATTGTGGATGATATGGGGAGCTACGCGTCTTACTCATATCCAACAGTCGGCACACTTCTCTAAACAGGGCAGACTCGAAATTTCGCCCCTGATCAGAATGAATACTGCGGGGAGTGCCAAAGCGACATATCCACTCCTCAACCAGGACACAAGCAACTGACTGTGCCTCCTGGTTGAGAAGGGGAAATGCTTCAGTCCATTTAGAAAATTAATCACTCATGACAAGGCTTGAGTACTCATACCAACCGCTGGTCTTGCAACCGCAATTGGCCCCAAACAGAACTATACTTCTTCAGGGCAACATTCTGCTGTATTTCAGCAGCATTATCATCTGGGTCCTGCCTAAGATGAATTAGGAGGGCCAATTCTGGATCATCTCGCTGGGCCTGTGCCAAATCATCAACCACCCCAACAATCGTTTTCTTCTGCACCACCTGGGGACCTTCCTTAACAGCATACACTGATATAGCTGGTCTCTGAATAGGGATGATGGGGCCTTCTTGCTCCTTGGCTTTCACTTAAGCTGGTAGCCGTGACAAGGCATCTGCATTGCCATGCTGTTTTCCAGGGCGATTTACAATTTTTTAGTGAAAACTTTCCAATTGCTCCACCCATCGAGCTTGCTGCCCCTCTAAGCCCTGGAAGTTATGCAACCATCTCAATGAGTTATGGTCTGTGCGCAACACAAACTCTTTACCTAGCAAAAAATGCTTAAAGTACTTTGTGAAAGTCACCATCGCTAACAACTTTTTCTTTGTAGTTGCATACTTGCGTTCCTCTTTAGTAAGAGCCTGACTGGCATAAGCTCTTACTCGTTCCAACCCACCCTCTTCTTGCGAAAGCACAACTCCTACCCCCACATCACTAGCATCAGTGTCCAATATAAAGGTTTTATTGGGGTCAGGAAAAAAACGGGCACCGGTGAAGTAATTAACCTAGCTTTCAACTGATTGAAGGCTACCTGACACTCCTCACCCCACCTAAATCTTCTCCCCTTCTCAGTCAGCTGATGTAATGGACGTGCTATGTCTGCAAACCCCCTTACAAACCATCTATAATAGGAGGCCAAACCTAAAAAGCTCCTCACTTCAGTCTGAGACCCAGGAATGGGCCATTCCCTCACTGCTTCCACCTTTACAGGGTCGGCTATAATTCCGTCTGCAGAAATTATATGCCCTAAATACTTGACACGAGAGGAAAACAAATCACACTTAGAAGGTTTTACCTTCAGATTTGCAGCCTTCAACTTAGCCAATACTTCCCCCAATCTCGATAAATGCTCCTGAAATGAACGACCAAACACTATAATGTCGTCCAAATAAACTAAACACGTAGTCCATTGCAAGTCAGCTAAAACCAAATCCATTAAACGCTAAAATGTGCTAGGTGAATTGCAAAGTCCAAAACTTAAGACGTTAAATTCAAATAACCCATGTCTTGTGGCAAAAGTGGTCTTGCACTTATCTTTAGCATCTACCTCAACCTGCCAGTAACCACTGGAAAGATCAAGGGTGGAAAATAGCTTTGCATTAGTCAAACTATCAAGAGCATCGTCTATTCGGGGAAGGGGATAGCCATCTTTAGCTGTAACATCATTCAGCTTCCGGTAGTCTACGCAAAAGCGCAAACTACCGTCCTTCTTTCTTAATGGGACAACTGGAGCCGGCCATGGACTACATGAGGACTGTATAATCCCATCTTCTTGCATTTGCTTAATATTATCATGTACCTCTTGTTGTAAATGCAACGGAACCCGACGTGGGGGTATCTTAATTGGCTTTGCATCCCCTGTATTAATCTGATGCAAGGTCAGGTGGGTTCACCCTAGATCATAATCCCCAGTACTAAACACTGAGGCATACTGCCCCAACAACTCACGGATGGCCTGCGTTTCAACCAGAGACAGCCCCTTTTGATCTAACCCCAGCTGCATTAAGAGAGCCTCCACAGACCACTCTACGGGCACCTCCATCTCACTCTGTTGGCTGAAAGCCACTGCAGGACCAACTACTACATCTGTAGACAAGGTCCCAATCTTCGTCCCTGCCTAAGGGTGAGAGGATTATCCGTTACATTAATCACTCTAACAGGAATAATCTGTCCCACATTACAAACAACTCGAGCCACTAAAAGGTCACAGTTTTTTGATAAAGATGAGGAGGGTTCCACCATTCCAGCTATCTGTCCTGACCCTTCTACTACCCCAGAAATAATAGCTTCACTACGTGGCTGTACTATGGAGTCTACTTGAACTGTGACAGCCTTTGGCTGACAAGCATCCACTAATAAAATGAAAGGGAATTTCCTACCCATGACTGAACAGCACTTTTCCCTCAAATCAATGATTGCCCCATACTTCAGCAGAAAATCCATTCCCAACAAAATATTAGGGGTAGATATGTCCGCTACAAGATACTAATTTATTAACGCTAGGAACCAAACTGACAAATAGTTTTCCATCGGCCAAGAATGTACATAGTACCCCCAATAGCTGCAGAAGCTTCCCCCCATAATCGAACAACTGACACCCCCCCTCTGTTAACTGTAACCACACATGTTTTGGGATAACTGAGGCCTGCGCCCCCGTATCCAATAACAAATGTACATCAGACCCACCTATTTTAGCATTGAGGTACACTCCAGAGCTGGGTTGGTTACACAGGGCCAATCTCATGGACTTCACTAATGAGGGGGCAGGCATTTGGCCCTCTGTGCCTGCCCCCTCTAGTTTCCCTGCAAATGGGGACAATTTCGACGTAAATGTACACGGTTACACCCACACTCCCAACAGGCTTCTCGATCACGAGATGGCTGGTCCATAGTCCACCCCGAGTCTCAAAGGAACCATTTCACCTCCCAGATGGTGGCATCTCAACACAAGCCTGTAGTGACTGAACTGTCTGCTGCAAAGTTTTTACTTCCTGCCTCAACCCTTCTACCACTCCCAAAAGTGTCTCCATTTGTTTATTATCTGTAATACTTTCTGACACCACCCGCACTTTAGTATCTGCAACAGGGCAGTTTCGCTCCAAACTTCTAATTAATTCTTATTCAGAAGCCAAATTGACAGCCTCTTCTAAGGTGGATGGTTTTGCACTGCGAAGTTGGACACGCAAATCCCAACTCCCCACATGTTCTATAAAATGGTCACGGGCAAATAGATCACGTGTATTATTATCAGCAGCTGGGTAAACTTAAGTTATCAAACGACGCAAAGCATTCCCAAATTCCCTCGCAGTCTCACTATCACACGGCTCCAAACACCTCCCTAACGATGCTTTTAATACTACATAACTGCTTCGAGACTCAGTGGATAATCCACAATAAATGTCTTGAGCCCTACCAAATAACAATAAGGAGAGGAACTTCAACTTCAAGCTGTCGTCTCAGCCATTCACCTCAGCGGCCATTTCAAATTGCCCTATCCAATCTGACCTATTACGATTAACTCCTTTAAAAGTTTCAGGCATAAAAACTGGTCGTGTTGTCACCATCCTAGACACTGAACCTTGCCCTGTTAGCACCCTATCAAAAGAAGCTGATGGTGTGTTATCCCCCTCTGGGTCCAACATAATGGCCCCTAATATCCAACCGCTGCCACCACTGTAATAACTCTTTTTCTGAATAGGCTGCTGCCACCACCTTTAATTATTTTAGCCAGTATGGTCTGGCACCAGAAGACAACACACCACCACAACTTCAATCAAAATATTCAATTTTATTAGCAGAGGGGACTACAAGGACAGGCTAAACACAACCTGGGAAAGCCGTAGAACAACAGTGACAAACCCCAGAATCAATTACAGTGGTACTTCAAACTTCAAAGAGATTCACACCGTTCTGTAAAGGGAAATGTGAGTGATGTCGTCGCGGTGTGTCGTCACTTCAGCGCTCAGTGTTTCCATCCAAGACAAAGAGGAAATTTCATTTCAAAAGGGCAAAGTCCAGCCGGACTCTTGCAATTCAATAGCATCAGCATTCAGCACAGTAGCGACGGCACTCCTAACTTCCCATCTCTATACTCTCTCCCCGCACCCGCTATCTATCTATCTTCATCGCCGGTGGCCCTAACCAACCACGAATGACACCCCCTACCAAAAAAAGGTGAGTACCGCCGTCTTGTTGTCCTCAATGCAAACCGAACCGAGCCCCTTCCATCGTCTTTTGCGCACCATTTAAACCTTTTTCCACCCCCAGCCTCTCAATACACACCTCCTGCCCCAGTGTTTCTCATTTCCCAATCAGTCTCATTAATTAGTTGCCAATCCCAAGACAATATCCCAAAACGTCACACACATTACACTATAAACGATGTTACATGCAGTTTTGTCAGATAAGCTGTCTCACTATGCCATGATTTTTGATTTCATAATATTTCCTTATTTTGAAATTGGCTAACTATTTGTGAAAATAGTAAGCGGTAAACTGGTGAATTCCAATTGTCTCATTACTCTCTGCATTTTACAAATATTTGGAATGCGACGTCAGTATTTGTTGTACAGATACAATATAATTTGAGATACGTGAAATGGAAACGACTCGAGGGCAGATTTTTTTTTAGCGATACAATAAAACAAAACTTGCAGGACAATGCAGATTTTTAGGGATAACATCAATTGGATGCCAATTGGATGGAAACAGGCTGGAGACAGCTAATTTTGCAATCTTTTTTTAAAGCATATTCACTTTGTCGATAACAAAAAAAGAGCAGAAAGTGGATGGAAACTTGGCTTGTGTCCTGCCCTACTTATGGTGTTGAACTGTTTTATATATGGAGCGAGACCCAAAGGCACTCGAGACATCAGATTGTCACGAGCATCACATATTGCTGCAGTAGCATCCTCTACCCCAGATATGGCTATGACAAGGATTGCAAACACTGGTCTCCTACCACCGCCTATACATCTTGAGAACAGATTTGAAGTATTAATGAATGAGGAATCCCCAAATTTGATGAATGAACACAGACTGAATCAGCCAGTAGCTAACACTGATGCTAACTGGGGCTCAAGGTCGAGCAGACAGCGGCACTCAGCTCAAAGCGCAGCCGGGCCCAGGACTCTGATAGTGGGCGACTCCATAATCAGAAACATTAATAGCAGGGATACAACTACGTGCTGCCTTCCACAAGCAACTACTTCTGATGTAAACAGGGAACTTCAGAACATTCTTATGAAACATAAGACTGCAAATCGACTTATCATTCATGTAGGGAAGAATGATATTCATAAAGAGCAGTCGGAACTCCTTAAGAAGGATTTCAATGAACTTTTTGAAACACTTAAAAGACTGAAAGTTCAAACATTCATCAGTGGACCACTCCCAGCAAGAGGAACAAACAGGTTTTCACGGTTGCTTGGGCTTAATACATGGCTGCAAAAAACCTGCAATATAAAAGGAGTGAACTTCATTGACAACTTCAATCTTTTCTGGAGTCAGAGGCAACTGTTTCAACAGAATGGCCACCACCCAAACAAACTTGGTTCAAGAGTGCTAAAGGACAATATCTACTTCTCCCTCCGTCATCCTTCTGCAGTGTGTGCCAATCCACTCAACCTGAATGGCACACACACACCTGGATACAGTATGAATGACCACAGGACTTCACTTCAGCACCTGAATGGACATGCGGTTGACACATCACACAAGGACAATGATAACACCACTCAGCCACAACAACCTCTGTTCACGGACACAATCTCAGCAGAGCCCTGCCCACAGAGCTCATCACAGACAGAATGTGACATACTAGCACTTCTACAAGATTCAGCACCCAAGGACGACTTTCTGGAAAACAGCCAAGGAAACCAGGACAGCATATTACAGCCTCCGATAACACCAGAGCAACAGCCGCCCTCACCGGACACGTTCTCCATCTCTCCAGCATCTCCACTTCTGTGCTTCTCAGAGAAAATGGAACAACTGGTGTATGCTGGAACCAGACTATCCCACTCTTTTGCTGCAAGATACCAACCAAAAAACGGCAGGCCCCACAACCACCAAAGCCTGCGGGCCCAGCTCGCCCTCCCCCTCCTCCTGTGAGAGCTCTTCGGCCTCTGCCACAGCGCCAGGGCCCACACCCTCCTCCAGCGGCTCAAGGTGAACCAAAAACAACTGATACCAGCTCTCAGTGATATGTGTCGGGTCCCCGCTATGATAACAGTAACTTTCTCAAATGTTTACAGAACAAGCGGGAACCCAGTGTGCCTGTATCTTTCGCTATTGCTGTTCGATTACATGATAGAAAGTCTAAGGCCTTCAAAAGCCGTACAGCAAACACATCTAATCTGGTGCCTATTACACAACAAACTAAGATTGCTGTGGGGAGAAAAAGTAAGACTGTTAAGTTAGCACTTTTAAACATCCGCTCACTTAAAAATAAATCACTTCTAGTCAACGAGTTAATAACCACATACAACCTGGATTTTATGTTGTTAAATGAAACTTAGCTAGAAGACAGCTGCAGTGCAACAGTCCTCAATGAAACAGCCCCTCCTAACTTTACTTTTATGAGTGTCTGCAGAGCTGTTAGAAGAGGTGGAGGTTCAGCTGCTCTTTTTAAAGATGTCTACCAATGTAAGCAAATATCATTTGGGAATTACCCTTCTTTCGAATATCTGGGTATTGTGTTAAAAGGTGCTCCACGCATTTTACTTATCATTGTTTACAGGCCTCCAAAATACTCTCCAGCCTTTGCTGATGATTTTACAGAACTGTTATCAACTATTTCCTCGGAGACTGTTTTATCATTGCTGGAGATTTTAACATTCACATAGATAATGCAGAAACCAATATGGCAAAAAAAAATCAAAACTGTTTTAAAAACTTTTGATCTGACTCAGCATGTACATGGACCCACACATAATCATGGACACACTCTAGATTTACTTATCAGTAAGGGTCTAAACATTTCATCGATTGTTATTAAGGATGTAGCACTATCTGATAATTTTTGTATTTTCTTTGATATATTGATCTCTCCTGCCATTGAAGCTAGATCTGTGTCTGTCAAGAAGAGATGCTTAAATGAGAAAACTAGTGTACTGTTTATGAAGGCCATATCTTTAACACCAAGCATATCTGCTGACTCTGTTGATTTTCTCCTTGATTCTTTTAACTCAAAAGTTGAGAGTGTAATTGATGATATTGCTCTAGTGAAAGTCAGGAAGAAGAATGGCAGACAGAAAGCACCTTGGAGAAACACAACAGCAGTGCAAAATATGAAAAGACAATGCAGAAAAGCAGAGCGCATGTGGCGGAAGACAAAACTGGTAGTCCATTATAACATCTACAAAGACAACATCCATGCTTTCAATAAGGAACTAGGCAAAGCTAGACAGACTTTCTTCTCAAATATTATAAACAGCAATATAAACAACACACGCACTCTTTTTGCTACTGTAGAGAGACTGACAAACCCCCCAAGCCAGATTCCCAGTGAAATGCTCTCAGAGAGCAAGTGCAGTGAGTTTGCTTCTTTCTTCTCTGAGAAAATCAATAATATCAGAAAGGTGATCAGCTCATCCTTGAGTTGCGCTGGGGTCAGGCAGATCAGACAACAGTCTGAGAAAGTAGTCACTATGTCTGATTTTGAAGAAATTGATTGCAACATTTTGGAAGAAACCGTACAGCACCTTAAAACATCAACCTGCGCCCTTGAAGCACTTCCCACATCTTTTTTCAAAAAGGTGTTACACAGCTTAGAAGCAGATCTCCTAGAAGTGGTAAATGCCTCACTTCTCTCTGGGAGTTTTCCGAACTCCCTGAAAACTGCAGTTGTCAAGCCCCTCCTGAAAAAGAGCAATCTGGATAAGACCATATTAAACAACTATAGACCGATCTCAAATCTTCCTTTCATAGGCAAGATCATTGAAAAAGTTGTCTTCAATCAGCTGAACAAATTCTTAAGCTCAAATGGATACTTTCACAATTTTCAATCTGGTTTCCGACCGCATCACAGCACAGAGACAGTGCTCATAAAGATAGTAAACGATATTCGCTTAAATACTGATACAAGCAAATTATCAGTGCTGGTACTACTCGACCTCAGTGCTGCATTTGACACTGTCGATCACGACATACTTCTTGACAGGCTGGAAAACTGGGTCGGGTTTTCTGGGATAGTCCTAAAATGGTTCAGGTCATACTTGGTAGGGAGAGGTTATTATGTGAATATAGGAGACCATAAGTCTGAGTGGACACCCATGACATGCGGAGTCCCTCAAGGCTCAATTCTTGCGCCACTCCTATTCAACCTGTACATGCTCCCAATGAGCCAAATAATGAGAAAGAACCAAATCGCTTACCATAGCTATGCAGACGACACACAGCTCTACTTAGCCCTATCGCCTAACGATTACAGCCCCATTAACTCTCTGTTCCAATGCATTGATGAAGTAAACAATTGGATGTGCCAAAACTTTCTTCAGTTAAACAAAGACAAAACTGAAGTCATTGCGTTTGGAAACAAAGATGAAGTTCTCAAGGTGAACGCATACCTTCAGTCTAGGGGTCAAACAACTGAAAATCAAGTCAGGAATCTTGGTGTGTCTCTAGAGTCAGACCTTAGTTTCAGTAGTCATGTCAAAGCAATAACTAAATCAGCATACTATCACCTGAAAAATATTGCAAGAATTAGATGCTTTGTTTCCAGTCAAGACTTAGAGAAACTTGTGCATGCTTTCATCACCAGCAGGGTGGATTATTGTAATGGACTCCTCACTGGCCTTCCCAAAAAGACCATAAGACAGTTGCAGCTCATACAGAACGCTGCTGCTAGGATTCTGAGCAGAACCAGAAAATATGAACACATCACACCAGTCCTCAGGTCTTTACACTGGCTGCCAGTTACATATAGGATTGATTTAAAGGTATTATTACTGGTATATAAATCATTCAATGGCCTAGGACCTCAATACATTGCAGATATGCTCACTGAATATAAACCCAATAGATCACTCAGATCACTAGGATCACATCAGCTAGAAATACCAAGGGTTCACTCTAAGCATGGCGAGTCTGCTTTTAGCTACTATGCCAGCCGCAGCTGGAACCAGCTTCCAGAAGAGATCAGATGTGCTCCTACAGTAGTCACATTCAAATCCAGACTCAAAACACATCTGTTTAGCTGTGCATTTACTGAATGAGCACTGTACCACTGTTCGTCCTACTGTTTGTACTGTATTTTATTTTATGTTTTTAATTATTCTGATTTCTTTTCATTATTTCTGTATTTGATCTTTTATTCTAAACTGTTTTAATTATTCTGATTTCTTTTGATTATTTCTGTATTTTATCTTTTATTCTAAACTGTTTTAATTATTCTGATTTCTTTTGATTATTTCTGTATTTTATCTTTTATTCTAAACTGTTTTAATTATTCTGATTTCTTTTGATTATTTTAATTTCTTCTATGTAAAGCACTTTGAATTACCATTGTGTATGAAATGTGCTATATAAATAAACCTGCCTTGCCTTGCCTTGGCTATATGCTTATGGTTGAATCGGAGTATGTTTGCATTGAGGTAATGAAACTAATTTACTGTGATAGTGACTGCAATGCTTATCTTGTTATACCTTAAAAATGCAGGCTTATGGGTTTATTAACAAGTGGTTAAAGCTTACAACTTGCAAAAACCTGTTATTATCTTGATTATGTTTTTTTATTCCTTGTGGAAGCAGTAGGGAGGTGGATGCGTTTGTGGTGCTGTGGCAGCCTCAGGGCACAGGCTAGAACTCTTTAAATCCTTTAATATTGTTGCGTCTGCTTAAACCCAGAGTAGGGGTTTGTAGGAGTCGAGTAGGAGCGGGGTTTGAATTTAACTTTTTCACTCACCGGCCAATTTGGCTAGTAAATTAAGTTACTGGCCATTCAGAACTTCTACTAGCAAAAAAAAAAAAAAAAAAAAAAGAAGGAATTTACCAGATTACCTATGTCACAGCTTATTTATAATTATATTTATACATACAGGTCCTTCTCAACAAATTAGCATATTGTGATAAAGTTCATTATTTTCCATAATGTAATAATAAAAATTTAACTTTCATATATTTTAGATTCATTGCACACCAACTGAAATATTTCAGGTCTTTTATTGTTTTAATAATGATTATTTTGGCATACAGCTCATGAAAACCCAAAATTCCTGTCTCAAAAAATTAGCATATTTCATCTGACCAATAAAAGAAGTGTTTTTAATACAAAAAAAAAGTCAACCTTCAAATAATTATGTTCAGTTATGCACTCAATAGTCAATACTTGGTCGGGAATCCTTTTGCAGAAATGACTGCTTCAATGCGGCGTGGCATGGAGGCAATCAGCCTGTGGCACTGCTGAGGTGTTATGGAGGCCCAGGATGCTTCGATAGCGGCCTTAGGCTCATCCAGAGTGTTGGGTCTTGCGTCTCTCAACTTTCTCTTCACAATATCCCACAGATTCTCTATGGGGTTCAGGTCAGGAGAGTTGGCAGGCCAATTGAGCACAGTAATACCATGGTCAGTAAACCATTTACCAGTGGTTTTGGCACTGTGAGCAGGTGCCAGGTCGTGCTGAAAAATGAAATCTTCATCTCCATAAAGCTTTTCAGCAGATAGAAGCATGAAGTTCTCCAAAATGTCCTGATAGCTAGCTGCATTGACCCTGCCCTTGATAAAACACAGTGCACCAACGCCAGCAGCTGACATGGGACCCCAGACCATCACTGACTGTGGGTACTTGACACTGGACTTCAGGCATTTTGGCATTTCCTTCTCCCCAGTCTTCCTCCAGACTCTGGCACCTTGATTTCCGAATGACATGCAAAATTGAGCAACAGTCCAGTGCTGCTTCTCTGTAGCCCAGGTCAGGCGCTTCTGCTGCTGTTTCTGGTTCAAAAGTGGCTTGACCTGGGGAATGCGGCACCTGTAGCCCATTTCCTGCACATGCCTGTGCACGGTGGCTCTGGATGTTTCTACTCCAGACTCAGTCCACTGCTTCCGCAGGTCCCCCAAGGTCTGGAATCGGTCCTTCTCCACAATCTTCCTCAGGGTCAGGTCACCTCTTCTCGTTGTGCAGCGTTTTTTGCCACACTTTTTCCATCCCACAGACTTCCCACTGAGGTGCCTTGATACAGCACTCTGGGAACAGCCTATTTGTTCTTTCTGTGTCTTACCCTCTTGCTTGAGGGTGTCAATGATGGCCTTTTCTGGACAGCAGTCAGGTCGGCAGTCTTACCCAAGATTGCGGTTTTGAGTAATGAAACAGGCTGGGAGTTTTTAAAAGCCTCAGGAATCTTTTGCAGGTGTTTAGAGTTAATTAGTTGATTCAGATGATTAGATTAATTGCTTGTTTAGAGAAACTTTTCATGATATGCAAATTTTTTGAAACAGGAATTTGGGGTTTTCATGAGCTGTATGCCAAAATCATCAGTATTAAAACAATAAAAGACCTGAAATATTTCAGTTGGTGTGCAATGAATCTAAAATATATGAAAGTTTAATTTTTATTATTACATTATGGAAAATAATCAACTTTATCACAATATGCTAGAAGGAACTGTATATATATATATATATATATATATATATATATATATATATATATATATATTATATAAATTTTGGATTTCATACATTAATTTCTTATTCAAACAAAATCCAGCCATCTCCTCCCCTCCTCTTTCATCTTCATCCCTTTCACCAAAAATGTGTTTTAGGCGGACAGATCAATACAGTAAAAAGAACATCAAAAAAGGCAGTAAGAGAGCTGGATAATGGATAGGGGGCACTGGCCCAACTAAGGTTGAGAAACACTGGTCTAAATTATAAGTTAAAACTTTAATTTCAGAATTAAATAATTTGCATGTGTCAGTAATTTTGGCATAAACATTTCATAATTGTTAAATATTTCATTATTTATATTGAAGAGTTCAAACAGAGTCAGATGCTTTGCTTGGTCAGATGATTTACTTTGTGTTATGAGGCCGGCAAAACAAAATGGTACAAACTTCCCACTCACGTTCTTTGTCACCCTGCAGACACTTCACATTTGTTGCCATGAACAATATTGGCATCCCAATAATTCAATTCCACAGGGTTCTATGTGATCCTGTGATGGAAATGTTTTATGTAATGACCTCAGTAGTTATCAAAAGGGTATTTGGAGAGTAAGTGGCCATTCACACAGAGCGTGATTTTCACATTTTAATGCGATACTTTTCCATAGTTTTTCCCACATCTCTGCACAGTTTGTATGTCTCCCTCATTTAACAAACCTGATTCAGATCATCAGCTCGTTAGGAAAGAGCTCTATGAACTGAACTGGGTGTGTCAAATAAAGGAGACATATACAATGTGCAGAGCTGTGGGTCCCAGGACCAGGATTGAGAACCATTGCGCTAGACAGACATTTATGATAGTTGCGCTCGCATCTCGAGTCTTTTGCAGCATCTTGCACACGAGGGCCGTGTTTTTAAGATGGCGTGTCAAGTTAAAAGAACTTTTACACGCACTGCCGCACATAAATTTCAGTTCCAAACCAGTGGAACAATCATAGGACCCGGAGGTAGGAAAGCACGGCAAGCTTTTGTTTACAGTAGCAGGTAAGCATGGCAACTGTTTTAATGGATGGCGTCGGAGGATTGGGTGAATCAAACAGTTCTCTGTCCTGAGGTATCAAGGTCAAATGCCATAGCCAGTGAGATTACTTTCTTTTTTTCCATGTCAAAAATAGTAACTATCTATTCTGCTGTTTGGCTATTTCTGTTATAGCATCACGTCTCAAAAGCACGTATCGAGACAGGTAAGACAGCCTTACAGGTAAGACATGTCTTTTCCAGAGTTGCTAATTTCCCAACACGACAGCATAGGACACTGGTTCTGTCTGAGAGGAAGCAGTACCAGTTTTCCTCTCCGCGCAATAATCCCAGACAAGCACTGTCAACAACATCAAACTCTCTGTGTTTGGACTACATAGATCAGTAAGAACACCAGGGGCCTCATTTATAAAACTTTGCGTAGGATTTGCGTCAGAAGTGGCGTACGGATGAAACATAGGACGTGCGTACGCACAGAAATATTCGGATTTATAAAACCGTGTGCACGCACATCCAACGCATTTTTCCCTTAATAAATCACAATCAATTCTAAATGTAGTGCAGCTTTTGCGGCTTCATGTCACGGCCATAGTTGCCCATAAATAGTCCGTGAAACGCCCACAAGTTAATATTCATCGATTGCGAAATCATGGCAAACACAGAGAGGAAATAAAAAAAACTTAACTTCACTCAATGTGAAGTAGAAGTTATCGTTGGCGAGGTGGAAAAGAGGAGAAAAATGTTGTTTGGAGGGCACAGTGTGGGCATTACTAATGACAAAAAGGCACTTGAGTGGCAAAAGGTTGCAGACGCCGTAAACGCTGTAGCCTCACAACCTCGGACTGTGGCCGAAATAAAAAAGAAATGGTCGGACATCAAAGTCGAGGCAAAAAAGCGTCTAGCGCTCCATCGCCAGAGTGTGTCTGCCACGGGTGGGGGAAAGGGGACACCAACATTTAAAAAAGACATTTTTACTATGAAAACAACTTTCCCCAGTGGACAAATAATCAATCTATCTATCTATCTATCTATCTATCTATCTATCTATCTATCTATCTATCTATCTATCTATCTATCTATCTATCTATCTATCTATCTATCTATCTATCTATCTATCTATCTGACTGACTATCTAATTGCATCTATATCTGCTCCGCCAGACGGACACATCGGCGAGAATATCAGTTTTGTACATTATTTCGTTCTGTTTACCATCTTATTTATGAGGATGAATTGTATAACATGCCAATATTATTGCAGAACATATTTCACTTTTCTTTTTGCAAATATGTGTTAATTTGCATTTCTGTTGCAGATCGATCAAACGGGTGTTCGTGTAGGCTGTTAATTCTGCATAATTCTAATCTCTGCACTGGTTACCTATTAAGTTCCGTATCAATTACAAAGTACTGTTACTGACCTATAAAGCCCTAAATGGTCTAGCTCCTGTATATTTAATGGACCTTCTATCGCCCTACAATCCATCGCGTTCTTTAAGATCCCTAAATTCAAGGCTTCTGGTCATTCCTAGGATATCCAGATCCACTAAAGGAGGGAGGGCGTTCTCGCATTTCGCTCCTAAACTCTGGAATAGCCTTCCTGATACTGTTCGTTGCTCAGACTCGCTCTCCCAGTTCAAAACTAGATTAAAGACGCATCTCTTCAGCCAAGCATTCACATAATGCTTGCCTCTTATACTACTGTTGAATCAGATCGAATGCATTAATATTATGAACAGCAGCTACGCTAATTATTTCCCATCTGCTTTTCTGCTGTTATCTCGGGACGCTAGTCCCGAGGTAAATAGCGTTCTTCAGCTACAGTCTGTATCCAGCCTCTCACGGAGACTTCAGAGTCCCCAACACCTGCGATGAGACGACTCAACGCCTGTGAAGAGACGACTCAACGCCGGCGATATGTTATGCCCTAAATTAATACATGATGATTAACTAACTGTATTTTTTACGTACATTTCTGAAATGCACTTTCTGTAAAGCTGCTTTGAAACAATATGTATTGTGAAAAGCGCTATACAAATAAATTTGAATTGAATTGAATTGAATTGAATTAATTGTAAGACTGGCTTTGTGAAGTCTTCGTGTTATTTATGAGAGGCAGTATTGCCATTTATTTTACACAACGGTCTACAGTTTCACACACTTTCACGTGTTTCTTCCATCTGCCGACGGTGTCGCCATTTCTCATTTCACCCGTTTTTGTGCGTACGCCTGGGTCCTTGCGTGAAGGACCGCACATTTTACCGTCAAGTTTGCTTTTTATAAATACCAATTATTGCGTAGAGAGCGGCGTACGCCTTCTTTTGTGCGTACGCAACGTTTATCAATGAGGCCCCAGGCCTTTTGTGCCTGATAAAAAGCATTAGCTACACTAGGTTTCAGTAAGTCCAGGCGTGTTTGCAACGTGCAGTGTAAGAACGGCATAGCAGGACTTTCTCTTGTTGTGCTGTGTGGGATATTTTGGTACTGTAGCAAGAAGGTATCCATTCTCTGTTGCAATGATATTAGGGGATTTCAGAGAATGTTTAAATGGCTGCACAAAATGCACCACCGGAAAATTTGTGGGAGGGTGGAATGGGGCAGAGTGCACATTTTTCACACCATTAGCTTTTAAAAAAGAGCCAAACTCATCTGATGTAAATTGTGGACATTTGTTGCTTACCAGGGTTTCAGGTATGCTGTAATGACTGAATAAGCGTCTCAGTACTTGAGACTCAGTACTAATGGTCTTAGACGATGCCGTGTAATCCATTACGTGGACCTCTGGCCATTTTGAGTGACCATTGACAACCACCAGGAACATCCGCCCCTTAAATGGACCAGCAAATTCGATGTGAATACGCTGCATGTAAAGGAAATAAAGTTGAGAGACAGGGATTTTTGGTTTTGCTGGTATAACAAGCAGGTCTTTGATTTCTCTTAATTTTGTGAGTAAATACTGGGCCAATTCTATACTGAATCATGTAATTGTGCACTGCAATTAAAAGAGCCCAACTCTGGAGTCTTGCAACTTTGCTAGGGCTGAGGATGGTAGGGAGTAGACGGTGGTCGGTCAATACGATAAAATGGCTTCCGTAAAGGTAAGTATGAACTTTCCTGACTCCAAAAATTATTTCAAACACTTTACTTTCTAACTGTGCATAGTTTTGCTCAGACTTACTCAAAGTTTGAGACACAAACACTATTGGTCTCTCCTGACCATCAGGCATCACATGGGAAAGCACAGCTCATGCCCCATAGGGGTGAAGCATCACAAGCTAAACAAACTGGGAGTCTTTGACCACAGTGAGTGAGCACACTACAACAACTGAGCTTTAGCCTCCTGGAAAGCTGTCTCACACTCTGGAGACCAGTTCCATTTTATGATGGATGAAGAATTGTTGCCAGATTCAGAACAAATTTTTCATAATAATTTACTAGTCCCAGAAAAGATCATAGCTGGCTAACATTAACAGGAATTGGCAACTGTGCAATAGCATGCAGCTTGTCTCGGGACTTGTGAAGCCCTGCTGCATCAATCACGTGGTGATTCTCGTGGTGAAACTCTTATAAAACTCACTTTTCTCCGGTCTCACATGAAGGCCAAACTTCTAGCCGACTCAGTACCTCCTCCAGGTTTGTCAGGTGATGATCATATTTTCCTGTGACCAGGATATAATTCAGGAAACAATGGATGTACTACCGTACCCTGAAGTACTTGCTCCATTACTCTTTGGAATATGGATGATGCCAATATTATTCCAAAGGATAATCTATTATATGAAAACATGCCCTTATGAGTAGTTATTTTGAGGTATTTGCGAGAGTTCTTATTAACTTGCAGGTAAGTGTGTGAGAGATCTAGCTTGCTAAATTGCTGCCCTCTGGCCAGTGAAGAAAAAAAAAAAGCTCAATCCGTGGTAAACGATAATATTCCACACACAGCTCTGGATTTATTTTTATTTTGAAGTCTTCGCAAATTCTCACATTGCCACCTTTCTTGACTACTGGCACAATAAGGGTTGCCCATTCACTGAACCGAACAGGTGAAATAATTCCTTTTTCAACAGGCGGTCTAACTCCACTTCCACCTTAGGCCTGATTGCATATGGCACAACACATGCTTGGAAGAATTTTGGCTGTTGTCCTGGTTTCATATTTAAGGGGATAGTTCACCCAAAAATGAAAATTCTGTCATTAATTACTCACCCTCGTGTTGTTCCAAACCCCTAAGACTTTTGTTTATTTTTGGAACACAAATGAAGATATTTTTGATGAAATCTGAGAGCTATCTGTCCCTCCCTAGACAGCTACGCAACTACCACTTTGACGCTTCAAAAAATTCATAGAGATCGTAAAACTAATCCATATGAATCTAGCGGTTTAGTCCAACATTTTCTGAAGTGACACGATCACTTTATATGATACACAGATTTAATATAGGGGCTGTTTACACCTGGCCACTTCATACATTTCCGGTGATCGGATAGCTATCTGATCGTGAAAAGACCAGGTGTAAATGCCCTCCAAAACACATTTGAGAATTTGTCACAATTGTAGCAGGAGACGCCACATTTCACAGATGTGTAAAAGTAAGAAAACCGGTGACAAAGTATCCAAACCAATGTGGTAAGAAAACTTCCATGGGACATAGGTAAGTCTGCTGTGTATATAGCTCCTGTCGGGCTAATTGAGTTTTACTTTGTCAATAAAACATCAATACTTTTCAGCATCTGAAAAACAACATTCAGCGCCCTCCAGTGGCAATCAGGGAAGGTTGAATTATCCTAAAAACATGACATATTCATACATGAATAAGTTAAAGTAACAGTGTTCTTTTAAAATATAAGATATTGTTTTCATGATTCTAGCAAAGATTATCCTGATATCTATCTGATATATTGCATTGCTGCTAACTGGGTACCTGTTCTTAATGCATTAAATTAGAGAAGAATACATAAACCGTCTAAATTCATCATTTCATATTGACGGTGAAAAAATTGACTGTCTTACTGGCTCTGTGTTTTAGGCTATTGATTTGAAAAGTGACGGGGAAGTTTGCAGTTGACTTGGTCTATATCAACACTGCATTTGACGTAAAGAGATCACTCTCTTTATAAGAAATGAAGCAGACTGCATGTAATTAGTGTTAAGTGTTCAAGGTGTCACTTAACAGTGTTTCTCATAAACACTGAATCTTTCAAATAACCAAGGTCATTTCAATATTGAGCTCATTACTTTCTTTCACTATATTTAAGGGTTTTCCAGGACAAATGTATGGAAATGACTGTGGTACTATTTTGTTGATGGTAAGATGTACAGTATATTTCTGGTTAATTAAAAATGTTTTCCCCTAATACTGACTTGTTTTTCATTTATAGTCTGGGTAATACTTTATTTTAATGTGTCTGTTATACATGTTACATGCACACTGCAATACATTGACTGTGAAATTCACAGTAATAAACTGGCAGCAAGTGACAAGTAACTTTCTGTACAAAAAAACAAACAAACACAGTAACTAACTGACAAGCAAGTGACAAGTAACTTACTGTAAAATAAAAACACAGTTATAAACTAGCAGCTATTGACAAGTAATTTAATGTAAAATATTCACAGTATTTAACTGGCAACAATTGTCAAGTAACTCACTGTAGAAGAAATAACCATAATTTTGCTGTTTTCATATACAGTAGCAACCATGTTACTGTAAAGTAAAACATTAATTTGCAAGTACTGCTTTTTTAACATTAAAGATGAACTGAACTGAAAAAAAATCAATGTTGATAATATGTTGTTTATGACAATTAAAAGTAAATTACATTAAACATTTCAATTAAAAATATCAATATAGCTTTTTTAAAGCAGCACAAAAAATGCGTCTGTTACGCTGGCAATTTCGATGACGTCACTGGCATGGTAGGACCCGCGAAGGTATATAGGCAACAGCTGCAAGTCCTATTTACACACATGAAAATGAGAAATTTTAATGGCATGAGTTACGCATTTGAGCATGTGGGGGACAGGCCAGTAGTATCTGACTACCACCACATGGAGGACGACCAGTTTCAGGCTCCACATAGTACAGGATCGTTTGGGGGAAGTGACAGGTGTGGGCGCGGGCGCTGCCGGAGCATGGACACTGCACCGGAGTCGATCTGTTGCAGAGAGGTCAACCTGGAACATTTATTGATCGGCGAAAATGCATCACCATGCACCGTTCATTTCGGATGCTGTGCGGTGAGAGAGACGTGTTGGAGGTGGCTATGCTATCTCTAAGGGATGTCCGAGCTGAGACGCTGGAGCGCCCCATAAGTAGCTGGTATGTAACGTTAACAGTGAATTTTATGAATTGGCGACTGGGCTAGGCTAACTTATATCCTTTTCTCCAACTGTTAAGGTTAACAGCGTACCGGCAGTTCACTCTTTGGGCGAGGGGGCATTTGGGAAGGATGAATAAGATTCCGTTCCCATCCTGTGCAGTGAACTAACGTTACATCTTTCCCCTCAGCCGAATATCAAGGATTCTACTATGCGTTGGACTTGTAGCTAAATAAAACATTTGATTTCAGACGCTTCAATATCCATTGACGTTTTCAACACATCTGTCTCTCGTACCTAGGATTAAACACTAGAAATCACGGCTAGAATAATTTTGTTGACAAGACAGGTGGTAGAGAGAAGCTAGCTCTGCTAGTGTTGGTTGGCAACGGAGTAGCCTACCATGCCAGTGACGCAGTCGAATGTTGAAATCCAACATGGCGGCGCCCGTGTAACAACAACAACATTTTCAACGTACCATTTTATCGCTTTTAACAAATTCTGCCATTTTAATAATTGTACCAATGAGAATAAATAAAATACAATGTTATATCACATTTTTTCAAATTTCAGTTCAGTTCATCTTTAATAGTGTTTTCCATGTAAAATAAAACAGTATTTTCCAAAAAGTGTATTTTTTTTGTCACCTTAGTAGTGTTTTAACTTTAAAATAAAGTAGTTATTTCTGATTTTTACTGTAAACTAGAATGTTTAATTCTGTATTTTTAAGTTACAGTGCCAGTAATGCAATGCCTCGGTTACAACTGTAACCTTGGTTCCCTAAAGAGGGAACGAGATGCTGTGTGATTGACGTTGTGGGAAAGCTTTGTGTGATTGCATTGTGAAGCACTTGTGAAATCAGTCCAATGGTGTGACAAAACGTCAGAGGCGGGTGAGGTCACTAACCAGGAAACTAAAAAGCCTGCCCAAACAATGTAACGCTATCTTCTAATAGGCTGATACTTCCAAGGGAACTCGCACTGCGTCGATTGACACTGTAGGGACGTATATACCCTCGCCGCCATAATGACCAGTGTGTCTAGTGTAAATTGTGAAGAAAGTATTAAGACGAGAGCACCTGACCCCAGGTGTAGAGCTCAAGTCCAGAAGTGAATTTCCTTACATTAGAGCCTTAGAGGCTTACCATACTCTTAGTAGAATGGGCCCGGACTGCCAAGAGGTAGGCAATCTGGCCGACTCGTAAGCAAGAGAGATAGCCATGACTATCCATTTGCTCATTCTCTGCTTAGATGCTGGGGACCCTTTGTTAGGGGGTCCAAAACACACACACAGTTGTTCAGATCCACGCCGCAGGTCAGCTCTGTGGACATAGGCATCTAATGCCATAACTGGACAAAACAGGTTATTTATTTCTTGCTCGGAATCCTGGAATGGAGGAGGACAGAAGGCCTCTAAACAATAGATCTAGCCACATTAGAGGGGATCTTAGGAATGTACCCTAGTCTAGGGAGAAGCAACGCCTTTACCATGCCAGGTGCAAAATCCAAGCACGAAGGGGCAAACGACAGAGCTTGCAAATCTCCTGTCCTGTTAAGAGATGTAAATGCTAGGAGGAACAACGTCTTGAGAGTCAGAAACTTGACTGGAACCTCCTCAATAGGCTCAAAGGGAACCAGGGATAGGCCTTGGAGCACCATGGGCAAATCCCATGCTGGTACCCTAGTGCGTACTGCAATCCTCAGCCTCAAATTGCCACGGTGGAAACGTGTTGCCAAGGGGTCTCTCCCTAAAAACATACCACCCAAATGAATGTGGTAAGCAGCTATGGCCGCCACATAAACCTTTAAAGTGGACAGGGATAACCCTGCAGCGAATTTGTCTTGCACTGTACCAACAGGGCAGTTAAATGGGTCCAGATGATGACCACTGCACCAAGAAGTGAACACTCTCCACTTCAGGGCATACAGGACATACAGTTTGTGGAGCGAGAAGCATTTCCCATGAACCCCAATCTTTCCATGTGCGCGATGTGAACCAGCTCTGAGCTCTGCGCAGCTCTGCAACTGCGTCAGGGCCAATTCCCCCGTCCTCATTCAGGTCTCCGAACACATCCGCCTGGTAGGCCTGCAGCACGCCCATAGTATGCAAACATGCTGCAGCCTGACCAGACATAGAATATGCTTTGCCCACCAAAGGCGAAGTGGTTTTGACCAGCTTGGTGGGCAGTGTCAGGGCCTTTAGGGACCATACAAACTGAGGGGAGAGATAGCAGGCTAGCGTCTCTTCCACCTTAGCATCACCCCATAATCATGTTCTTTACGGGCAACTATAGAGGAGTAGTGTGATGTCTGTGCATTATGTACTCTATAGGAGACCGGTTCCTTCCACAATCTCGACACCTCTGTGTGGAGATTAGGAAAAAACAGAAAGCCCTGACGCGGAGGTTGTGCTTGTGAAGGCAGGAAGTGTTCATTTAATTTACTTTTGGGATGAACGTCCTGCTTCTCAGCTGGTCAGTCAATGTTTAATCTGGCGACAGCGCGAGACACAACCTCCACCTGTTCCTCATACGCTGAAGAGTAAGCCTCTCCTGAATCCTCAGCCTCTCCTGTGTCGATGCTTTCAACATCCAACTCCTCAGAGCTGGATATATGAAGCACAGGTGCCTCACCCAGTGTGGGAACCACAGCACTTGCTTCCTGACACAGGGAAAAGGCACTGGATCTATCAGGTGAGGGCTGAGATAAGGCTGGACCCATGTCGAACCCCTCTGAAAGATCCATTTGTGATCCCCATGATTAGAACTGTGGGGAATGCAAGCCTTAACACTTTCCTCAAAGAGTGCGAGGCGAGAGTGGAGCATCCGTTGTGGAAGCTGTTCACAGTCTCCACAGCCAGAACCCTCCGGCTCTGACTGTGCATTCTCCACTCCCAAACAAAAAACACAAATATTGTGGTTGTCCCCACCCGTGATCTAGCTTGGGCAGGGATGAATCTGAATTTCTGTTTACTCGCCAAAATATAATAATGATGGTAGACAGTACAACACTAAATAAGACACACAATTCACATAGAGCGCTTGCTGAAGACACAGAAGCTAGCTTTACACTGTTTGGGCGGGCTTTAAAGTTTCCTGGTTAGTGACGTCACCCGCCTCTGACGTCTCGTCACACCATTGGACTGATTTCACAAGTGCTTCACGACGCAATCACGCAGAGCGTTCCCACTGCGTCATTTGACGGAGCGTCTCTTTCCCTCTTTAGGGAACTTACATAAAACTACAGATTTTCTAAAAAAGTTTTAGGGTTCAACAATAACTGCAGAAAGACAGCAAACAATACTATTTATTCTTAATTATACCACGGGCTGTTTAAATACTCGATTCTGATTGGCTGGAAGGTGTGCAGTAAAACCGTTTAATGCACAGGTAGTTCCAGTCAGTTTGATTACAGTTCGAAATTAATCCGCTACTATAATCATTGGTAACCATAGTAACACAGTGAGAGACACATATGAAAACGTTTATTTAGGTAGGCTAAATGGATGATTTTTGCGTATCGTTTAATTTGTATGGTGAATATGGCAATTTTGAGAAATGGGCCCAGGCACAAGACGAAACAGAAGACTTGGAGAAGACGTTGAATGACAAAAAGCGGCACAAAGAATTAACACCGACAGCGCTAGATAAGATCGAAGACGACAAAGATGAGGTCAATACGAAAAAGACAACTAAATGGGCAGTTAACACTTTCAGTGACTTTTTGTGCCAAAGACAGAAAAATTGGGATTTCGAGACCTACCCTGCTTCTCTTTTAAATGAGACATTGCGGGAGTTTTATGCCTCTGTTCAGTCTACCGCTGGACGCGAATACAGTGTTGCAAGTTTGATGTGTCTCGGAGCAGGTATAAACCGTCACATTACAAAATACAACATTATAAGTGATAAAGACTTCAAGTCAAGCAATGCCATCTTTAAATCAGTTTTAAAGCGCTACAGGAAAAATGGAAAAGACACCAGCGTTCATCATCCGCGTATTACTGAGTCTGACTTGGAGAAAATTTGAAATGCACCTGCACTCTCCCCTTCCACACCCACAGGACTTGTAAGAAAAGTATGGTTTGACATACAGCTGTGTTTTGCACGGAGGGGAAGAGAAGGAAACCGTAACCTATCAAAAGAGTCTTTCGTTCTCCGGCAAGACGAGAATGGGAAAGAGTACCTGACCCTGGCGCATAACCCAGAGACAAAAAACCACAAGGATCCCACCGCATCGGATAGGGAAAATTTACGAGGATTTATGTTTGCGAGCCCCGGCGACCCACTTTGTCCCCTGGACAGCTTTAAAAAATATCTGTCAAAGTGTCCAGAAAATGCCGGAGCGTTCTATTTGCATCCGAGACGCATCCCTCTGTGCAAACTCGAGAGCACCGAAATGTGGTTCACTAGGGAGCCGATGGGGCTCAACTACCTTGGCAATTGGGACTCTTTCAGTTCTTCGTCTCTCTCTTTTAATAATGAATTTAAATAAATGTGATAATTCATTCAAATAAAAGCAATCCGATGGCTCTACTTTATTTAAAGCGGACGGAGTGCTAGGACTAACAAGCCGTAACTTAAGAAAATAACCGTCATTTTTACACGTCTGTTAAAAAATTACACTGTAAACATCAGTTACAGCTTTAACTTATTTTTAACTTGGCAAATAACCGTGGTATAAGCGGGATAAACCACGGCTAGCCATGCATTAAAGGATTTTAATGCACGACGTAGAGGCGAAGAACCACCCGACGTGAAGCGGATTATCCCTTACTTGTTGAACAGTAACAAGCAAACATTTTTCTTGCATACCATGGCAACCACACAAATTATGATGATAGGATATACACTTTCTGACATGCCTCCAGTGCAAAGAGAGGTTTTAAGCTGCCTCAAAACACGATCACTAGACATGGTGGGATATGGTTAACAAAAATCTTTAATTTAAAGAAGTAAGGAAGTAAATCTTGAACCAAGGTTCTTCCCGGTCTTCCTTCCACATGCCTAAATCAAAACTATGCCACCTTCAAAAGTAAAGATTAGATGGGAAAAAAGGCAAGACTTTTACAGAAGAGTTAACAGGGATTACATAGGCTTCACTCTCTTCAGCCAGTCACACTCTGGGCTATCCTCATCTTCAGCACCTCATCCTAGGCAATCTGTACCCAGAACAAACCAAACTTGAGTGCAACAAGGTTCCGGGTTTTATTGTGATTTCCATAGACTATCATTGGCCACGTTTTGGAGGGTGAGCAGGTGGAAGTACTCATGATTTATGTTTTCTCCCAGCTGAGACCTACTCCTATGCAGGCTATGGAAGTTTATGAATAAAATGTAACACTTTGTGTTGCAGATGAGCATGGAAGAACCGTTACGGTTTCTCATTTAGCTGCTGTAGGGACATTGTTAAACACATGTAATGGTTACATACTAGTGGTTACATTTGTGATTTACTTATATTTATTCAAACTAAAAACTGTCTAATATCATAGCACCACAATCCAAAGTGTAATCTGTTAGCTTGGATTTGAAAATTCAGTTCAGCCAAAATCTCCGCCCCTCACTATTTGTGAAGTTATGGGACTCAGGTATATTTCATATCTACAGAGCCCCGCATATGACATGCAGGCAAAAAATAGTAAGCTAAATCGTGTGCACCATTTACTAATTTCTTGCCTCGATTTAGAAATAGTGCGCACAATTTACTATTTTGTTCCCTTGATTTGCTATATTGTGCGCACGATTTATAAATCAAGGGAATAAATTAGTAAATCGTCCATACGATTAAGCAAATCGAGGGAACGAAATAGTAAATTGTGCGCACAATTTAGTAAATCGACGGAACAATTTTTTTTTCTTGCTTGTCATGTGTGGAGCTCTGTACATGTCAGCTAACAGGCCAATGGTGCTTCTCAATTCTCATTTATACATCCTCGCCTCCTTTCCTCACGTCTCAGCTCCGCCCCCTTTAGGATGCGAGGGAAGGCAGCAAGGAAAGGAAATGAGGACGGAGGAATTGAAGGAAAGCTTATTTGTATATTGGAATATTCTTTGCTCACTCGAGCCTCACTTCACTGCATCATCAGCTGTGTTCAAATTATCTGCCCTTCTGTTGTTAAAGTTTGGTTATTTAATAAATTGGTAAATAATAAAGATAAAGCAAGATGCCCTGTTTATATGTGTGATATATCATTTATTTAAACTGCATAAATTAAAATTATTGTGACAGATGTGAAGGGGGAGGAGAATTTATCCGTACGTCAGGTTTCTCAACAAGAAAGACTTCTGCATAGGATACACCTGTGCATCCTCGCTCATAACTCCTCTGGAAGCTTCCTCACTCCTCGTTCCTCGTGGTGCAAATAATGAATTGAGATGTCCTTCACGATGGCTGAGCTCGATCTGTTTCCGGATCACAGGATGGATAACGGAGGAGCGAGGAAACGAGGAGGGATATTGAGAAGCACCCTAAGTATAAATATCAGAGCATTGGCTAACTGTAGCTTGTTCCTCTCACACAGAGCTGCTGGTAGCATTAGCAAGCCTCTCTACCACAGTATATAGTAAGAGAAAAACAGTAACAAAAGAAGTATGTCCGAATTCACACTACTCATAAAAGAGTAGGCAAAAAGTACTCAGATGAGCTACTTCTTCCGGTGAGATTCTGAAGTGTGCATACGATGGACACTTTACTATCCCATAAGGCCACGGGAGAGGATTTGTGAATGACAGTGAAGAGACGTAACTGACGCTGGTAGGTCACATGATAAGGGCAACATGACGAATGTAGTACGTCCAGATTACATTCATATTACACACACTCATACTTTATTGAACATACTTTTTTAAACAGTAGTGAAGTATTTGCTTATTCAAAATAAGGTCTACACAAGAGAGAATGTGATTTCGGACGCAGCTCTAGTTTCCTCTGTGCTTGTTTGTTCCCTCAGTTGCACTAACAGTCATCTGTGAATGAGAGTCTGAAACAAGGACTGGTGGGACGTTGTCCTGCTCCACTTCACAGATGCTGAGTGAAAGGAGAATTTTAGAATGACGGGACACTCATTTATATGACACTTTATTCAACAGGAAGAACAGCTCATTCCGTGCGTCACACGTCATTGCACATGCACAGTGCTTTCAGCTTTGTTTTTCAATCCGATCAAGTGTTTACATGTTCTCTCGATCGGATTAGCAAAGGAATAAGCCACTCCTTTCAATCAGATTGAAATTTCATTCGGAAATCGCATCGATTAAGGTGTTTACATGAAGGCTTTTCAGTCTGATTGAGCCATCAATCCGATTACTAACGGATTATTTGTTTTTTTACATTGTTGATTACTGTGACTATCACAGTACGTCTTTCATTACTGCAATTTTTAAATACACAGTATTCTACTGTGAACTTGTATAAAGTAATTTCCTGTGCACAAACAGGTAGTTTCAGGTAGCACAAACAGCAGCATTTCTCCGTTACGAGTGAAATAATTTAGAAAAAAGGAAGCAGCCATTTTACAAAGGAGAGAGCTTTTGATTTAAAGCCTAAATATTTTAAAAGAGAGTAATAGAGTGGAAATAAAGAGTTTTAAGTTATTTTCCAATCAAATCCAGGGGAAGAAACATCTTTTCATGCATTTAATTCGAGGAGCTCCGGTGAGTGTTTTGTTGCTCTGTAAAATTATTGTCATAAAACCAATCAGGGTTGAATCAAAGTAATGTTAAAATCATCTGCATAACATGCTAGTTAATGTGCATTGGTTCATGCAAACTGAGCAATTTTTTGATATTTGAAATTAATAATCAACTCTGATTCTTTTTTTAACAGCATATCACCCAGATAATGTGATTATTTGATGACATGTATGAATGACATACAGTTGTTTTATTTTCTGTTTGAGTCACACAATAATAATATATATAAGACGTTGCTCTGTTTAATGTTAATTAGGTGGGTATATTCTTCGAGGATTTTCTTTGTAAAATAAGTTATGCAGTTGAAGAAAGAAAAGAGAAAGAGATCTGAAATTTCATATGATTTTATCTGTTGTCAAATCAGATAATGTGAATGAGTGATAAGTAACCAGATTTGTTTTTGTTTTTTTCTGGTGATGCATACTTCTTGAGTTGACCTTGGACTAGTGAACGGTGAGCCAACAGTGTCTAATTGATGTCGCAATGCGTCTTTCTCTGGAGCTAATTCAGTAGCCTTAATCTGTCTTCAATCCCTGGAAACAGATAAGAGAATACAACACCATACACTTCGGATGCCTTAAGTGAAACAGAGTTTAAGAGTAGTAAATCTTTCTTCTGTCATGTGACTAATTCTACTTCTTCTATTTTGTTATATATATTTTTTTTTTTCGTAAGGATCAGACTTCATAAAAGAACAAAGAACACAAGGAAAAGACTTCTGAACTGTGTTTGGGGAAATATCTTTTATTTCTCATACTAACAGGCCTGATTGGATTTCCTCTTGGTTCTATTGACAGTATGTTTGCAAACTTTTAACTTATTTTCATTTGATGGTAGCAATACAATACATTTTCTTCTTTTCCAAGTTGTAGTGAAATTCCTTACGGACTTAGACGTTCAGTATAGGGTCATGCTAGTGTGCCCATTCAACCTGATCTGTTCATTTAGAACCCCACACTAGAGTGTTAAAACGGATTACATTTTTTGCAGTGTATTTACTAATAACTATAAATTAGACATAATTACACGCAACTAGCCCTAAACCAAACCCTAATCCTACCAGAACCATAGTAAGTACATGTAGTTAATCACTATTACTCAGTTCTTAAATGTATAATTACACTGTTGGGACACATTAAAATAAAGTGTAACCACTTTCAGAATGAAATTTACAGTATAAAGGGCATTCACTTTTATGTTTTGAGCAAATAATATGCTGTCATTTCAATCAAAGAACTAATATTTTTTGGAAAACAAGACAAAAATATGGATTAAGCAAACAAAAATGACAAAAATCTATGGATTTCTTTTTTTTATTTTTTTATTGTATGGCTAATGAAGATAATCAAATTATACAGGGCTATAACATTTAGACAGCAAACCTTTACGAAGACAATAGCCATTTCCCAGTATACAGTGCAGAATAAATCATTCTTCCCTCTTGACAAAGCTGTTTGTGCTAATGACCATGTATGCACAAGTTCATCCTTTAAAGTTAGTAGTCACTTCAACTTTTGCCAAGCACCGAGAGTTTATTTTAATACAGCATATGTTGGATTTCTCCAGTACACTGCAAATCAAAAAATAAAACTACGTTCATAATCTGATATGCATATGAAATGCTATAATCTCCCATAAAAAAAATACAAATTCTTAATTCATAACACATTAAAAATATATATTATTAGATGCAACAAAACGATCCAAATGTATCTATTAATTGATGTGTAAATAATGTAAATACACTAAATGAATTATTTTCAATCCATACTTTTTTATTGCAACATTACCATATCTTTGAATTTGTTTATTCCAAAACTGAACAACCCATTTTTAGATTTTCTGAATGACAAAAAGTCTTACAGCTAAATAGGGTGCACAGTTTATAACTGACTTTTTACAATATATATTGAAAACGACAGTGATGAGGGGTGGGAAGCTAATTAATATGGTTTAAAGCTATCCTTGCATAGCACAAAGCTGACTACATAAATTTCAAATATGCCTATAATGTGCAAAATGCATAACAACAGGTTGGTACAAATAAAACACTGCATCTTTAGAAGTATCATCATGGATATCGTTTTATATATACTGTTTCAACATGATATTAAACATCAATTCAAGATAATGAGTTGAAACCTCAATTAACTCAATTATATGTACCGCATTCACAAAAGTCTGGCTCCATAGGACTCCATGACTGTGCATGTGCATACTGTTTCCACACATATCCCAGAGTAAACTTTTGGTCTTTGCTTTATCTGGCACAAACTCAGCAAATTCCCAGGTACTATCAAAAAGGTTTTTAAATTGGGGTAACAAGAAATTTATCTGCATCATCAAGTGCAGATAGTGTGTCAGAAATATACTTATTCAGTGACATACACCAAAAACCTCCATTCAAAAAAAAAAAAAAAAAGTATATTTTAAACAAAGTAACAAATTGACAAAACAGAGGAGCACTGCCAACTAAGGCATACACTAACATACCAAACCAAGAATAGCAATTCAAATTGATTATAAAGGTGTGCCTTTTATCACTTCAATCACAAAAAGCCCTTTCTAATCTATATTGCTACATCAAAGTAAAGTATGATTATGTCCAAGTTCCTCATTTAAAAGAACTTTTCTCTCTCTCCCTCTCTCTCAATCCAAAAATAGAGAGTATACTCCTTTATAAGTTTTTTTTTAATAGGTGCTTGAGCAACTGACATGCCAGAAACATAAAAACAAATTTGGCATTGTTATAGCATTATAAGACATATTTATATGTAGAACAGTGTATTCACATACATTAATAATATCTAGAAATGTTTTCTTTTAGTTTGCATTAACAAGCAGGGACAAACATGTCTGTAATGGATTATGTTTATATGTTTACTATGACATGTGAAACAAAAGGCAGTGTGGCTGATACTTTCTTCAGTGATGTTTTTAAAAGGTTGCCCATAAAATTAAAACAAATAAGTAGAGCACCTTCTAAGAACGTACTCTTTCAACTTGCAAATATATACAAGGCACTACTCTTGAACCATTCTGACTTGATCACACTAAAGTGATGCTAGTGATAACCCTAGTGCCATAATTGTGCACCACCCACAATGTTTCAAAAACTATCTACCAAAATAAACACTAAAGAGTATTTTAATGTTAATATAAAATTGCATTCTGACATCAACAGAAGTTTACTTTTTTTTTCGAAGTATCTACTATAGTCTCTCCTCTTAAACTCTTTATAAACAGTGCAACTGCACACATATACTTTCATTTATGTATTATTATCATGAAAAGGTAAATCCAAACTAGTGTCTAGTAGATCTAGGGGGAAAAAATACATACCCAAATTTTCTCAATGATCTGCACAAATCGAAACACAAAGCTCTCTTTCTGGCAAGCACTGAGTTTGTACCTTGTAGTTACATTTAGCAAAGCTCAAAATTAATATTGACATCTCTAACATTTTATATTTACATGAAAACTAATAAATAGTATGCTTTATGATATACACATTAATCTTTTTTAAGTTCTCTTCAATTTTTTATATCCATGAGTATTTTTTTTTTCTCCACTGAGACATGTTTTATTGCTGTTAATGGAACCCTAGTAAAATATAAAGTCAAATAACAAAAGATTCAAAACACAGGCTAAAGAAAACAGAGAAACACATGACTGTTTAAATAAAGCTGTTGATTGGGTATAGAAAAGCTTCACCCATGCAAACTTATTCCATGTACATTGCTAATGTAATGCAAAAACAGTATTTAAATGTTGAAATAAACATCTAAAGAATAGTTCACCCTTTTTTTTCTGGAACACAGAAGTAGAAGATTTGTTTTATTTATTTATTATTTTGCACGTACACCTACATAGTCACCACATAAAAACAAAATGAAAGCACCATAAAAATATTCTATACAAAATCTATACTGTAAATCTTCTAAAGCCATATGGTAGTGTCACGTGAAGAATGGGACTTTAGAAGACTTGGAATGAAGTGTATGGTATATTTTTACTTTTATGGTGCTTGTTATTGGTGTTTTTGTCCTGTTCAGGTCTCGACAAACATAATCACTAAACTGCCATTGTAACAAAAATAACAAAGTGTCTCATTTTGTGTTCTACAAGATCATACATTGGAACAACATGAAGAAGAGTATATAATGACAGAAAATGTATTTATGGGTGAACTATTCCTTAAGGAAATTAGTTTTAAACTATTATTCTGTTACACTATTTCGATGGTCCATTTTAAACACTCTACTAACAATAAGTAACTTTGCAATCATATAGGAAGATACAGTATGTTACATATGTTGACACAAACTTGAAAGTGGGAACTTGACTAACATTGAAACAAATTTGAGACAAATTGTTTCTTTTCACTTTTTTTGTAATTGTTTAGAAACATAAGGAGAAAAAAACGACAGAGGAGATAGACTTAATGTGGTTGCACGGCACCCTGTAATTTGGGTTTTTTATTCAAGTAAGTTGCCCAATACACTAAGTTAAAGGTTCCAAAGAGCAACGGGAAGGCTATTCTGGCAATCCTATCAATCTTGCTCACACTGTTGAAGGTCTTTTTTGCCTCAGGAGCTTTGGGTTTTGGCTCTTCCTTGGGCTCAGTTGGGGGAGGGGGGGCACTTTTAGCAATAGTTGCCAAACCAGGGTCTCTGGCAATGTTCGGAGCAAAAGCTGTTGCTGTTGCAGCAGTGTAGGTGTTGTTCTTTTTCAGCAATGACTCCTTCTTCTTCTTTTGCTGTAAAGGAGGTCAACAGGAAGTATGTCATCAGCTGTTACTACTACTGGGTATTGCTGTAAACCTAACTATAGTGTATTTAAGATACTTCTTCATATACGTATTATTTGTCTACTACACCCAGGTTTTTAAAGTTAACCAAAAAAATGAAAATTCTGTCATCAAAAGAATTAACTGCTTAGCTCAAAAAGCTAAAACAACAACAAAACACCCTACAAACAATTATTGTGCAGTATATTCCGAGTTAGTGATTTTATGTCAAGAACAGACATCTTTCTCATAATTATGAGGAAGTTTCTCAGTATTATGAGATACCAAGTTAGAAGTATTAGAAAGTTTCAGAAATAATCATATTTTTCTACTCAACTGTGGCAGAAATAGGCTTCACTCTCGGTTAGTCACTTCGATGTGGTGTAAATGTGATGACACTAGGGGTCACACTTGGGAGCCCCAAACACCTCTGATACTTCAGAAAAGGCCAATGAGAATTGGCGAGTGAAATTTGCATGTGCCACTCCCCTGGACATACGGGTATAAAGGAGGCAGTGGACATCCACTCTTTCACATTTGTTCTTCAAAGCTGAGTGGATGTCAGCAGACAAACACTTATCTCCATTCACTCTACATGCTTTGCAGGGAAATTTACGCGACATTGCAGCGGTCTCTCCATTCCACGCATGGATAAATGTAGCAAGTTTCCCCTGGGCGCTTCAGCAAAAGAGCCGTTTCAGAGCTCTAAAAGAGCAAAAGCTCCAGATGAGGGCGATGTTTCGATAGCAGAATTTGGGTGTGGGCTTTCACCTTATGATGCTGAAGACTCGGCCATCATGGAAGCCATGCTTGCCCAGGCCAACGCGAGCATTGTACTAGAGTGGAATCCTTTGCCCTGTCCTGAGTGCTTGCGGATGGATGATTGGTATCTGGGCTCAGAGCGCAACTCACAGTGCCTTTCTTCCTGGAGGTGCATGATGAGCATAGGGATGTCCATCATGGTGGAACGCTATCTTTGGTTTAACCTTGCTGAGATGAGGGACGCCAACAAAATTTGCTTTGAACTAGGGGTAAAGTTAAAGTACCCATTTGGAGACTAAATAATTGGTAAACAATTGTCATTTTTTGGCCTGCGTTCTATCGCACCTCCTATGGGTACAATGGCAACCTATTTGGATGGGCCTTTGTCCACATACCTACTATATTGCCTTCCTCTATGCCCCTATCTCGCAGGGTGGCCTCTTCAGCGACACAGTCGAGGACTTTAACCAGCAGTTCTCTGCAGTCAAGAAACAGACAAAGGCTATTAAACACATCCTGATTTGGCGCAACTCTAGGGCCACCTACAAAACAAGAGGGATGGCAACCCAGGGATGGCAGAGACTGTTATTTTCCAGGTAGCAGTGTGCAGCAGTTTCCTCCTTCCCTGGGTTACACAGTTCGGGGCATGAGAATGCCAGATGTGAGTACCCCACCTCCTCATGTTCAACCGTCTCAGGCCAATTGCAGTGGGATACACAAAGCAAGGTAGGTGCCTATATGCACCCACAGTCACAGATTTGGGACACTATGAGAAAGACACTCCTGTCATGCCTGCAAAAATTGCAGTCCTCTTGGTGAAGGAAGCGGTGGGTTGAGACCAATCCTAGACCTGCGTGTTCTAAATCGGGCCCTACACAGGCTCCCGTTCAAGATGTAAATGCAGAAATGCATTTTGACATGCGCTTGCCGACAGAATTGGTTCACGGTGATAGACCTGAAGTTTCCTCTACTTCCAGATTGTTTCTTTGGTTTCCTTTTGAGGGTGAGGCATATCAGTGCAAGGTACTCCCTTTCAGGCTGTCGCTGTCACCTTGCATCTTTACGAAAGTTGGAGAGGCTGTCCTTGCCCCATCCTAATGCACTCTCGGGATTTATTGTGTGCACACAGGGACCTGGTGCTCAGACACCTCAGCCATTTGGGGCTTCAGGTCAACCAGGAAAAGAGCAAGCTCATTTCAGTGCAGAGGATCTCTTTTCTCAGAATGGAGTTGAACATGACAGCACATCTTACGAACAGATGTGCCCAGTCAGTGCTAAACTGTCTGAAGACGTTCATGGGGAGAACAGTGGTTCAACTGAAGCAATTTCAGAGGCTCCTGGGGCATATGGCATCGTCCGGGGCAGTAACGCCACTTGGGTTGATGCATATGAGATCATTTTTAGACTCGAGTCCCGAGATGGTGCTGCGTCACACAATGTGTGATCATTACACAAATCTGTCACCGTACATTCAGCCCTGGGAAAGACCTTGCATTTCTACAGCAGGGATTCCTTTAGAATCCAGGCACGTTGATGTCACAACAGATGCCTCCAAGTCAGGCTGGGGTGCTGAATGAAATGGGTAAATTAATTGCCTTGAGTTGCTGGCAGTATTGCTGGCCCTGCAGAGGTTTCGGCCTTTGATCCAAGGCAAGCATGTGTTTGGTCTAGATGGACAGCACAGCGACTGTAGCATATTTAAACTGTCAGGGCAGTTTTTTCGCATGTCAGTCATGTCGCATGGTGCAACTCGTCCGCCATCTCCTCCGGAGTCAGTGGTGTCTATTCGCTAACTGGTGTGCTTCACGAAGGGAAGACCCTCAAAGATGTGCAATCTGGTCAGTGCTTTCCTTCTTGAAGGAGAGGCTGGAGGGTCGGGTGTCCCCTTCCACCTTGAAAGTTTTTGTGGCCACTATAGCAGCAGATCATGATGCAGTAGAAACACGACTTAATCATCAGGTTCCTTAGAGGAACCAGGAGGTTGAATCCTCCCAGGCCATGGCTTATTCCCTCATAAGATCTCTTTGTAGTCTAGCTGGATGCCCTCTCACTGAAGATGCCACTCCTGAGCGCACTTACCTCCATCAAGAGGGTTGGGAACCTGCAGGCATTCTCTGTCAGCGAAACGTGCCTTGAGTTCGGGGCAGCATACACTCATATCGTGAGACTCTTCCTGGGCTTTGTGGCCAAATTTCCCACAACCCCTTTTAGAGACCAAGTGGTGAACTAGAAACTAGGGAGACCAGCCATATCGTTGCTGTGCCCAGTACACGCCCTGCACATTCATCTGGACCACACGCAGAGCTTCATTAGCTCTGAGCAGCTCTTTGTTATGGGGGACAGCTGTCACCAAACAGAGGTTGGCCCACTGGATCTTGGATGCTATAGCCTTGGAATATCAAGCACAAGGTGTGCCATGCCCCTTTGCTGTACAAGCACACTATACTAGGAGTGTTGCGTCATCCTGGGAATTAGCCAAAGGCACCTCTCTAACAGACATCTGCAGAGCCATGGGCTGGGCGACACCTAATACCTTTGCGAGATTTTACAATCTCCAGGTTGAGCCAGTTTCTTCCTGTGTGTTGTCAGGTACGAGCAGGTAAAACTGCGGGCAACTGCCCGGGTGTACCACTTGCACTTTTATTGTCCATGTGAGTTTCCTATACCACCGAGGCCTTGATGTATTTTACCTTTCAGCCCGTGAGGCAGTCGAATTTAGCTGAGGAATTCTGAATATCTTTCTGAAGATTTTTCCTTGAAAACTAAACAAAACCAAACAAATAGAGAAAGGTCAAAAGGAAATCCAGCTGAAGCAACCTATTCCCATTGTAACTACTCTCCTTCCGATCCCCGAGTGGTACAACGAACTAAATAACTTATGTGGGTGCTGGGTAGGGTACATTGTCGCAAGTGCACCTGTTACTGACACACAGTTGTTTGCCGACATCTGCATCACCAGGACCTCATTGTGAAGTTTTCCATAGGGACCCCTAGTGTTATCGAAACCACATCGAAACCACGTCAAAGTGACTGACAGATAAGGAATGTCTCGGTTACTGTCGTAACATCCGTTCCCTGGGCAGGTATAAAATGCTTATTTTATACCCGTATGTCTGGGGGAGTGGTGCATGCAAATTCCACTCGCCTATTCTCACTAGCCTTTTCTGAAATATCAGAGGTGTCCGGGGCTCCCAAGTGTGACATCACGTCTCATTCCCAGATGTTCTGAAGTTTGATCATGACCACTTAAGTTTTGTTCCCTTTCAGTTGGTCCCGTTCTACTTGCGTCACTGTTCCCTCCTTCGGGGAACGAGGGTTACATATGTAACCGAGACATTTTTCTTTTCAAGCTTGAATCTAAATGCCATCTGACTAATGATTGCAGGGCCCAAAAATGATGTCATGACAATGCTGATTAGCTGAGTGCACAACAAGAACATGAACATGTACAGTCCTAGACCATTCACTATCAATTATCTGAGCATCGGAATAATTGATTCCATCACATTACACATTAGTGAATTCCCATAAATAGATGGTTAGATGACATTTAGATTGATTCCATCCCATTAAACATTAGTGAATGCCCGTAAATGGAGAAAGACTTTTCGCAGCCAAAAGGCATAGTTATGAAATCTATCCGCCAACTGAACTAACTGGACCATGCAAAACAGCTAAACTGGACAATTCAAAACAGCCAAACTTTGAGCCTTTGGATGCAACACATGTAAAAGTGTTTTAATAAGCACAAGCAAAAATTTGATTTTTTTTTTTCAAAGGGCCAGATTTACTAAACAGGCCAAATTAGCGTGAGACTGTAATCTCATAAAAGTGCGAATGAAAGTGAATAGTTCTGCGGGTGATCTACTGACAGTTAGAAAATTTAAAAACACAGACACAGCCAGCTCATTTTCATTATGAGCAAAACAATATATCAAGAGCAGCAAAAATTAGTGTAGGGTCGCAAACAAGTGGAGCCGATGATGATCAGGTGTGAGTGATCTACTAACAACTCAGGCGCAGCAAATTAAAAATAATGTGGCTTGGCAAACAATATGTTCAGATAACGTCTTCCTCTGGCATTGCAAATAAATAAACACAAGTTGAGAATATTTTCTACCACCTACTCTCTGTTTTCTGCGGTGCCTGCACTTATTACAGCAGCAACTATTACAGCCATGCCAATATCAAAATGGGTGAAAAAAGACATGCTTTTTGGGGGGCATTAAATAATGCCACAAATACCAGTAAATTGACAACTGCAATCCTTTATAAATCATGTTGCATGACTTATTTAAATACTTATTTAAATAATATTTTTTCACTGCATGTCTTTAGTAAATTCTGACAGTAGTTTTTGAACGCCAAAAGATGGTTTGTGCTGGCATAAGCTGTTAGTACATCTGGCCCATAGAATATAATTATAAATGAACAATAACAGTAAAAAAATAATTAAAAAAAATCACCAAACACTTTCAGTGTATGGAAAACAGCAGCTTTAAAATAGCATATAAAACAGTAATATGAATGAGAAAATTATGATAAAATTTTCATTTTTCTTTCAATAAACTAATCCTTTAATTACACTTATCTCTATTTGTGTAAAAGGTTTTTTTTTTCTTTTATTTGAACACTGAAAGGCTTTACCTTTTCTGGCACCACACTTTTCCCATCCCAAGCGTAACCCCTCTTTGTGAAGTAGTTAACCGTGGCAAACTCTATGAGAGCCGAGAAGACAAAGGCATAACAAACAGCAATGAACCAGTCCATGGCTGTGGCATAGGCCACCTTGGGGAGAGAGTTTCTCGCGCTGATACTTAGGGTAGTCATGGTAAGGACAGTGGTCACTCCTGCAAAGAAAAAAACATATGGAAAGCGCCTGCATTAAGCAAGTATATGTCAGGTTTTTATCAGTCTGCCAGAAAACAAAATTGTGTTTAAATGCTATAAGATTGATTGCTGGATTTGTTTTCTAGGTTAGTAGCTTCTTTAGCGATTTAGAATTTTGTTTGAAGCACAAATTAGTAAGCAAAGTCAATATCTACTTGGAGAATTCTCTTGAACCCTTATTTAACTGACAAAAGTATAAAGAAAAAATTTTTTTTTTTTTCACTGGCCAAATAATATATATATATATATATATATTTTTTTTTTTACAAATAAACACATTTTGATTGTGATGGCTGCACACACTCCAAAAAAGTTGGGACAGAGGCAAAATAAAAGTGAAAATATTATTTAAACTTTTAAACGGTTTAGAAACAGTCCACAATTAGCAGGTGAATTGGTAATAGATAAAGGTATCGTGAACAGAAAAGACCATCCACCAAAAGCACAGATTTTGCAAGCATAGACGAGTCATGGCTCACTCCTTTGTGCCAAATTTCATGCGAGAACTGTCAAACAATTTAAAAATTAATGCAATCTCAATGCAAGATTGTAAAGTATTTAGGTCTTTCACCATCTAGATATAGCATACATAATATTGTGAAAAAAATGCATGGAATCCAGAGAAATCACAGGCTGTGTAAGGCAGGGCAGAGAACCTCTGTTGAATGTGCGTCACCTTCGAGCCCTCAGATGGCATTGCATAAGGAACCGTGCTACTGTGTTTAAAATAGCCACATGGGCTCGGGAGTACTTTGGAAAACCATTGTCACTTAACACAGTCTGCCACTGCAATAAGAAATGCAACTTGAATGTTTGTTACGAAAGGAGAAAGCTATACATCAATTCTATGTAGAGATGCTGCAGAGTTCTCTGGGCCTGAACTCATCTCAGATGGTGTAGAAGACAGTGGAAATGTGTGCTGTGGTCAGATGAGTCCACATTTCAGCTTGTTTTTGGGGAAAAAAATGGACATTGAGTTCTAAGACCCAAAGATGAAAAGGACCATCCAGACTTTCATCAGCAACTGATGCAAAAACCTATGTCATGGTATGGGGGTGCATCAGTAGCACTGCGAGTTTTGAACTGGGCCCTTCACTGGCTCCCGTTCAAGATGCTAAGGCAGAAATACATTTTTAAATGCATCTGTCCCTGAGATTGATTTGCAGTGATCAACGCTGCAAGGGCAAGATCCCAATTCCACTGTTCCCTCGTTACATACTTAACCGAGACATTTGAGCTGCTAGATTTTCTTTTAGGAAATGTCAGTTTCATGTCATTTGTCTTTGTGTGGTTAAAGGGAAGCTCAAGTTATTACAATGTGTGTATGGTGGGGTGGGAGTTGTATTAATAGTTCTGACAGCTTGTAGCCATAATTAATAAGCAACATTATTAACACTACCCCAACCACCTAACTATAGTATATTGAACCTACTGATCAATAAAGGTGTCCTCGAAAGACTAGAAAAGGAAGCCCAGCATGATTTGAGCCTCGTAACAATATGAGCATCGTAAAAATATGAGCGTCAGTGTCAACCTGTCCCATCAACGAGGGGACAGTGGAACATCACATCCTATTTCAACTATAGGCCTATTGAATACAAGTTTAACACTTTATTCCAACTATTAAAAACATATTAAACAATTTTCCAGTTTTTGATATTTTAAGAATTTCTTAATTAAAATGAATGTGTCTCAGAACTGATATGTGATTCGGAAAAGGAAAAAGAAAAGGATTGGAATAGGGCCCATTCTTACTCTCCACATGAAAGTTCCAGTTACCAGCTTGGTTTCTTTTGTAATTCTGTCTGGCTCACCCAGACAATGGTGGGTGAAGTTAGTGTAAATAGTTTTTGTCAACAAAATTAAGCCTAGCGTCAGTTCTGGCAGGTTACGTTAGTCAACTCGCATCAGCTGATTCTCAGCTGATCCACGTCTACCTATAGGGATACGACGCCTATCACTGAATACATATATAAGCTCTTCAGTATTATCAGTAGCTGTCACGTTTCTCAGGAGCCAATTCCCTCCTCCCTCCCCAGCTCCTCCTCTCGTCAGTCAGGATTTGGCCTTCTGATTCCCCCTGAATCAGACTAAAATTCTCTAATTATGTTGTACATTAAAATGAATTAATGATAACTGCAATACATTCATGTTGGTTCTGTTCTGTTTACCCTAAGGGGGGTTATTGCTGCTCTTATCCATGCTAGGCTGCATGGATGTGCAGGGAGTTCTTGCCCAGAACAGAACCATACCACCAATCCTAACTGTATGCTAAATGTCAATCGTATTTGACGATAGTGGTTCTATACAGAAATAGGCTATTTTTTTAATAGGTCTAAACACAAAACTGAGTGTCGCATCTTTAACCCATTAGTCATTTTTTTCAATCAAAAGTGCATTTGTAGAATACAAGTTCATAAAATTGCCAACACGAATATAGCTTTTCAAGACTCCTGTAAAGCTACCCAGCAACAAGTAAGGCACAGACCGCTCTCAGATGCAACTTTTTGTTTGTCTGAGGAATTCAGAGTGCCCAGTCAGGAGACTTCATGCAAGGGTAGCCCAACAAGCTGACAGAAGAGCAAAATCTTTCCTTTCTGATATGTGTTTTATAATACATTACACAGACACTCAGAATTCTCCTGGCACAGTTTAAAACTTTGAATCACTGCTAAATTAAGGATTTATGATTTTGCAGTTTGCAGGCTTCTTCTAAAATAACTAACAACCAATGCATGCAACCTTTCAATAAAATATTTACAACTATTGAGAACAAAACTTAATAATTTGACTAAAACATGTTATTAAAAATAAAGTACTTTTCAAGACCAAATAAGAAATAGAAAGATGTTTGATTTTTTGATGCAAAATTATAGCAAGAACCCTAAAGAAGTAAAGAACCCTAAATCTGGTGAGCTGCCAACCTAGACAGCATTTTAGGCCACCATAGTCATGTTGTCTACTCTAAGTCCGTTTCAAAAAGTATGTGGCACAATTATTGGGAACGTAATAATTGTATGAATAATTAAATAATTTTGCCATTGCTACAGATACAGATGCAAAGGTACTTCGCTGTACACCTCTGTATGTCTCATGAGGAACACTGTTTGTGTGGTCTAAGGAGCTGCTGCCCAGGTAGATTATCAACAATATATGAGATTCCATTTCATGCAGAATGCTGAATTAGAAAGTAGCTATGTAGACAGTAAAACAGCTCACTAGATTTGAAGATTTTGGAAAAGAGCTGTTAAAGAGTTGGAGACTGCTGTAGAGTCATGCTAACATTGAATGGTTAACTTAAATAACAATTTGGACACTCACCAAACACAGTTCTGGCAGGGACAGATTCCCTGTTTAGCCAGAAGGACACCTGGGACAGGATCACGGTCATGATACATGGCAAATATGTCTGGATGACAAAGTAACCAATCTTCCTTTTGAGATGGAAATGTGTTTTCATGACAACATACTCTCCTGAAAGTGCAGAGAAAGAGATTGAAGTGAGAAAGTTTTGAAAGAATGACTATAAACATTAATTAGTGTGTATATTAGAACACTCAATTTAACATGTTATTTTACCATGGGTTATTATAATGAAATGAACATGAAATTAATGCAATTAATCATGCCCCCTGATCCATACATAAATCGTTATAAGGGATTTCCGTATCCTCTGAAAAAATCAAGCTTGAAGAGCTACTTTCATGTTTGAGTCTTCAAGTTTAATCACATTAAACCATTGGTTCTCAATCAGGGGGCCGTGGTTCACTAGGGGAGCTCAGCAAACTTCCAAGAAGACTTAAAACTATTTAAATTTGATATTAAAATCATTTTAAAACTGACAAACTCTAAGATGGAAATCTGTGGACTATAGCCCAGTGATAGACTTATGTTTAACTATATGAAAAAGAATGAGGGAAAAACAATCAATTTACCTCAAAAGTAATTCTATGACTATTCAATGATTTACTCATCTTCTATAACAATACATTTTAAATATCTTTTAGGGAATTTTCTCTGCAATTATTGATATGCATGATTAACAGAAGCCGTATGTTTTTTTGAATGTGTGTCTGAACTCCTCCATTGTGTTGTGTGTCTGTGAAATCAGTCAGGATTTGTCAGTCAGGACTCGCACCAGTTCTGCTTGGTTCAACTGCAGCGTGGCAACTCCGGTAATGGCGATCGCAGGTTGAGTTGGCAGAGACAGAGTTTGAGACACTCTCCGCTGAAGGACACTTTTTATCTCAAAGTTTGCTCTGCGAATTCTTCAGACCAAAACGTGGAACTCATGCTTTCTGCATCTGATCCTGAGGGACTGTATGTGGATAAACAGGCGAGTGCTTCAACAGAGCAGATTTCTCAGTTTGACACTTTTGAAGAGCTGCTTGAGGTTGTTACTTGTGCAGTGGCCAAATTCAATCTGGATTGGCCCGATGGGAGAAAATGGATGTAAACTGGATGACCACTTCCTCATATCACCGCGAGTACAGCCTCCTCATCGCCATATCTTCACACTGAGGAGTCAAGATTGTGGAAGGATCCATCCTCCGCTCATGTTCATACACAAGTGTCATCAACCTCCTCGCCTCATCTTCGCTCACAAGCGATTCATTCTTCTGGTCAGTCCGTGTGTTCCCTGCCAGTCCACTGCTTGAGGGCACCGTTTCGTAACACCGAATTCTAGACCAATTCTATTAAAAAAAAGATAACTCTGTCAGACTTTGTGACAGTGTGGCGACTTCTGCCTGAGGTCTGTAACAAAAGGTTACAGGATTCAGTTTGTCTACCGTCCACCTCGTTTCCAAGGAGTAATGGTAACAAAAGTGCGCCAGGAAGGAGACAAAGTCTTCCTCAAACAAGAACTGTGCTCTGGCGACAGGGGCCATAGGACATGCACCTCTCCCAGAAAGAGACACAGGGTTTTACAGTTGGTATTTTAAAGTACCCAACTAAGATGGGGGTCTGCGTCCAATTTTAGATCTAAGCGGCCTGAACCGTACTATTCGGACATACAGGTGCAATTTGAGGATTGATTTGTGACTGTAGATTTAAAGGACACATATTTTCACATTGAGATCATGCCAGAACACAGGACGTTTCTCAGGTTTGCTTTCGGAGGCAAAGCTTACCAATATCGAGAACTTCCTTTCGGCCTAGATCTGTCCCCACACATGTTCACCAAGGGAATGGATCCTGCTCTTGCTCCACTGCGACTCCAGGGCATCCGTGTACTCAATTATATTGACAACTGCTTGATATTAGCACAGTTGGAAGAGCTAGCAACACGACCTCGAGATCTTGTGCTTGCTCATATGAAGCGTTTGGGGCTCAGGCTGAACCTCAAGAAGAGGGTTCTTTCTCCATAACAGAGAACCACTTTTCTAGGAATAGTTTGGGAATCAACCATAATGCAGGCACATCTGTCACCTGCACATGTAAATTCAATCCTAACTGTGAGAGACTATCAAACTAGGCCAATAGGTCTCTCACAGGCTAAGGTGCGGTTCTCGTTGGCCGACCAGCCTGTGGCCTTTGAGAGGGCCCTGATACCTCGTGGCACATAAACTGCCTTGAGATGAGGTCAGTGTTTCTAGCTTAGAAACACTTCCTCACACAGTTGAAGGGACACCGCATGTTAGTCTGCACCTACAACACCTCGTGGTCTCTCATAGAAATCACCAGGGTAGGCTGTGTTCAGGCCCCATTTTCAGGCAGGTGCAGCAGATCCTGCTCTGGGCAGAGAACAAGTTCCTATCTTTGAGAGTAGTTTATATTCTGGGGGTTATATGCCCTGAAATGAAACTGCTTGTATCTTGGTGTAAGCAACATGATATGGATCCACTTAACTGCCCTGTCGGTCCAGGACTGGAGTTCCTTCAAGAGGATCTCGCAGCAGGGATGGCTCCTGCTACCTTAAAGGTGTATGTAGCAGCCATTTCAGCTAGCCACACATCTCTGAACGGATCTTCTCCGGTGAGGCACCCCATAGTTTCTCAGTTCATGCATGGTGCCAGATGGATGCACCCTATCTGTTGGTCACGAGTTTCATCTTGGTACCTAGAATTGGTCTTTGGAGCCTTAACAGAGGCTCCGTTTGAGGCCTTGGAATCAGTCTCAGACATTACTCCAGAGAGTAGGAGACCTGCAGGCCGTTTCAGTAGCCTCCTCCAGCTAAGACTTTGCTTCAGGTGATGTCAGAGCTATACTACACCCTAGACCCGACTATATCCCAAAAGTTTCTTCTATGGCTGGTTAGCCAGCTATCTTGCAGGCTTTCTTCCCTCCACCGCGTGAGACGCAATAGTAAGAAAGTCTGCATCTGTTATGTCTAGTCTGTGCTTTAAGGATCTACAACGTATGTCCACCACTCAGGCTCATGGCATTGATCCTCTTTGCGTCTAGTTTCTTTCGGTGGTCACAATGGAGGAAATACGTCACCAAGCAGTGCATCTTCCATTGGATTACTGATGCTATCACCCTCTCCTACAAGGCGTGTGGTATGGCTTCACCTGTAGAGGTCAGGGGTCACTTCACTAGGAGTATGGCCTCTTACAAGGTCTTTGCTGAGGGTGCATCACTTCACGATGTATGTGCTGCAGCAAGTTGGTCCTCTCGGGACATATTCATCAGGTTTTACAGTTTGGATTCAACCCCAGGTTCTCAGAAACTGAACAGAACTGAACATAAACTGAAAAGCAAGCCAAATATTACAATGTGTTTATATGTATGGTAGATTATGCATTGTTCATTCAATTCTACACTTTTTTGTTTCATGTTTTGTCATGGATTGTCCATATTCCTGTGTATAGAAAACAATGTTGCTTTATGCACTTTTTGTTTGATGCTGCTATTTTGCACCTGAATTTCGCTCATGAGAACAAATAACCACTTATTGCTTATATGTTGGCAAGAAATCTACCTGCTATGTGTTTTCATCTGGAAGCTGTGATATTTAGAGCATTTACTCATGTGTAAAACTGTTTACAGTTCATATTAGAACAACATTCAGATGTTTATGATTTAGAATGTATATGAATTGTGATCAATTGACCAATAAAAAAGAGAACAGAATAAATCAACAAGAAAAATTATGGGCATGATACTTTGAAGTAACCTTGCAAAAATAAAACCACAGAATGGAAAAGTTATATTATTTAACTTAATTTAAGGATAAAAACGCACCAGTGCTGGATTGCACCACACCCGAGTCGACAGTCTGTCCCATCAAGTCATACTGGTTGAGGCGTGAGCCGTCATCAGCCACAACCACAGATTGCGCTGCCCCTCGTGTCCATACATACACTACTTCAGCCCTTGTGTATGCATCTGGTGCAAACAAACAAAACACAAAATAAAATGTTTAAAGTGAAGAAGTCACTTGTCAGCTGTCAGTGCTTCCTAGAGTCATATAATGCAGTGGATTCTCAAGCACAGCAGAGACGCAGCAGACACTGAAATATTTAGAGCCTTGTGGCTTTGAGTCTCGAGCTTGTTTTTTATCCATGTTTCTTTCTCTGGCATAGACACATCTGTTCTTTCTTTTCAATGATTAGTTAGGTCAGGGTAGAGCTGGCTAGATCTGTCCTGCTGATTGTGTGAACTCAGTTATGTGAGCTGCTTTGTCAGAGATGATCTCTACACTCTGTGGACCTATGAGAAAGACACCGTTTGCTCACAGGTACTCAGTTTAGAGTGTAGGATATTAACTTTCTACGGAACAAAAATGTAAAACAGCACAGCACTTACAACTGCCGAATTTGAGAGGGCAAGCATGGGCATCCATTGGGAAGTCCTCTAAGTGCATCGGACATTCAGCTCTGACTGTAAGCCTGAGACACAAGAGTGAAGGTGGGATACAATATTTAGACCCCTTGACAGTTAATTACAATTTTACCCAGTAACAACATACTCTTTCAAAATGATAGAAATACAGTTGGTATTATTTGTATGTATCTGTTATTAAGCAGTGTAATTAGATGCATTGATATGGAATTCACCTGATATGCAGTCACTGCTCATCCATTCCGAATTTAAAGATGTACACATCGATACATTTCACTTTTTGTGTTTAATATATTTAATTCACTAGATTATCCAAAAATTGGCATTACCACAATGTTATTTAATATATACACATTTTGTTGTTATTATAATATATATTTAATATATATATTTTAAATAAAAATAAATATTTATATCCATCAATCTATCCTATTCATCCCCAAACAGCTTATCCTCTGTAGGGTCAAGCTACAGACAGGGAAACACCCTGGACAGTCAGGCCACCCACCCTATAGATATAAATTACTACTGCTTGGTTCTCAAGTGCAATCACTTGAGATAAAACACCAACATTAAAAGGAAATAGCATGAAAAGGTCACCAAATGCACCTTCTGTTCTTGCTAAGCAGATGAAAAACAAGTAGCAGCTTCACCTCATGGTGTAAAGCAGAGTTCCTTCCTCTGTGATCCGTAGAAGTTTGTTAGGCATGGTCATATTATGGGCGACTGACTTCTTGCCATTGTGGAAAAATGTGTCGGGGGTCCAGATTTTACTAGCCATGAGATTGTTGAGACGAAGCACTGCCATGGGACCTTTGAATTTCAGCCTCTCATCCTTCCAGCTCTGCCTGAAGAACACATCTATGGTGTACTCCTGCAAGACCACATATTTTCAGTTTCATTTTGATACTATTTTCAAATTTATCTTAAATCAATGTGTAGTTTTAGTTTCAATAAATAATTTGTTAGAAAAAGTATTTTGTTTAAAAAAAATGTATATTCTTGTCATACAATTATAGTTCATAGTCACCATGTGCTGTTAAGCTTGGAATGTGACAAAACAAGCTTCTTCATTTATCCTCAAATACTTTAAAGGATTCTAATTGATACTTGTAGAATAGCTGTTGTGCAGTAATGTCGGTAAAACTGCAGGCACAGGAGGAGCCATGAGCTTTCTGAGGCATTGATGGCTATAATTAGCGGCATGAATCATTCTAACAACTACTGATTGCCATAGCCCCCCCCCCCCCCCCCCATTTGATCATGACATGATCATCCATTATGACACTGATTAGTGTTGAGTAAGTTACTCTAAAATATTAATTAATTGCTAGTAATTACATCTTCAACACTGTATTTAGATTACTGTACTAATTACTCGGTCTAAAAAATATTGCGTTACTAATTTACTTTCTAAATAACATATCAACTTCGACCAGTTGAACAAGGATATACATGAAATTGCTCTTTAAATTCTTTCAAATAAATAATATAAAATTGCATAAATTATTCTTGAACTGACAAAAGTATTTAAAGTGTGAAGGTTTCATTAATAATAACATACATTTTTAACATTAGACGTTAAAATTCTGATGTTAAATCCACTATTGCTTTTAGAATTGTTTTATAGGTTATACAGTATTTAATGCAATTACATCAGAAGTAACTGTAATTAAATTAAGTAATCCCTTACTTTACTTTTTCAAGGGAAAGGTAATTATATTATAGTACTTAATTACTTAGGGATGGCATTACACCTAACACTGATACTGGTACAGCCGCTTGTTCTAGGTAAACTTACATAACTGGATGAATGAAGAAGAAAAAAAAAACTTTATGCAATTAGACCTGATTTACAGGCATGCATGGACAACATGCAGAATTGCTTTATGAAGGAACTTTGAAAGGAGAAATGTGATATGATAACATCTTTTAATATCTAATATAAAATATTTAGCATTTTTAGTATTTAATATTTGATACTGTTTGCCTGCAGGATGTTTAATTATGCAAAATATATTATGTAAAATAATAATAAAAAAAACCTGTACATTCCCATAATGTCACATTTTTTTCTGAGTTTGAGTTTTGTTTGAGTTGTTTTCTGAGTTGGTTTTGCACTGTTTCCTGTTCAGTTTCCTGTGTTTGCATTTGTTTCTATTGTTGTTCATTGTTTGATTAAGTTGCCACACCTGTTTCTTGTTTCCTCTCTTTGATTATCCTTTGTATATACAGCCTTGTGTTTCTAGTGTTCTTTGTCCGATCTTGTCTGTATAAGTGGTTGTTCTGTTTGCCGAGTTTTTGTATTCTGAGAATCTGAGAAGTGTTATTTTTAGTTTATTTTCATTAAAAATCAACTGCTTGCAATTAGATTCAGCCTCTACCAATCCTTGCTGCAACCCTAGAGTGACACATAATCATATTAAGCTGTTAACCCGTGGGAGGATGCCGGCATCCTGAAGCGTTCTTTGTTTACATTAGTTCAAAGTTACTGTAAGTTTTAAAGCAAAATAATATAATTATTGACAAACAATACATTATTAAAAAGGTCTAAGACTCAAGCTTCTGATTTACTGATAAAAAAAATCATATAGTGACAGTACTTTGTTAATTTGTGTCAGGCGTTATGAAAATGAAAAACTAAGTCAATATCTTTAATAGGAAATATGAGCCTCAGCCGCACTCATTGAGAAAATAACTCCTGTACTGTTGTCTCAGGGCTTTTAGTTCAAAAGCGTGCACATTTGATAAGTATTGATGGATTCTCATATGTTAACTTCAAATTTCTATAGAGGAGTAATATTTTTTCCATTTTTACCTAAAATGAGGCGATTTGAGCGCTAAACACTGATGTAATGTCTGTTTCATTCATACTGAAATCTGGAGGGCACCCTCATGCAGAAAGTCCACAAGTCAGATTTACTTAAGGCAAATTAGCGTACGAGCGCAATTCCATAAAAGCGCCAATGGGAGTGTAAAGTTCTGCATGTAAACTAATGACGACTCGCAAATTAAAAACATTGACGCAGCCGGATCATTTCCATTATGTCCAACACAATCTACAGTACCAAGAGCTGTGCAAATTAGCGTCTGGTTTAAGACATGCTTTTTTTGGGCTGTAAATAGTTGCGGAAATACCAGTAAACTTGCGCAAACCTTAGTAAATCACCGTGCGTGATTCATTGAAATACTTTTCATTGACAACGCCTTTATAATAGTGCAGAATACTATAAAATAATATATTTTCTGCCTCGTTTTGGGTTAAGAAGCCACATGGGATTACAGAAGGTTATTTCAAACACTCGAATGATGTTATAAAGTAAGTTTTTAATGTCATAAATTGTTTTATTTTTATGCTGTCCTAAGTTATCATGCTTGCTAGCCCATGCACCACTTCCAGGAGCAATTATGTTTTATGACTATTTTTGAAAAGTAAAGATCAATGGAATGTTTCTTTTTTATCTTTTTTTTTATAAGGACATTTAATACAAGTCAAAGAAGGTGAAATGACAAGTTTTATCAAAGAAATTGGGTATTAAAACAGTGTGAATAGAAAGTCGTCAGTAAGTATAATAAAGACAACATAATAACAATTAGAGCCATATCACAGCTGGAGGGTTAAATGTGTGCAGGGGAGGCTGAAACTAAATGGGGCAGTTTGCACCACAAAACAACTAACAGGTTAAAGTATATACAGTAGCCCCAAATATAATTTAACCATGTAAATGATTCCTCTGAACAATGGCAACACAAAAAATGTGTGACATTTAAAGAAAGAAAGAAAGAAAAAAGAGGTTTTACCATGTCATGGTCCGATACTGGTCCAATACTCGTCACGAAAATGTCAGTCTTGACTTCAGTTACACGCTCTGTTGAAGCAAGAAATTAGGAGTTTGAGTGTCAATCAGAATTGGTCATTAGTTTAAACAACCCTTTAATCCAGAGGTTCAACCTGCCTGTCTTTGATCTAATCGAGGTTCAGCACACTCAAACTGAGTTCTACAGTATCTCTCTCAGGCAACACGCTTCCAATAATTCCTGGGATATTTTGATCCAGTTTTCTTTTCTTATCTTTTCTTTTCTTTTCACAAAAGTACTTAAATTTAAAATCACATCAAGTAAAAACCTCACTAAAACGTTCTGCATACATAGTTTGGTGTTGTTTATGGGCAGTCATGTCCTAATGGTAACAGAGTTGGACTGGTGACCCAAAGGTTGCTGGTTCGATTCCAGTACCGGCAGGAATATGACTGAGGTGTCCTAGAGCAAGGCACCTAACCCCCAATCGCTCCCCGGGCGCCACTCAAGGCTGCCCGCTGCTCCGGGTGTGTGTATCCACGTTTCCAGTGTGTGTGTTCACTACTCACTACTCTGCTCCTAATGTGTGTGCACTTACTTGGATGGGTTAAATGCAGAGGTCAAATTCCAAGAATGGGTTACCATACTTGGCCATCACGTGTCACTTTCACTTTATGCAGAAATTAACCTTACTATCTTGCCTCCAAGAAAAACAGTGTCTATCTATCATCTAATAATGACTGATGTTGATGTAAGTTGTTAGTCCATCAGGTATTGGGAGTAAGGCCAAACAAATTTGAACACATTGAACATTAAAAAAAAATATGCCATATGTGTGAAGAGATTCTTGCCAACTTAATTAATTAGTCAGTTCTGTTCAAAGCTAAATCATGGCATTCTTGACAAGAAACATTTCTGCATTCAATATCTAATTGTTTTTAAATCTAAACTGATCATACTTGTATCATAGCTGAACAAAAAAAAAATTGAATTCCAACCCTGATCGCATGCGTTCATTACAGTTATGCATATATTTTTAATATGTTACATATTTATTAATATATAATAAGAACATTTGGTTTAATCACCACAGTACACAGCACTATGATCTTTATTTCTCATTTTTGTACTTTTAACATTCAGTTCATTCAATAGCAAACAATGCAAGATATGTTTCAAATTACCCTTGTTGCTGAAATAAAGATGTTACAGTACATTTTTTTTGGGGGGTACTGTTTTCACAAGTTGTACATTTTCCAACATCCAAGTACAAAATCACATGTGGATCACATTTGGAACACAGCTAGTTCACCTCATTTTTTCCCCAAGCCTGATTACATGCTTTCATTACAGTTGTACATATTTTTGTTCCATGTAATCATTGTTTCAATGCAATATTATTGCAATATGTAATGAGTACATTTGGTTTAATCACCAAAACACAACAGTGTGATCTTTCAATATAGTACCTTTAACAATCAGTTCATTCAATTACAAACAATGCAAGTTACATGTTTCAAATCACATTGTTTGTGAATTAAAGATGATACAGTACTAGAGTCTACAGTTGTCAGATTAGACTATACATTTACGTTTAATAAGTGACATAAAATTTAAAATGTTTGTAAAAGTATCTATCTAGTGTGTTATCAAAAGTTGTATATATATATATAAATATTAATTTATTAATGGTTTATAAGCTGTAGTTAGTACATTAATAGACTACATACAAACAATGAGCTCTTCATTCATTGTCACAGTAATTAACAAAGTATTATTGTTTAATTAGCTCATATGTAAAGAGTTAGATAATGCTTTTTTAACAACTTATTAACGTAGTCAATAATTGTTTCCCTTAAAACTAATCTTTGATCACAAAAATGACATTTAAAAGTTTTTTCCTTGGAAAAAAATTTCTTCATGCCTTAAAATAGTTTGAATGCAACTCTACACCCTTGCCTCATTTAGTATACGCGGTTCTATGAATATGCAAATGAGCCCCGCCTCCACTCACAGCAGCTCAGAGATCCAAGAGTTACAACGTAGTTTATAATGTCAGAAACACCAGTGATTTCAAACCGTGTTTTTGAGACTGTCTTCAGTTCACTGCAGTTTTAAAGAGAATATACTCAGGTGTTGACATATAAAATGGTGTTGACTCATGCATTTGCACATGGTTTGTTTTAAAGCATATTAAAAACACCACATAGACATATATAAACAACATTAAAAGCTTGATTTTCAACATAGGTTTTCGCCACACTGGTAACTCATCGTGGAGATCAGGAAGAAAAAGAAGGTTCATGGGAGGAAAGCGTTTATGTCCAGGGAGGAATTGCTCATCTAATCTGCCTGGAGCACATTCCTCCTTTTCCCTGGGGTGAGGGAGATGACGGGATCACTTAAAACATCCGTCTCAACTCCATCACGTTTAACCAAAGTCCCTTTCAAGAAAAGTCTGTTCACTTGGCGGCCATATTTGCAATACCTACGGGCTGCTATTTCAGGCATCCAAGACCAAGTCTTATCTATTTGAATCCTGACATCTCAAAAACTGCTTGCCGAACTCGCAACTAAATAACATATTTCAAATCAGCAACAAAATCTGAGATGAACTGTCCCATAAATGTTGTTTATTATGCACAAATAGCAGGAAAAAATCTTAATTTTTAGGCAAGACCAGCCAATGAGATTGTGCAGTCCTAAGTGCGAGTCTTCTAACGGCAGCTGTAGTGACGCAATGACTTTGCCAATCAGAAATTGTCTCTTTTACTTAGAAGGCAGGACGTATTCTACCATATTGCGCATTGCAATTTCTCCAATTCATAAATAATAGAAGTGAAATGTCTTTCTATATAGTCTTTGGTCTAACTCATTAGAACAATAACAAGCTCTCTGCCAGATCGGAAGAAGCAGACAAGTGAGCTTCCAGATCAGGCATGAGAGTGGCTAAGTTAGTGGGTGAAGTTTGAGAAAGGGATAGACCCGTCTTTAACTCCTCCGCCAGTTCCAATTGCAAAACCCATGATCTAAGTCACTGCGCAGCAACGGGACAGGAACCACGAGGTGCAGACACCTGGCTCTTATCCCCCTTAAAGAAAGCCAGGTGGAAGTAGAGCTTCATCACTGTAAAACGGTCACAGTGAACACAGCCAGACCTCTTTGAGAGCTGACCGTGCATATGCTCCGCTCCAAGACATGACACACATCTCATGTGTATCCTCTACTTGTAATGAAACGAGGTCAGGGCATGATACATTTTCTAACCCACTTTTTCTTTTCATGCTGCATGATACTTTTCAAACACAGAGAGAAACACGGGTTCAGATTTCACACGCACACACTCATACAAAGTGGCTTCCTGAAGACAAAAGAGCTGATGACATTTTCTTCTGGCGCCCTCTTATAGCCTGTCGGTGTGCCTGTGATGTCACCCAACTGCCGTAGTCAATCAAAATGGCCATGTTTTCATACGTGTTTTAGAAACCGGTACATGTGGAGTGTTCCCACATATCATCAACACCATGACGCAGCGTTGAAGTTCCACTTCGGAACATTGTGGTTATCATCTAAGATAAATTGCTTAAACTATTTCTATTTTATTTGGTTTTCTGTTTCGGAAATTGCAAAACAGTTATATAGAATCTACATCTATAAAAAATGTTTTGATAATCTGTTAATGGATTAATAATAGTATTATAATAGTATTAAACTGAACAAGAAGACATGCAAATGAAACATTTGATAGTAATGGCATAATGAAAGGCAGTTACTGTGAATGAAAGATTTACATAGAGGAAACACTTATGTGTAGTAAAAAGTATACTTTTTATAGATTTAGACATTATAGAAAATGTTGAAATGCTTGGCGAAAAAAACAAATAATGAATTCTATCGAATAATAGGAGAAATATTCGGCAGCCACAGCGAGTCCTCATGTTTGCTGGATAACAGGGGATAGCACAAAATGATACATAAACCTCTAACATCACTACGCAATAATGAGTGTGTGAAGTGTTAACTGAATAAAATGAGCACTGCACGATCACAGATAATAGCCATGAGTAATATAAACTAAAATACTACATCATACACATTTTCTACTACCTGATATGTCTATTTAAATGTTTTAAACCTTGTTCAATAAGACACATGATATGTTTCTTTGTCTCACTCTCTCCCGGTAATGGCAAGCATTTATGTATTCTTTAAGCCTATAATTTGTAAAGATTTGCATTTAAATTAACATTTTCTTTTATTTAACATTTATTATTATTGTTTTAACTAGAAGACATTTATATATTTTTTTATCGTGATCGGGAAAAGTAAACAGAACAGAACCAACATGAATGTATTGCAGATATCATTAATTCAAGATGTTAAAGTACAACATAATTCAAGAATTTATTCGGATTCAAGGGGAATCAGAATGCCAAATCCTGACTGAGAGAGGAGGAGCTGGGGAGGGAGGAGGGTAATCTGCTTCTGTGAAACGCGACAGCTGCTGATAATACTGAAGAGCTTATATATGTATACAGTGATAGGCGTCGTATTCCTATAGGTAGACGTGTATCAGCTGAGAGTCACTGATGACAGCTTGCTTAACGTGACCTACGCCTAATTTAAAAAAAATATATATATATTTCTATGAGTTATACAAGGCATATTTGTTAAATGATAACTATGAAGGGAACAGAATTACAATTAAAACAGTCTTATCAAGTAATTTAACAAAATCCGGTTAAAGTTCTGCCTACGTCTAGGTTTTATCCGGATACAGATACAAATAATGATTTCACTGCACACCCCTAGTATAAAGGAAATATTTGCCACTTTAAAAAGTCTCTTACCATGATTTAATTGTGATGGAAAAATGCATTTGGCAAGTAAATAAAATTGAGCTATTGGCCAGTGAAATTTTCAGGCGTTTTTTGGTGCAATAAATAACTTAGAAAAGCGTCCATGGTTTAATCCCAATAAAATAATAACAGCGTGACCCTCTGTCATGGGTAGTATGTACCTAAATCCAAAGATTAGAAGTGTGACGCAGAATGATGATGACACAAGAAACTTTAATAAACACGGAGAACGATATCACACTACACATCTAACATCAACTTTAACGTGGAACAGAGATACAAGAAAACCGAAGACTTAAATACACATAGACAATAAAGAAACAATAACAGGTGTGTAACTAATCAAACCATGGAACAAACTAGAAACGAGAACTCAAGCAAACAGGAACAGGGAGAACCATGAAAAAAAAAAAAAAAAACACAGAACATGACAATGAAACTATTAAACTAAACAAGTCAAGATACTGACGTGAGTGCATCAAATCAGAGAGATACAAACAGCCTAGACATAAATGGTGAATGGTATGTGTTCGTGGAAACTTTTTCCTCTGGACTACATTTACCATCAGAAGTTTATCTGGAAAGCCATTTTCTTTTTACCGTTTAAAGTAAAGAACTCCCATAAGGCTGAAAACTGGGACACATGTGTATAAAGCATTAGTGAAACTTCTGTACCTACCTCCTAGACCAGGCCTAAGACGGTTGTCATAGCCATCGAGGAGGCTGTCCAGAATCCTGGTGAAAACTGTGGTGTTGTCTTTCTGCTCATCTGCATTCGGATTGGAGCTGACAATGCAAAACAGCAGATGTTTAATTCAAAACCCAAAACAAAAGCAATAATCAAAGGCAAAAAGTGGCTAGAACACAGCCTGTTGTGTAAAATCAGACACCCTCCTCGGGGTAATTCTCAAATATCCAGTCTGTTTAAAGAGAATTTGCAATGTATTAGCCTGAGGACAAAAAACAAGTATCCTTCCATCTTAGGAGAAAAGGGGTATATTCAGAGGAACAATGCATTATTAATTAGCTAAAATACTGTTTTATATGCAAATATCCATGTGGATATTCTGAGTTCTGGCATCATGAAGCCAAATGTTAAAAAGACACTTATGACTGCAAAAATAATGAACTCCGTTAACATCTTTGCTCATAAGTATTTCAGACAAATGATTATAAGAAAAATGCAGTTTATTCATATAGTGTAAAATGGTATTTTATGATTAAGAGCTTGTAAGGATGGTGACCAATTTGTCATCCCCTAAAAACCATCACCGGTGGCCGTTCATACGTAATTGCTTGCTTTTTTGGTAATCATTGACATTCTTTTCCTGCTAAAAGGTACTGGGAGACAAGTGCGGCAGCAGATTCAATCACACTGTTTGGTGTTTTAAAAATTAGCTTGCATGGAAACAGATTTCATGGAGAGGATGAGGTCATCACGATTAGTTAGCAAGGACCACGGACCACGGTGTTTTGACATGGCAAAGATAGAGGGAGAGAGCACGAAAGAAAGAAAGAAACAGAGTCCCCAAAAAAGGGAGACATCACACGCATTGTAATGCAGGTTATCCTTGTATCCCTTTTTTTCATATCTGTTATTGCACGTAATTTCACTAGGAATATTCCACTAAACCTACATAGACAAATGACAACTATCGATTCAAAGCAGTTAAATAAAATTAGCTGAGAGGAAGAGTGCACACGTTGTGTTCTTGTTTTAATGTTCTCATCTCAAGCAGTCTCCCTGCAGAATTTCCGTTGTCACAAAGAACGCATGTTATGAGGTCTATGAGGTTTAAAAGTCTGAACTTTGAAACTCTGAACAGTGTCACTTTGAAAATCTGGGATTTTAACTGTTTTCAAAGAAACGTTATGATTGGTTATGACTGGTCAATACTGACCATTTTAATTTATATTTCATTGCTTCAATTACAGCAATCATTTTAAAATCATGCTGGTTTATACAAACTTGCAGACTCGAGCAGTATTCTCTCAATATTTTGGTATTAAATTCTGATTATTTTCTCCTGTGTTCATTTTATTCGGTTACATTTTATTTGAAGGCGACGCAGTTACATTGTACTTACTCATATAAGTGCTGGGTAATATTAATTAACTACATGTACTTACATTTAGAGTTATCCAGTTAGGGTTATGGTTTGGTTTAGGGTTAGTTACTTGTAATAATGCATAATTTACTGTTATTACTATAATAAGAACATGTAATAACATGTAACCATGTCACCTAAAATAATGTGTTAACATTGATCTATTATAAAAATGCAAAATAGAGATTTTTTTTTTCACAAGTGGTCTCACAACTTTGGAGCTCATTGAATTCAACAACAGACTGCCAAAAAAAACAACGAGAATAATAAAATGAGAATACTTCCACCCTTCCCCCATCGGCACAGAGAGACATACACGCACATGCACACAGACTCTGTGAGCGACACTGAAAAGGGGTCATGAGAGGAAAACGTAGTCTCATATATTACGCATACAACACTCACAGCATGCTGGTAATGTCAGCCTGACCTAAAATTACATATCCGCTGTTATCTCTGTTAATAATAATAATAATAATAATAATAATAATAATAATAACAATAATATTAGAATGCACAAAATTCAGAGTCAGAGAAAAATCGCAGCAGACTACTATGTGTGTGTGTGTGTGTGTGTGTGTGTGTGTGTGTGTGTGTGTATATATATATATATATATATATATATATATATATATATATATATAGGTACATTTGGTGGTAATTGTGTGAATGAAAAACCATGCAGTGATGAATAACACAATGTAAAATCCATGTGCTTATGAGCAGAAAACAGATCTCCATTAAACATTGTACAGCAACCCCATCTACAGGTCATATAGACAGCAACAGTGCTCTCTGCTCTCACACACAGCTTACAAATAAGACATTGTATGCCTATGGCATTTTTAAAGTATTGCTCTAAAATATTAATGGGAATGAATACAATACTGTGACTGTCACCTGTATAAACGTATAACATATATCTAAAGCAAGCAAAACGTGGCATGACATTTGTGTTGCAATGATTATTTTACTTCAAATATTAAATTTAAAATAAAAACTCAAATCAGATCCAACAGGATGTATACTCATTGAAGCCACATTTTCCCAGAGGGAAAAAAAAAAGTTTGATTACAAACCTCTGCATTTATCCTCAATATTTAAAGAAACTTTAAAAAAATCTATCTTACTTTATGTTTTTATCTTGTTCCAAATAAATAAACTAATTCAGTGATATTGCTTATGGATGATGGACTCGCGTATAATCTTATTTTATTACGACAGAAAAAAAATCACTTATAAATGAATAACACACCATGAGCTACGCAGTAAACAGTAAAAGCAAGTAACAGCAGAATGAATATATTAATGAAAGCTTCATTAGCATAACATCGTCTTTGAAGTCAGAGGTTCTGATCCTTGGTCTAAGTTAACATCATAGGTTTAGATCAAAGACCTAGATTTAGATCAAAGTCATTACATATAAAAAAAAACATTACTGTAACTACAGCGAAGAGAGTGATCAGCAAAAGTAGAGAATGTGTTAATCATTCCAGGATATGAGTAAAATATGTACCAAAATCAGGTGCAATAAACATACCTTTTTCCAGCCAGAACACTGGTCACCAGTAAACAGGCCCAAATCCAAAGCCAAGCTGCTCCCCTTCCACCCCACATTATTCTCCAAAGGATGAATCCTCACTAAAGAAGAGAAAATACAAAGTTACAGTAATAATCTGCTTCATGAAAAAAATAGCTTTGTGATTATATGGAGTGCATCAATTTTCATTTGGAACATGATTAAAAATCTGATTAAACTTGAAGATTAAACAAAAAATGTTTTTCAAAGTTGATATTTAGCGTAACTCACAGTTAACCATCAAAGTCTGTCTATGGACAGCAATTTTGTTATGTGATTTGTTGATTCACAATAAGGTAATTTGAGATGCTGCATATAACATTATCTGGTAACACTTTACAATAAGGTATCATTAGTTAACATTAGTTTACTAACATGTACTAACAATGAACAAAACATTTGTTTAAGTATTTATTAATCTTTGTTAATTTTAGTGAATAAAAATACAGCTGTTCATTGTTTGCTAATGTTAGTTCACAGTGCACAAACTAATGTTAACAAATACAACCTTTGATTTTAATAATGTATTAGTAAATGTCGAAATTAACATTACTTTATATTAATAAATCCTGTAGAAGTATTATTCTTTCTTAATACATGTTAACTCAAAGTAGTAACTAATGTTAACCAATAAAACCTTAAGTCTACCAATTATCTAAAAGCAAATCCTTTAATTGCACAATACACTTTTGAACAATAAGTTCATATTTCCTCGTTTGAACCCTCAAGATCTAATTTAAAGCCTGAGCATATTCATAAATATAAATATAATACTGCGCGTTCATGTGAATTTGTGCTTTGTGGTGGTCCAAGCCCCCGTTACAGTTTATGTATAGTGTAGATTAATACTACAGCAATTATATGCATTATCAGGATTATGATTAAATAAATATCAAAGTTGTGGATGGCAAAATACGACAGTCATTCCGCTTATGAAAAAGCCACAAGCCCTCTATGCAAATACTAAATGTTTAATCGCACTTACACCTTTTAGACTATTATTTTGTGCTCATACACATATAAGGCTGTGCATCATATGAACAGAGTTCTATAGGCTATAAAATATAGGCAAGAGCAGTGTGCTTTCATTCCGACGGTCGGCGCTACGCATTAACGCAAATCATTACACACACGATCGGTGCTCTAATCCTACATAAACATCATACAAAATGATTTACAGCTTAATGCAAAAACCTTGATCACTCGCCGAGGCACTTCCATGATGCACACATTCAAATTGTACGTGATATATCTGGGCAAAATAACCTGACTTCACATGGATTATAATGCGTACACAGTCCATAACATTCACACTTTTAGTGTTCTGACGCGAGAGTGCATCGTCAAAAGCATGTCTCTCAAGGTATCTCAGAATTAGTATTGGGCGTGCGCCACGGGGCTCTTCCTAAACGTGTAGTAATTAAATTGGAGTAATTAAGCAAACAGTGCACTACTATAGCCAAGTTCGCAGCAAACATGCACACCACAAGCATCATACATATAAAAGTAGCTCATAATCAATTTTAGATTTCCAGGAATATGGCACTACCTTTTAATGCCGTCGTGATCCCCCAACCACTGGTTTTTACAATTTCCAAGACACAACCATCAAGTCATATAGGCTACACTTACGTCAAATAGATTGCACCTTATCGTCAAACTTTTGCAAACGTCTTTTATGTCTGGATGCGAGGAGATGATGCTCTGAGATGCGAGCTGTTCTGAATTTGAGCTCGAGGCTGCTGCTACTGCTGCTGCTGATGATGATGATGCTGGTGAGCGCGCGCAGCTCTCGCGCACTCTTCATCGAAACTCTTCCCAGTTTACAGCAAATTAGTCATCTACCAGACCCAAATCCACAACAATAAAGCTTTACTATAACAGAGCAGCAACTGAGCTATGTCCCTGAAATGAGATCACTTGAGTACATGGCGATTGTGTTACAGAATGGAAGGTACCAATCTCACATCGAAAGACCAATCCGTCCTATTTTTATATGCAGCACAATTTCACTTGCACTGCTGTCGACTTAATCTCTTTCAGTGGTTGGGGATCAAATCCTCTTACATTTTACCCGGATTTCGCCTCTTTCTCGCTCTCTTCCATTGCGTTGGAACAATAAGACAAAGCGCATCATCTCCATCACAATTAGCATGCTATTAATTATTACACCAACGATATTGAGCACTGCCACGTAAAAGGCATGTCAGACATGCATGCAGAAATATGCATGCCAAACCGCAGTGCATGCATAGCCTATGCATACACCCAAAATAAAATGGAATGCATGCATTTCTCACCGAAAAATCCCGATGACTCGAATCTCTCCCAAAAAATTCACCTCGAAGCAATCTCTACAAACCCTCTTCTCACTGACTCATCCACCGCCTGGAATATTGCACTGATATTTTTAAACAAGCGCTTAAGGAAGATCCGCAGTCCTTACAGCGCATCTGCAGAGGAGCTTTTTTGATAATTTGCGTAGTGAGCACACAAACTAAAAGCCGGAGGGTGTTTTAAACGTGACATTAACGAGGAAAATAGCGCATCTTATTAGAGGCCACGTCGCGAGCTTCCATTTCAGGTTGCAGAGTGTTAGAGAGCGATGATGGTACGGATTGAAACATTAAGAAAGCATTCATACAAACTCCACAGCGTCTTGACGTTCATGTACATGTGAATGTTCATGCATGCGCGAGACAGGATTTAGCTCAATAAACGATTAGTAGGCTAGCTCGCGCTCGCTGTCATTGGCAGACTATAGTTCAACTTTAACCTGATGCAATGCGAGCAACAGCTGCAACGCAAACACTCCTAGTTTTAAAGTTTTAAACAGAATGTCAGTTTATAATGTCTTGTATCTTAAAGTCACCGTGTTTCCATCCTGGGAATACCTGAGCATAGAAGTCGGATCTCGCCTATCACGTTTCGCACGTGACTGTGCAGACGGTGTCATGTGCATCAGGAAAGTTTTTATTTGCTGAGCGAGCGTACCCTTCATCTAATAAGTAACTCATAAATGATTCACATTTAGAGAGTGGCATTAATTCTAATGCATGATCCGTATGACTTTGGCCGTTTCGCTTCAGCACCACGGACAGCCACGAGACAACAGACAGCTTTAAAAAGCTCTCCAGATGAGGTTTCTTACAGCAAGCACGTGTGCACTTGGAGGGTGTTTTACAGCAGAGGTCTACTTGATGAAACCTCTGAATCACTGATTAAGCATGATATTGGATATAAGTCACCATGTTGTTTCCAAATAAATAGAAAAATGAAAATGTCAATCATTTTATTAATACTACAGACCATGGTTGCATGTAATGTTGTTGTCAAGACCAAACCCAGTGTGTGTTCAGATAAGACAAGACCTAAACCAAGGCAGGGCGAGAGACGCAAGACCGAGTCAAGACCAAGACCAGACCAGCACTCCTCAAATTCATCTGAAAAATCCACATTTACTGCCTGATAAATGTCTTATATTTTATCAATAAAAACAATTAGTATAAAAAGACACTATAGAGCTGTTAATCAAATTAAATCATGCAGATGGCGCATAGAAGTAGCATCTGAATTGGTAAACTTACAACTGCATAAATAATGCTGAGATTGTTTTAAATATATTTTTTTGTTTGTTTTTGAACCTAGTATAAAATCAATATCACATTTGCAACCGTGCACATATTGGTGAAAACAGCTCTCTTGCTCTTGTGATATTGCTTAATTGTACCATATGTTATACAGTAATATAAACAAGATCTTGTACAAATTGAATTTTGTGGGCATTTGTATTAATTTTGGTGACATTTTTGCACAAAATAAACCAAACTACAAATAAGTTATTGATTGCATCTGAAGCAGGAAGTTTTATATCCAATCTCCATGAATGATGTTTACAAATCAATCAGATAATGCACGGGCAATTTAATGATATCCCTGCAGTTGTGGTCTTGAAATAAAATCCCAAATCCTCTTAATCTGAGACTGAGACAAGACCTAGTACAAATGCGGTTCGAGACCGAGACAAGACTGAGTTCTACAAAAAAATGTTTGAGAGACCAAGACCGGTCTTGAGTACACTCAAGAACACTAGTTGCATGCGCATCATTTTCCGTGCAAGGTCAATATTTTGGTTAAAATTGCTCCACAGACATGGATTAAAATGTATAGCCATTACATGTAGTGTATAATATGAGACCCCCCCCCCCCCTGCCAGTGTATCTCTCTGAATCACCTAGACTAATCTTTATTTTGCTATCTGTAATTGTAATCTCATCCCAGATGTTTCTGTTTATATACAGTATAGAATCTTTTATAGATGTTAAAAAATTACTAATTTAGGCATATAACCTGTACTCATAGACAGTTCTGATAGGTACGCATTAACAGCTAAGGGTCGTGGATGATAGGTGCATGCGCATTTGTTGTAATGTGTTACCATTTGTCACCGTGAGCAACGCCATCTCATGTGCTGTTCATGTTTTGTAATTTCAGGTAATAAATCATTTCAAATACATGCACAAACTGTTGTTACAGCGGTGATTCGCTCAATATAGTGTTAATCAGATCAATCCGTAATTATATGTGAGAAGGTGTCTTTGATATTGATGCACTCTGTCTTTAAGACGAAAACAGAAATGTGCTTGGTGCTTGGTGGACATTGTTAATGTCTATATTGTGAAGTTTATAGTGTCAGTTAGACATGAATGGATCAAAGGAAATATTAAAGTTAATCGAGGTGATAGATGCATGCGCTTTTTTTGTAATGTGTTACCATGTGCCTGCGTGAGCAACTCAATCTCATGTGCCGTTCATGTTTTGTAATTTCAGTTTCAGTGTGAGACAGTAAAGAACCTTGATTCCAGGAGTTAGTGTTATTCCTCCAGTGTGTTACACAAAGTAAGTTGCATTGTTCGCATTTTCAGACAAATGTTATTTTTCTTTATATAGTAATTTTAGACAGTAATTGAATCATCTCAATTCTCATTCATGTCTTTAACATTTTTTCAATACTTTGACTTTTTGCAACTATCTGTCCATAATATTACCCAGAATTACATGTTTAGATATAAATTAATGTTCAGCTACAGTGGATATTAAAAAAAAAGGTTCTGACCTGGGCCTAATGTCATTAATCATACCTAAGTGCATTCTTGAGTTCTCATTTTACATTCATTGTACAATCTTTGACTGGCCAGTAAACTCACTAGCTACGTTTACATGGACACCTTTTGACTCAATCAGATCGATTAAGGTGTTTACATGAAGGTTTTTTAGTCCGATTGAGCCGTCAATCTGATTATAAGGGTCCATGTAAACGCAGCTACTGTTGAAGCTGATGTTGTGAATATATTTCTAATTAATGCATCTCAAATACAAAGCAATGTGCCACCTAAATGCTATTTTAACGTCACACTTGTGCATATTGTACATATGATCAAAATCAACATATTGCTACATATTTTAACACATCCTTCCCACCACCAGAAACCTTTGTCCTTAAAGACCTTGAAGAATGAAGAAAACAAACAAGGCTGGGACATCCTTCATGCGCAGTATGCCAACAAAATATGCCAACTGTCTCCATTTTTGGATTGTACTTAACTGTCAGGCTGTGCATCTATGGGGGGTGGGTTGGTTATGTAACAGTGATTACAAGCTCGGGATTTAGTAAACCACTGCACATATTAATACTTCTCAGGCCATCTGTTTCACCTCTTGCGTGCCTTCTTTAATGTTTAATATTCTTTAATATACAGTAAAGGGGACCTATTATGCAAAGTTTTTACATGGTGTTTGAACATAAATGTGTGTCGGCAGTGTGTGCACAATCACCCTGTAATGGTAAAAATCTTCTTTTTTTAATCCCTATGAATTACAAGCAGTGTCTCAGAACAAGCCGTTTGCAGATTGTAGCTTTTGTGATTTCACAAATGCTTAGGCCCCGCCCACAACTCCTGATGGACTCTGCCCTATTAGCATACACCTTGCCCTCAGTGAGCTGTACACAGTCTGCCATGTTTATCTCCTCGCCAGAGCATTTAACAGCAACATTCAATTACGAAATTTATTCTTATTAAATCTAGTACAGTTAATTCAACACGTGCAGTGAGTAATTTTCTGTTTTTCTTTTGTTGTTTGTCATATTAACAGCATATATAGCAGTAGGTACTGTATATTATGCTGCTTTTACTTCAATACACAGATCTAACATACACATGTGATTTCTTTACTTGCTGTTTACGTTCACAGACATAACCGAGTGTTTTTATGTGAACTGTGTTTTTAAAAAAAAGTATATAACCTTGTGTGTATTTGTAAGACGTGAAAGAGGATTTAGTTTAATACTCATGGGACGCGCCACCCGACAGCCAGCTTTCTGTGTGCGCGCTTCAGATGTGTGCATTCAGAAAATGGTATATCAGAAGTATAGACTGATAAGGCTTTAAAACCCATGCAGATAATATGATGATGAAGAACTGCAATGTCGCGTGAGCGTGACCGTGGTAGAGATGATAATTAAAACTAAACAGATGTTTTGTTAGTTTTTGGCAGAATATCCCAGGCACAAGCTGTACAAGTTCTGCCCTCTTCTGGAAACATGGGTGGGGAGCAGCAGCTTATTTGCATTTAAAGACACATGCACAAAAACATCATGTTTTTCCTTCCACTCAAAAATGGGTATTTACAACATGGTATAATAAATGATCTGTAGGTTATTTTGAGCTTTAACTTGCTGACACATTCTGGGGACACCTGAGGCTTATATTACATGCCCTTTAAAACAGTTTTCAGTGTTGGTCTAAATAGGTAAATGTGTCAGGTTTGTGTGCAGGATGCTGAAGACGAGGACACGGTAGCTACAGTTTAGGATATTTATTTCACAAACTTAAACTTCCATAAACAAGAACAAAAGAACAAACTCCAGGACTTCAGGGATAACACAACCATACACGGACGACGACCAACAAACACTGAGGGAAAACACAAGGCTTAAATGAACAGGGACTAATGGGATGATTAACAGAACACAGGTGAAGGGAATTACTAATTAGACAGAGCGGGAAAACTAACAGGACTGAACCAAAATCACAAAGACAGGGGAAACCAAGATCACAAAACAGAACTAAACACACTAAAACGTGACAGTACCTCCCCCCTCCCCGAAGGCGCGTCCTTGCGCCGTACAACATCCAAAGGGGTAGGAGGGTGGGCATCCTGGACTCCAGGACGGTCCAGGCAGGTCAGGGGACCAGGGCGGAGCAGGCTGTGGGCGTGTCCATGGCGGAGCAGGCTGAAGGCGTGGCCAGGGCGGAGCAGGCTGTTCAGGGGACCAGGGCGGAGCAGGCTGTGGGCGTGGCCACGGCGGAGCTGTCGTACCCTCGGGCGTCCAGGGCGGAACTGTCGGACCCTCGGGCGTCCAGGGCGGAACTGTCGGACCCTCGGGCGTCCAGGGCGGAGCTGTCGGACCCTCGGGCGTCCAGGGCGGTGGTGACCCTTCGGGTGGCCGTGGTGGTGAGGACCCTTCGGGTGGCCGTGGCGGTGAGGACCCTTCGGCTGGCCGTGGCGGTGAGGACCCTTCGGCTTCGGCTGGCCGTGGCGGTGAGGACCCTTCGGCTGGCCGTGGCGGTGAGGACCCTTCGGGCGGCCGTGGCGGTGAGGACCCTTCGGGCGGCCGTGGTGGTTAAGACCCTTCGGGCGGCCGTGGTGGTGAGGACCCTCCGGGCGGCCGTGGTGGTGAGGACCCTCCGGGCGGCCGTGGTGGTGAGGACCCTTCGGGCGGCCGTGGTGGTGAGGACCCTTCGGGCGGCCATGGTGGTGATCTTTTTTCAGGCCTCCGTGGGTCTTTGGCCGACCACGGCGCAGGCGTATAGCCCCCCCCCCCCCAAAATTTTCTTGGGGAGAAGGACAGGCTCAGGATCGGGAACAGACACCGGCTCGGGAACAGACACCGGCTCAGGAACAGGCACCGGCTCAGGAACAGGCACCGGCTCAGGAACAGGCACCGGCTCAGGAACAGACACCGGCTCAGGAACAGACACCGGCTCAGGCTCAACAGCCACCAAAACAATAACGGCCACAAAGACAGACACAAACACAGAAACCGGCTCAGGAACAGACACCGGCTCAGGAACAGGAACAGACACCGGCTCAGGAACAGGAACCGGCTCAGGCTCAGTAGCCACTAGAACCGTAGCGGCCACAAGGACAGACACAAAAACAGAAACAAACATTGGCTCAGGAACATCAGAGACTGGCTCCGGCTCAGGAACAGCAGACACTGGCTCCGGCTCAGGAACAGCAGACACTGGCTCCGGCTCAGGAACAGCAGACACTGGCTCCGGCTCAGGATCAACGGGCTCTGGCGCAGGACTGGACGGGACCAGCACATCATGGGACTCGGAACTGGACGGGACCAGCACATCATGGGACTCGGAACTGGACGGGACCAGCACATCATGGGACTCGGAACTGGACGGGACCAGCACATCATGGGACTCGGAACTGGACGGGACCAGCACATCATGGGACTCGGAACTGGACGGGACCAGCACATCATGGGACTCGGAACTGGACGGGACCAGCACATCATGGGACTCGGAACTGGACGGGACCAATACATCAGGGGACTCGGAACTGGACGGGGCCAGCACATCCTGGGACTCGGAACTGGACGGGGCCAGCACATCATGGGACTCGGAACTGGACTCATGGACCAGAGCTGATGTGCGTGTAGCCCACACACACAGAATCGCCGCAGACATCACATTCAGCGCTGTGTCTTCTCGTGTGGACTCACGTGTGGTCTGCTCCGGAACAAACACCGGCTCAGGAACGGGCACAGTCTCTTGCTCGAAGACTGGCTCTGGCTCTTAAACAGCAGACACTGGCTCCGGTTCTGGCGGGCAGGCGATGGGCTCAGGCGGTGGCGGGCTTGAAACTGATTGGAGTGGGAGATCCTCCACGACGTCTTTGGACCCACATGCCCACAGCGTGTGATCCACAAACTCCAGGAAGGATAGATTTAGGTCCTTTACTAGAATTATCTGGGCTAGCGGATCCTTCAGACCACCCCAGAAACTCTTTGTCAGTTCCTCTTCCTCCAGCGTCACATCATCATAAAGGTCTAGGTAAAGACCAGCGTATTCTTCGAGTGAGCGCTCATGTTGGAAAAGGATAGGCATTTCCATGGGGCTCACCTCTTTCTTCTTTCCTTTTTTCCCCTTGTTCATCTTCTTTTCTTTTTAATGGTTGGTCGTTCTGTCAGGTTTGTGTGCAGGATGCTGAAGACGAGGACACGGTAGCTACAGTTTAGGATATTTATTTCACAAACTTAAACTTTCATAAATAAACAAGAACAAAAGAACAAACTCCAGGACTTCAGGGATAACAAAACCATACACGGACGACGACCAACAAACACTGAGGGAAAAAAACACAAGGCTTAAATGAACAGGGACTAATGGGAGGATTAACAGAACACAGGTGAAGGGAATTACTAATTAGACAGAGCGGGAAAACTAACAGGACTGAACCAAAATCACAAAGACAGGGGAAACCAAGATCACAAAACAGAACTAAACACACTAAAACGTGACAAAATGTTAATAATATTAAGTTAAAATAACACTGTTTATCACAGAATACCAAAGTTTCAAAAAGTTTAAGCTTGTTCAAGAGAAAAGTAAATGTCCGATTCCAAATTCTGAGTCATGATTGTGTCACTAGAATTGGCCTGAGGCTATGACAGTAACTGTCAACCCACGCTTGAAATAGGTAGAGAAGGACGAATCTCAGATTATTCTCTCCTGTGAATGAAACGCTGGAAGAAGTGACATAATCAACACCTATGCGCCTCAACCGTTCAAGGCTGCCAGATTTTGTCACTATTTTGGGAGAACCGGCAACTAGGCTTCCTGGTTTCTGAAGCGCGAGATACAATGAGGTGCACATTTAATCACATGACAGGTAGAAAAAGTGTCAGCAGGTACTCATAAGATTTGCCTGCCAAACCAGATGTGAATGTCATCAGTCAGGACACCAACACATGGAATTAATTCGGAGACAAGATAGAGAAATATGATAAAATATAGAATCTAGAGTCTTTGCTGCATATACAGTATACACACACACACACACATATATATATATATATATATATATATATATATATATATATATATATATATATATATATATATATATATATATATATATATATATTACTTTCTAAAGAAGTTACTATATGGATGATGGAATTAAATTGATAGGCTGACAGGCCCTATCTAATACATATTTGACAATAAACATTATTCTAAAACTATGATGCTACTGTATAACCATTATAATGAGTATTACATTAAGAGAAAAGAAAGTTATGGTGGAAAATGTTAAGATTTCAGTGCTGAAATGTTTTGCAATCCTTACTGCAGAGATAATACTGCTGTGGAGCTCTACAAAGTGTATTAAAAAAATAGGCAGCATAATTATGTTTCGAGATTTCCTTCACAAAGCATTGTAACCAGCTCAAAAATAAATTCAAAATGATGGACAAAGTGAGAGACGTTTTTAACAAATATTCTACATATTATAGCAAATATGTCTAATTCAGTGGTTCCCAGGCTTTTTCTATCGGACCCCCCTTTGGTTGAGAGAAAAATATTTTCTTGCACCCACATAAAGACACTCTGAGACATGACCTTGCTTGCAAAATCCTATAGGTGTAACGATTCACCTGTCTCCTCAGCACTACACTTCACAATCCTTCCTGACTCCCACCTGCACACACTCCACCATCACCTGCACCTGCAATCAATCACCCTCATCAGCTCTACTCCTTAAAAGCATGAATCACACACACTATCATTGTCTAGTCTCAACTAGGACTCACCCAAGTTGTGGATGTTTCTTACCTGAGTCATCTCCTTATTTCTATACTCAGCGTTATACTGGTGTGTTGGGTGCTTGTGGTGCAACGTACCTGTATTCCTCTGCTTCATCTTCATAATCTTCTTCCTGGTTCTTGTCTATCTACAATATAATTACCATTTACCTGTGTAGAATAAATTTGCTTATTGTTACTCACTACTTCTGCGAGTCTGTTTTTCCTGACAGAAGACCAGACGTAACCAATTGCAGCATGTGCATACCATGAGCATACTTCACCGCCTGATTGATCTGTTGTACTCCCTCACTCAAAATGTCCATCTAGATGAGGAGTATGCTGAGGAATTCCTGCAGCTGGCTTCTACAGTTTACCTGGAGGATGATATGCTCATGTTAATTTTCCATGGAAGTTTTGGACAAGCCATTGCATTCTAGGGTGCCGTGGGATGTGCATGGCTGCACATTAGAGCAATACATTCTCTCTTCTGTGAGTTAACTCCATAATTTGCTCCAGTCCTAGAAACAAATTTTTTCCCTAGACCAAGAGTTCGCTCCAGAGTCTACTCTAACCCATGAGTTAGCTCACGAGCCTGCTCACGCTCAAGAGTTCAGTCAAGATTCCGGTCTAGAATCTGCTTACTGCCCCGAGCACAACCAGAAGCCCGCTCACTTCCTCGAACTCAGCAAGGAGCCTGCTTACTTCCTCAAACTCATCCAGGAGCCTGCTCACTCTCATCCCAGAGCTCAGCCCAGTGCTGTCTAGAGTCAGCTCCAGCCCCTGAACACAGTCCAGAGTGAGTGAGAAAAATTCCAGTCTCCATTCCAGTGAGAGAAATTCCAGAGTCCATTCCAGTGAGAGAGATTCCCGAGTCCTTTACAGTGAGAGAAATTCTGGAGTCCATTCCCGTGTAAAATCCTCAAATCTGTTCCAGAAAAGATTATCCCAGAGTCTGTTCCATGAAGTAACTTTCCTGTGTCTGTTCCTTAGAATATAATCCCCAAGTCTGTTTCAGAAAGTAAAATCTAAGATCCCAGAGTCTGTTCCATAGATGGAAATCCCCAAATCAACTCCAGTGAATGAGATTTTCAAGTTCATCCCCGAGCTCGCTCCAAAGAAAAAAGTTCTTGAGCCCGCTGCTGAAGCCCCAGAGCTCATTCCTGAGACCGCTCAAGTCCCAGAGCTTAGCTGATTTAATCTCCAGCATCCATAGTTTCCTCCTCATGGACAAAGAGACATCTCCTTCCTGGCTCCCTGAGCTTCCGGCGCCGCCCTGGCCCCCTCTATCGTCAGTGCCTCTCTGGAGGCTGCTCCTCCTGCCGGCACCGCCCTGGTCACCTGCTCCATATCCGCCCTCCCTCCCTCTGTGTATTCAGTTTGCTGTGAGGTCACGCCTTCTGGGAGGGGGGAGTACTGTCAAAATTCACCTGTCTCCTCAGCGCTACACTTCCCATAATGCTTCCTGGCTCCCACCTTCACACACTCCACCATCACCTGCACCTGCTATCAATCACCTTCATCAGCTCCACTCCTTAAAAGCCTGCACCATACGCACTATCACTGTCTGGTCTCAACTAAGATTAATCCAAGTTGTGGATATTCCTTACCTGAAACAGCTACCTCTGTATTCTTCTCCTTATCTCCAATCCAGCATGTCTTCAGTCTCCAGTTCTCCAACTCCCTGTAAGAGGAAATCACCTCCTTAGTTCTATACTTAGCATTATACTAGTGTGTTGGGTGCTTGTGGTGCAACATACCTGTGTTCTACTGCTTCATCTTCATCACTGTCTTCCTGGTTGTTGTCTACCTGCAATATACTTACCATTTACCTGTGTAAAATATACTTGCTTATTGTTACCTACTACTTCTGCAAGTCTGTGTTTCCTGACAGTAGGATTTATTTGAAACATTATAATCAATATAGTACTACAACTTCTTAAAGCTGCAGTCCGGAGTTTTTCCCTTTTTGTCGCCATCTCTGTTCGAAATGTGCAATTGCAGTTATTCACGGAATTTCCCACGGAAATCCACCAGTATCACTGGAATTAAAAACATTATTACAAGCTTACCGCCTTGAATCGAGTTAAGGCAAGCAGATAGGTTTTGAACACTGGCTGGTTATGTATTTGCTCAAAAAATTATTTTGGATCATTTTTAACCCAAAAAAGCTACGGACTGCAGCTTTAACTTAAACAGGCTTCTCTTTTGATCTTGATTTTGATTTTATTTTGATTTTTTTTGGTAAATTTACAATGAAATAACCAAAAAAAAAAAAAGGAGTAGACTGAAGCCGAGGCTTATATTTGAGTTTGTGATGTGAAGTCTCTGAGTGGCGTCTTAAATTCTTCAGCTTTATACTGTCAGAAACTAATAGTTTGAGGCACGCAACACACTGTGGTCTCTTTTCATTACTCACTGTTATACTGGTGAATCCAAGGACGATATATGCCTTGTCATATTTTCTTGTCTACACTGGATAATGTGTAAACAATGTTCACAAAGTGAATCGAGTTAAGGCATTTCTCCTTTGTGTCAGAAGTACTTGGAGTACCTCAGAAATAGAATGGGGCATCAGTTAACTGCCGTGTCGAATTTGTTGTGTCGCTCCGCATCCACTGTAGACAACATCACTGAATATAATATGTTTCTAACAATGTTTTTATCCTGTCACACCATGCCGTGCCGCTAAAGTCTCGTGTAGACACATTGTTTTGGTAGTTGTCAAACTTGAAGTAGATTCATCATTTGCTTTATGTTTAAATTACACTGGCAGTCCTTTCACAAACTTGTCCATGCAAAACAATGTATCATTAATTTATATTTTTACACAGCTCCCAGCAAAAAATAATTCTAATTCTTTAATCATGCCATCTAGAGGTCTGTTATTCCATGACAACAACCACTACAAATGATAATGTTACGGACTGCTCCGAGACAAGTTTGAGGATCCAAATGCAGTTTATTAGAGTAATCCAGAATCGTAATCAAACACAGGCAAAGGGTCAAGCACAGGAAGGCAGTCCAAACAAACAAACAAACAAACAAACAAACAAACAAACAGGCAGGGGTCAGAGGCAAAAAGGGATTCCACGAAACAGGCAAAAATCCAAGAACCAAGAGACAATGAAACCAGGGAGAATGCTCAGAAATGCAGCGCAACAACATACAAAACTTTGCAGTGAGTGAATGAGAAAACCAGGCTTATATGGGGTGAGCTAAACAAGATAATGAGATAAAGGTGAATGTGATAATGGATGAAGACTCTGGGCAGTGAGTTATGGGAGATGTAGTTTGTGAGGGAATGACAATAGTCTGATGTGGATCGCCCTCTGGTTGCTCTCAAGGGCACTCCAGCTGATGACTGTTACATAGCCCCCCCTCAGAGGAGCGGCTTCCAGATGCTCCTACAATTCTCCAGGAGGGAGGTGGGGCAGAGGCGGGCCCGGGGACAGGATGGAATGCCAGGCCCGTGGAGCGGAAGAAGGCCCGGAGACTGAGGCGGAGCAGGCTGAGCAGGCATCCAGGGTGGAGCAGATTCAGCAGGCGGCCAGGGCAGAGCAGGCTGAGCAGGCGGCCAGGGTGGAGCAGGCGGCCAAGGTGGAGCAAGCTGTGCAGGTGGCCAGGGAGGAGCAGGCTGTGCAGGCAGCCAGGTAGGCGCCGACGTTTCAGGGGACCAGGGTGGATCCGACGCTTCAGGGGTAGAGGCGACCATCTTATCCAAAGACACAGGCATGGAGTCGACCATCTTGTCCGAAGACACAGGCGTAGAGACGGGCATCTTGTCCAAAGACACAGGCGCAGACACCGGCTCAGACTCAGGAACAGGCTCAGACTCAGGAACAGGCACAGGCACAGACACATGCTCAGACTCAGGAACAGGAACAGACTCAGGAACAGGAACAGACTCAGGAACAGGAACAGACTCAGGAACAGGAACAGACTCAGACTCAGGAACAGACTCAGACTCAGGAACAGACTCAGACTTAGGAACAGGAACAGGCTCAGGCTCAGACTCAGGAACAGGAACAGACTCAGGAACAGGAACAGGCACAGGCACATGCTCAGACTCAGGAACAGGATCAGACTCAGGAACAGGAACAGGAACAGGCACAGGCACATGCTCAGACTCAGGAACAGGATCAGACTCAGGAACAGACTCAGGAACAGGAACAGACTCAGGAACAGGAACAGACTCAGGAACAGGAACAGACTCAGACTCAGGAACAGACTCAGGAACAGGAACAGGCTCAGACTCAGGAACAGGCTCAGACTCAGGAACAGGAACAGGCTCAGACTCAGGAACAGGCACAGGCACATGCTCAGACTCAGGAACAGGCTCAGGAACAGGAACAGACTCAGGAACAGGAACAGACTCAGGAACAGGCTCAGACTCAGGAACAGGAACAGGCTCAGACTCAGGAACAGGCTCAGACTCAGGAACAGGAACAGGAACAGGCTCAGACACAGGAACAGGCACATGCTCAGACTCAGGAACAGGAACAGGAACAGGCTCAGACTCAGACTCAGGAACAGGCACATGCTCAGACTCAGGAACAGGATCAGGAACAGGCTCAGACTCGGGAACAGGCGGCCTGGCGGTGGACATCTTGTCTGAGGGCTCTGGAACTGTGGCGGCCATGACGGGACGAGACTCTGGAATGGTGATGGATATCTTGGGATGAGAATCTGGCGTGGTGGCAGCCATCTTGGCCGACGGCTCACGGGCTGGAGCCGATGTGGGTACTGCCCACACACTCAAAATCGCCGTGGAGACTATGATGAGTGCTGTCTTCTCCCGAACTGACTCAGGCTCGGCAGGTATGACGTGAAGAAGCTCAGGTTCGGCAGGCATGACGTGAAGAAGCTTAGGCTCAGCAGGCATGATGTGAAGAAGCACAGACAAAAAAAGGCAAAAACAGTTGCCGCAAACTTTCCTGCATAATCCATGGGTCCGGTATTCTGTAATGCTAAAATTCACAGAAGACGAAGATGATGATAATAATACAAGGTTTATTAAATAATAACCAATACAACACGTGAGACAGTGACAATACCGGACAATGAACAGAACGAAGGGAGGAACTAAATGCAAAGTGATGATTAACTAAAAGACGAACAGCTGTGATGATTAGTGTCCATGGTGACTGATGAGTGGCAGGACCTAGAACAAAAGAACACATGTGATGTATAAAAACAAAATGTGTCACCAACTGTGACACAGCAATCCAGGACTTTTCCGCAGGAATTAAAATAAGCAAAATGAATCAAAAGCTATTAGCATTTTTCTTTTATTAATTTTGATCATTTTTGACTACAAGGTGGCGCTGTCTCAAAACGTTTTGAGTACCTTTATGACATGGTGCCGATGACACATACCGATTTGCATTTTACCACAAAATTCAAAATGGTTGACGCTCAAAATGGTTGTCATGGGAGAACTGGGAACCATTCGACCATTATGTTGCACTGAATCAATGATTTTTTTAGGCAAACCATTCAGAAGGTATAATCAAAAAGAGACAGTTTTCATATTTATTGACCATTTGGTGGCACTGTAATGAAACGCTGCAAGTAGCCTCTCGTGATGACTTGTTCCAAGATTGGTCTCAATACGCTGAAGAGTTGCAGAGATTTAGCCTCACATCCATTTTGTTTTTTATGTCAAAACCGTTTGCACGTTATTATAAAATGGTTGGGTCTATAAAAAAAGAACTTTTAATATCTTTTTGCCAGCATTTTCTGAGGGTGATCTGAGGCAATTTTGGTGAAAATCAGACAAATTGTCTAGAAAAAGTAAAAAAAAGATGCCGGAAAAATTTTCATGACGGAAATTTATGAATCAAATCGTCTTTTTATTGCGCTTGTGGTTCAAAAGTCATTAGCATAAACATGAGTGCAACTGTACAAAAAAAAACCTGTACAAACAAAGCAGCGCTAGCTTCGTAAGGTCTGAACAAGTCGGTAACAGGCACGTAGGAGATATGGTAGGTGACGCAGTATCTCGTTCCCTCTTCAGGGAACCGAGGTTACAGTCGTAACCGAGTCGTTCCCTTTCAAGGGAACTTGCGCTGCGTCGATTGACGCTAAGAAAACATCTATGCCAACGCCACCATAGTGAGAAGTGTCTGTCCTGTGTGAAATCAAAACTCTTGGTGTAGAGTCCAAGTTCAGAGAGTAAAATCTGACAAATGGGTGCGGTGAGGACCACCCTGCCGCATCACAAACCTCCTGTAGGGGCACTCCTGACAGTAAGTACACACACACACTCTAAACTGCTGCACACACACTCTAAACTGCTGCTTGCTCGCCATGCTCTATAAATATATATATGTGACCTGATCCAGCAAAATGAGTCACAGTGACCCAAATTTCAAAATTGAGAGGAGACCATAAGCTTTCAAATGATATCCTAGTCAAAGTCATACCTTGAATGGTTGTAAAGATATACACATTTGAATTATGGTTGTCTGCCCTCTTTTTCCAATGAGAAAATCGCTTTTAAAGTTTTTTGCCTGTTTTTTTGTTGATATCTTTCAAAATCCATTGCATTTAAAGGGATAAACTATTTATTTTACAGCTTAATCTGACCAAAGACATTAATATATATATATATATATATATATATATATATATATATACATATAAATGCTATTAAACCAGGCTGAAGCTCAAATTATTTTAAGATTTTTATTTGAATAAATCATTTAAAAGTACCTTTTACAAAAATTTACTAAAATAAGAAAGATTGAACCGAGGTGCTACATTTTTGCTTGAGAGAGGGTGTGTATGTGTGTGTGTGTGTCTCATATTAAATATAAAACGCATGTGTAGACTGATATTTTTCTAATGTCTTCCCCAATTTTAAATAATTTATCCTCAACTAGTTTTGTGGTGTAGGTCTACGTATTTTATAATGTTAACTTCAAAATTCAAATAATAGGCTGTGGTAGCATTGGATCTGGACGGGAAGGATAACTCTTGGAGTTGGAAGGGGTGTGTCGCGATTCTGCAGGTTCGTGGATCTGAGTGTCGCGATTTCGGTTTTATATCGCATATCGTTACAGCCTCAGAATGTTAAGTTCTACTGTATATCTATTTTGGTGAAAGTAACTCAAAAGTCATACAGGATAATGTAACGCATTGCAATTCTGAGACAGTAATATTGTAAGGTAATTAATTACTTTTAAATAACAGTAACAATTAATAATGTATTACAGTTTGGAAGTAACTAGCACAACACTGGCTACTTTAAAAAAAAAATGCGGTTCAGGAAGCGGGTCGGGTACAATATTTTCTTCTTTTTTTTTTTGCAGTCCGAGTTGCGGGCGGTTAGTTGAAAACGTCGGTCGGGTGCGGGTTGTTTATACATTGACCCGCGCATCACTGGTGTGTGTGTGTGTAAGAGAAAGTGAGAGAGGCAGAGAGACAAGGAAACAGAGAACAAATAATGCTAGTCTATGTAATCATATCTTTGTGTAGGCTAGTTGACAATAACAGTGTAACAAATTCATAATGGAGATACCAACAGTTAAATATTGGGTTAATCAAACACATTGTAACTTTATCAACTGGCGGGTTTGGGCAAATCTCACAGGTATTTTTGTACAGATAAAGGCCATTGCACACTGAGTCTGAAATTCGCATCCGAAATTTTCGCACGTAAAAAAAAAAAATTCTACCTCACGTTATGTCAATCACACTTGCACATTGTCTACGAAACTTTCATCTGTTATATATATAAAAAAAAAAAAAGGATCGGGTTCGATTTTCTGCGTTTTTCGTGTTTTGACAATTCAGAGCCACCGAATCACGAATACGAAAAAACGTACTCGGTTACTAACGTAACCTCGGTTCTCTCTAGAGAGGGAACGAGTACTGCGTAATATCTTACGCTACGGGGAAAACCTCTTTTCCACGAGATATTGAAGCAAAAAATTATCCTTAATTTTGAATTAATGTAAAACGCTGTGCAGCAGCATGCAGACATAGGCAGGACGGCTCGCACGCCTATTGGCTGCCCTGCGGCAACAGCAGCAGCCTATCGAGAGAGGCGCAGCGTGACATAATCCAATGGGGGCATTTCGCGCCCATTTCGTCACGTCCCGCCAGAAAAAGGGCGCAATCTCGCCCTATAAATATAGCTCGATAAGGCTGGTACACTGGTTTTCATCGCCGAAGCGAACCAGAGCTGTGTATGCACGGCAAGATACGCAGTACTCGTTCCCTCTCTAGAGAGAACCGAGGTTACGTTAGTAACCGAGTACATTCTCTTACGAGAGTATCTCTCGTACTGCGTAATATCTTACGCTATGGGGAACACAATGCAAAACGCCGTGCGTACTGGGATCCGACACCAAAGTCCCAAGGGCAGTAGCCCGGGGCTCATGTAGTGCATAATCACCATAGACTCACAGAGAGTCGGAGAAGAGAGGCTGCAAGCATCATTCCCCATGAAATAGCATCCTATAGGAGCTAGTTATGTTAATAGTGTTTCACACATACAGGGTGAGCGTGTTCAGCCTGAACTGGTTAAAAATACGGGTTATTCAACACCCATGGAGCCGTTTTATCGCTCAGTGAGCGATGCACAAGCAAAACTCAGCATCTGGGCCGGCACAGCGGGGCAGATAACACTGAATTCTATACCGACAGAAGCTTGGCTTGTAAGGCGGGAACCTCTAGGTTATAAAACCTTATAAATGTAGACGGCGAGGCCCAGCCCGCAGCCGTACAGATATCTTGCAAGGTAACGCCACTATACCATGCCCACGACGAGGCCACGCCTCTCGTGGAGTGCGCTCTGACACCCAAAGGACACTGCAGGCCCTTAGAAGTGTAAGCCAGTGCTATGGCGTCGACTATCCATCTGGATAAACTCTGTTTTGATGCGGCCAGTCCCTTGGAACGTCCGCCAAACAAAACGAAGAGCTGCTCGGTCTGCCTGAAGGCAGACGAGCGGGACACATAAGCTCTCAGTGCCCTGACAGGGCAAAGGAGACTCGCATCCTCCTCATCTTGAACCGAGAGAGCGCACAGGGAAATCACCTGGGCCCTGAACGGTGTGTTGAGGGATTTGGGCACGTACCCGTGCCTCGGTTTGAGTATGACTTTTGAGTCATTAGGCCCAAACTCCATACATGACGCGCTTACTGAATGCGCTTGTAAGTCCCCTATGCGCTTCACTGAAGCGAGAGCCAAAAGAAACACCGTTTTGAAAGACAGATGCTTCATGTCTGACAAATGGATTGGCTGGAACGGGGCAGCTTTCATGGCTTCCAAAACCGTAGAAAGGTCCCACACCGGGACTGAAGGAGGTCTAGGAGGGTTCAACCTCCGAGCTCCCTTGAGGAATCGCACGAATAGGTCGTTCTTCCCCAGTGACTGGCCAGACACAGGTTTTGTAAGCCGCCACGTACACTTTGAGCGTGGATGGGGTCCTGCCCTTATCCAGCAGCTCTTGAAGGAAGGAAAGTACTTCCGTGACCCCGCAGTCTACGGGTGAAAAGCCCTGAGTTTGACACCAGGCAGAGAACACAGACCATTTCGAGGAGTAGAGCCGTCTTGTAGATGGGGCCCTTGCCTGCGTGATCGTGTTTAGCACTGCCTCCGGGAGGTTAGCGGGCACCCGTTGATGGCCCATGCGTGTAAGGACCATAGTTGCGGGCGAGGATGCCAAATCGAGCCCTTGGCCTGAGAGAGGAGGTTTCTCCTCAATGGTATTGGCCACGGGGCAGTGCTGGTCAGCCGCATCAGGACTGGAAACCACGCCTGGTTTGTCCAGAGCGGAGCCACAAGCAGCACTGGGCATCCATTTTCCCTGATCCATTCCAGCACTTGAGGTAGGAGCGAGATGGGGGGAAAAGCATAGAGGGGACAGCGGGGCCAAACGTGGGCCAGCGCTTCCTTGCTCTTGGAGAAATATTTCGGACAGTGAGCGTTCTCGTGGGACGCGAACAGGTCCACCTGCGCTCTGCCGAATGTCTCCCACAGCAGTTGGATCGTCTGCGGGTGCAGCTACCATTCCCCTGCTGGGACATTGTCTCTGGACAGCCTGTCTGGTCCCAGATTCAGGTGACCAGGCACATGCGCCGCTCTCAGTGAAAGCAGGTTGTGCTGAGCCCAGACCAGGAGGCACTCTGTTAGCCTGTAAAGGTTTCGGGACTTGATGCCGCCCTGGCGATTTATGTACACCACCACTGACATGTTGTCCGACCGGACCAAGACGTGGTGACCCTTTATCTGGGGACAGAAGCGCCGTAGCGCGTTGTCGACTGCCATCATTTCCAGACAGTTTATATGTAGGAGCTTTTCCCGTTCTGACCACTGGTCAAAGAACGGTCTGCCCTTGAGCAGCGCTCCCCATCCCGAGGTGGAGGCGTCCGTGGACACCACCTTCACGCTCGAGGGAGTCCCCAGACTCACACCTGACTGATACCAGTCGGTTTTCTTCCAAGGCTCCAAAGCTGAGACGCATTTCAGATCGACCCGGAGGCAAAAACGACCAGCGGTCCATGCCCTGGGCGGAACCCGCGCTTTCAGCCACAGCTGCAGTGGGCGCATGCGAAGCAGACCCAGCTGGAGCACTGAAGCTGCTGAGGCCATGAGGCCCAGCATTTTCTGAAACCTCTTGAGCTGGACAGTCGAGCCGCGGCGAAAAGATTTCACGGCGCGCTGAATGTCCCGTGCGCGCTCTGGCGACAGATGCGCTGTCATAGATAGCGAGTTCAGCACTGTTCCCAGAAAAGATATTTTCTGGCTGGGAGACAGCGAGCTCTTCGCCCAATTGACTGTGAGACCCAGATTCTCGAGATGTTCGAGTAATGCGCGAGGATTTTCCTGGTTGTAATCATTCTGAACTGGCGCTTCGTGAGCGTTTTGTTCAGCCGTCGCAGATCTAGAATGGGTCTGAGACCCCCGTCTTTTTTCGGTACCAGAAAATACCTGCTATATAGACCCCCTTCGCTCTGAGCCTGAGATAAAGGTTCTATAGCCCCTTTGCGCAGTAGTTTCGCTATCTCGGCTCGAAGTAGATGAGATACTTCGCTTTTTACCGTCGTTTCGACTCGCGCCGCGCAAAGGCGGGGGCGTCGAGCGAACTGCAGCGAATAGCCAATTTTTATAGTGTTCAGCACCCATTCTGATACCCCGGGAAGCTTTGCCCAAGCATCTGCATGAATAGCTAGAGGTAGAATGAAATCTGGGCTCTGGAGAGCTCCGGTGTGCTGAGAAATAGACACTGTGTTTGTAGTGTGCGAGGCGGGGGGTGCGCTGATCACAGGGGGCAGCCCGACCGCGCTCAGCTTCTCTCTGACGGGTTGTGGAGAGAAGGCGAGCGGGACGAGCCCCGTGGGGTTCGGCACGCCTGTGAGGGAATGTGGGCGCGGGATAGCGGGCACACTCGCTGCACTGAGAACACTGTCGGCTCTCTCCAACTGAAAATGTGTTGGTTTCGTTTTTACAGAAACCGTGGGACATGCTTCGTGTAGTGTTTGTGGGCACTGTGTTGTGGGCACGTACACTACATTTATTGCACAATCGACATGGGTCGATTTTATTTGTGCTAGCCCTGTATTGTGGCGGGCTGTGTCTGCGTGTGGGAATGGGCACTGAGACGTGGGCATTCTTACAACACTCATAACACCATCGGCCGTGGCGGGAACACCAGAAAATACACTTTTTATTGGATTTATCTGGGTAGCCGTAAAAACGGCTTTTGTGTGCAGGCAAGCGGGTAAATGGACCGGCTTGTTGACTGCTAAATAAGCTGGAATAGTCACATTGCATGGAACTGGACGGGCGAAATGTTTCGGTGAAAATCCGGCCGCAGCGGGATCTGAACACCGTCGCTTTCCTAGAGAGGCTAGGAAGGCTTTGAGACCTCGGGCTTGATTTCAATCATCGGCCGGGGCCCACGCTAAGGGGGGCGGCGTCCAGCAGAGCGAGAGCGCGGTCTCTGTCCTCGGGCCTGGCGGCGTTGAGAAGCAGCGGCGGCGGGTGGTGCAGGTTGCGGCTGGGAGCTCCGGGCAGGCGGCGGTTTAGAGCGACCTGCTGCGGAACTAGACCGCTTCGGGAGGAAGTGCTTCATCGCCTGCGATGTCTTTTGAGCCTCTTGGAATCTGTCCGCGAAATTTGGTTGACGTCACTCGGCAGGCTTTAGATGGTAGCGCCGTCTGCGCTCGCCGTCCAGCAGAGGGCGGGCAGAGATGGGAAGCTACCGCTGCTTCCACTGGGGGAAGAGAAAGGTATCCTCTGTCTTTCGCACCGTCCACAGTGGAGAATGCAGCCGAGACAGAAGTACGCACCCTGGCCGAGAGAGGGGCGCCCCAGGATCTCGCGACTTTTTCGTGAAACTCAGGAAGAAAAGGCGCGGGCCTGGATTGTGACGGGGCATGGTCCTTTTTGAGGAAGCAACCGTCCAGTCGGTTGTGCGCAGGCTGCGCGGGCGCCTTCCATTCGAGGCCGAGGTTGTCGACGGCTTAAGAGAGCAGACGCATCAGCTCTGATTCAATGCCCGCTCGTTTTCCAGAAGGCTCGCGGATAGCAGAGAGAACAAACCTCGGATGTTTCGTCGACCTCAGTGGCGGAAGCGGCGGTGGACGGAGGCCACTGTCCGTCGGGGAGGGACTCGAGCGATGCCGGCGAAGCTGGCGGGCGAACCAGCGAGCTTTGGCTGGCAGGAGAAGGCTTGGGGCCGCGCTAGGCACGGCGCTTTTTACGGCGCGGCGCTACAGCGGGCTGAAGTGCAGGCTCTGAGAAGGATGCCAGGCGAGTCCTCAGAGTCACCATAGGCAGTAGCTCACAGTGAGGGCATCCGCCGTCGACGAGAGCGAGAGCCGCATGATCCTCACCCAGGCAGGAAACGCAGATGACATGACGGTCCCCGTCGCTGAGTGTGGCACGGCACGAGCCGCAGAATCTTTGCATCTTGAAAAAGACGCAGCTCTTTTAGCAGAGAGAGAGACAGTGAAAAAATGTGTGTCGAAGCGGCGAACACACACACACAGTATGAAAGGATATAACGCCGGAAAGCGTAGCAGGTACGGCGGCTAAAGGCGGCGATGCCAGCGACTTCAGACTCAATGGCTCGTCCCGCTGTGTGCTTTTCCTCAGACGGCGTCGCTTCTCACTCCGGATCCAGCGATGCGAGATGCTTCGCTGAAGAGATGAAAATCAGCGTACCAGCCTTATCGAGCTATATTTATAGGGCGAGATTGCGCCCTTTTTCTGGCGGGACGTGAAGAAATGGGCGCGAAATGCCCCCATTGGATTATGTCACGCAGCGCCTCTCTCGATAGGCTGCTGCTGTTGCCGCAGGGCAGCCAATAGGCGCGCGAGCCGTCCTGCCTATGTCTGCATGCTGCTGCACAGCGTTTTACATTAATTCAAAATTAAGGATAATTTTTTGCTTCAATATCTCGTGGAAAAGAGGTTTTCCCCGTAGCGTAAGATATTACGCAGTACGAGAGATACTCTCGTAAGAGAACGCATACGGACTCAATTTCGGACTCAGTGTGCAATGGCCAGAGGGGGCTTGATGACGCTTTGGCGACTTTGCTCTCTTTTGACAGCGACATTTCTCAAATTAATAATATTTAATCTTTCTGAGGAGATCTGCTAACTTGTTTACACAGAGTGCTTGTTGCGAGTCTGACAGGAGGATGGCTGGACCAATCGCGTGCCGGTCAGTCGAAACGGCTTCTCATCGACAAATGATCAGCGTTTGTGTACATTTCTAAGCTTTTTGATTGGTTCTATACAACGTGTAACACCATTTGGAGAGCAGAGATAGTGACGTTTCAGGGGATACCCGTGAAATGCTCAGAAGTGACGATAGGAGTTGAGAAAAGCAATGTTCATTTCCAGCGAATTTAGTAAAACTTAGTAAATTTTAATAGTCATTTAAATACCTTTACTCAATTATCTGGACTACGAAACTTTGGGAGATTATTTTTGAATGTCTGTTCTTTGAAATTAGCACAAAAAACAAACAAACTATTATTTCATTGTTTTTCCACATAATCGGCCCATATCTTAAAAATGGAACGTTGCGACTTCCGACTCACTTCGCCAGATCGGGTCACATATAGATTGTTACGACCGCTAGGGGTCAGCCGCGACAGGAAAAAGGAAGAGAGTTACACTACCAGAGAGATGCCATAATATGAATTTTATTTACCATGAAGGGTTTAGCGTCAGTGGCAGACAAGGCCAAAATAACAAACAAAACAAATTTTCTTTTTAGTACCTAAATGACCTCAAACAAAAGATAAAGAAAACATAAATACAGTTTAACTTACCTAACTGCCTTAACCATAAACACAGGAAAAAAGAGATACAAATAAATTGGCGTCAAACCCCCTACATCCCTTAATCTGGTAAAAAATTATATACAGGAATATTTACACACTTATTAACAAAGTCTCAGGTCGACAAGTTAGAAATGGGATCCAAGGCGTAGTCAATCAGGCAATAGTCAGATAAAGGAGAATATAAGAAGTAGGATAACAATCAACAAACACTCACTTACAGTTTCACTAAACACTAACAATCTCTCTGGCACGACAGTCTTACTCAATTAAATAATGGCGAAACGAACAAAGGTGAAGAGAAGGACAATCAAGTAGTCCGAACGCGAAGCACAATAGCATAAAGCACAAAGTCAATGAGGCTCAAAGGCGTCCATTGAGTGTTTGGGGCGGTCCTTATATCCGGGTCAGGTGCATAGCAGGACCAATCACAGTCTTCCACAGGTTAACAGACGTAACGCCCATCTGAAACACAAACATGTCTACACAGAGAGAGAGAGAGAGAGAGAGAAGAGAGAGAGAGAGAGAGAGAGAGAGAGAGAGAGAGAGAGAGAGAGAATATACACCAGGACAGTTGATTTAAACACAACATATCTCAGGGTCCTAACAATATATATATATATAAAAAACAGACAACACCAAATAACAGAGACAGTTTCACATAGAGCACATGTGAAGACACAGAAGCTAGCGCTGCTTTGTTTGGACAGGCTTTATAGTTTCCTGGTTCATGACGTCACCCGCCTCTGACGTTCCGTCACACCATTGGACTGATTTTACATGTGCTTCAATACATCATCACGCAAAGCGTTCCCTTAGTGTCAATCGATGCAGCGCGAGTTCCCTCAAAAGGGAACTTTTACTAACAAACTCAGAAACTGCACTGAACTCCCTGAATTTACCTGTAAGTACTTCATTGTATCTCCTGCTCTCTGTCTGCATTGTTGTTTTTTCCTCACTGTATTTCTTGTATGCTTCTTCTGCTTCTCAATATTTCAGATGCTGTCAAATCTGCAAAGACACTACAATTACCTCAAGCTAAGTCATCATTGAGTTATTGAACTGTCACTTACCTGTTTGTCTCCCTTCTGCATATAAACTCCCTGATGCTAGGATATACCAGACTCAGCGACCCATGATCTTTCCTTGGGTCAGTATCCTTCCCAGTAAACGAGATATGCAAGACGACCCCAGTGGCGTCGGGAGTCCAGGATTTTATTCACAGCATAGACAATTAACAGCATAGGTAATTCACTTAACCAAGCTCTGTGAAGGAGGGAGACACAGAAGGGTTATGAAGCTTTAATAGAGAAATGTGAATAGACCCTTGAGGAGTAACTAACAGCAGGCCTTGAAGGATCTGTCCACAATGACAAGGTGTAACCAACGGATGGAGGCAGGTTCATAATGAAGTCCACCCCCAGGTTTGACCAAGGGTGACAGGGAACGGCAGCGGGGGCAGTTTGCCAAATGGTAAGTGGCATTGAGTTTTGGACTCCTGACATCCCTGGTTGAACTTTCTGATGTCCTTGGCCATACAAGGCCACCAGAACCGTTTCTGGGGGAGCGATATGGTTTGATTGGTCCCTGGGTGGCTAGTGCCCACTAAAGAATGTGCGGGTTCAATTAGGGGTATACGCTGGGAGGTTGGGACGTAAGTGCAGTTGACAGGGCAACCTGGCAGTGCAGGCTCATTGGTGGCATCCTCGATGAGACTATTATCTAGGGACCACTGGATGGGACTGATGACAACATTAGGTGGCAAGATGGTTCCAGGAGTTTCTTGAGTTTCCTCAGGGGAGAAGAGACAGGAAAGAGCATCAGCCTTCACATTTTTTGTACCTGGACAATAGGAGATGATAAAGTCAAAGCATGTGAAGAAGAGGGCCTATCTTGCTTGTCTGGGATTGAGTCTCTTGGCCTCACAGAAATACTATAGGTGGCAGTGGTCAGTGAGTAACAGGAATGGATAACGGACCCCCTCCAGCAAATTCATACACTCCTCAAGGGCCAACTGGATGGCGAGCAGTTCACAGTAGCCAAAGTCATAATTTTGCTTTTGAAAGCTTTTTGGAGAAGAAGGTTATTGGATGGAGTTGGAAAGATTTCCCTCAGCTGTTGTAACAAGATGGCCCCACTCCTGTCGTAGATGTTGTAATGGCTTGAACGATCAGACACACAATTATTTGTTATATTTAACAAATTATATTTAAACCTCCACAACCAACAAGCAAACTGTGTGTAAAAGTGGTATGTGACAACCCACCAAACTTTTCTAGGGGTACTGTATACTGTTTTTTGCATGCTTTAGGATAGTATTATTAGATAATGTACCCTTTTCCTACTCAGTTTCATAATCATTTGAGACAGGCACAATCATGTATTTAAGTTCTCTATGTGATCACACTATCATTTATAGTGTATAGTGCTTTAACCCTCAGAGCCCGACGGCATCTTCCACGATGTCACACGGCACCTCCGATAAATATTTATTTTATTTGATGAAAGTTTTATCAATTTTCTTACCGTTTTTTCCAGCAGAAAGCTAACGAGCTAGCCATCACGGGGATGTCTTTGGTGTCTTTGTAGCCTTTACAGAAGGTTTTCTATCCAGCCTGGAACTTGTGCCTCCTTTCGGAGTTTTTCAGCAATAAATCCAAACGTTTACATCCAAGATTTATCCACTTGATGTCCATAATTTATCAATTTTCCGTCATTTTTGCCGCTAGGTCGATGCTAGCTGCCATTTTGTATATCACGTGATGCTTAGCGTGAGGTTGTTGACCAATGACAGGCTGATCCATCGTCCACGTTGGTGTGCGTCATTACGCATGAACCAAGCTCTGATATTGTGGAGAGAGAGAGATGCACGGCAAAGTAGTTTTGAGGAGAGAGAGAGAGAAACGCACGGCAAAGTTGTTTTGGCAGAGGCAGTGGCTCAGTGGTTCATGTAGGTTGTCTACAAACCGAAAGGTTGGTGGTTTGATCCCCGGTTCCACCTGACCAAGTGTCGAGGTGTCCATGAGCAAGACACCTAACCCCAGCTGCTCCCGACGAGCTGGATGGCGCCTTGCATGGCTGACACCGCCGTCGGTGTATGAATGAGTGAGTGAATGGGTGAATGTGAGGCAACATGTAAAGCGCTTTGGTGGCCATTGGGTCTGTGAAAGCGCTATATAAATGCAGTCCATTTACCATTTACCATTTGAAGGATACACAGAGAAACACAGAGAAAAATGGATCGTCAGAGAAACATGGATGCAAATCAAGCGCTGGCCTTTTTTGATGCCATGCAGGATGATGGATTTTCAGGAGAAGAGAGCTTTTTGACAGACAAGCAGACAAGGCAGGTCAAACAGGCCACCCCCTGGAAATGCAAAGCCTGTGATCTGGCCCTCTGTATGATTGCTGATAGGAACTGTTTTGAGGCCTGGCACCAGTGAATATCATGAGGCCAAAAACGCCTGGACTTTTTTTGGAAAAATGTAAATAGTTTTGGTTCATGTAGAAGTCATCATGTTTATTCCTGTGCTCCAGGACTCCAAAGACATGAACAAACTGTTTTCCAGAGGAAATTTGCTTAGCTTTTATTTATTTGTGTGTGATTTCAATAAATATTTGAGTGATTCAATTTCCGTTTTATTTTTTCATTTGTCTTTATGGTCCCATAACTTATTTTACATTCAGGTGACATCAATGCAACACAAATATGCTGAAAGTCCAATTTGTCTTGAAAAAAAAGAGGTGTGTCAATTGTCTGTGCACAACAGGGTTGATGTTTTACAAGCTTTTTTAGTGTAGCGCCCCTTTAGCGTGTCTTAGCTATTTTATTTTAGTGCGCTCCCCGAATTCCTATTTGGCGAAAGATCTCTCTTTCTGTTTTTAATTAATGCACCAATGTAAATTACTAACTTCCTATTATATGTTCTCTTTTATTCCTAATAGTAACTTTACTTAATTTATAATAACCACACAATGTCTGTATAGCTAAAATAAAATAAAATAAAATATTAACTATATGTTTCTATCTCACATGCTAATTAAAATTAACACTCAATTTAATAACCGTTTTAGTATTACACCTACTAAAATTACTATACTACCATAAGAATAGGCTAATATTACTTTGACTGGAAAGGAATAATTATGTAACTTTAACACAAATAATTACGTCCACTCCGAACCAAATTATTATATACTAAATGATATTATTTACTTTAAATATATCACTCGTATAAATATATAAAACCAAAAATATAAAAAACAATCGTCACAGTAAATAGTTATGAACAATTTACTTAAAGAAAATATAAAATATTCACAAATATACAATTAGATTCAAATAAACAAAATTCAAATAATCACAATTCTCAATCACATTAAATTCCCCAAATTAAACCAAATGAAATTTTAAATCTAATGCCGGCAAATGACTAAATGGCCATCAAAATGAATAAATGAATACGTGGCAGGCCTGTTGTGTAGCTTGAGATCGTTGAGACCTAAAACACAATGGTCGCTTCACGCCTCGGCGCAACAAACAAAATAAAACTCACGCAACAAACTGATGAGTCACCGGGTCGTCCTTCCCCTCTCCGGAACACGATGCGTCCAACGCTCAACAACCTTCCGAACCTTCACAGTCTCCTCCTCGACGATTAGCTTTTCAGGCGAAGCACTCCACACAGCAACCGAGCAGGCTACTCCCTGGCAAAGTCCTTTTAGCTCGCTCGTGGTAATTAGCCGTCCACACTTTCTCCTCGTGGTGCTGCTAACTATAACCGCAAAGTTCACGACATGAACTATCACACTGTAACTTGTATGAGAGTCTGTAACTCACTCTTCGCGCAGTATACAATGTCACTTATCACAACGAACTTTAAACTTGGTGTTTTACCAACCTTTAACTCGTATCTGTCACAGCACAATCTTCACATGTCTCCCCTTCTGGAACAAGTAGAGTGGTAGGTGTCAGTGTCAACCAGACACAAGGAAGACAGACCAGCCAACAGGCCATCACACCCCCCCCCCCCCCCATAAGAACGGGGTCCCAAAGGGAATCCCGTCATCGACATATAACTAACAACTTAATTCATAATTCAATAAAGAAAGAAAAAAAAAACTATCAGAAAGTGAATATTAAATAATAACATACATAAATCAACAAACCCCTCTTACTTGACAATGATCAGTCCTATTCCAGTTCCACAGTTCAGCACCCCCTGACCACTTCCCTAACTCAGCAACCTAGGAAGCAAATTAAGAGTATAGGAAAAGGCAAGAGGAAAGCATTAAAACCGTAGATTACGCCTGTGGAGCTCTAGACAACGCGTCTGCTACCACGTTGTCAGTCCCCTTAATGTAACGGACATCCAAGCAATACGACTGCAGGAACAGGGACCACCTGATTAATCTCTGGTTCGGACATTGTATCGAATTAAGGAAAGTTAAAGGATTGTGGTTGGTGAAGACCACAACAGGAACACAACCACCAACATAAACATCAAAATGTCTTAAAGCCATTATCAGAGCCAGAGTTTCCTTCTCAACCACTGAGTAATTCAGCTGACAAGAGTTGAACTTCCTTGAGAGGAAACTCACAGGCTTATCAATTCCAAGGTCATCCTCCTGCATCAAAACACCCCCAGCACCCACCTGACTGGCATCCACATACAACTTAAAGGGATGATCAAAACGTGGCGCCGCCAAGACAGGAGCAGTACAGAGGAGTCTTTTAACCTACAAAAAGGCGCTTTGACACACAGGAGACCACACAAACTTTTCTTTCTCTCTAAGCAAACTAGTGAGAGGCGTCCCTACAGTAGAGAAGTTCCTACAGAAGCTTCTGTAGTAACCCACAAGGCCGAGGAAACGCATTAGCTCTTTTTTAGTAGTTGGCGCTGGAAACCGCTCAATCGCTTCAACCTTTACCCCAACAGGACCTCCTCAGACACACTATCTGACCTAGAACCTTCCACACCTGATGGGGCGCAACACAGTGACGGCTGGGGTGTGCGGGAATAATAGGGCTTTAACAAATTCACATGACAAAGCTGTGTGCTTTTCCTGCGATCCGGCGTAGCAATTACATAATTTTGCTCTGTCACTTGTTTCACCATCATATAAGGTCCTGCAAACTTGGCTTGAAATGGCGACTGAATAATAGGGAACAAAGCAAGCACCTGGTCACCTGGACTAAAAACCCTCCGCTCTGTATTCCTATCATACCAGGGCTTCATTTTCACCTGTGTCAAAGTCAGCTTCTCTTTAGCCAGGTTGCCTGCAGTGTACAGACAATGTCGAAAACCATTCACAAAGTCAATTAAATTCTTAGGAGACTCTGCCTCCCTCCAACGATCGGCCAGCGCAGCCAATGGACCATGAACAGTGTGGGCAAATACAAGTTCATTTTGGCTAAACCCAAGGCTTTCTTGGGTTACCTCTCTGGCCTACAGCATTAACCATGGTAACCCCTTCTCCCAATCCCTACCCAACTCAGTGCAGTATGAACGGAGGAGTGATTTCAATGACTGATGAAAGCGTTCCATTTTCCAGAGTCCATTTTCTTACCAACAGAGAATTCTGCAGAAAATATCCACAGGCGCTGTCATCGACCTCACCTTCAGGCCTGACCTGGTCGTACAACCCTGTCAGTGAAGGATCTGATTGCTGTTCTACCACCAACTCGCTATGGGACAGAGATACAGGGAAATCGGCCAAAGGCAATGACAACAACTTTAAACATGTACTTTTACCAGTATGAAAATCAGGTTCATGCTCAGTGTTGGTACGCGCCATAGCGCGGGTTACAGCGCAGGCTGCAAATGCCTCAGGAAAATCCCATTGGCATTCATCAGGATCTTGTCTCAACCGCGGCACCGACTCGACAACCATGGGCGGAATAACATCAGGCCAAAACCGAGCACCTGCCAGATTGTTACCGAGAATCAGATCCCTCAATTGGCAACGCTGGGCGCACAGCAAGCGCGGCTTCGCCCTGAAACAAATCACAATCAATAATCACTCTATGTAATGGTACAGACAAAACATTCAAGCCCATTCCCCGAACTGGAATACAACTGCCAACTTCAGACTCTTTAGACAAAGATAGCACGCCTGCCTAAATAAAAGAATCAAATGCTCCTGTGTCCCTCAAAATATTCACCGGCACTTTTACATTACTGCCAACAATATTCACATAACCCCTTCTAACAAACGGCAAATATGCTTTCATAGCAGCTGAACACGAGCTTTTTACAGGGTAACCCGAATCTCCGGTGGTCAGATTCCCAGGCGCAGCCAAGCCTGCGCCTTTCACATGAGAACCTGGAACAAATTTTATCTTATGAGACTTAAGCATATAGCAGTCAGCCTCCCAATGACCGCGTTTATGACAATAGTTGCAACATTTATCCACTTCACGTGAACCTCCACCACCGTCGGACTGAAAAACTCCATTTGGACGAGACGAAACATCAAGCATTGTACTCATCCCAGTGCCTATATAATTTGTTGGAACCCTATGCTCAACAAATGCATGTTTATGTATCAACACAAAATCATCAGCCAGCGCAGCTGCTTCAGCCGCAGTTTTTGCTTTTTGCTCACTGATATATGTGGCAACACGTTCAGGAACTGAGTCTTTAAATTGTTCCAATATAACAAATTCACATAAACTCTCAAAATCAGTGACCTCAGCAGACGCACACCATCGTAAAAAGTAAGTCGTTAAATCCCGCACAAATTCTAGATGGCTCTGCTTTGGACCGTTTTTCCCCAGATCTAAATCTTTGTCTATAATATTCTGGAACGCGTTCATAAGCCTTCAACACGGCAGCTTTCACCTTTGCATAATCTTGACTATCTGCTGTGGTTACTGCTGAATAGGCCTCTTGAGCTCTACCAGTTAACACGCACTGAAGCATCAACGCACGAGCTGCGGCCGGCCAGTTACGCACATCTGCAACCCTTTCAAATAGCAGAAAAAAAGAATCTGGATCCCTCTCCGAAAACTTCGGCACCAGTCGCAAATTTCCCAACACGTCAAAATCAGGGCCAGGCTGCTGAGGACCTAACGCTAACTCAGGATGCACTCTAGGTCGAGATGAGACTTGATGTTCAAAATCCAAGCGTGTTTGCTCAGTTTGCTGACGCAACTTTTCCACAGCCAAATCTTTCTCGATTGCGGCGTTAACCTTATATTTATCATATTCTATTTGCAGCATAAAAAGTTCTCTCCTCTGTGCAAAACTCAATCCCTCCATTGACACAGGCACAAAAGACGAAGCAGCCGGTTTTTCTTCCACCAACATTTTCTGTTCAACCAATTTACTCTTTACGCTGGCTTTTCTTTTTTCTTTTTTAGAACTACTACTAACCTCAACTTGATAGTGGTCTGCTAACTGCAGCAACTGCTCCTTTGTGCATTGCTCAAACGCCTCATTCGACGGAAAAGCAATAAATTCCTCCACAATCGACATTATTATCAATATGCGCCAAACAGCTCAGCAAGTGTATGACTCCAGGCACACAACGGCCAAGATCTAAACAAAGCAAACTGTGTCCCTCTAGCTAACTCGGCCCCAAAAGCTACCTACCTAAACTAAAACCTAGCTCTTCATGCAGTTACCGGCGGTGGGCAATTGAGCACCAAAGCCCGATGGATAGGAAAAGCAAACAGAAACTGGCGACTCGCCCCAGACCACGGATGTGCGCCCGAGACAACTGCTCTAACCGCTTTCACCGCAACACTACAGAACCCAGCCCAGCGAAACCCAAAAGAGCAACGCCGCTACACCTAACAGGGACACCGAATGCAAAAACTGAATACTCAGTAACACAGTCATACACTCACTTACCTGAATTCTTGCACACCAAGGTCGAAAAAGCCAAAATCACCGCACAAAAAGTCTTAAAAACTGCGTCCGCTTCAAACAAAGCCAGCTTGCCGCCTCAGGATTCCAACACCTGATCGGAGCCACAAGGAATCTCCACCATCAGCTGACGTCACGTCACCTATGACGACACGCCATTCACAAAACTGAATAAAATAACAACTAAGCGATATAACGGATCAAAACCAATCGACGAGCCCCCACTTAGTCATGACCTGGCTCTAAAGCCATGACAAAAATAGAAGGATGCAGTTTTAAACTACAAAAATGAAATTTATTAACTAAACAAAAACACCAATACAACAACTAACATAACATAATACAACTATGAGGTGTGAAGATCAGTAGGGTCAGAAGAATGAAGTGCATGTTTGGATGAATGGAAGGTATGCTGTGGCGTGTTGCATGAACAAAAACAATTAATGCACGGAGAGAAGGGCTCTACTGGAACAAGTAGAGTGGTAGGTTTATGAAGGCGTGAAACACCTGGGCCCAGGTGTCCCCAATCTCACTGACAAGCTATAGCCACGCCCCCTGCAACACAGGACAAACCAGACACAAGGAAGACAGACCAGCCAACAGGTCATCACAATTAACAAAGGCCGTTCCCATTCACCTGCTCTGATGCCACTCCTAAGGCATCTTATCTGGATTTCAGCTTGCGACCAATTCATCATAATTGCTAAACATGTCCCTTGGTCAGAAAACCAAATCGCTGACTCCCTGTCTCGTTTTCTGTTTCAGAAGTTCAGGACGCTGGTTCCAGAGGCAGATCAAGTCCCAACTCCAGTTCCTCGCTGATCAGAACTGACATTCCCGTAACCCACCCGTTAAAACCCCTCCTCGACGCATCGCTCGACACCATCCTCCAAGCAGTTTCTCCCAGAACCCTCCAATCCTACCTGACCGCTTGGAGATGTTTTAAAAAGTTCCATGTCTCTTATAACATGCCGTTCCCTGATTTTTCTCTTCTTTCAATCACCTCATTTATTTCCTACCTTAATAGCGTTAAGGGCCTACAAGTCGGGTCCATCAAAGGTTACTTGAGCGGCATTCAGTTTTTCCATAAATCGATGTACGACGCTTCCTCCCCTGAGATAAACAATTCACAAACTTCCCTCCTGATCAAAGGGATTCAAAGATCCCAGCCCACCCGTCCCGACACCAGACAACCCATTACGCTAGACATTCTCACCAAATGTATTCACGCCCTCCACACAGGCTACCAGCCCCTCAATACTGCCCGTACACTCGACGCTGTGTTTATCCTAGGCTTTTTTGGATTTCTTAGATGTTCAGAACTCGCTATCACTTTCAAATTCAACCCAAAAATCCACCCCACCATATCAGACTTATCAGTACTAGATAAGTTATACCGACCAAACCAATAAAGGTAATTTCATCTACATTTTTAACCTCTCATCGCCAATCCAACCATACCAATCCATTCTGGCATATCTACAATGGAGAAGCTCTCAGGCTAAATCTCCTCTGGAACCCCTGTTCATAGATGAATCCAATACACCCGTGGCACGCTTTTGGTTCCAGAAACACATCAAATCAGTTCTCCAACAGTCAGGCATTCCAAGAATTTCTCAAGTCACTCTTTTCTTATCGGGGCAGCAACTAAAGCAGATCAAAAAGGCCTCTCCCAACAGCAGATCCAAACTCTTGGGAGATGGTCCTCAGATGCTTTCCAAAGCTATATCAGGACCAACCGGTTCAACATTAAAAAAGCCCACCAAACCCTCATTGATTAAAACCCCCTGGGTCGTCCACCTGGGGTCTCTCTCTCCTTATGTCCAGCGAGCTTTTGTCTCACAGCGGACGCAGTGAGAACTCTCCGGTGGAGCACTTAGGTTTCTATCTTCCGTCCAGCAAGCATTTGGTCTCCAGTGGACGCAGTGAGAAATTCTCGATCAAACACTCACGTTTTTCTCTTTCCTGGTTTCTCTTTTACGTCCAGCGAGCATTTGGTCTCACAGCAGACGCAGCGAGAAAATTCCCCGGGCGAGTACTCTAGTTCTTCTTTTCTGTTTTCTCTTTATTTCCAGCGAGCGTTTGGTCTCACAGTGGACGCAGCGAGAACTTTCCCGGTAGAGCTCTTACGTTTTCTCTTCCGTCCAGCGAGCATTTGGTCTCACAGCGGACGCAGTGAGAACTTTCCCGGTAGAGCACTTACGTTTTCTCTTCCGTCCAGCGAGCATTTGGTCTCACAGCGGACGCAGTGAGAAAATCTCCCGGTCAAGTACTCATGTTCCTCTTCCTGTTTTCTCTTTCTTTTCAGCGAGCATAGGTCTCACAGCGGACACCGCGAGAACTTTCCTGGTAGAGCACTTACGTTTTCTCTTCCGTCCAGCGAGCATTTGGTCTCACAGCGGACGTAGTGAGAAAATCCTCCCCCGGACAGCACGCCAAAAACGCATTAAACTTACTCCCTCTAATTGTATGTAAGTGTGAACTCGTGAAATTATGTTTTATTAAAAAAGTTCGGGAGCAGCACGCACTGATAATTAACACGAGTGGTGAGCACTCAGAAATCAACAATAAGAGGTGTATATATATTCAGCAGTCTCACCTCAATTCGTTGACAGTTTAGCGGCATCCCTCCACCACCCCTTTTCCACACTTCTAGTCCTAACCATTTACATACGGGGGGGAGTACTCTGGGATCGGGCCGAACTCCGAGCTCGAAACCCTCCCCCCGGACAGCATGCCAAATACGCATTAAACTTACTCCCTCTAATTGTATGTCAGTGTGAACTCATGAACTTCAGAGATTTCAAGAGACTGCTTCAACTGCAAAGGCATTGCAAGTATAGTACATTTACATACTAAACAGAGGTTTAGTATAAGCGGCAGAGCCCTTACTAAGAAGGTGTTTTAAACTAAGAAACTGATGGTTCCCTTTCAGTCGATAACGTCAGACGTAGTCGACGTCGACTGAATGGGGATCACGCTAGGGAGCCTATCATCTTCGAGTACTATTGAACGAGCCATTGGAATTGGCGTGCGTGATTCGCATCACACACTCCGCCCCTGCGGCGCGGGTATAAATACGGAAGTGGATGCACGCACTAGTTGCCTTTCGCTTCGGAGCCTTGCGTTTGATGTCTCTGAGAGTGCTGTTGTTTACAACGAGCGAGTGTGTCGGTGTTCTTCAGGAAGACTCTCCCAGTGCTGATGTTCTACAGCGCGAGTGCAGTGGTGATCGCGAGCTTTGAGCTCTCAACTGCTGTTTTAACAGCAACAAATTCTAAATGTTTGTGTGTGTTGACGGCTGGTTAGAGGGCGGAAAAGTGAGTGCTTCACTGTTTCAATTCACTGTTCAGTGTTGCCGCGGTCATTCCCCTGTGTGCTCCGGCACTGGTGACGGTCCAATCTTCTGAAAGAGCAACACGGGTGCGTTTGCGTCTTTTTCAAGATGTCATTCCTCCTGTGCGTTTCTGGATGCGGTCGTTCCCTTTTCCTCTCTGACGGTCACAATTGTTGCACCACGTGTTTGAGCTATGTATTTATATGTATATAAATATGTGTATATATATATTTATATGTTCGGCATGCTGAGGCAGCTTTTGTGGACAGCTCATGTTCTCATTGCGGGAATATGACTGTTGCGGTGTTGAGATCGAGACTTGCCTTCATCCGCGAAGTGCGAGTCCCCATTACCATGCCCCACCCCCATGTGCTGTGTGGGATTGGTGATCGGAGGATAGTGATGGATGTCTCGCCCGGTAACCATTCCCTGTGGGCTCCTCACTCCTCCATCACACCACAGCCGATGGAATTCCTGTTGAGCATGCTGGTCCCTCTGTAATGGACCGATCAGCTGTTTCAATGGGGGTTCCCCCTGAGGATAAGATGTCGATAGCAGCATCGGAGGGTGAGCTGGCCTCTGGAAATGATGACTTGACTGTGTTATCTCCCTCTGGAAGTGTAACATTGCCCAAGCCAGATCCAGAAATGTCAGCTATGCTGAAACGGGCCGCCGAGGCTGCCGGGCTCGAGTGGAAACTCCACCGTGTCCCGTTCAGTCTCGGTTGGAGGATTAGTATCTCGGGGCGGGCCGCGCTGGTTCTCAGCTCGCCGCCCCAGTGCTTTTCTTTTCCGAAATGCATGGAGAGCTTATCAGGTGGTGAATGGCACCTTTCTCTGCCAGAAACTGCCTGAATAGCTTTTCCCCCTCACTACCCTTGATTGAGTTACGGTGAAGGGTTGCGAGGTGTCCCTCCATTGGAGCGGTCTGTCATGACATGTGTCTGGTGGCCGCTGCCTTTTATGGGAATCCTCGTTCCCCCCTAAGGCCTGTGAATTCTCGTCCGTTCCGACGGGCAGAGTTTACAAAGCCTCGGGGCAAGCCGCTTCCTTTTTGCGTGCCATGAAAAAAAAATTAAAAAAATACCCATGGCATGCACGAGGGTAGCCCAGACCGTGCGCTCATAGGTGAGCACCGCACCGCATCCGACCTCGCCCTCCGGGGCATGAGTGTCGTGGCGTGTGCGATCGGTCTGGCGATGTCCACCTTAGTGGTCCAGGAATGCCATTGTTGGCTCAGCCTGGTTGATATGGCGGTTGCGGACAAGGTTCGGCTCCTGGTCTCCCCAATTTCCCAGGTTGGGCTGGTCGGCGACGCGGCGGAGAGCTGCTCCCAACAGTTCTCTGCCGCACGAGCGCAGACGGAGGTAATCCGGCACATCCCCGGCACATCCTGCCCCGGCGGCCCGCTGCTGCCTCCACCCCGCCGCCGGTGGCAGTTCCTCCGCCTGCTCGTCGCAGAGGGCGTTCCCCGGCCGCCGCCTCCGCAGGGCCTCCGCAGCAGCCTCCACCCAGGCCTCAGCATGGAGCCGGTCGTAGGAGAGACGCCCAGCCCGCTCCAGGCGCTGCCAAGCCAGGTGGCAAGCGACAGCGAAAGCATTCCGGAGCGGGCCGCCCAGGAATGGATGAGGATGCTTTTGGAGTTGGCAATCACTCCCTCCCCCCGGGTGAGGGCCGGGTGGAGTCTTTGTTTGTGTGTGTGTCTGTTCCGCCGCTGGCTCCTTAAAAAAAAAAAAAAAAAAAAGCGGAGCAAGCGGTACCCAAACTCCAAATAAGAGAAATTCATCAGTTCCTGGGTCCCAAGAGGGTCAGTCTGGCGGGTGTGACCCTGTATAGCCTTACACCCCTCAGCTCCCCCTTGGTCGCCAGCAGGCAGCTTGGTGCGTTCGAGGACCTGGTCATCCGCCTTCTCACGCGCCTCCTGCCGCTAGTGGAGACAGGTAAGTGTTGCACAGCACACTAACACCACTCTCTCTACTTTGCTGCCCCACCTCAGGCTCGGCTATCCCGCTCAAGTCAGTGATAATCATCACATTAGGTGTTGAGCAGACGTGCTCCTGAAAATCCAGTGATATTCATCACACCTAGTGTTGAGCAGTGCTCCTGACTTGTGCGTGCTTATCTTATCCTGCTGGCGAAGGATTTGATATAGCCGCTCCTAGCCGGTATGAAGGCCAGTTGTAAACTCGTTCTTCGTGCTACTAGGTGGTGGGTCGTGACCATCTTGGCCCAAGATTGGTCTGCAGCTCCAACCTGAAAGACATGTGCTTTAGATCTCTACCTTCTGCGCCGCAGGCCATCCTGTGTGTTGCGTGTGAGGGTTGAAGTTTCAGTACAGAGTCCTTCCCTTCGAGTGCTCCAGAGCCCGTTGGGTCTTCAGGTCAACTGGGAGAGAGTAATCTCGCCCACGGGCTGAGTATCTCTTTTTCAATTTTTGGAGATGGACTCTATGGGCTCTCTTCAATGAGAGTGTGTTCAGCTGGTGTTGAAGTGAGAAAGGGTCCCACTGAAAGAATTTAGAGGCTCCTGGGGCATATGGTAGATGCAGCCATTGGCTTCCTTCATATATGACCGCTTCAGCGCTAGCTTCATGATCGAGTCCCGAGGTGACCGTGGCAGAGCAGCTCACCCTGTGTGACTATAGTCATCCCGGTCTGCTGCCAAACCCTCTTCAATTGAGGGGCCATGTATAAAGGGCGTGTTTTAACGGGGGCCTGGGCAACCCTCGACTACACGGGCATTCATGCTTCGAGTTGTTAGACATTGCGACCGTTGCCCAAGCTTCCCTTGCATGTCACAACTCACCCGTCACCTCCTCCTTGGAGTCAGAAGCTTCTGAGGATGCTTTGTTCCACTCTTCCCGCTTTACTCAATCGTGCCTGGTTGATATGGCGAAATGATGTTGAAATGATGTTGCCTCTGTGTTTAAACGACGCTCATCGTGATGCAGAAGTATGGAGAAGCACGTCCTGATCGTCAGGTTCCTGAGGAGCAAGGTAATGTAAATCCTTGCGTCCCTCTTTATCCTCTTGGGCCTTATCTCTGGTGCAACTGCACTACAGAGACCACCCCTGAGCCACTGCAGACAGTGAGTTAAAAATTCTGTTAAATCAGTTCTCCTGCTCGCATGGTCTCTACTAGAGGGTAGGGACTTGCTCGCTTTCGGTCAACGTATTGTGCCTGGAGTTCGGGCCGGCTAACTCTCACAAGCTGAGACCCCGGCTTGGATTGTGCCCAAGGTTCCTACCTCTCCCGTAATAGGATCAGGTGGTGAGCCTGCAAGCGCTGCCCGGAGGAGGCAGACCCAGCCCTGGCTTCTCTGTCCGTCCGCTTCATAGCGGTTAGACGTGTACAGAACGCAGCCTTAGACCTCAGACCAGCTCTTATCTGTTAGGAATCAGCAGAGAGGGAAGGCTGTTTCCAAGCAAAGTGGCCCACGGATGTGGTTGCCTTATTTTCGGTGAAAGATTCCGAGATGCTCATGTCCGATTAGGTGCTGAGCTCCTCTATGATGAGTATTTTGCTCCGCCTGGGCGTTGACAGAGTGCTTTGCTGACAGATTTAGAGTTGGGGGCTGGGCGACACCTATTGAACCGCTGCTTCCCGTGGGCTCCCTTCTCATGAAGCCAGTTTCACCGTGAGCCCGGTTCAAGTGTCCGCTTGCTGCGCCATTCCCCTCTTATGGACTGGATACGTGCGCTTCTACTCCAGTTGAGTTCCCTTAAGCCGAACCCTGTTGAGTTCCTCCATACCCCTCCGACGCCGGACGTGCGGAACGTCTGGTGTCAGGCCTACCACTTGTAAGCAGTGTGGAACCTGTGTTAGGCTGGGTCCATATGTTGCGGTCCCTACGGTGATCCCATATGTGTATTCTTCCATGATACGGCTCCCTACGGCGAGCCCATGTCTTCCCTCGGCAGAGTGTCTCTGCCATCACTGTCCGGTGAGTCTCCCCCGTCTTAGGCTGGAACCACCCCAGTGACATTCCATATGTGACGTCCCTGGCCTAAGCCCTGTCCTTCCCCGCCTTAGAATTGCGGGGGCATCAGGGGGCTTTTGTCTAGGCACTGGAAGGTGGCAGCTTTAGTGGCGTTTTCAAAGGTTATCCCCATTCAGTCGATGTCGACTACGTCTGACGTTATCGACTGAAAGGGAACGTCCTGGTTGCGTATGCAACTCACCGTTCCCTGAAGGAGGGAACGGAGGACGTAGTCCCCTTGCCACTACCGCTGGACCACCGCTGACTCCGGGTTACGCTCAGCTCCTCAGCGAAAAAGCAACTAGTGCGTGCATCCACTTCCGTTTTTATACCCGTGCCGCGGGGGCGGAGTGTGTGATGCGAATCACGCACGCCAATTCCATTGGTTCGTTCAATAGTACTCGAAGATGATAGGCTCCCTAGCGTGAGCCCCATTCAGGCGACGTCAACTACGTCCTCCGTTCCCTCCTTCAGGGAACGGTGGGTTGCATACGCAACCAGGACGTTCTTTCAGGTGGTTAAATTAATCTTCATTCCCCTGTTCGGTTTCACTTTCATTCCCCTGTTCTGTTTCACTTTCACTTTCACTTTTTCATCTCCCATGTATGTATGACTTGTGTGTATTTGTTATTTTAGATCAATTATGTGTCCGCGATTTAGTTAATAAAACTTTGTGTACAATACATATAAGTTCCCTGGTTCTGATTCTGCCTGCAGATTAATGTCAATTAAACTTTTCCTGATCTTGTTACATGCTCTAAGCGCTGTACATGCACAGAAAGAATATTTTTTTCTTTGGGCATGAAAAATATTCTTCCAGAGAGTTGATAAACAATCAAAACCAAGTGTTCACTTGATGGAAGGTTGGTTGACTGTAATATTAAATCTGTTAATAACTATTAAATATTAATTCGATTAACTGAACCAAATATTTATAATTTATTATAACAAGTTATGATTAATTATTAACATTTCCCCTTTAAGCTAATTCGCAACAATGTATCCACTTTAACCACAAAGGGTTTGTCTCGATCAGGATGGTGAAGGCACATTTCAGTTATTGGAAGCTATGGGTTGCGTCATGCGACCAGGTCAGAGACTTGGGCTTGGCCGTCAAAAGAGAGGATAAGGTAGCTGTGATGGAGATCCTGTTCTTGATAAAATGGCGGAAGAAGTCGGCAAAACTCATTTAGAGTTGGACCTCTAAAATGATGGTTGGAATGAACCAGGATAGCACTGCTTTCACCTTCCCCTCATCCATCTTAATACCTTCAGCACTGATGTGACATCCGAGGAACTGGGTGGAGGCATGGTGGAATGTGCACTTCTCCACATTGAGATACAGGTGAAATTGCCAAAGCTTGTCCAGGACCAGCACAAAATGGCGGCTGGGATGAGTGAAGTGGATAATGAAATTTGATGGTGATCTTATTGAGGGACCAGTAATTGATGCAGGGCCACAAGCCTCCATCCTTCTTTGTCACAAAAAACAAGCTGGAAGCTGCAGGGGAAGTGGATGGATGGATGTATGCTTGCTGGAGGGCCTTTTCCACATACTCTGGGCCAGACTGGGAAGCAGTCAGGAAAGCACTGGGAGGCCCACTTAAAGATGTTGCCATTCAACCAGGACAGGATGGGATTATGTTCCATGAGCGCCCTAAGATGACATCGACTGTTGACTTTTCTAGAACAGGGAAGACAATGTTCTTAGTAGGAAGGAAGCCCACATGCAGGTGGATGGGACACGTAAAATAACGGACACTGCCATGGCTGAGGGGTTTTTCTATTATGGAGTGAACTTTGAAGCAGGATTCGCTGAGGCTTTTTTTTTTAGGTTGCTGGTTCATTCCACCCACTGGATACTGCTAGGGTACAAATCTTCAGAGCATAGTTAGTTATTGAGTTTTTTTCCCGATGTAACTTATACAGTTGGCTTTTATCGTAGAGTGAACAGTTAAACCTTCAATATACATAGATGGCGAGAGAAAAGTCCTGTTGTTTCCATGCTCTGTTGGGAATTGGGGCTCAAAAGTTTGGCTCATGCATGCAGCGACTCAGTTCATGGATCTGTAGTGTGGCCTTTTTAATCAGGCTGTTGAGATTGCAATCAGGTGGTTCATTGTTGTTTCCTCTGCCTCTAGACGTGCATAATTGTGGTTGCCAGGGGCAACGCTGATACTGGCATGGACAACTCTTCACACTGTGTAGATTGGTTGTGAAGGAGAGCTGGTGTGACAGAGGTGTCTGGTGCAAAAGTGTTTTCTGGTGTGGTGAATGCACGGCAGAGGGAGACCACAAGATCTTTGAATGGGTCTGGTCCCACTGGGCTCATGTGTGCTCTGGCCTTCTGTCAGGATATACCAGACTCAGAGACAGTTAGTTAAACCCAAATGTGGGTGTTTATTGACACAATGGCAGAGGAATCAATGCAGGCAAGTAAATGAGAGATAGACAGTTCAATGATGAGATAAGGGATAAATAACAATGCTCTCTTTCCTTTACCAGGTATTGGATGATCAGCACACAGCAGATCAGTTGAGACGTTAACACACACACACACACACACACACACACACACACACACACACACACACACACACACACACACACACACACAGTGAGTATAAGGGCAAGTAATACAAAACACAGAGGTTACCAGGGGATCGCTTGAGTTAACAAAGGAGATCGCTGGAGACTTAAGAGCCAACCACCAAGGTAAGTAGAGCAGGTAAAGAGTTTGTTTCCTAGATGTAGGCCAGATGTTGAGTGACTGTTAGTTTGTGCTTATATGAAGATGGGTAACTGTGGTGCGGATGATGGTCAGCACCTGCATGGGTTCATCTTGTGTGTGTGTGTGTGTGTGTGTGTGTGTGTGTGTGTGTGTGCGTGCAGCATGCAACAAAACATCTTACCAGTTTTTTCATGGATATTTTTAATATAATAAAAAGAGATTTGGTTGAATTTGAAGAAGTCCTGCATCTCTAATAATTTTCACATTATACTAGAAATATTATATAGAATATTATACTATAATAGAAAAATGACATACTTGGGACAGATGATGTCTCAAACCCGCTCCTCTATTCAATGAGGCACGTCCCATCTTCACATGAATCTCCTCATTTACATCTCGTTCAAACCACCTGTCTTCTCTGTACAGAATCCTAACCTCATGGTCAGCTGTGTTTCTTTTGTTGTAGGTGCATGTAAACTGCTGAGTCCTGCCCCAAAGAACTAGCTTGTCTATGCTGAGCCATGCGTCAATAAAGTGGCTGTTTTGTTTCCCCTATATACCTTGAATTACACCTCTGGTGTTTAGGAATCCGGTCCTTTGGATGAACCAAACGCTGTCTCAGTGTAGTCATTGGTTTAAAATACACAGGAATGGTATGCTTGGAGAAAATCCTTCTGAACTTCTTAGAAACTCCAGCCACATACATGTTTTTGTCTACCAAACATACTACATTGTTGTCAACTTGTTCTTATGTAGTCCAGTGACTCTTAATAAAGAGTTTGTATGAACATTTTATTACCTGGATGTTTTAGACATCCTGAATCTACATAAAATGTAAGTAATTTAGTATTTTGTTATGCATATAACACTTATTTATAGATACATATAGTAGATGGATAGATGCCATTGGGAAAAATTACAAAATATGTTCAATACAACAACAAGATAATGAAAAAAAAAGAGCCCCAAAAAAAATAAAAAAAAATTCCAGCGATTATTGGGAAAAGATGCTTTAAAGACATAGTAATTACTACCCTCTCACACAAGGTCTATAATCAAGTTTAAGCCTTCTCTGCCAGTCTTCAGAGGGAGGAAACTGATGAAGGTCAACAGTTTAGCAGTTTATACAAAGGTTCACCTAGACTGAAAAAGCATTATTTGTAAGAAGCCCAGCTATTTCAACCAGAGTGACTGTGAGAGCATAAACACACTTTCCTAAAGTCAAGTCAAGTCAAGTCACCTTCATTTATATAGTGCTTCTAACAATATGGACTGTTTCAAAGCAGCTTTACAGTGATAATAGGAAATTAAAGTAACAGAGATTGTTTTGGCTTTACAGCAGCTCTAGAATAAAGTTATTGTCCAGCTAAAGTTAGTTTTGATTGATTCACTTCCATCGCAGCGATCATTAGTTATTAACTTAGCCGCTAACACGACACCGTTCTAACAGAAAACCTTTAATGCGATCCGGCCACTCATTTGGATAAAACAGTGCCTGGTGGCTCTGAGAATTTTTTATAGCTACCGCGTAGCCACGTGAATCGGAATTATCCCGACAACGTTTTATCAGTACAGAGGTAAAGGGAAGGAGGCCATCACAAGGGAGAGACTAGTTGACACTTCAGGACTGCGTTGTCGTCGTGTCCAGGCGCAGGTCCTGTCACGGAATGGTAGACAAGAGACGTGGATTCAGATGCAGAGATTTAATAACAAAACAAACAGGGTAGGTACAAACTTCAGGGATCAGACATCACAGGAGGAACACGAAGACACGTAACATGTACAACGAACGAGCACAGGACAGCAAACACAGGAAGACTAAATAGGAAGGCAAATAAGGTGGGTAACGAGGATAACAGGTGGGACAAATAAATCAATAATCAGATAACAAGGGGGAGGGACCAGACAATAACAAGAGCACATGGCCCAACATAACAAAACACTCATGTGCATAACCAAGACAGGACAGACATGTGACAGGTCCTTCATCAAATCCGGATACGGCCTGGATCCGGCGGACTGCGGTAAACCTCGGGATAAACAGAGAGACTAATATTAGCGTAGACGCCATCCTTCTTATGATGTACAAAGTACATCAGGATTTATGCAAAGTGTTCCCGTTTCCGGCTGATCTAAACTATGCAGCCTAACATTGAATTATAGAAGTCTATAATGTGTTATTTGTAAGAGATGTGTTTTTAGTCTAGATTTGAACTGACAGACTGTGTCTGCTTCCCGGTCAATGTTAGGAAGATTGTTCCAAAGTTTTGGTGCTAAATAGGAAAAGGATCTACCGCCAGCAGTCAATTTTGATATTCTAGGTATTATCAACTGACCGGAATTTTAAGATCGCAATAGATGTGAAGGACTATAATGCGTTAAGAGCTCTCTCAAGTACTGGGGAGCTAAACCATTAAGTGCTTTGTAAGTAATCAGCAATATTTAAAAATTTATACGATGTTTAATAGGGAGCCAATGCAGTGTTGACAGAACAACACTGGTTACTGGTTCTGGTATGAGCTATAGCGGCTGCGTTTTGGACCAGCTGTAGTTTATGTATTAAACGTGCAGGGCAACCACCCAGTAGAGCATTACAATAATCTAGCCTTGATGTCATGAACGCATGAACTAATTGTTCTGCATTTTTTCTGCATTGAGAGCATATGACGTAATTGAGATTTTTAAGAATTAATAAAAAAAAAAAAATACATTTATATTTTTAAAAATATAATCTCTAATTGATCAAACTCTGTTGTAGGATGATAGTATTGTAAGTGCTTTTATAGAAAGGGTATATAATAGGGCTTGAAACTCTTAAAATATTAATACATATTAAAGTTTAAGATAGTTTTTCGGTAACACTTTAGTTTCTACTGCATAACTAATAAGGAATTATTGAAGAACTAATAGGTAATTATTCATTAACTACTTCTTCACTACTGTTAATGTGTTAACTAATCAGTATGTAATAGAATTGTATGATTGTGTTAAGTAACAGTTAGTCAATCAATAACTAATAAATTCTGTCATACCTCCTGAAGAACTACTATTAATTATCTACTAATTAAGGTTCAAGAAAAATAACTAAGAAGTAACTAATGAACAGTCATACAAAACTACATTAAGTTGTGACCTTTCTTATTTACTAATGTTATTAATAGACGTAGTATTATGAAAATACAATTTTAACAAATACATAGCAATGTTAAAGAGGTTTTTGCCGGAGTGGTTTTGTCAGTGTGTTCTGAAAGAAATCAACTTTAGAAAGGAACCCCATTCAATATTTTATATGCAGTCTGTTTTCCTCAACATAGAATGCCATTGAGTAAATTCATGTATTTGAGGCAACGACTGAGGGAAACTTAAAGTCTAGGGAACTTATTAGTAATTAATAAATAATTATCAAATAATTATCCAGTGAAAATAGAGGGAACTTATTAGTAATTAATAAAGAATTATTATATAATTCTTCACAAATTACTTAGAACCTGAAACAGTATTCTAATATGAAAATATAGAGAACCCATCAGTAATTAATAAAGAATTATCAAATACTTATCCAGGAATTAGGCTGCTTATAACCTGAAACAGTATTCTAAAGTGAGAATATAGGGAACGTATTAGTAATTAATAAATAATTATTTGATCATTCTTCAGGAATTACTTAGAACCTGAAACAGTATTCTAAAATGAAAATATAGGGAACCCATTAGTAATTAATAAAAAATTACCACATACTTCTGACTCAAATCAAACTTACTGTAAAAAAAACACTATTAACGTAATCATCTAAACCTTTGTAAAATACATGACAATGACTCGTTTAGGCTACATGATCTTCCTTTAATTCAGATGAGAACATTTCTTAGTACAGCATATTATTTCGTTGTACAATGTACAATACTGCTTACATTTAAACTCGTTTAACAAACATTTGTTATCAAAAAATCAAAAGTTAAACCTTTAAAAGCAATTCAAGTGTAATCAACCGGTCTCTGTTCTCCCGTTTCCACGGTAGTGGTGCTGGATCTCTTGCCCGGAACTTGGCTCGTGTTCGCCGGGAAAATTGTTTAACTTCAGACCGCCACACTGCATTTCACTCATAGCCGAAAGATGCTCTGACTGTCTCCACAACCTGCCCATTGACAAACAGTGCACAGCTCTGAGAACATCTGATGTAAATAGATTTAGTATCTTTAGAAATAAAATAATTTGTTTTATGCAAGGGATCCGGCGTTTCCATCACACAAAAAAGATCGACTCGTTAGCTAGGTAGGCTAACTGACATCGCGTCCTTGTATGTTACCTTGCATAAAATAAAATGATTTACAGCACAGTAATGATTTTATAGATTAAATAAAATGTACACAAACCTGTATTTTGCCAAAGAAATGCACCAAATCGGCGGCGCTAATAACACTCCAGAAGAGGATGCAAATGCCCGCGCTCTTGCATCACCAAATCACTGTAAAATGTAGGCTACCGCGATATTGCCAGAACTTGCCAGAATGGTGCAGAATAAGGCTATGTTTACACGGAAACGATCTGAAGAGAAAACGCAAAAGTGGCGTTGCGTTATCACTTTTTATTCTGCGTTTAGATGAGCATTATGGGGGGAAATCTGCGTGCATATGGTGACGCAAAAGTGTGTGAAATTCGATGTAGTATGCACTCCAGACGGCTAGGTGGCAATGTGAAGCACTGCCACACAACAACACCAAGTCTGCGCGCCTGCGTACAACCTTCCTTCTACTTCTCTCCCTAGTAGCGTGGAATCAAAACATGGTGAAGCGAACAGCAAAAAGACTCTTGTACGTTTATCAGAGCTGCTAGAGCAACTTGAAGGTCCGACGTATGGAAATAATCTGACATGTTGGTTGTTATTTTCCTGTACTGGCGCATGCCTGTGACGTAAACACATACGCGACGAGAGCCACCGTGAGCAGATTTGCGTTTTTACCCTTTAGACGGGAACGCGACGGTGGAGCGTTTTTAAGATTTTCACTCTGGAGGGTGGTTTCACTTTTTTGCGTTTTTAAGCCCCAAAAACACCATCGCCGTGTAAACCAAATGCACATCTGATAAAATATTTGTACGTTTTCACTCGCGAGAATTCACGAGCATGGTGTAAACAGGGCCTTAGTTTAAAATGTATAAGAACTAAGTATAATAAGGTGTAATGTACATTATAAGTTTTGCTAATGGAATAAAAAGTATGCTTATTTGCAGATCAATATAGTCAAGTCAAGTCAAGTCAAATATATTTATATAGCGCTTTTCACAATACAGATTGTATCAAAGCTGCTTCACAGTATCAATCAAAACAACTTAACAATGTTTGTTTATTACTGGAAAAATCTGTAAGACATCCAAGTTTGGTAGAGCTGATCAATGGTATGATTGGTTAATTAATTTGAATATCCCCAACTGAGCAAGCCAAAGGCAACAGTGGCAAGGAACCGAAAAACTCCATCCAGTGACCTAATGGTGTCCTAAAACTCCATCAGATTACCCAATGGAGAAAAAAAACCTTGGGAGAACCCAGGCTCAGTCAGGGGCCAGTTCTCCTCTGGCGTTTATGAACTAGAGGCCGAATTTACAGTAACTGTAAGATAAAAAATTTATATGAATGCCTGGCTAAATATATGTGTCTTCAGTCTAGTTTTAAACTGGGAGAGCGAGTCTGAGCAACGAACAATATCAGGAAGGCTATTCCAGAGCTTCGGAGCTAAATGTGAAAATGCTCTGCCTCCTTTGGTGGATCTGGATATCCTAGGAATGACCAGAAGCCTCTAATTTAGTGATCTTAAAGAGCGCAATGGATTGTAAGGCGATAGAAGATCCGTTAAATAGACTGGAGCTAAACCATTTAGAGCTTTATAAGTCAAAAGCAATATCTTGTAATTAATACGGAACTTTATAGGTAACCAATGAAGTGATGATAAAATCTGTGTTATATGATCATATTTTCTTGACCTAGTAAGAACTCTAGGGGCTGCATTTTGGACTAACTGTAGCTTGTTTATTGAAGATGCAGGACAACCAGCTAATAAAGCATTACAGTAATCTAGTCTCGAGGTCATGAATGCATGAACTAACTTTTCTGCATCAGAGACTGATAGCATATTACGTAGTTTAGCAATGTTTCTAAGGTGGAAAAAGGCTGTTTTTGTAACATATGAAATATGCTTTTCAAAAGACAGGTTGCAGTCTAATGTAACACCCAGGTCTTTTACTGTAGCAGATAAAGTAACAGGGCATCCTACTATGTTAAAGTCATGCTGTGAAAGGTTTTGTGGACGGTTTTTAGAACCGATAAGTATTACCTCTGTCTTGTCTGGATTTAATAAAAGAAAATTACGCGTCATCCAATCTTTTATATCTTTAACACAATCTGTCAATTTGGATAATTTAGCGTATTCATCTGACCGTGATGAAATATATATTTGAGTGTCATCAGCATAACAATGGAAACTAATTCCATGTTTCCTTAGAATATTACCAAGTGGCAGCATATATATTGAGAATAATAAAGGGCCTAACACAGATCCCTGCGGCACTCCATAGTTTGCCGAAGTTATGATCGATTTTTCTCCATTCAAGTAGACGAAATGGTAGCGGTCAGATAAGTATGACCTGAACCAGCTTAATGCTTGTCCTTGAACACCAGTGTAATTTTGTAGTCGATCTAAGAGTATTGTGTGATCTATAGTATCGAACGCAGCACTAAGATCAAGTGAAACTAGTACTGAGATACAGCCTTGGTCCGAAGTTAAAAGTAAATCATTTGTGATTCTAACAAGCGCAGTTTCAGTGCTATGATGTGGCCTGAATCCAGACCGAAACTTTTCATAGATGTCGTTTTCTTGCAAGAAAGAGCCGAGTTGAGCAGACACAACTTTTTCTAATATTTTTGACATGAATGGAAGATTCGAAATGGGTCTGTAATTTGCTAGGTTATTTGGATCTAATTGTGGTTTCTTAATAAGAGGTTTTATAACTGCCAGCTTGAACGTTCTTGGAACATGACCTAAAGATAAAGATGAGTTGATAATATTGAGAAGAGGCTCTTCCACTATAGGTAACACTTCTTTCAGTAGTTCAGTTGGTATAGGATCTAATAAACATGTTGCTGTTTTAGATGAAGTGATAAGTTTATTTAACTCTTTTTGTTCTATGGTTGTAAAGCATTGTAATTGTTTTTGCGGGGTGATAATTGCGGCGGAATTATAAGGCGCGAGCAAAGATTGAACGTTTACGATTTTGATTCTGATGCTTTCAATTTTCTCGGTGAAGAAGTTCTAGAAAACATTACTACTAAACTGTAACGAGGTATTTTGTTCAGACGACGTCTGTTTATTTGTTAGTCTAGCCACGGTATTAAATAAAAACCTTGGATTATTTCGGTTGTTTTCTATTAATTTGCTGAGGTGCTCAGCCCTGGCCATTTTAAGGGCCTTTTTATAACGTGACATACTGTCTTTCCACGCGATTCTAAAGACTACTAAATTAGTTTTTTTTTCATTTACACTCTAAATTACGGGTTTCTCTCTTTAAAACATACGTAGTATTATTGTACCATGGTGCTATACTTTTTTCTCTGACCTTTTTTAATCTAATGGGTCCAACAATATCCAATGTTCTAGAGAGAATGGTGCTCATAGTGCTAGTTAGTTCGTCTAGTTCATCTGTTTGTTTGGGTTCAGGCAGCAGCTGAGACAGATCAGATAAGCTTTTTGAGAAATGATCTATGGTGGATGGACGAATTGTTCTACCTGGTCGATAACGTGGCACAGCATGACATATTACAGCAGTCCGTAATATGCAAGTTACCATGTAATGGTCAGTGACATCATCACTTTGTGGAATGATATCTATATCGGTTGGATCGGTTCCATATGATATAATTAAATCGAGTGTATGATTAAGACGATGAGTTGGTCCGGTGACGTTTTGCTTGACCCCGAAGGAGTTTAATAAATCTGTAAACGCAGCCCCTAACGCATCATTTAAATTATCTACGTGTATGTTAAAATCTCCAACAATTAATGCTTTATCGACGTTGACCAAAAGATCTGATAGAAAGTCAGCAAACTCCTTTAGGAAATTGGCGTAAGGCCCTGGAGGTCTATATACGGTAGCCAATGCTAGAGATAATAAGGATTTTTTTTTACATCTAAGAGCGTAACATTTAGCACTTCAAACGAATTAAACCTATGACGAGTTTTCTGAGCAACATTGAGGATATCTCTGTAGATTGTTGCAACACCGCCGCCACGACCGATCAGACGGGGCTCATGCTTATAACAGTATCCTGGCGGAGTAGACTCATTTAGACCGAAATAATCATTTTGTTTAAGCCAGGTTTCAGTAAGGCACAGAACATCGAAATTATCTGTGACCATTTCATTTACAATAACAGCCTTTGGTGTGAGCGATCTAATGTTTAGAAGACCTAGCTTTAGAAATTGTTTTTGTTCACTAATAGCGAGATTTTTTGTTTTAATAACAATTCGATTTTTTCTAGATCCCGCAGTAGATTTATTATTTGATCTTAGTAAACGAGGAATAGACACAGTTTCTATGCAATGTTCTACACTAGTATTAATATCAATTAAATTGGTGCAGTAGAGACTGTGATTTGGATTTTTGGTTACTAGTCAAGCGGTATTTAACATCTTGGAGATGTTATCCGACAGAAGATCTGCCCCGATTCTACTTGGGTGTAAGCCATCAGCGCGGAAGAGCCTTGGTCGCTCCCAAAACAGATTCCAATTATTTACAAAGAGCAGTTTCTGCTCATTGCACCATGACAATAACCATTCATTTAGCGCGAATAATCTACTGAACTTTTCATGCCCTCGTCGGTACGTAGGAAGCGGTCCAGACACAATAATCGATGTTTCAGGCGATGTGCTGCGTACCGTATCGATAAGGCTCCTGAAGTCTTTCTTCAGAACCTCCGTCTGTCGCAGCCTAATGTCGTTAGCTCCCGCGTGCAGCATAACAGCTCCGACGCGCTCGTCACGTTCAAGATCTCAGTTACCCGCGCAGTGATATCGAGAACACGAGCACCAGGAAAGCAGTGACTGTGCACCTTTTACCCAATGTAGCGTGGACGTGTCGGACGGTGGAATCGCCGATGATCACAGCATCGCGTTCCATTTCACGAAGAGGGGAGAAGCGGTTCTGAGTGGAGATCTCGAAAACCGGGAGGGGCGAAAAAATTCTTGTCCTGGCTCGCGGCTTCCGCGGAATCACCCAGGCTTCGTGGTGGTGTGTTGGAGCCGGAGTGAATGAAACCATGGCTGATCGTGACCTGGACGCTCGGGACCAATGCTGAGAAATGCACGGAGTAGACGAGGTCGGCGCCAGCGGGTTACTAACGTTAATCACTGATCCGTGTGCATCAGCGCGTGATGTTTCAAGAGCTAAACGCCGGTCTCTCAACTCAGCTTGTCTCTCTAGAAGGTCACGGATCTGGTTTTCTACAGCTTCTAATTCAGACTGCACCGCGAGCAAATCAGATTTGTTCTCATCTGCACCAAAAGGTAGATAACATACACCTGACATATTCGCCATTTTAACAGATGGACAGTAAGTTAGCAATGATGCAACCAGTGATGCTATTAATATTTATACTAATTTATGACTCAAGTCTTGGGTAAAAATGTTCGTTTGTAAGTGAGTGTAAAGAAGACTCGCTCAGCCGTGACCCATAGGTGTAAAAGAACTGGTGTTGGGTAACGGCTTGAGACGCGTCTGCTCAACAGTCCTATTTGTAATTATGAGTAATTATGAGTTAAACGATGGTTCAAAACAGAATAAAAGAAAGAAATACGGAAAAACAGAAAGAAATACGAACCTAATACGAGGCTTAGACAGCCGCGACGCAAACAAACAAACTCACAACAGGCAACGAAGCTGACAAAAGCAGTCGATCATATAGTGCAGACATATAGCCTATATGTCTGCACTTATCCTCTTTATTAGTGCTGAAGAATGACTAAAACTGGCTAGAAAAAAAACAAATAAACATTGATCAGTGCTTTTTACTTTTTAAGTACTTTAAAAATGAATTACCTTTGCAAGGTAATTATAAAAAATGAATAGGCCTAATTATAATTTTACTAGGCTAATATTTATTGGGGTATCTGTACTTTTACTCAAGTACTTTATTTGTGTACTTCATCCACCACTCCACTGCTAAAAAAAAAAAAAAACGGATTACTGTAGTGACTACTGTGTATGACTGTTCATTAGTAGTTACTTCATAGTTATTTTTCTTGAACCCTATAATTAATAGTAGTTCTTCAGGAGGTATGACAGAATTCATTAGTTATTGATTAACTAACTGATACTTAACACAATCATAAAATTATATCACATACTGATTAGTTAACACACCTTCCTTAGAAGTTAACAGTAGTGAATAAAGAAGTGTTAATAAAGAATTACCTATTAGTTCTTCAGTAATTCCTTATTAGTTATGCAGTAAGTAAGAAACAGTATTCTAAAGTGTTACCTCATTTTTCTAGCAGTAAACATTAAAATTAAACACACACAAAACACATTTATTTTACTATAACCATGGAGAAAAATGTGGTTGAATTGGTCTCACTTTATATTAAGTAGCTTTAAGTATTATGTAGTTACATTGAAAAATATGTACAATGTACTTATAGTTATCATGTTGTATTGTAAAACACTTTTGCTGCTATTCAGGTGTGATACGGGTAAGGTTAGGGTCAGGTGTGTGTGATACGGGTAAGGTTAGGGTCAGGTGTGTGATACGGGTAAGGTTAGGGTGAGGTGTGGTGGTATGGGTAGGTTTAAGGGTGGGTTAAGGTGTAAGGGAAGGGTCAATAGTGTAATTACAAATGTAATTACATACATTAATTACAGCTGTAATTACATGCAGGTATTTTTAAAATATAAGTACAATGTAAAAACATGTATGTGCACAATAAGTCCATTGTATCAAATTATTAGTTTCAATGTAAGTACATAGAAGCCACTTAATATAAAGTGGGACCGTTCAATTTGAATACAGTCAAGGCTTTAATTTGTGTAAAAACTGAGAAGATGGAATTAGACTTTATTTACTTGTCCTATATGATGTAGAAAGAGTTGACACATCCTGGGTGTCACAAATTTAAGGATCATTGTAGGTCATTACCATCATCAGCATATTGTGAAGTTCTGAGGAAGGAAGACCCAAAAGCAGAAGAATGTTTAATTTCAATTTATTGAAACAGTAATACCGTTGAAGCTGCATGGCTCCTGAACAGATAAACAGCAGCAAAGAAAATAGTCAGGCAGGCAGGGATCAGAGTCCAGGATAATCAAATCCAAATCGTGAGGCGAGAATCAGTATCAGACAAGCTGGTAGTCAGGCGAGGAGCAAACAGAACTAACAGGGACATCCCAACTCACAGTCAGAAACAGGCAGTAATTCACAGCAGAAATCAGTCCAGAAAGGTAAACGGTAACCCAGGGAAATCCAAACTCCAGAACCAGTAACGGTCCTAGTGATCAGCAGCGATAGAACAGTCCAAGACCAGTGAATGCTGGAGAGGAACAGGGAACCGCAACACGACTGGGGAGAGAAAAATATGTTAGATAAAAAGAAAACAAAAACAAATACAATTACTAAACAATGAAAAAAAGGGCAAGTGACCAGCAAAAGGTACTGAACATACTGTCAGAGAACAAAGGGAAAGAACGCATAAATGTAGCCTAGAAATCAAGCAATAAGGGGAGACAGGTGAGCGCAAACAAGCAGATGCACTGATTGTGAAACACAAACAGCTGTGCGCAAATGCACGTGGAAAAGATGGAAAAAACAGAAACAAACACAAAAGAGGAAGATCAAACCCGAGTCCTGACAAATATAACAACTGGAAGCTGTTTAGATTAAAGATTTTTCATGAGTATTTCGCATTCCATGATGCATGTAATAATGCTTGAATGAATGAAAATATGGTATACTGTGTTATTTTAATACACATTTGACACTACTTTATTCTCCCTGTGGCTCTACTAGCAGAGGTTCAAATAGCAATAACAGCTGGTGACAGGTGGTAGAGGTTTTACAGAAAGTTAGCTTGAGCATATGGAACCAGCTCGGCACCAGTGTGTTTCCTTGGTAATGTGAAGTTAACCTTGTTTTCGTGTAGCATTTATCATTTCCTTTACAACACAGATACATCACACTTGCTCTCACAGACTTAAGCTTAATGTGTTTTTGTGTCACACTTACACAAATAACCCAAGGGTATGTTCATCTACATTAGCATAGCTTCTGTCCAGCATACTCAAGGTGCCATCAATCAGAAATATGCAAATGTTTGCGTATAGGGAAAATAAGGAACATCAGAGGTAGTGGCTCCCTTTGATCTATGGGTAGTTATAGATATAAATATTGCAATCCAGATTATAACAGTAAAGTGTTTGGTATCTGTTTTATATCTTCAGCAATTTTGGCATAGTAAAAAAGTGTGATTCTTTATTATGCACATATCTATCACTTTAGACAGATATGCACAGATAAGATAAAACTTTCAGGCGCTTACATCAAGAGACGTCCCTTGCCATTTTAGCATTGTCTTTCAAGGTCTTTAACCCTTTCACACGTAAGTTTAAAATATTCTAACTGACCCCCCAGCGTGAGTTTTTCAAGGCGACCGTTATTTAGAACTTGTCACTTTAATGTTTCCATGGTGACGCGTCATTGCTTGTCACGTGACACCGCGCAACCACAACACAGCGCTGAATGAATGATGATCTGCTTTTATGTAATTTTTCCTTTTTTATTAAAAATATACACAAATGTATTAGCTATAGCATGAAACACTGATATTCCGATTGTCAAATATGTGCAAGTGGATGTGTTTTGTTGTTTAAACACCTTTATAACGATCGCGTTAGTTGAGCTGTATGCGCAATGGGCGGCGCCATGTTAGTTTGTTTCACAGTTCAGAGAATCGGATCTGTTGGATTTACAACACGTCAATTCCTCCACTTCTCACGAAATACATGAAAGTAAGTGGCTGGTGAACTGGGAGAAGAATAGGGTAAAATGTAAAGCTACTTACTGTGTATCTGATATGAATGAAAGTGTCGTCTTATTATAATGGAAAGGATTATTATTGCCGCTTCCATAGACATCAGTGTGTATTTTACAAACTCAAAATCATTGTTTTGGTAGTACTTATGTGTATTTAAGTGTCTGAAACCTAAAATAAACATTATGTGGTTGAAAACACTCAATAATTGTGATATATGACAGCACTGAGTGCGTCTGTCTCTGGCTCAGCGCCAGCCAAGGCGCGAAAGCACATTTGAATTTAGCAGCTGATCACGTGATGCACTGATCGTTCTAATCACACCGGTGTGATCGTATGCTCCAGGGACCAGCCAAGACTGATCACACCGGTGTGATCGTACGTGCGAAAGGGTTAAGTTATTAGCAGCTGTGGATTGATGTAACTTTAAAACAGTCTTCAGTCTTCTAAATCACGTTGAAAGGTGTGACATAGGCGGAAGTACCGACTTAGTATTTACAAAGCGAACACCGAAAATTGAAAGTCAATTTAAGTGACTAAGTGTCATTTACTAATAATATAAGTAAATAAATAAATAAAAGGTAAAACAACGATGGCAGAAGATTTTGAAGTTGGAGGAGAAAATGAGATGGAGTTCTTCGCCCTACACTACCTTTTTGAACCAGAACACCTGTCAATGTGATTACGGATTACGAAAATCGGCTTTGCAAGCAACTCCAAAGGATGCTTTATATATATTAACACATCGTCCGCAAATTGTGCTATTTAATGCTTTTCTTCCGTTATGTTATTTCCTTTTATTTTGGAAATTTGCCTAATCCACTGTCCCAGAGGTTCGATAAATAATGCAAAGAAAACAGGAGACAAAGGGCGCCCTTGTCTTGTGCCCCTTTTCAGTATGAACATCTTTGTCAGATCACCATTTATTTTATTTCTTGCAAAAGGTCTTGTAACTTCCTCTCGCCATGAGGGCAAAAATCATTCTAATGTAAATCCATCTGGGCCTGGGGGTTTATTTGTTTTTAGTTAGGATATTGCTTTATTTATTTCTTCAGGAACATTCGCTGATAGATTATCATTCTGGATATAACTAATATTGGGAAGTTTTAAATGACAAAGTCACAGTCCAAGCTCCACTAGATACATGCCGTGCATGATTAATAAAGAACCAGAGCGTGAACTGTTTAGTGTGGGTTTGTCTATAAAGGTTGACCAGTCGCACATGGATGTTCTTCCCATTGGCAGTGGTGGTGTTAAAGTCAGTCAAAAAGGAATCTAGCAGCTAAAGATGGACAAGTTAGTAAGTGTGCCCACATTAGTTGTGCCAGGACAGAGAGAGTAGTTAAATAGGGCAACGGTTATATTTCTCCTCACCATTATGGGGCATTAACCTACCTCTAAGAAGAGTATATATACAGGATGGTTACATGAAGAAGTCAACTTGTGGTGAAATTGCTGTCAGGTAGCTGGAATCAGAAAGGCAGATGGATGGGTGGTGAGTTACAGTAGCTATATTGTGAATGTAATTGAATGGCTTCAGGATCTGAGGATGATGGTTGGGATTTTGAAAGGGACATGGAATGAAGGTTAATAAAAGGTTAAGTGTAAGAAGAAAAATAGTAATGGATCAGGAACATTAAACAGATGATACAGTGAAAAGAGTAAGGGTGTTTCACTCTTGGTCCTGATTTTGTGGGGTCTGAGCACGGTTTGCTGGATTTTTGGCCCATGTATGAACCAAACCGAGACCAGCTCAGGAGGTGGTCTGAGTATGGTTCGCTTTTATCTTATGGTATGGTTTGCTGAAAACGCGCAATCTGATCACAAACCGCTCCAGGCTCATTTGATTTTTCCATTTGTGTATTTTTATTAATTTGGTCGTAAAACGCCTCCATACAAATCGTACTATTCATCATGGCTGCTGCTGGAAGAGTTATGGACATATGAGGAAACTACAGGACTTCTCCAAATTTGCAAGGAAGACTAAAAAAAGGTATCAGTCACCCACAGTAATGCAGAAGTTTTATGCAAAAATGAAAGACAGTGGAAATAACCGAACCGAAAATAAAAAAATTATGCCAGAAATATATGGCCATATACAAGATAAACTACGCTGTAGTGGGCATTCAGCCGATGTCAAGTGGCCTCTCTACGATTTGTTAATCGAAACCCTTGGGACAAGCCCCTGCGCGAACACAATCAGTGTCATAGAGGGAGGAAGTTTTGACATGGAGGATGAGGACGAGAACGGTATGTTCATTTTAGACCTGCTTTACCTGTTCATACCTGTTCATATTAATCTGCTCATAGTCCCATTATACAATTATCTTCAAAGATAAATTTGGCTTAATGACATTTTTACAAAGCCACCACTTAAAATGGCCAAAAAAAAAAAAACTAGGAATGGCAATATATACTGAACAAAATTATAAACGCAATGCTTTTGTTTTTGCCCCTCATTTTTCATGTGCTGAACTCAAAGATCTAAGACTTTTTCTATGTACACAAAAGGCCTATTTCTCTCAAATATTGTTCACAAATCTGTCTAAATCTGTGTTAGTGAGCACTTCTCCTTTGCCGAGATAATCCATCCACCTCAAAGGTGTGGCATATCAAGATGCTGATTAGACAGCATGATTATTGCACAGGTGTGCTTTAGGCTAGCCACAATAAAAGGCCTCTCTAAAATGTGCAGTTTTACTATATTTATTGGGGGGTCCGGGGGTGTCTGAAAACCAGTCAGTATCTGGTGTGACCACCATTTGCCTCACGCAGTGCAACACATCTCCTTCACATAGAGTTGATCAGGTTGTTGATTGTGGAATGTTGGTCCACTCCTCTTCAATGGCTGTGCAATGTTGCTGGATATTGGCAGGACCTGGAACATGCTGTCATATACACCGATCCAGAACATACCAAACATGCTCAATGGGTGACATGTCTGGTGAGTATGCTGGCCATGCAAGAACTGGGATGTTTTCAGCTTCCAGGAATTGTGTACAGATCCTTGCAACATGAGGCCATGCATTATCATGCTGCAACATGAGGGGGTGGTCGTGGATGAATCGCACAACAATGGGCCTCAGGATCTCGTCACGGTATCTCTGTGCATTCAAAATGCCATCATTAAAATGCACCTGTGTTCATCGTCCATAACATACGCCTGCCCATACCATAACCCTAGTTAATGGTACTAGCACAGCTGGTCAGCTGTGCTCTGTGCTTGCTGTGTAGAGTTGTTTTTGGCGGCCTGTTTTAATTTTAGTTTTAGTCTAGTCTTTGTGTCAAGCTGTCATTTTTGTTTTTATTAGTTTTAGTCACGTTCATACTCTTTTTAGTCTAGTCAAGTTTTAGTCGACTAAAAGTCTGACAATTTTAGTCTATTTTAGTCAGAATTATCCATGACTATTTTCATCTAGTTTTAGTCGACGAAAACTGATGACATTTTAGTCTAGTTTTAATCAATGAAAATTGTATTTTAGTCTCTTTTTAGTAATGCAATTCTATTTAACCTAGTCAATATAGTATAATATAGTATTGATGAAACCAAAATTTTCGACGAAAACCCATTTCAAACAAGGTTATCTTATTCTTATTATTGTTCATTTCTTTTTTTTTCTCCCAAAGACGAACCCCGGCTGGCCGGCCATCGGCCCCTTTCTCTGTGTCAGACTTAACTTTGTTTGTTGTCGTTTACGCTAACACCTGTTTCACACATACTCCGTTACTCCGTTTTTTCCCAGCTTTCACACTGCACGCGGATGCGGTCCGGCAATGCGTTCCAGGTGCGGTGCGTATACAGCAGTGCAGAGATCGTTTCCGCACCGAGTCTATTTCTGCTGTGCTGCACGCGCTGAATTAAAGTGACAGCGCATGGTTCGTGGTCAGAATGAACACGGATTGACATGAAAATGTCATTTATTTCACCATAAATGCATTTAATTAAATTATATATTGGATATAATGGACATAATGGATACTCTCTTCGTGGAGGTGGAAAAACGTCTCAAGTTACGACTGTAACCATAGTTCCCCCAGAAAGGGAACGAGACAATGCGTCGATGACGCTTTGGGAACGCTTCGAGCGTAAATGCGTCTGAAGCATCTATGTCAGCTAGTTCAATGGAAGGAATGAACGTCACGGGCGGGTGACGTCATGACCAGGAAGAGATAAGAGAGCATCCGGTGCAAACGGCATTAGCTTCGAAAATTGCCAAAGCAAGTCGATCACAGGGATGCAGGAAGTATGGCAGGGTGACGCATCGTCTCATTCCCTTTCTCAGGGAACTATGGTTACAGTCGTAACCTGAGACGTTCCCTTTAGAGGAAACTCGCAATGCGTCGATGACGCTTTGGGAACGAGAATACCCAAATCGCCAAACATTCAAATGCCTGAGTGTCAGCCTGTTTTCATCACTACACTAAGTACTAAGCACCTGAGACCTTGGGGCAGCGTCGAGGTCCAAGCTATAAAATCTGATGAATGTGAGCGGTAAGGACCAGCCCACCGCATCCCAAACGTCTTGGAGGGAACTCCAGATAATAAAACTTAGAAGCCATACTCCTAGTGGAATGAGCCCTGACCACCAAATGGTTGGCCAGAGGACTCACAAGCAAGAAGAATAGTCTTGACTATCTATTTGCTCAATAGGTCGGATTTTCTCCACGGAGAAGTCCGATGAACATAAGTGTCCAGTGCTCGCACTGGGCACAAGAGGTTCAGCTTTTCCTGGTCCGATAAACGGGAGAGGACAGAAACCTGCAGCTCAATAGGCCTCGAAATAATGGTAGGCACCTTAGGAACATATCCATGTTTGGGGTAAGAATGCCTTGGCCATCTCCGGTGCACTCAAGGCAGGTGGGGACCGAAAGGGCCTGAAGGTCTCCGACTCTTAGAGGGATGAAATAGCAGGCAGAAAATAGTCTTAAAAGAAAGAAACTTCTCTGAGAGCAAATCTAAGGGCTCGAAGGGAGCCCCAGATAGGCCTTTTAGAACTATTGCAAGGTCCCAAGCTGGCACCCTAGTGCAAGTTGCAGGCCTCAGCCTCAAAGTGCTACGAAGGAAACGAGTGATCGGGGGTCTCGACCCAAAAATGTACCACCCACCAGGCAGGGAAAGCCGCAATGGCCACCACGAATACCTTAAGCGTGGAAGGACATAGACCTGATACAAAGCGTTCTTGCAGAAATTCGAATACTTTGTTTACTGAACAGTTAACCGGATCCCACTGACGCTGGTAACACCAAGAAGTGAAAAACTCTCCAAATAGTGAATAAAGTTTCCTTGTAGCGGGAGCTCTGGAGCTTAGAACCTCGGTTGAGAGACCACTCTCTATGATTTGGGCCCCCTCAGAGGCCAAACCCACAGTTTCCAAATCCCCTGCCGGGGTGCAATATTGCATCCCCTGCCTGAGACGGAAGGTCTCTCCTGATCGGGATCTCCAAGGGAGGGCCGTCGAGGAGAAGAATTAGGTCCGCAAACCAAATTCGGCTCAGCCAGGGTGGTGCTACTAGCAATAGGCTTATTCCATCCTGGCGGATACACTCCAGAACTCCTGGGAGCAGAGCAACGGCCACGTCTGCACCATAGCATCCAGCCCCAAGGGGGCTGGTTGAGTGTGGGAGAACCAGAGTGGACAGTGCGTCGTATGATGAGACGTGAACAGATCCATTCTGCCTGGCCGTAAAACTCCCATATTTGCTCCACCGCCTCGGGGTGGAGTCTCCAGTCCCCTGGCCTCACTCCCTGCCTCGACAGGGTGTCTGCTCCAATATTCTGGCCCCCTGGAATATACACTGCCCTCAGAGAGCGTATTTTCCTGAGGGACCAAAATAAGAGACCAACAACGTGTTGTCTGTGGGACAAGAACCAGAGTTTCCTCCATATAATCAAGGCGCGGAGATACTGCTGCTTGATCTTGATCGTACGGAGTGGGTTTCCCCTCGGGGAGAACCCTCTGGTCCTGAACCACCACTGTAAAGGTCTCACGTACAGCAGGTCAAAGGGTATCACATTGGACGCTGCTGCCCTGAGGCCTAACAGTCACTCTTCCAGAGCAACACATGATGGCCCCTCAGGTCTGGGAGGAGATGTCTCAATGCATTGAAGACGACCATCCTCTCTAGACAATTCATGTGCCAAGAGAGATAATGAGCCCTGAGCTCCACAAGCCCTGAGCTGAGCGGTCTTCCAATACTGCTCCCCAGCTAGTGAGGGAAGCATCTGTCGTGATAGCAACTCGATGGCAAAGAGCTCCCAACACCGGAACCTGGGACAAGAACCAGTGTTTCCTCCATATAACCAAGGCGCGGGGATACTGCCACGTGATCTTGATCATACAGAGTGGGTTTCCCCTCAGGGAGAACCCTCTGGTTCTGAGCCACCACTGCAAAGGTCTCACGTACAGCAGGCCAAAGGGTATCACAATGGACGCTGCTGACCTGAGGCCTAACAGTCTCTCGAACTGTTTCACAGTGTGTGACTGGCCTAGCTTTAGCTCTTTTGTGGCAGTAAGGATAACAGCTACACGAGCGGGTGACAGAAAGGCTCGCATCGTGACTGAGTCCCAGGCCACTCCAAGAAAAGTGGTCCTCTGTACTGGAGAATGCACACTCTTCTTGGCATTGAGCCTCAACCCCAACCTTCTCATATAAGCGAGGACGACACCTCGATGCCGAACCGCTAACTGTTCTGATTCCGCTAGAATCAGCCAGTCGTCTATGCAATTCAGAATGCGTATGCACTGCAGCCTGGCGGGGCCGGAGCTGCATCTACGCGCTTCGTGAATGTGCGGGGTGATAGAGCTAGACCGAAAGGAAGTGCCTGATACTGTTGTTCTTTGCCCCTGAAAGAAAACCTCAGGAACCTCCTGTGCTGAGGGAGGATGGAGATAAGGAAGTATGCGTCTTTCAGATCTATCCTGACAAACCAGTCCTCGGATCTGATTTGAGTCACGATCTGTTTGAGTGTCAGCATCTTGGACTTGAGTTCCAGCACCGAACACTCAAACAGACGAAGATCTAGTATGTGACGCAGTTCTCCATCCTTTTTTGGAACAATGAAATAACGACTGTAAAGACCCGACGCAATGTCGGGTGAGTACACCTGCTCTATAGCTTTCTTTGCTAACAGGGCCTTTACCTCTTGCTCCATTACCAGAGCCTGCTCGGGATGCACTAACGTGAGCAACTGCCTGGAGGACGAGAACCAAATCTGCCTCTTACTACTAACTGCAGGACCCATAGAGATATATTTGGCTGTAGCTTCCGCGCTGCCGAAAAATCTACCAAGGGAACCAGCCCCTCGAGGCTGGCCTCTGGTGTTGTTGAGACAGCCAGTTCGGGGACCTGAAACATACTGGCAGGAACTACCCGAACTGACGCGCGCGACCTCAGAGGGCGTGAGTCTGACGCAATATCGAGTTGACGTTGTGCCAGAAGCTCGCTGGAGACCGCTGCGCCCCGAAGCACCAAGGGTGGAGGGGTTGGCAGAACGGTCCACTGAGGGCACCAAGATGGAACGGGCACCGTATAATGAGGTGTACACCGTTCCACCCCGGTTTGACACCGGTGGTGCCAAGACCTTTTCTTTTGAGCCGAAGCGTTCTCAGCGTGAAGAACGGTCCTCGGGTCCTGCTTCTGCTTTGAAGGCTTTGGCTGCTGTGTTGCGTATGAGAAACTAGACGGCTGGAGCTGCACGGCTGGCGGCCAGCAGCCCTAGGGGGTTGGACATAGCGAGGGAGAGATTTGGTGTGTGGATCCATTTGGAATCCACAGGAATGCATTCTCCGCGCTGCCTCTGCAGACGCGGGTCCTGCACCCTGAGAATCGCAAGCCTGGCCACTTTCCTCGAAAAGTGACAGGCGGGAGCAGAGCATGCGAAGCGAAAGCTTCTCACAATGTCGGCAATCAGCCCCGCATGCTCCACTCCCAAACACATCACACAAAGCTTGTGTGTGTCCCCACTCGTTAAATAACACAAGCAGGGAGACCACAGAGTTTGTGCAATTGTTTCGCCATAGTGTTTATATTTAGTGTTTTTTTTTTTTTTTTTTTTTGGGGGGGATAAATGTTTAGACATTATAACATAATTATAATAACAAAGTTTAGTGGATGTTTTTTTGGATGTTGTATGTGTTTACTTCATCAGAGATGTGTTGTGGTTTCGCCCTTAATTCCCTTTCAAGGGAACTCGAGCTGCATCGAAACGCTGTGGGAACGCCTCAGGAAACTATAAAGCACACCTGAACCAAACAGCGTCAGCTTCTGTGTCTTCAGCAAGCGCCTTGTGAATCTATGTCCCTGGTGTTTTTTTGTCTGTCTCAGAATTTGCTAGGCAGAAGTTTTCACCCATAAATATATATTTAAAAAAAACAAAACTTTATAATAGCGAGCAAACAATATTTCAATAGTGTGTTCATCCCTACCTAATCTACATCACGGGTGGGGATACACATGTATTGTGTGTTGTTCATTTGGGAGCGCAGCATGCTCAGTCAGCGCTCAAGAGGGCTGAATATAAGCATTGTTGTGAGACAGTTGTGACGGCCCCTGTGTGATTGTTAATCATCTTTGTTCTATTGAGGTGATTGCTGATTGGGTGCACCTGGAATCTGTGAGTGGTGCACCTGGAACCTGTGAGCCAGGGGAGATAAAGCTCCACTTGGTCAAACTACATTCTCTTGCTTCCTGCTCTTTAATCCAGACGTCACCATTGCTTGATCACTCCGACTGGTATATCTTGTTTTGGGTTTACTTCTGTTATAGAGACTTACTTTCCACATTTAAATAGTTATGTTTAGTTACTCTTTTGTTAAATAAATCACTTTTGACCATTTGTGCTGCCCTTGAGCCAGGTTGTGACACAGTTGAGAACGCCGATCACTCTTTGAGGAGTCGCGGGGTTAGCAAATGGAATGGAATCGCCCCTGTTGAGTCTTAACTAGCTTGGATCTCACGCTTGCTGAGGCAGCACGTAGATTTTTGGTCAACATAAATAATCTACGGCTCAGATCTGGTCAAACTGAGCTCAAGGAGTTCCCCTTTCTCTCTTTTCCTATTATCACAACTAAAATGTATGTTTGCAAGCTATGATTCTTAAATGAATATTCAGCCTGTAATTCAGACTATGAAATAATTTGTTATTGGCTGCATTTTAATTTCAGATATTAAATTAAATATCTTTCTGGCCTTTTAGCTGCATAAAATACTATGCACTTTCTAAAATCCATGTTTATGGTAAGGGCACGCGCCAAGTACTTTGTGCCCTTTCTAAAATCTATGTTCATGGTTTTATTTAATTTTGAAAAATTAAATGAAATATCTTTCTGGCCTTTTAGCTGCATAAAATACTATGCACTTTTAAAATCCATGTTTATGGGAAGGGCACACGCTGAGTGCTTCATGCGCTTTCTAAAATCTATGTTTATGGTTTTATTTAATTTTGAGAAATTAAATGAATGATCTTTCTGACTTTTTAGCTGTATAAAATACTATGCACTTTCTAAATCAATGTTTATGCTTGTGACATGTTTAGTGCTTCGTACCCTTTCTAATATCCGTACTCTGAGGGTACACCCCTCCTTGGGGAAGATCGTTTCCACCTCATGATACGGTGCCCGTCTCCCCTCGGTGCCCTCAGGGGGCCGGTCTGCAAACCCTGCCTTCATGCCGGGGCTCAGAGGGTCCCAACAAGTTTTTACCCAAGGGTTGCTTGCTCCCTCGAGGAGTGTTCTAGAGTAGTCAGGCCAGTTGTTCCTGCCGGTGTGCCACTTCAGGGCACTGTGCCTGTTGTTTGAATTACAACAGAGGCCAGTCTTGAGAGGCTGGTATCCTTAGTAGATTTTCGGGCAGATTGGAAACTTCTACCAAATATATGAAAATATATTTGAAATCGAAAGCGAGGCTCCGGTGGGAAGAAAACCGGAAGTGTCGCCTTTAATCACAGGAGATGGCGAATGCGATGGTGTATTGTTGTGTTTAATGTAGAAATGAGTTATTCTAAAACTGTACATACATGTTATTCATACTTTAGACTATATACAGTGAAATTTAATTTATAAATAAAATATTTTTTTTATATATAATTCAGAAAGTAAAAAAAGAAGCAGGAACGAACTATATACACATCCTATATTGGATATTAACATCCAATAGTGTAAATCGCGGCAGCAGCTTCAGGTTGGTAGTCCAAGGCATTGTTGTTTATCTTTACTTCCGGGGTTCTTCCCACCGGAGCCTCACTTTCGATTTCAAAATGGCGGCTGCGTGAAATAAGCGTATAGAATGGGTTCCTCCGCCCAGCATGGAGTCCGGGTTCTACAGCCGGTACTTCATGGTCCTAAGAAAGGATGGGGTGGTTTCGTCCGATTTCAGATCTGCACTGTAGGGAAGCTCAATAAAAAAATATACGTTATACCTTGTGGACTGTTGTACATGAGACCGTTGCAGTGGTGGCTCAGGACCAAGGGGTTCTCCCCGAGGGGAAACCTGCTCCGCATGATCAAGGTCACGCGGTGATGCCTTCGTGCCTTAGTGTGGAAAGAACCTTGGTTCCTGTCCGACGGATGCTTCCCTCATGGGTTGGGGTGAGCCCAAGGTCTGTGGCAGGAACATCATCTCTTGTGGTATATCAACTGCCTAGAAATGTTGGCGGCTCTGGAACACTTCCTCCCAGACCTGAGGGGCCATCATGTGCATATTCCTTCAGACAACACATCGGTGGTCTCCTATATAAACCATCAGGGGGGTCTGCGATCGCGCCCCTTATACAAGCTGGCTCACCAGATCCTCCTGTGGGCCCAGAGGAAGCTACTTTCATTGAGAGCGATATATATCCCTGGGTACTTAAATCAGGGGTCAGACATCCTCTTGAGGCAGGGGCTGAGGCCCGGGGAGTAGAGACTCCATCCCAAGGTGGTGGAACTCCTTTGGGAGAACTATGGTGCAGAGGTGGCCGAGGTCACGTCTGTACGCATTTCCCCCGATTGTTCTGCCCCCAGGAGTTCTGGAAAGGGTTCGCCAGGATGGGGTCAGTCTACTGCTATTAGCCCTGTTCTGGCCCAAGTGTGGTTTGTGGACCTAGTTTCTCTCCTCAACAGCTCTCCTCTGGGAATTCCGATCAGGAGGGACCTACTCTCTCAGTGGGTCGATCCTTCACCCCTGCCCAGAACTGTGGAAACTGTGGGCTTGGCCTCTGAGGGGGCCCAGCTCATAAGTTCTGGTCTCTCAACTGCGGTTGTTGAGACCATTCTCCACTCCAGAGCTCCATCCACAAGGAAACTGTATGCCTTGAAGTGTGGACTTTTCACTTCCTGGTGTGGAGAGCACCAGTTGGACCGGGTTAACTACACAGTCGGTGCAGTGCTGGAGTTCCTGCAGGAGCGCTTCTCCGCAGGGTTATCCCCCTTCACACTGAAGTTGTACGTCGCGGCGCTGCTGCTTACCACATCCCTTTGAGTGGAGTATCTTTGGGAGAACTATCTTTGGGTTTCTTTTGTGGCACTTTGAGGCTGAGGCCAGCAGTCTGAACAAGGGTGCTGACATGGGACTTGGCTGTTGTACTAGAAGGCCCCTCCCTAGCTCCATTCGAGCCCGTTGAGGAAGTTTCTGAGAATCTCTCTCTAAAGACTGTCTTTCTCCTCACTATTTCGTCTCTCAAGATAATTGGAGGCATTCAAACACTTTCGGTATCTCCCTCGTGCATGGAATTTGCTCCTGGTATGGTAAAGGGTTTTCTTCACCCTAAGACCAGGTAACGTTCCTAAGGTTCCTACTAATAATGTAAGACCTAGAGTACTGCAGGCCTTCTGTCTTCCTTCGGACGTCAGACCTAGAAAAACTTTATTTGCTCTGCCCAGTTAGGGCCTTAGATGCTTACGTCCACAAAACTGTGGATAAAGTCTAAACACTGTTTGTTTGCTTTGGGGTACCCATAAAGGGGTTCCCGGCATCTAAGCAGAGGATGAACAAGTGGATGGTCGAGGCCATCTCACTTGCTTATGAGTCGGCCAGTCAGCCTTCACCTTTGGTTGTACGGGCTGGCTCCTCTAGGAGTATGGCTTCACCAATCCAGGTGCACAGGTGCTTTCGCCTAGATGTGCGAAATTGATTTCACACAGTGGTGGGTATTAGCGTTCCCACAGCACTAGGGAACTAGGGTTACATACGTAACCGAGACGTTTTTCTGTGTGTTTTCTGCAATTTAACTTGAATTTTTTCACAAATTGTGTAACAAAAATAAATGTTTTATCGTCTCCCATTGATGTCTATGAGTGATTTTTGGAGGGTGGGGCTGTTTGTGGGGGGTGGAGCGGTGTGTATGTGAGAAAGCGCATTACACATTGTGGATGTGCTATAGGGTTGCCATTTCACTTTGGTGTATTTGTGTCCGGGTGATTTTTGGAGGGTGGGGCTGTTTGTGGGGGGTGGAGCGGTGTGTATGTGAGAAAGCGCATTACACATTGTGGATGTGCTATAGGGTTGCCATTTCACTTTGGTGTATTTGTGTCCGGTGTTGTGGCTGATTTAGTTTTTTTATTTGACAAATTTCCCCATTCATCCTATTTAAAAAAAAAGATTTTAGTCGATTTATATAAAAAAAATTTAAAAAAATAAAAATGTGTATATATATATATATATATATATATATATATATATATATATATATATATATGTTAAATCCCCCACAACACTGCACAAATGTAGAGTAAAAAGATACATTATGTTACAAAATCACATTTTATTTTCTGCGGTCTCGGGAGACCCCGAACATCCTGTGTTTTTTTTTTTGTTTTTTTTCACGCTAACATACAACCACATATCATTCCGATTTATTTTTTTGTTTGTAGAGCTAGCAAGCATGACACCAATATTCTCATGCCATTTGATGAAGTAATAAAAAAAATGTTCCTTTCATCTTAACGTCTTTCGGGGTCAAAAAGACCCAGAATAGTGCATTAGGTTTAAAGGAAGGACGAATCGAAATTATGTCTATAATTTAATCAACATTATGCCATCAGTGCTGTTCAGTAAATGGAACTTGTATTGAACCAGGAATATTCATTAAAGCAGCCTAGAAATAGATGTGGTAGCATTCAAATTAAGTCCTATCAAATGTATTTTTTATTACCAACATTTTGCCCTACATGTTGTTCCCATCATCTTTCATTAACAACTGATGGCAACAACAACGACAACAACAGCATCAGTATTGATGACTGCTCCACACCTTCTACTGGAGTAGAAATCAGCGATGAGGGGATTTTTAAACAGTCAGCCAGTTGAAGCAAAGAGAAAGGCTAGCAAATCCATCCAAGAAGAGAAGAAAAGCTCACAACAACAAATTAAGAATATTATTATTATTTTTTTTTTTTTTCGGAAACAAGAGGAAAGGCACCAGAGGGAAACGGAGTTGGAACGAGAGCGTTACAGGCTCCAAATGGAAGTGGAAGAGGCAACACTGTGCACAGATGGAACATGATCAGGCTATGATGAGGATGCCGTGTCAAGTGATGTGCTCAGCTGTAACTAACACTTTTCCTCCTATGAACACACCTTTGTGCCCCAGTGAATTGGTCTCTAAAACCCATCTAACTGAATAACCATCTTATCATACTTTGACTGTCGTACACCAACCAAGAGCTGCAGTTACTGGTCAAGGAGTCAGTAGTACCAGCAGTAGTATGCAGACACTGTCTTCTATCTTGCATAGTTGAGCAGTTCTGATAAATAATGAAATTCCATTTTGAACAGAAATTGTTGATGGAATTTTCCTTTATTTATTTTTATTTGTTCCTAGGTTTTTTTTTTTAAGAGAAATACTTTATCCACTTGTTTACACGCATGACCAGACAATTTTAGTTTTGATTCTGTAGAGGGTATCTGATTTGCTTTAACTTAAAAATGTGTTAAAAATACCATTGTAGCCGATTGTTGTAGCTGCAATTATTAACATTTGCTAGTGTGTTCTTTTTGTTTGCTGAATTATTATTAGTGTGGCTTATCACAATTCTGACTGGTTACAGTTCAAATATATGGGACCTTTATGCGGACAGGTAATAAACTAGCTAATATTATAATATATAATATATAATATATAGCTAATATATAACATTTAATAATTTTCAGTTGTGTTTTATGAGAGCAGAACCATTATTGCTCATTGATACTTGATTCAAGTATATTTGCAGTTAAAAAAGAGACCAATTTTGAAAAATATTTTTCGTATTTTGTGATGAGCAGTATTTTGAGCAGTACACACTGACAATAAAGTGCTTGGGTTGCTGAATATTCGATCCCTTACTTCAAAAGCACTTATTGTTAATGATATGATCACAGACTATAACCTAGATGTGCTGTGTTTGACAGAAACCTGGCTAAAACCAAATAATTACATTACTTTAAATGAGTCCACCCCCCAAGATTACGGTTATAAATATGTACCTTGTATGAAAGGCAAAGGGGGAGGTGTTGCTGTAATTTATAGTAATATTTTCAGAATTACTAAGAAGTCGATTTTTAAATATAATTCGTTTGAAGTGTTGGTGTAATAATATCTAGCGTAAATGATAAATCACATTTCAGATTTGTGCTGGCAACTGTATACAGGCCACCAGGGCACCACACAGACTTTATCAAAGAATTTGCTGACTTTCTATCCGAGTTAGTACTGGCTGCAGATAAAATCCTAATTGTTGGTGATTTTAATATACGTGTAGATAACGAAAAAGATGCATTGGGATTGGCATTTAAAGACATTCTTAACTCTATTGGAGTTAGACAACACCTGTCAGGACCTACTCATTTTTGTAATCATACTCTAGATCTACTATTATCACATGGAATAAATGCTGATGCCATTGAAATTCAGCAGCAGAGCGATGACATCTCAGATCATTATCTAGTCTTGTGTAAACTTAATTTAGCCAAGGCTGCAAAGCCGACTCCGTGTTACACATGTGTTAGACCTATCACTTCTGCCACTAAAGATAGCTTTATAAGTAATCTTCCTGATCAGTTTAATCATCTCAGCATCCCAGATAGCTTAGAAGAACTCAATACTGCGACAGAAATTTTTAACTCTCTTTTCCAGCACTTTAGACACAGTTGCTCCTTTGTGCTTAAAGAAGATTAAAGAAAATAGTCCAACGCCATGATACAACGAGCACACTCAGGCCCTTAAGAGAGCAGCCAGAAAAATGGAGTGAAACTGGAAGAAAACAAAACTAGAGGTATTTCGCATTTTATGGAAAGAGAGCACGATTGCATACAGAGAGGCCTTAAAAACTGCTAGATCTGCTTATTTTTCAACCCTATTAAAAGAAAATAAACAAAACCCTAGGTATTTATTTGAAACAGTGGCTAAACTAACGAAAAATAAAGCTTCAAGCCCAGATGTTTCCTAGCAGCACAGCAGTAATGACTTTCTGAACTTTTTTACTTACAAGATTGATAATATCAGGGAGAAAATTATAATTATGCAACCGTCTACTACAGTATCGCATCAGACAGTGCAGTATCACTGACGAAAAATTAGATTCATTCATTGCAATAGGAAAGGGTGAATTTTATAAACTCATTAAATCATCTAAATCGACCACATGTATGTTAGACCCTATACCGACTAAACTACTGAAAGAGATGCTTCCAGAGGTCATAGATCCTCTTCTTAATATCATTAATTCATCTTTGTCATTAGGATACGTACCAAAAACTTTTAAGCTGGCTATTATTAAACCGCTTGTTAAAAAAACGCAACTTGATCCTACAGAATTAGTCAATTACAGGCCGATCTCGAATCTACCTTTCCTGTCAAAGATACTAGAAAAGGCAGTATCTTCACAACTATGTTCCTTTTTAGAAAGAAATGGTATCTGCAAGGATTTTAAATCAGGATTTAGACCGTATCATAGTACTGAGGCAGCTCTCATTAGAGTCACAAATGATTTGCTCTTATCATCCGATCGTGGTTGTATCTCTCTATTAGTGCTACTCGATCTTAGTGCTGCATTTGACACTATCGACCACAACATTCTTTTAAATAGACTCGAAAATTATGTTGGCATTAGTGGAATTGTACTAGCATGGTTTAAATCATACTTATCTGACCATTAGCAGTTTGTAGCAGTAAATGAAGAGATGTCTTATTGGTCAAAAGTTCAGTATGGTGTACCACAAGGCTCAGTACTAGGACCGTTGCTGTTCACTCTGTACATGCTACCCTTAGGAGATATCATTAGGAAGCATGGCATTGGTTTTCAATGTTATGCTGATGATACTCAGCTCTATATTTCTTCACACCCTGACGAAACTTACCAATCGACAAAATTATCGGAATTCATAGCTGATATAAAAAACTGGATGACTAGTAATTTCCTACTACTTAATTCTGAAAAAAACAGAGATTTTGATTATTGGACAAAAAAACATCCTCACGTAATAACCTAGAATACTGTCTAACACTTGATGGCTGCTCTGTCAAGTCCTCGTCGTCGGTTAGGAACCAGGGTGTGCTCTTTGATACCAAACTTTCATTTGAAAGTCACGTGTCTAGTATCTGCAAAACCGCATTTTTTCATCTTAAAAATATATCTAAATTACGTCATATGCTCTCAATTAAAAATGCAGAGCAATTCGTTTATGCGTTCATAACATCAAGGCTAGATTATTGTAATGCTTTACTGGGTGGTTGCCCTGCATGTTTAATACATAAACTACAGCTCGTCCAACATGCAGCCGCTAGAGTTCTTACCAGAACCAGGAAGTATGACCATATTAGCCCGGTCCTGTCAACACTGCATTGGCTCCCTATTAAACATTGTATATACTTTAAAATGTTGCTGATTACTTGCAAAGCACTAAATGGTTTAGCTCCCCAGTACTTGAGTGAGCTCTTAACGCATTATAGTCCTTCAAGTCTATTGCGATATCAAAATGCTGGCCAGTTGATAATACCTAGAATCTATAATATCAAAATCGACTGCTGGCGGTAGATCCTTTTCCTATTTAGCACCAAAACTTTGGAACAATCTTCCTAACATTGTCCGGGAAGCAGACACAGTCTGTCAGTTCAAATCTAGACTAAAAACACATCTCTTTGGCTTAGCATACACATAACACATTATAGATTTCTATAATTCAATGTTAGGCTGCATAGTTTAGATCAGCCGGAACCGGGAACACTTCCCATAAATCCTGATGTACTTGGTACATCATAAGAAGGATGCCGTCTACGCTAATATTTGTCTCTCTGTTTATCCCGAGGTTTACCGCAAACCGCCAGATTCAGGCCATATCCAGATCTGATAAAGGACCATTGCATGGACACGACGACAACACATCCCTGAAGTGCCAGCCACATCAACATTGTGAAGGCCTCATGGACACCTCAACAATCTCGTCTCCATACCGGAGTGATGACTCCGACCCCCAACCAGATAGAACTGGACAAATATTGTGAAAGTTCTGATCCAATCTGATATAATAATCATACACTGTTCGTTCGTTGGCCAAAGGAGGACTGTCACCTTTTTCGCCTTTCTTCACTTTTGTCGCCATTGGCTTTTGGCTTGCTTAGTTGGGGACATTTAATTTTATATTTAACAATATTATTACAACATTATTTTCCTGTTATCTCTGTAAAGCTGCTTTGAACCAATTTGTATTGTAAAAAGCGCTATATAAATATAGGTGACTTGACTTGACTATTGTGTTTTGCCAAAGGAACTCTAGAGCTACCTGCTCGGGCGCTACAGTGATCTCTAGCGCCACATCAAATAACGCAAAACCGTATTTATTGTTTGAATGTTGTGATAATTTGAAATCTGAGACTTTGTTTAATATCAAAATTAACAAAGCACAAAGCTTATTGCGACGAACATTCATGATGAAACCTGAAAAATGACACACAGTCTCTGTTGAACTTTCTCTTCATAAATAAATAAATGCATAATAGATCATGATGGAATATTTACGACCCTGTCCGTCAAAATTACAGACAATGCACAAGTCTAACGCAACCTCTGCTATATATATACATACATATATACTGGGCTTGAGTGAAACCTTGTCTCTCTGCAAATGGTATCTGTAACCATGGCAAAAGGGGCTAAAAGCAGCATCACCTATTATTTTTAAAGGACAGGTACACCCTGAAAATCTTCAGTACATGCTGGAAAAACCCTCCTAGATTGACCTTTTCTAAAAAGGCTATTATTTGCAAAAACACATGCATCATGCACCTTTCCAGGCCATCCAACATTAATATTCTAAAACTGTAGCTTATGGTCCACAACAGACTGCAGCAGCAATGAATAATAACCCTTGCGATTGTAGAAATCTGCCTTTGTTTGACGAGGTTCAGTGACGAGCACATGAGTGTCATCAATGGCACCAGCACACTGGGGGAAACCCCATTTGTCTCTGAAACCATTAACAATATCTGTCAAATAATTTCTGTGTGGTGCTTCAATAAACTGTGGCATTAGAATTTGTACAATGTCTTGCACAACTGCTCTTGTAATTATGCACACTGCAGAGATTCCTTTCCCAAACAGGTGAGAGATGGTCCAATACTCTGTGTTAGTAGATTGTCTCCATAAAGCCACTGCAACCCGATTCTCCACTGTTAAAGGTCTTATGTATCATGTCCTCGTCCGTTCAAGATGAGGTCTTAGTTCATGGCATATAAACAGGAATGTCTCCCTGCTCATCCTGAATTTTCTGTTCCAGTCAAAGTCAGACCAAGACTCAGTGCTCTCTCACCAAATGAGTGATCGTTTTCTGGTCCAACAGGATCTTTAAAATATTCAACATTAAGTGGAGTCATATGGTAAAAACAGATATTAAACAATTATAAACAAATATTACGATGTTTAGATGAAAGGTCTGATATCAAGTGAGAATACTAACTTTTGAGGATAACTCAATTGTCAGCATCACTGAAGTCAGCATTTTTTTTGTGTTTTGGAGTTTTGTGTGGCATGTTTTTCTTCTCCTTATCTTCTGCATTTGTTTGTTGTGATTTGATTTCTGTAATTTTTTTAAAGTGTTCGCTTGTTCTCTCTTTTAATTTTAAAAACATTTTGTACAGGAAAATTAGCACGTGTTTAGAGTCAGCCATCTTGCACAATTTTGCTGTACCCACAATGCACAGCATTGCAATAGGACTAGATCCCAAAAGGAAACAGTATGAACACAAAAAGGGCTGAAACTCCATTAGTGCTTACGTGGACCAAAACATTCCAAAAGAGTCCTCTTCTAGGGACAGGTACAGTGTGAATGTAAAGAGAACTGGGTCCTTTTTCACTTGGTTCACCTTTTGGTCCACTTAAAGGGGTCTGAGTTTGGTTCTTTTAAAGAGGACCCAAGTGTGAAAACACCCTAAGAGGACATGATAACAGAACATCTTCCATGGAGTCACAATTCAAAGTTGTTGTAACGTTTGAGGATCATTTCCATCTGATTTCGATTGCCAAGTCAATAAAAAAGGAAGTGGGAATGGTCAATTTAGATAAATACTTGAATAACAAACACATTTTTCATACAGTCAAAAAAGCACAAGGAGAAGAATCTCAATATGCAAATGCTAGACCAAAAGAAAGTGAAGACACACATTCCTGGAGCAGTAGCAAGGAAAAGAGCAGTTATAACGGGTGTTCCTCTATCGATAACAGTGGTGGGTGAAATTAAGGCGGAACTGAGAGTGGGAAAAGTTAAAGATGTAAAACAATTAATCAATAAAAAAGAATGAACATAAAATTGAGATGTAGCCAGTCATGATTGATTTATTGAAGGAATAAATTTCTCCAGTTATAAGATGTTTTAAATGCAAACAACTGGGACACATAGCTAACAAATGAAAAGGTAAAGAAAGACGTGCAAGAATGTAATGTAAACACAACTTTTTAGGCCTACTTCTAAAAAATAAAACTAACGACATAGCTCTCAAAGACATACAGGTCCTTCTCAAAAAATTAGCATATTGTGATAAAGTTAATTATTTTCCATAATGTAATGATAAAAATTAAACTTTCATATATTTTAGATTCATTGCACACCAACTGAAATATTTCAGGTCTTTTATTGTTTTAATACTGATGATTTTGGCATACAGCTCATGAAAACCCAAAATTCCTATCTCAAAAAATTAGCATATAATGAAAAGGGTCTCTAAACGAGCTATTAACCTAATCATCTGAATCAACTAATTAACTCTAAACACCTGCAAAAGATTCCTGAGGCTTTTAAAACTCCCAGCCTGTTTCATTACTCAAAACCGCAATCATGGGTAAGACTGCCGACCTGACTGCTGTCCAGAAGGCCATCATTGACACCCTCAAGCAAGAGAGTAAGACACAGAAAGGAATTTCTGAACAAATAGGCTGTTCCCAGATTGCTGTATCAAGGCACCTCAGTGGGAAGTCTGTGGGAAGGAAAAAGTGTGGCAAAAAACGCTGCACAACGAGAAGAGGTGACCGGACCCTGAGGAAGATTGTGGAGAAGGACCGATTCCAGACCTTGGGGGACCTGCGGAAGCAGTGGACTGAGTCTGGAGTAGAAACATCCAGAGCCACTGTGCACAGGCGTGTGCAGGAAATGGGCTACAGGTGCCGCATTCCCCAGGCCAAGCCACTTTTGAACCAGAAACAGCGGCAGAAGCGCCTGACCTGGGCTACAGAGAAGCAGCACTGGACTGTTGCTCGGTGGTCCAAAGTACTTTTTTCGGATGAAAGAAAATTTTGCATGTCATTCGGAAATCAAGGTGCCAGAGTCTGGAGGAAGACTGGGGAGAAGGAAATGCCAAAATGCCTGAAGTCTAGTGTCAAGTACCCACAGTCAGTGATGGTCTGGGGTGCCATGTCAGCTGCTGGTGTTGGTCCACTGTGTTTTATCAAGGGCAGGGTCAATGCAGCTAGCTATCAGGAGATTTTGGAGCACTTCATGCTTCCATCTGCTGAAAAGCTTTATGGAGATGAAGATTTCATTTTTCAGCACGACCTGGCACCTCACCTCTTCTCGTTGTGCAGCGTTTTTTGCCACACTTTTTCCTTCCCACAGACTTCTCACTGAGGTGCCTTGATACAGCACTCTTGGAACAGCCTATTTGTTCAGAAATTCCTTTCTGTGTCTTACCCTCTTGCTTGAGGGTGTCAATGATGGCCTTCTGGACAGCAGTCAGGTCGGCAGTCTTACCCATGATTGCGGTTTTGAGTAATGAAACAGGCTGGGAGTTTTTAAAAGCCTCAGGAATCTTTTGCAGGTGTTTAGAGTTAATTAGTTGATTCAGATGATTAGGTTAATAGCTCGTTTAGAGACCCTTTTCATGATATGCTAATTTTTTGAGATAGGAATTTGGGGTTTTCATGAGCTGTATGCCAAAATCATCAGTATTAAAACAATAAAAGACCTGAAATATTTCAGTTGGTGTGCAATGAATCTAAAATATATGAACGTTTAATTTTTATCATTACATTATGGAAAATAATGAACTTTATCACAATATGCTAATTTTTGGAGAAGGACCTGTAGGTCTTTGTGAATACAGTCAGAGACAATGGTAACTTTAGCCACATTAGCTGTACAGCGTGCTAACAAGCACATTCAGAAAGCCGATTTGCAAACAATAGTATACTTACGTGTAACACTCGTATCACCCTCAGGTTGAGGTATGCTGGACCAGTATCCAGATTCAGAAGAGCAGTAATAAAACTCACACAGACCACTAAATGTGTTTGAACTGCCGGCTTATATTGTCAAAAAGTAAGCAATCGTAAAACTTTACACACAATTAAAAGAAAATAAATTAATTACAATCCACGATATAAAAGAATGAAAAAAAATTAAGTAATATATCAAATGAATGTTCTTTCTTTGTCAGTCCTCTGTAATCAACTCAGTCCAACTGTTGTCTGCAGGAAGTAAAATGTAGCAGTCTTTACAGTCCTACCAGGATGGAGATTACCCAGGTAAAGTGGTTTTCCTTTGCAGGTGGCTGATATATAACAAACAGTCTCTGTTCTCCTCAATGGTTTGTTAGGTGGCCCGCCATCTTGTTGAAATCAACTTTCAGATGTCTCAAAAAAAAGACCTGTCCTGTTTTATACACAGTACCATACACACACAAAGAGAGCAAACACTATTAACAATACAACACAATTTACAAATATTACAAAATATTAGCTTGAAACGATAACAATCTTCCCAGTCTCAAGCAACCATGAGATTTTCTCAAAATGGTGGCTGCACGTTTGTTAACGCAGCACATGTGGATATACATTTCCATATAATCCACATCTCATTCCCAAATAAAAAAAACATTTACTTCACATTAATATAAATGGGTATAAATACGGAAGTGGATGCACGCACCAGTTGTCTTTCGCTTCGGAGCCGATCGGTGTTGATGTCTCTGAAGAGTGTTGAAGTTTTCAATGAGCGAGTGTGTCGGTGTTCTTCTGGAAGACTCTCCCAGTGCTGATGGTTCTACAGCGCGAGTGCAGCGGTGATCGAGAGCTTCTGAGATCTCAACTGCTGTTTTAACAGCATCATTTCTGTGTGTGTGTTGACGGTTGGTTAGAGGGCAAAGAAGTGAGTCCTTCACTGTTTCAGTTCACTGTTCAGTGTTGCCGCTGTCATTCCCCTGTGTGCTCCGGCACTGGTGACGGGTCCCATTTCCTGAAAAAGGAAAGTCTTTTTCAAGATGTCATTCCATTAATGCCTTTCTGGACGTGGTTGTTCCCTGTCCCCCTCTGACGGTCACAATCATAGGTGACCGACCTACAGGCAGAAACTGAAATCAGCTAAACCTGTAATAAGGACTGTAAAAAGATGGACTAATGATCTAATAATCTACAGGCCTGCTTTGATTGCACTGATTGGACTGTTTTTGAAGCTGCTACCAACGATCTGGATGAGCTCACAGATACTGTAACATAATATATAAGTTTCTGTGAGGATACATGCATTCCTACCAGGACATTCTTATCATTTCCTAATGATAAACCATGGTTTACTGGGAAACTCAAACACCTTCGTCATGCCAAAGAGGATGCCTACAGAAGTGGGGATAAAATCTTGTATAACCAGGCCAGAAACAGACTGACAAAGGAGATCAGAGTTGCTAAAAGAAAAACTACAAAATTACAAAATTTCTAACAAAAATTCTGGTGGAGAATCAACACAAATTAGCAAATGCTAGAGAGAAGATGCTACAAAGTTATTGATGATAAATGTACTACATGACATTTTTGGAAGCAAATATTTCCACTTGTCAATGGGACCTTTTACTTTTTCACCAACCCCTTCAAAGGTTTTTTTGTTTAAATTTTTTTTTCTTTTTTTTTTTACTACAATCATTTCATTTCTATCAAAAAGACTCGGGAGGATTCTCGTATGAAATAGCTTTATTTTATAAAATGATTTTACAGACAAAAATAAAAGTAAACCCTCAACGAGCTCTGTCTCAAAGTTCTTTGGCATAGACCCCGTCCCCCGTCCAGGTTTGGAAGTTAACTGGTAGGTCCTGCCTGATGATAGAGGCAGGGGCGGAGCCTACCCCCGAACGAGTGGATGGGAGCCATACTGGTGGTGGTGGGGAGGATGGAGGGGAACTTCGCTACGACACCTACAGGCAACAAAATAGGAGGGTAAGATCAGTCTTTTTATATTTGATGTTAAGATGTGATTGGCTGCGCAAAATTATGTATTTATGACGTGGCAGTGGAGTCTTTCTGATAGAACTTATGCTTACGCTTTCATTTCCCTAAAACTCTCCAAGGTATTTAAAACCCTCCATAGTCCAGGTTAAACCACATGGGAGGTTTGGTTCTCCACTTAACCAGCTCCCAACCAGTATGGCTTCGCTTTTAGACCAATTTACTTGTGTAGAAGAAAACACTTTAAAATCTATTAATATATTTGCAACAATTTCACATCTCTCTGACAACTTATTAAAGTAACAACATCATCAGCACATGCTGATAACTTAAACATTTGAACAATTTGAAATGTACAATCCATACAAATCTATTCTTAACTTATTTAAAAGAGGCTCTATTTATAAAACTTATAATAGACAAGGTGCACCCTTGTCTAACACCTCTAAAACCTTTAAAAGGAGCACATAAGTCACAATTAACTTCCAATATACTCTCAATGTCACTTTACAAAACCTTTATCATAGAAATAAAATAAAGCCAAACACTGCTAAGACACGCCATAAATAATTATGCTAAACTCGATCAAAAGCCTTCTTTGGTCTATTGACTATACCAAAATCTAAGTTGAGATTCTTGCCAAAATCTAAGTTGAGATTCTTGCCAATGTCTAAAACATCCCCAATAAAAAATAATAATAATAAAAAAAAAAATGTATCAACCATGTGTCTACCAGGTACACAATAAATCTAGTCAGGATGGATAACTTGTTCCAAAACTTTGCCCAATCTATAAGGCAGAGCCTTAGAGTGCAGTTTATAATTACTGCACAGCAAACTCAACCGACCCCAGTTTTGAATATAATTTAAGTCTCCCTTTTACGCAATTTATGGGCCAAAAATACTTGTAAAAGTCAACTGGTAGCCCATCAACTCCAGGCACATTGCCACACTCCATACTTTGGAGATCTCTTTCCCAACTCCTCCAGAGTTAAAGCTTTACTGAGTTCAGCATTAGCTTCTTTGGATAACAGGTACATTATCAAGGAAGACATTACCAGCAGTTTGTTAATATGGAAGTTCACTTTTGTACAGTTCTTAAAAACTAATTTCTCTTCTTTGAATGTCAGAGGGATCTGATAACAGCATGGATATTCAACTGCATATCACCTCATGGGCGACGCGATTTAACAGAACTCTGGGTAACATGATCAGGATTTTGCCACCTAGGAACAAGCAAAAATGGCCACATATGTTACAAACATTGACCTTTGCGTATGACTGCACAGCCCATGAATCAACTGGTTTTGCACCATTTTACTTGATGCACAGCAGAATTCCTAAGCTCCCGGTGGATCGGCGGTATGTGGAAGGAGGATTCCATCGCTTCCTTGCTTAAAAGAATGCTGAAGCTAGTCAGCAACAGCAAGTTGATCTATACAAAATGAGGACAAAGGGATGCAAAACTGAAGTTGGGGACCAAGTCTTACTGGCCAACAAGTGTGAATGAGAATGGAAGAAATTGGCTGAGAAGTGAGAATCCATTCCATATACCGTTGTTTTCCTAAATCCTAAATGTCATAATTACCGCATCTGCAACACCCAGGAGAGAGACACTATCTATCTATCTATCTATCTATCTATCTATCTATCTATCTATCTATCTATCTATCTATCTATCTATCTATCTATCTATCTATTTTTTTTCTCTGCAGTTTAAAACAGTACAGCTAAAGTGAGAACACATACAACGTCAATTTTAAATGATCTTAGTAATATGTTTTAGCTAAAACTCGAGTTTTTTTTTTTATTAGAACATGCCTTTCCTTCTAGAATGAAACAAACAAGAATGTACTTATTATGTAAAACGCTAAGACAGAGGTGAGTTTTTACTTGATATTAGATAGCAGTAATTTACATAAAAGGAAACAAAAAAATAAACCAATAATAATCTTCTCTCAGCTTTGAGATTTCAGATAATTCTAATGAATCTATTACATGGCTTCAAAACAATTGAATGAACAAATATAGTGCAATGAGTTATCTTACGAGAGGTTCTCTCGTACTGCGTAATGTCTATGGGGAAAACCTCTTTTCCACGAGATATTGAAGCCAAAAATTATCCTTAATTTTGAATCAATGTAACACGCATTGCAGCAGCATGCAGACATAGGCAAGACGGCTCGCGTGCCTATTGGCTGACCTGCGGCAACAGCAGCAGCCTATCGAGAGAGGCCCTGTGTTACGCCATAACCAATGGGGGCGCTTCGTGCCCACTACGTCACGTCCTGCCGAAATAGGCGTGGCCTTGACCTATAAATATAGCTCGATAGGCTGATACAAACTGATTTTCATCTCTTCAGCGAAGCTCACGCATCACTGGATCCAGAGTGAGAAGCCGCGCCGTTGAGAATAAGCCTTCTGCGGGACGAGCTTCCGAATCTGAAGCCGCTGGCCTTCACCTCTCCGCCTTCAGTCGCCGTACCTACTACACTTTCGTCGTTAGGATGTCAATATCCTTTTTACCTCTGCTGAGAGTGTGTGTTCGCCGCCACGACTCACATTCTCTATCTCTCTCTAAAAGAGTTAGCATCATTTTCAAGATGCCTAATTCCTGCGGCTCGTGCCGAGCCACACTCAGCGATGGGGACCGCCATGTCATCTGCGTTTCCTGCCTGGATGAGGATCATGCGGCTCTCGCGCTTGTTGACGGCGGATGCCCTCACTGCGAGCTGATGCCTATGGTGACTCTGAGGACTCGCCTGGCATCTTTCTCGGAGCCCGCACTTCTGTCCACTGTAGTGCCGCGCCGCAAGAAGCGCCGCAAGAAGCGCCGTGCTCAGCGCGCCCCCGAGCCTTGTCCTGCCCGCCAAAGCTCGCCGGTTCGCCCGCCAGCTCGCCGGCATCGCTCGAGACGCTCACCGACGGACAGCGGCCGCCGTCCGCCGCCGCTTCCGCCATTGAGATCGACGAAACAGCCGAGGCCTGCTGCTCAATTCAATTCAATTCAAATTTATTTGTATAGCGCTTTTCACAATACATATTGTTTCAAAGCAGCTTTACAGAAAGTGCATTTCAGAAATGTACGTAAAAAATACAGTTATTTACAGTAATTTAGGGCATAACATATCGCCGGCGTTGAGTCGTCTCTTCACAGGCGTTGAGTCGTCTCTTCACAGGCGTCGAGTCGTCTCATCGCAGGTGTTTAGTCGTCTCATCGCAGGTGTTGGGGACTCTGAAGTCTCCGTGAGAGGCTGGATACAGACTGTAGCTGAAGAACGCTATTTACCTCGGGACTAGCGTCCCGAGATAACAGCAGAAAAGCAGATGGGAAATAATTAGCGTAGCTGCTGTTCATAATATTAATGCATTCGATCTGATTCAACAGTAGTATAAGAGGCAAGCACTATGTGAATGCTTGGCTGAAGAGATGCGTCTTTAATCTAGTTTTGAACTGGGAGAGCGAGTCTGAGCAACGAACAGTATCAGGAAGGCTATTCCAGAGTTTGCTGCTCTATCCTGGCATCGGACGGTGAGGATTGGGTGAGCTCTGTGGACCTCCCCCCCGCTGCACGCAGCTCAGCTCAGGCCGACAGTGTTCTCAGTGCAGTGAGTGTGCCCGCTGTCCCGCGCCCACATTCCCTCACAGACATGCTAGACCCCACGGGGTTCGCCCCGCTCACCCTCTCTCCACAAACTGTCATAGAGAAGCCGAGCTCGGCCAGGCTGCCCGCTGTGATCAGCGCGCCCCCCGCCTCGAACACTGCAAACACAGTGTTTACTTTTCAGCACACCGGAGCTCTCCGGCCGCCACTATGTTGCGGCCAGAGCCCAGATTTCATTCTACCTCTAGCTATTCATGCAGATGCGTGGGCAAAGCTTCCCGGGGTATCAGAATGGGTGCTGAACACTATAAAAAGAGGCTATTTGCTGCAGTTCGCTCGACGTCCCCGCCGTTACACGGCGGGAGTCAAAACTATGGTAAAGAACGAGGTAGCTCATCTACTTCGAGCCGAGATAGCGAAACTACTGAGCAAAGGGGCCATAGAACCTTTATCTCAGGCTCAGAGCGAAGGGGTGTATACAGCAGATATTTTCTGGTACCGAAAAAAGACGGGGGTCTCAGACCCATTCTAGATCTGCGACAGCTGAACAGAGTGCTTGTGAAGCGCCAGTTCAGAATGCTTACAACCAGGAAAATCCTCACGCAAGTTCACCAGGAGGACTGGTTTATGTCAATAGATCTGAAAGACGTTTATTTCCAAATACAAATAGCGTCAAGTCACAGGCGATTCTTGAGATTCGCCTTCGAGGGCCAGGCATATCAATACACAGTCCTGCCGTTCGGCCTGTCCCTGGCACCCCTTACATTTACGATGTGCATGGACGTGGCTCTCGCACCCCTGAGACTTCGGGGCATGCGAGCTTTGAACTACTTGGACGATTGGCTGATTCTAGCTCGATCACACTCAGAGCTCATAAAACTGTGTAAAATGTGACCATATTACTCGAGCATCTCGAGAATCTGGGTCTCACAGTCAATTGGGCGAAAAGTTCGCTGTCAGTCAGAAAATTTATTTTCTGGGTATATTACTGGACTCGTTGTCCATGACAGCACGTCTGTCGCCGGAGCACGGACTGGATATTCATTCAAGATCCTTCCGCCGCGGCTCTATAGTCCCGCTCAAAAGGTTTCAGAAAATGCTGGGCCTCATGGCCTCAGCATCTTCGGTACTCCAGCTGGGTCTGCTTCGCATGCGCCCACTGCAGTTATGGCTGAAAGCGCGAGTTCCACCCCGGGCATGGACCTCCGGTCTGTTTCGCCTCAAGGTCGATCTAAAATGCGTCTCAGCTCTGGAACCTTGGAAAGCAACCAACTGGTATCAGTCGGGTGGGAGCGTGGGGACTTTCTCGAGTGTGAAGGTGGTGTCCACGGACGCCTCCACCTCGGGATGGGGAGTGCTGCTCGAGGGCAGACCGTTCTTTGGCCAGTGGTCAGAACGGGAAAAGCTTCTACACATAAACTGTCTGGAAATGATGGCAGTCGACAACGCGCTAAGGCGCTTCTGTCCCCAGATAAAAGGTCACCACGTCTTGGTCCGGTCGGACAACATGTCAGTGGTGGCATACATAAATCACCAGGGTGGCAACAGGTCCCGAAACCTTTACAGACTGACGGAACACCTCCTGGTCTGGGCTCAGCACAACCTGCTTTCACTGAAAGCAGCGCATGTGCCTGGTCACCTGAATCTGGGACCGGACAGACTGTCCAGAAACAATGTTCCAGCAGGAGAATGGTCGCTGCACCTGCAGACGATCCGACTGCTGTGGGAGACATTCGGCAGAGTGCAGGTGGACCTGTTCGCGTCTCAAGAAAACGCTCACTGTCCGAACTTTTTCTCCAAGAGCAGGGATACACTGGCCCACGTCTGGCCCCGCTGCCCTCTCTATGGCTTTCCTCCCGTCTCGCTCCTGCCTCAGTTGTTGGAACGAATCAGGGAAAATGGATGCTCAGTGCTGCTTGTGACTCCGCTCTGGACGAACCAGGCTTGGTTCCCAGTCCTGATGCAGCTGACCAGCACTGCCCTGTGGCCTATACCGTTGAGGAAAGACCTCCTCTCTCAGGCCAAGGGCTCGATTTGGCATTCTCGCCCGAATCTATGGTCCCTACATGTATGGGCCATCAACGGGTACCCGCTAACCTCCCGGAGGGAGTGTTAAACACGATCACGCAGGCTAGGGCCCCGTCTACTAGACGGCTCTATTCCTCAAAATGGTCTGTGTTCTCTGGCTGGTGTCAAGCTCAGGGCTTTTCACCTCTAGACTGCGGGGTTACGGAAGTTCTCTCCTTCCTTCAAGAGCTACTGGATAAGGGCAGAACCCCATCCACGCTCAAAGTTTATGTGGCGGCCATAGCGGCGTTTACTAAACCGGCGTCTGGCCAGTCACTGGGGAAGAACGACCTGGTTGTGCGATTCCTCAAGGGAGCTAGGAGGCTGAATCCTCCCAGACCCCCTTCAGTCCCCGTGTGGGAACTTTCTACGGTTTTGGAAGCCATGAAAGGTGCCCCATTCGAGCCAATCCATTTGTCAGGCATGAAACATCTGTCTTTCAAAACAGTGTTTCTTATGGCTCTCGCTTCAGTGAAGCGCATTGGGGATTTACAAGCGCTTTCGGGAAGCGCGACGTGTATGGAATTTGGGCCTAATGACTCGAAAGTCATACTCAAACCGAGGCACGGGTACGTGCCTAAATCCCTCAACACACCGTTCAGGGCCCAGGTTATTTCCCTGTCCGCCCTTCTGGTTCACAACGAGGAGAAGGACGCGAGTCTCCTTTGCCCTGTCAGGGCACTGAGAGCTTATGTGTCCCGCTCGTCTGTTTTCAGACAGACTGAGCAGCTCTTTGTTTTGTTTAGCGGGCGTTCTAAGGGACTGGCCGCATCAAAACAGAGCCTATCCAGATGGATAGTCGATGCCATAGCGCTGGCTTACACTTCTAAGGGCCTGCAGTGTCCTTTGGGTGTCAGAGCGCACTCCACGAGAGGCGTGGCCTCGTCGTGGGCTTGGTCTAGCGGGATTACCTTGCAGGATATCTGTACAGCGACAGGCTGGGCCTCGCCGTCTACATTTATATGGTTTTATAACCTAGAGGTTCCCGCCTTACAGGCCAAGCTTCTGTCGGTCTAGAAATCAGCACTATCTGCCCCGCTGCGCCGGCTCAGAATGCTGAGTTTTGCTTGTGCATCGCTCACTGATCGATAGAACAGCTCCATGGGTATTGAAAGACCCGTACTGCTACCCAGTTCTGCTACGTTTTTTCACCCTGACTGCGTGGTGCACTGTTAATATGGTTAGCTCCCGTGGGATGCTATTTATAGGGAATGACGCTTCTAGCCTCTCTTCCCTGACTCTCTGTGAGTCCATGGTGATTATGCACTATATGAGCCCCAGGCTACTGCCCTTGGGACTTTGGTGTCGGATCCCAGTACGCACGGCGTGTTACACTGTGGTCCCCATAGCGTAAGATATTACGCAGTACGAGAGAACCTCTCGTAAGAGAACGTACTCGGTTACCAACGTAACCTCTGTTCTCTCTAGAAAAGGGAATGAGTACTGCGTATCTTGCCGTGCTTACAACATGCTCTGGTTCGCTTCGGCGATGAAAACCAGTTTGTATCTGCCTATCGAGCTATATTTATAGGTCAAGGCCACGCCTATTTCGGCTTTGCGCCCCCATTGGATATGGCGTCACGCAGGGCCTCTCTCGATAGGCTGCTGCTGTTGCCGCAGGTCAGCCAATAGGCACGCGAGCCATCTTGCCTATGCCTGCATGCTGCTGCAACGCGTGTTACATTGATTCAAAATTAAGGATAATTTTTGGCTTCAATATCTCGTGGAAAAGAGGTTTTCCCCATAGCGTAAGATATTACGCAGTACTCGTTCCCTCTTCTAGAGAGAACCGAGGTTACGTTAGTAACCGAGTACGTTAAATGCAAACAAAAAATATTTAACAAATATATAGAATAGCATTTAGAATTTAGGTGAAATATTTTCTGTGTTCGGGTCATTTTGACACGGAAAGGATTTTCCCGATGGTCCCCGAAAATGCTTAATGTTATTGCATTGGATTAAAATGTACCTACTTTACTCACCGAGAGTCTAACAATTTCCCAAAATTTTTTTGGTACTTTGTGTAATTTTTTATGCGTTTTTTCCCCACATTGTAACACTTGTGGTTCCCTTTCGTTGTCACTCCGAGTTACGTCGGATGACGACGAATGGGGTTTCGCTTAGAAAGCCTATCAACTTCGAGTATTACAAAACGAGCCAATGGAAAAGAAATGCCATGGGTCTGCGGAATTTGCATGACGTAACTCCGCCCCACCTCGTGGGTATAAAAGGAAGAAGTCCGCAACAGCAGTTTATGTTTTCGCTTCAGAGCCAAGTTTATTCTTCTCTCCACAAGCCATCTCTGAATTGTCAGCTTCACGAACGAGTGCCTCGAGTGTTGGTGTGACGGCGATCTACGGCGAGAGCGTGCTTCCTGCTGATCTGCTGCAGTGATCTGCCAGTCGGCGCGTTTCTCCCCGGGTGCTTCAACACTTGAGTTTTCTCACTAAAAGAGCTTACACGCGGCAAGTCTTTTTAAAGATGCCTCGCCCGTGTACTTCTGGTTGCGGCAGATTGGTATCGGACTCTGATGGGCACGAGCGTTGCATAGTATGTTTGGGCATTGATCATGCTAGAGCAGCGCTCGTGGATGACTCATGTTCTCTCTGTGGGAACATGACCATCGCGTCATTACGGTCGAGACTCTGTGACCTCGCAAGAGTGAGAGTCCCCTCATCCACCCCCCGTCCTGCGGCTGGTGGCCAGGGTGACCTGAGGGTGACGGTCTGGAACAAGGCGCCGACTATGTGTCCGCGACCCCAGCCCCCCTCTTCAATGACGGTGCCCGCTAGCGAGCGGCCGATTCCCGCGGGTCTACCCTCTGGTGGCCCGCGTGTTTCGGTTGAAGCTACAGAGGATGATGCCATGTCTGTTGCAGCATCACTAGGTGGGTTTGATTCTTCTGGAAGTGTGGGCTCGTTACAGCTGCCACCTTCCGGTGTGCATACGGCTGTGCTCGAGTCTGATCCGGAGATGACGGCCATGCTTTCCCGGGCAGCCGCGAGCATCGGGCTTGAGTGGAGGCCTCCACCCTGTCCTGAGCGCTCGCGACTTGACGATTGGTTTTTGGGTAAGGCCGCCGACCCTCGTCCTCGGCAAACCCCAATACCTTTCTTCCCGGACGTGCATGATGAGATCTCGAAGTCCTGGAAGACCCCGTTGTCTTCTCGGGACCGCTCGTTGATCTCATCCGCCTTTCCTCCCCTCGATGATGCAGCCGCCCGTGGGTACACTGGGCTCCCCCCGGTTGAACGCTCTGTTGCCATGCAACTATGTCCTCAGAGTGCTTCTTCTCGTGGCGAGCCTAAGCACCCATCCAAGGCCTGTAGATTTTCGTCTACTCTAGTGGCGAAGTCTTACAGAGCGGCGGGACCGGCGGCTGCGTCACTGCATGCTATGGCCACTCTGCAGGTCTACCAGGCCCAGATGCTCAGAGACATGCACGAGGGTAGGACAGACCCAGGGCTCTTTGATGAGCTGCGCGCCGCTACCGACCTCGCTCTACGGGCGACGAAGGTTACCGCGCGCTCCCTGGGTCTGGTGATGTCCACAGCCGTGGTCCAGGAGAGACACCTGTGGCTGAACCTGGCTGACATGCGGGACGCGGAGCGGACCCGTCTGCTTAACGCCCCCTTGTCCCAGGCCGGCCTCTTCGGCGGTGCGGTTGAAGACTTTGCCCAACAGTTTTCAACCGCCCCGAAACAGACCGAGGCCATCAAGCACATTCTGCCCCGCCGGCCAGCTGCTGCCTCCACCCAGCCGGCCGGGCAGAAGCCTCGTCCTGTTTCCCGCCGAGGGCGCCCTCCTGCGGTTCCCACCCCTGCCGCCCGGCCCACGCAGCAGCCTCCACAAACCCGGGCCGGTCGCGGAGGAAGCCGCAAGAAGGCGCCACAGCCCACTCCCTCCCCGCCCCCCGCTAAACGCCGGGCCAAGCGGCGCTCCTGAGACGGGCTGCTCAGGGAAGATGGTCGTTTTTCAGGAGGTGGTAGCAGGACCACTCCTTCCCCCGGTGGAGGGCCGGGGGAGAATCTTTTGTTCTCCGCTCCCCGCTGCTCACCCACGGGTGGGCAGCACCCTAAAGTGGTTAAAGACAGAAACGACCCTCTCTTCCCTGAGCCCACAGAGTTCTCGGGCGACACAGAGCGCCGCCCTCAAGCCGTGCTCTACTCGCTCCCCTCTGTCCCAGAGGCGGTTGACACGGCGTGCTGTCCACGGACCGCTTCGCCCCTGTCCCCCTCTGTCGCCAGACCCCTGGCAGAGCAGGCCCCCGCGGGATGATCAGCCTGGTCCTCCCCTGACCCCCTCTGCCAGGGCGCGGTTGCTAACTGTGCCCCCACACCGGGCCGCTATGCCGTCCACGTCTGGGCCAGTTACTCCGCTTCGCTGCCCCTCCGGGGGGACGCCTGTCGTCCGCATGATCCCGCTGGTTCAGTTCCTGGGAGCCTGGTTAGAGCTTCCCCGTCTGTCCCGCTGGATCGCGCGCACCATCAGGCTCGGCTATGCGATTCAGTTCGCACGGTCTCCTCCCCGCTTCAGGGGAGTCCGCTGCTGGCGAAGGGTGCAATCGAGACTGTCCCTCCAGCCGAGATGAGGTCCGGCTTCTACAGCCCTTACTTCATTGTCCCCAAGAAAACCGGTGGGTTACGACCAATCCTGGACTTGCGCGTGCTGAACCGCTCCCTTCACAGGCTGCCGTTCAAGATGCTCACCGCCAAACGCGTTTTCGAATGCGTGCGGCCCCGGGATTGGTTTGCAGCGATCGACCTGAAGGACGCCTACTTCCATGTCTCCATTCTTCCTCGCCACAGACCGTTCCTACGGTTTGCTTTCGAGGGGCAGGCATACCAGTACGCGGTCCTCCCTTTCGGGCTGGCCCTGTCTCCTCGCATCTTCACGAAGGTCGTCGAGGCTGCCCTTGTTCCCCTTCGGGAGCACGGGGTCCGCATCCTGAGTTATATCGACGACTGGCTGATCCTAGCTCACTCTCGAGATCAGGTTTGCGAACACAGGGACTTAGTGCTCCGGCACCTAGCTCGTCTGGGCCTTCGGGTCAACTGGGAGAAGAGCAAACTTTGCCCCGTGCAGAGGATCTCTTTTCTCGGTATGGACATCGACTCGGTCGCCATGTCCGCGCAGCTTACGAGCGAGCGCGCGCATTCACTGCTGACTTGCCTGAGACATCTCAGGAGCAAGAATGCGGTTCCACTGAAACATTTTCAGAGGCTCCTGGGGCATATGGCATCTGCAGCCGCAGTCACGCCGCTCGGATTGCTTCATATGAGACCGCTTCAGCTTTGGCTTCGCGACCGAGTCCCGAGGTGGGCATGGCATCAAGGCACGCTCCGGGTACCAGTTACTCCGACCTGCCGTCAGTTCCTCTTCCCGTGGTCGAACCTCAGTTTTCTCAGGGCGGGTGTCCCCCTGGAACGAGCTTCCCGGCATGTTGTTGTCTCAACAGATGCCTCCACCACGGGCTGGGGCGCCATGTGCAATGGACATGCTGCTGCGGGCTCCTGGACAGGACCCCAGCGGCTATGGCATGTCAATTGCCTCGAGTTGTGGGCAGTACGTCTTGCCCTGCACCGCTTCCGGGCATTGCTCCGGGGTCAACACGTGCTAGTCCGTTCAGACAATACCGCGACTGTTGCGTACATCAACCATCAAGGTGGTCTACGCTCTCGCCGTATGTCACAACTCGCCCGCCACCTCCTCCTATGGAGTCAGAAGCATCTGAGGTCGCTTCGAGCCATTTTTATTCCCGGAGCGCTGAACTGTGCAGCCGACGAGCTCTCACGGCTTCAGCCCCTCCCTGGAGAATGGCGACTCCATCCCCAGTCGGTTCAGCTGATTTGGGACCAGTTCGGGGACGCACAGATAGATCTGTTTGCCTCTCACGACTCGACCCATTGCGCCCTGTATTTTTCCCTGACCGAGGGCACGCTCGGCACGGATGCACTGGCGCACAGCTGGCCGCCGGGCCGCAAATATGCGTTTCCCCCAGTGAGCCTATTTGCGCAGACCTTGCGCAAGGTCAGGGAGGACGAGGAGCAGATCATTCTGGTCGCGCCGTATTGGCCCAACCGGACCTGGTTCCCCGAACTTGTACTCCTCGCGACAGCACCTCCCTGGCCCATTCCTCTGAGGAAGGACCTTCTTTCTCAGGGACGGGGCACCCTGTGGCACCCTCGCCCCGATCTCTGGAGCCTCCACGTGTGGCTCCTGGACGGCTCGAGGTAGGTTTGAGTACCCTTCCACCAGCGGTGGCGGCTACCATCACGTCCGCTAGAGCGTCGTCCACCAGACACGTCTATGCGTTGAAGTGGAACCTCTTCGTCGACTGGTGCTCTTCTCACCGAGAAGACCCCGGAGATGCTCGATCAGCGTTGTGCTTTCCTTCCTTCAGCAAGGGTTGGAGCGAAGGCTGTCTCCCTCCACCCTTAAGGTCTATGTTGCCGCCATTGCCGCACATCATGACCCCGTCGAAGGTAAGTCGGTAGGGAAGCACAACCTGGTCATCAGGTTCCTGAGAGGAGCGAGGAGACTATATCCTCCTCGCCCTCCTCTCGTTCCCTCTTGGGACCTCTCAGTGGTTCTAACTGCCCTGAAGAGTACTCCCTTTGAGCCTCTGCAATCAGTTGAGCTTAAGTTCCTGTCTATGAAGACAGCGCTCCTGGTTGCACTGGCCTCCATCAAGAGGGTAGGGGACCTGCACGCATTCTCCGTCGACGAAGCGTGCCTGGAATTCGGACCGGCTTTCTCTCACGTGATCCTGAGACCCCGGCCCGGATATGTGCCCAAGGTTCCTACCACTCCCTTTCGGGACCAGGTGGTGAACCTGCAAGCGCTGCCTCCGGAGGAGGCAGACCCAGCCTTGGCACTGCTCTGTCCAGTACGCGCTCTTCGCGCCTATGTAGACAGGACGCAGTGTTTCAGGACCTCAGACCAGCTCTTTGTCTGTTATGGTGGGAAGCTGAAGGGAAAGGCTCTCTCCAAGCAAAGGTTGTCTCACTGGATAGTGGACGCCATTGCCTTGGCATACCAGCAGCAAGGTCGACCGTGCCCCCTTGGTGTGACGCCCACTCCACCCGGAGTGTGGCATCCTCTTGGGCTCCAGCGCATGGCGCCTCGCTAACAGACATCTGCAGAGCTGCAGGCTGGGCGACACCTAACACATTCCCCAGATTCTATAATCTCCGAGTGGAGCCAGTGTCCTCTCATGTACTCGCTTCAACTAGCTAGTACCGGACCCGCTCAGGTGTCTTCGCTTGCTCGCCATTCCACTCCACGGACTGGATACGTGCGATATTCTCCTCAGGTGAGCTTTTCCGAAAGCCCTGAGCTCCTCCAGCACTCCTGACGTCGGCGCCAGTGTCTCTTGCCTGCGCGTCGGCTAGGTGCCTCCCGTGTGTATGGTCCCTCCCCTGAGCGACCCCCACATGTGTATTTCCACTGTAAGCCTCTCTGAGCATGTGTGTTTCCCTTGGCAAGCCACCTTGCCACCCCTGGGGTTGAAATATTCCACCTGCGGCTGGACACCCCAGTGTTCCCCATATGCATTCTTCGGGTCATATGTGTATTCTCTAAGCCCCCCCCCTCTGGGTTGGCATTAATTGCATACTTCCCCTAGCTTGGGATATGCTTCCCAGTGTACCTTGGTATTCCTGTGTTAAATGGAGTCCTTCGTCCAGTCTATGACAGGGATCTCGATTTACGCAGGGCACTGGAAGACAGCTGAGAAGGTGGCGTGATTAGACTGGTAACCCCATTCGTCGTCATCCGACGTAACTCGGAGTGACAACGAAAGGGAACGTCTACGGTTACGTATGTAACCCTCGTTCCCTGAGTAGGGAACGGAGACGTTACGTCTTCCTGCCACTTTCCGCTGTACCGCGGGGATCGCCTGAGCTCAGTCTTGGCTCCTCAGCGAAGAAACATAAACTGCTGTTGCGGACTTCCTCCTTTTACACCCACGAGGTGGGGCGAAGTTACGTCATGCAAATTCCGCAGACCCATGGCATTTCTTTGCCATTGGCTCGTTTTGTAATACTCGAAGTTGATAGGCTTTCTAAGCGAAACCCCATTCGTCGTCATCCGACGTAACGTCTCCGTTCCCTACTCAGGGAACGAGGGTTACATACGTAACCATAGACGTTTTCCCGGTCAAAAATGACCGGCCTACAAAATGTTTCTTATAAATCTCTCATTTTGCTACATCTTCACCAATTATTGGATGCAATCTTTTTGTTAACTTCGTTTCTATCAATTAGGACAGGTTTTGTATTTCTTTTTTGAATTGATCGATCATAGGCCTTATTTATCTAAAATACCTACCTCAGTTTATGAGTGAAAAAAACGTTATTTGTGGATTATTTTGTCAATTTTACATAATATATATATATATATATATATATATATATATATATATATATATAATTTGATATATATATCAAATGTGCACTGTTTATCACACTAGTGTGCTTTAATGTTTAACAAGGAAATTTGTTTTGAAATGCTTTTATTTTGTACAAAATGGCACAAAGTCACACTTGTGGTGTTCCCGGTCAAAAATGACCGGCCTACAAAAAATTGTATTCAATATTTGGTGATAAAATAGCGTAACAAATGATTTATAAGCTATTTTTGTGTTTGTGTTGCACAAGTGTGCCATTTTGTGAAAACAACAACAACAACAACAAAAAACATTTCAAAGCAAATTTCCTGGTTAAACATTAAAGCACACTAGTGTGATAAACAGTGCAATTTTTTTCATATTTTATGTATAATTTACCACAAATAATGCTTTTTTTCACTCAAAAACTGAGGTACGTAAGCGATAAATAAGGCCTACGATTTATCAGTTCCAAAAATAAATACAAAATCTGTCCTTACTTACTTAACTTTTGAAAAAAAAAATTTTTACCGGGAACACCACAAGTGTTATAGGGTTTTCAACACAGCACAAGGTTTAAGCAGATATTACACAATAACATTAAACAAGAGAATCTGCTGAATCAGGTTATACCAGTTCTCTCATTTAACATATTTGAAATCCTTACATTGTATGATTTTGTGTATACATATAAGGAATTAAATCACACACACACACACACACAAACACACACACACACACACACGTTGGAGGAGGATTCGGTAAGAACTACAAACACGAGTGAAAAGTGTTAAAATACTACAGACATGGAGGACCGAGAGTTATGTAGAGAGGTTTAGATAAAGGGGTTTGAGTGATTAATTATCAGTATATAACTTCACGAAAATTTATTTATTCAACGTCGTCTACATTATATTGCATCTGCAGCAGCATTGTGAACTTTCCGTAAAGATATGTTTAGCCATTACCTTTTAAATGCATCATTAGCCTATATTCACATTGCAAACACATTAGGAGAGTCTCCGCATGAAAGACCTATGACTGGCAGATGAACGTTCTACAACATTTCTCTCCGAAACGGTAGGAAATCAAATTAGATTGAATGGAGGATTTTAACTGTGACAAGATGATTGACAGGGCAGTTTACGGTGACAGGATGCACGCAACAGATCTGTCCATTAAAGATGACGTGATAATAGGCTATGCCCCAAAGCTTGCCTACTCTTTTACTACACACTCAAAAGTATGTACTTTTTCTTCACAAAAAGAATAGGCTACATACTTTTAGGTCGTAGTATAAGTAGGCGAATTGGGACAGGGCCAGCGTTATTTTTTAACAAATCTCATGAATGAATGATTCAACGACATACATTTTAAGTCACTTATCACCACCTAGTGGCTTAACGATGTAATTGCTACTTTTACTTTTTGCTTAGTTTTAAAAGGATTTGCTCTATTTTCATTGGTACCATAGACGCCAGTGTTTATATCCAAATTATAAACTTTTATCCCTGTACTTCTGTGATAATATGAATATTTGTGTGGTTGAAAAGACTGTTTGTGAAGCCGTTTCATATCTATACATAACTGTTCTCTCTGGATCAGTGGCAGCGCAAACGCAGATTTGAATGTTCAGCTGTGATTTTGTCAAAGGTTTAATAGACGGAGCCGTATAGCGATGTTTGCCGGAGTCAAATGTGACGTCACGATATGGGCGTGGGCGCGAACTGGTTGGCAGAAAGAACCAAAACATGTCGCAGCAGTCTACCTGTGTTTTCTCAGCATATGCTAATTCTTTGTCCGAAGAAGCTAAAAGGAGATATAAGGTTAAGCTATTATATAACCAGGGTTCATGTTCTCTGCCTGATCCATATCACCTGAGTGAGAATTGAAGCAAAAGCCCGGACACATGGCCAGATTAGACATTCGGCGACATCTACCTGTATCTCATTGACACGTTATGTAAACAAAGACTTTGACTTTGACACGTCTTCCAAGGTATTTTGTACAGTTATTCATTCATTAATTAACCCATCAATGCGATAGAAACTACTAGTAACATTTATTTACAAAATTAGTTTTAATTTTTAACGCAAAATGCACATACCCGTGACAAAATGTAGGTAGCAGACGCGATCGTGGTCCGCTGGCTCCCATTGTTTTCCGTTGGGTTCTAGATGCCTAATTGCAGAAATCCACAGCTTTCTTCTTGATTCAGGCTGTTTAGGTACGCGGTAGAAGCTCTTGGGGTTACTCTTATCCAGAGGTCTTCAGTCCTGCTCCTGGAGGGCCACTGTCCTGCAGAGTTTAGTTCTTATCGAACCTGTTAACACAGCACGATACAACCATTTTTCTTCTGTGTTTGCGCTGCGCAGCAAGCGGCCATTACTTTTCTTCTGCCAACCAGAGCGCATGTAACCGCGTCGTGACATCACGGTCGAAGATCGCTATTGTTGTCATTTAGGAATGAGATTGGAAGGGTGTTTGAATCGAGATCACAATTTTTTAAAGGATATATAAATCCTTATATTTATACACAGTGTCTTGCAACTTCTAATAATAGGTGGTCATGTATGATAATGAATTCATACCTGTAGCTATTTGGTTAAGTTACAACACTCACTTGTAGGCCTACCCAATTGCCTACCCACGTGTTCCCAATTGTCTCTCCCCAATAGAATTGCAAAATGACATTAAATGGCGTATGTATCATGGTATTAGGGCTGAGCGGTATATCAAGTTTGTACAATATATCGATTTTTTTTTTTAAACGATATGGAATGAGGCAATACCGTTTCAATACAGTAGTTTGATACCAGCACATCTGAAAAATAGCGGAGGAGCAGTGTGGAAAGTAGGCTACATAGTACAATTTGTCCTAAACATGACACAAGCTTATATTAAGCGCTTCAAAATAACTGGTAAGATATAGTTAACAAGTTTAAAGTAGCTTGCCCTGTCAGATGCTCTGACAGATGCTGTTGCTGATGCTGACTGACAGATACATAGGCCTACTTTTTTGTATTTAAAAAAGTTTTTTTTTTTTTTTTTTTTTTTTTTGTACGTGGTGCTTTCCTCAGTGCTTAACTTACATGTCACAGGTATATTCTCCATCTGTAAATGTTAGAAAGTCAAACAAATATTTCCATTTCACTGTCAGGAGAGGACGAGCTTCTGCAAGTGAATCTCCGCTAAAATTCAAGCTTCCGTTAATGAGCGCCGCCACGCACATGCGCGCCAAACAGACGAGCACAATAATAGCGCAATAATTCTGACTAAAATATACATATTGATAAAATATTTGTTGTTGGAGACAATAAATGTGCCATATATGGAATTTTAAACCTACAAGTATATTTTTATGAAAGTGACCATTATAATGGGGTAATCAAATGCAGGCTAATATAATTAGTTTGTGCTTTTGTTTTTATTTAAATTTTTAGTTTAGCCTTTAGTCATTTTAAAAACAAAAGCATTATTATTTGTTTTTAGATTGTAATGTTAGAATGTAATGTGATTTTAACCACCTTTTTGCACATAATATATTGCATAGCCTACATTACATTCCCTTGTTTCCATATCCTTCAATATCAACATTGTTTGGATATCATTGAGCAGGATGTGAAATAACATTTTTTTTTAAATAAATACAGATTTTCTTTATCCAAATAGAAAACGTAGAAAGTACAGAGATATATATCGTATATCGCCATTTAACCAAAAAATACAGAGATAGGATTTTTTGGCCATATCGCCCAGCCATATGGTATGGTCATTGAATGGATATTTATATGGAATGGACCACAGTACCTCAGTCGTGTATCTTAAATATGTTGGTTAGCAGGATGCATGACCGACTAGAAAAGGAAGATGGTCAATCAAAGCCAAAGGTAAATTGGAAGGGTTTTGTCTATGCCATTTACAGTTTAATAGTTTAAAGTGCCTTTATGATGATTAATACAAAATTACTGTGGATGAAAAACGTCTCAGGTTACGACTGTAACCCTAGTTCCCTGAGAAGGGAACGAGACGATGCGTCGATGACGCTTTGGGAACGCCTTCGCGTGATTACCTCTGAAGCACGTATGTCAATTAGTCCAATGGAATGAATGAACGCCACGGGCGGGTGACGTCATGACCAGGAAAGGATATAAGCACATCCGGTGCGTTACTCGCGTTAGCTTTTAGAGCCGAAGCAAAGTCGATCGCAGGGATGCAGGAAGTATGGCAGGGCGACGCATCGTCTCGTTCCCTTCTCAGGGAACTAGGGTAACAGTCGTAACCTGAGACGTTCCCTTTCGAGGGAACTCGCGATGCGTCGATGACGCTTTGGGAACGAGAATACCCAATCCGCCGTACTTACAAAATGCCAGATGATAAAAACTGTCGGCAAAATAAGTAAGAAGCACCTGGGAACCTGGGGCTCCCGGTCCAAGCTGTAAAACCTCACGAATGTGAGCGGTAAGGACCAGCCCGCCACATCACAAACGTATTGGAGAGAACTCCAGATAATAAAGCTTAGAAGCCATACTCCTAGTGGAATGAGCCCTGACCACCAAGTGGTTGGCCAGAGGACTCACAAGCAAGAAGAATAGTCTCGACTATCTAAATGCTCAATAGGTTGGATTTTCTCGACAGAGAAGTCCGATGAACATAAGTGTCCAGTGCTCGCACTGGGCACAAAAGGTTCAGCTTTTCCTGGTCCGATAAACCGGGGGAGGACAGAAACCTGCAGCACAATAGGCCTCGGAATAATGGTAGGCACCTTTGGAACATATCCATGATTCGGTAAGATAGCCTTGGCCATCCCCGGTGCACTCAAGGCAGGTGGGGACCGAAAGGGCCTGAAGGTCTGACTCTTATAGGGACGAAATAGCTAGCAGAAAATAGTCTTAAAAGAAAGGAACTTCTCTGAGACCAAATCTAAGGGCTCGAAGGGAGCCCCAGATAGGCCTTCTAGAACTATTGCAAGGTCCCAAGCCAGCACCCTAGTGCAAGTTGCAGGCCTCAGCCTCAAAGTGCCACGAATGAAACGAGTGATCAGGGGGTCTCGACCCAAAAATGTACTACCCACCAGGGCGTGGAAAGCCACAATGGCCGCCACGTATACCTTAAGCATGGAAGGACATAGACCTGATACAAAGCGTTCTTGCAGAAACTCGAATACTGTGTTTACTGAACAGTTAACCGGATCCCACTGACGCTGGTAACACCAAGAAGAGAAAAACTCTCGAAATAGTGAATATAGTTTCCTCGTAGCGGGAGCTCTGGACCTTAGAACGGTCTCAACAACCTCGGTTGAGAGACCACTCTCTATGAGTTGGGCCCCCTCAGAGGCCAAACCCACAGTTCCCAAATCCCCTGCCGGGGGTGCAATATTGCATCCCCTGCCTGAGACAGAAGGTCTCTCCTGATCGGGACCGCCAAGGGAGGTCCGTCGAGGAGAAAAATTAGGTCCGCAAACCAAATACAGCTCGGCCAGGGTGGTGCTACTAAATAGGCTTATTCCATCCTGGCGGATTCACTCCAGAACTCCTGGGAGCAGAGCAACAGGGGGAATGCGTACAGACGTAGCCTCGGCCACGTCTGCACCATAGCATTCAGCCCCGAGGGGACTGGTTGAGTGAGGGATAACCAGAGTGGACAGTGCGTCGTATGCTGAGACGAGAACAAATCCACTTCTGCCTGCCCGTAAAACTCCCATATTTGCTCCACCGCCTCGGGGTGGAGTCCCCTGGCCTCAGCCCCTGCCTCGACAGGGTGTCTGCTCCAATATTCTGGCCCCCCCTGGAATATACACTGCCCTCAGACAGCGTAATTTCCTGAGGGACCAAAATAAGAGGCCACCAACGTGTTGTCTGTGGGTCAAGAACCAGAGTTTCCTCCATATAACCAAGGCGCGGGGATACTGCCGCGTGATCTTGAACGTAAGGAGTGGGTTTCCCCTCAGGGAGAACCCTCTGGTCCTGAGCCAACTCTGTAAAGGTCTCACGTACAGCAGGTCAAAGGGTATCACATTGGCCGCTGCTGCCCTGAGGCCTAACAGTCACTGTTCCAGAACAACACATGATGGCCCCTCAGGTCTGGGAGGAGATGTCTCAAAGCATTGAAGACGACCATCATCTCTAGGCAATTCATGTGCCAAGAGAGATGATGACTCCTCCACAAACCCTGAGCTGAGCGGCCTTCCAATACCGCTCCCCAGCCGGTGAGGGAAGCATCTGTCGAGATCACAACTCGATGGCAAAGAGCTCCCAACACCGGACCCTGGGTTAAGAACCAGTGTTTCCTCCATATAACCAAGGCGCGGAGACACCGCCGCGTGATCTTGATCATACGAAGTGGGTTTCCCCTCGGGGAGAACCCTCTGGTCCTGAGCCACCACTGTAAAGGTCTCATGTACAGCAGGCCAAAAGGTATCCCGTTGGACGCTGCTGCCACAAGACCCAACAGTCTCTCAAACTGTTTTACAGTGCGTGACTGGCCTAGCCTCAGCTCTTTTGTGGCTAGGATAGCAGCTACACGAACGGGCGACAGAGTGGCCCGCATCGTCACTGAATCCCATACCACACCAAGGAAAGTGGTTCTCTGTACTGGAGAAAGCACACTCTTCTTGGCATTGAGCCTCAACCCCAACATCTGCATATGAGCGAGAACGACACCTCGGTGCCGAACCGCTAACTGTTCTGATTCCGCTAGAATCAGCCAGTCATCTATGCAATTCAGAATGCATTTGCACTGCAGCCTGGCGGGGCCAGAGCTGCGTCTACACGCTTTGTGAATGTGCGGGGTGATAGAGCTAGACCGAAAGGAAGTATGCGTCTTTTAGATCTATCGTGATAAACCACTCCTCGGAACTGATTTGAGTCACGATCTGTTTGAGTGTCAGCATTTTGGACTTGAGTTCCAGCACCGAACACTCCAACAGACGAAGATCTAGTATGTGACGCAGCTCTCCATCCTTTTTTGGAACAATGAGATAATGACTGTAAAGACCTGACGCAATGTCGGATGAGTACACCTGCTCTATAGCTTTCTTTGCTAACAGGGCCTTTACCTCTTGCTCCATTACCAGAGCCTGCTCGGAATGCACTAACGTGAGCAACACCCCGTTGTAGCCTGGAGGACGAGAACCAAATCTGCCTCTTACTACTAACTGCAGGACCCATAGAGATATATTTGGCAGTAGCTTCCGCGCTGCCAGAAAATCTACCAAGGGAACCAGCCCCTCGAGGCTGGCCTCTGGTGTAATAAAGACAGCCAGTTCAGGGACCTGAAGCATACTGGCCGGAACCACCCGAACTGACTGTTTTCGAACCCCCCTCAGAGGGCGCGAGTCCGACGCAATGTCGAGTTGACGCTGCGCCAGAAGCTCGCTGGAGACCGCTGCGCCCCGAAGCACCAATGGTGGCGGGGTTGGCAGAACGGTCCCCTGAGGGCACCGAGATGGAAAGGGCACCGTATAATGAGGTGTACACCGTTCCACCCCGGTTGGGGCTGCCCTCACCGGTCTGACGCCGGTGGCGCCAGACCTTTTCTTTTGAGCCGAAGCCTTCTCAGCGTGAAGAACAGTCCTCGGATCCGGCTTCTGCTTTGAAGGCATTGGCTGCTGTGTTGCGTATGAGAAACAAGACGGCTGGAGCTGCTCACGCCCAGCAGCCCCAGGGGGTTGGACATAGCGAGGGAGAGATTCTCTTGTATCTTTCTCCATGATTTCCATCAAATTGAGCCCGAGGTGTCTCACAGAGAGATAAATCGGTGGCCCGACGAAGTTCTCAAACCCCATCGGGCCAACTCCCTCACTTCTGTCCAAATACCCCAGCAGGTCATCCTGATATGCTTGTAGCACTGCTATATTGTGCAAGCAGCTTCCTGCTAGACCCACTGCCGAAAATGCTTTTCCCACTAGATTAAAAATATATATATATTTTTTAATGGTTTAGTGAGAGAAGTCGAAGCCTTCAGGGACGATACTAAACCGGGAAACAGATAGCTAGTAAGCGTCTGTTCTACCCGGGGTACTGCCCCATAGCCATTCTCTCTTAAGCCCTTAATATCTGAATATACATGAACTTGGGGCTAAAAGACAAGATGAGTAAGGCTTTTTTTCCATAATCTAGACAGCTCGCTGTGCATATTGGGAAAAAATGGAAGGCCCCGTGATAGAGGTGAAAATAGAGGGAAGGAAACTCGTTCTTTATTTTTAGGACGAGCTCCCCTTTATTTCTGCTGGCCATTAAATATTTAATTTATCTACAGCCTTGGTAAGCAGCACCTCCACCAGCTTTATTGTTATTTTTTTTAAATAAATATGTATATATATATATATATTTATTTATATATATAATATATAAACTATTATATATGTGTATATATATTTCTCATACGCTGGGGAAAGAGATGGCAAATCCACTTCCCCCATGATCGTGTTTCTTTGTTACTTTCAATGCCCAGCACTACCTCCTCGGAGGAAGAGCACTGAAGCATTGATCTCTCCCCCCGGGCGGAAGAGACCGCCGCGCGGGCTTCCGAGACCGGAGAGAGAGCCATGGATCCCTCGAGATCCTATATGCTATCCACAGGAATGCATTCTCCGCCAGTAGCACCTCAATGCAGTACATGAGATCCACGGGGAGGAGTCGGATCAAGATCCATGGGGTGGAGATGGGTAGGATTAGGGTTGGGTTTAGGGATTAGGGGTGGGTTTAGGGATCAGGGGGCGGAGTTGGGTAGGTTTAGGTGTATGTAAGATGGGAGGAGTCGGATCTGGATCCGACTCCTCCCCGTGGATTTCATGTTCCGCAGTGAGAACCATCTCTTCTCCGCGCCGCCTCGGCAAACGCGGGTCCTGCACCCTGAGAATAGCGAGCCTGGCCACTTCCCTCGAAAAGTGACAGGCGGGGAGCGAAGCATGCGATGCGAAAGCTTCTCACAATGTTGGCAATCAGCCAAGGCATACCGCATGCTCCACTCCCAGACACATCACACAAAGCTTGTGTGTGTCCCTACTCGTTAAATAACGCGAGCAGGGAGAACACAGAGTTTGTGCAAATGTTTCCATAGTGTGTATATATATCAGACAGACAACAATAAATATTCACAGACAGTTTTGACACAGAGCGCTTTGCTGAGGCACAAAAGCTAACGCGAGTAACGCACCGGATGTGCTTATATCCTTTCCTGGTCATGACGTCACCCGCCCGTGGCGTTCATTCATTCCATTGGACTAATTGACATACGTGCTTCAGAGGTAATCACGCGAAGGTGTTCCCAAAGCGTCATCGACGCATCGCGAGTTCCCTCGAAAGGGAACAGACTCATCAACTAGTTCATATATCTTTAATGAGCTTTTGCAGTCTTACAAGCAACAAAATACTTTCAGTTTTAACAAAAAGAAATCAAAATATTTCAAAGTACCCTTGAATGTGCCTAAATACCCTCTGAGGTATATGTAACCCTGATTGCAATGTACTTTTCTTGTGGAAGGACATATGTGAACATAAATACCCACACATGCTTGAAATGGTATTCAACAGTGCCATATTGTTGAAGACTAATGGATGAGGGCACGTTTAGTCGTAGTCTAGTGTGGATCTAGAGAGAGCCGGATTCCACTGTCATGTTTATTTAACGACAGCTTGGCATTTGAGGGACAAGAGTCTGCCGTGATTCAGCATGAGTAATTTCACTCCTCTCTCCCTTTAATCTCTTTCTCTGCTTTTTACGTCAGAACACAGATTGGATCACGTGTCATGAGACAGTCTGCTTTTGAAGCAGAGCTGAGCTAATTTTGGCAGTTTTGAATTAAAAAAAGAGATCATTCTGATTGTCATCACAAGAGCAAAAAAAAGGAAAAGACTAAATCCCGAAATCATACAACATATGTGAGGAGTCATACGTTGCTGTGTTAGCTGACTGTTGATTGGGAAATGCAGAAATTAAAGAGAGTAAAAAAAAGAATATAATGTTCTTTTTTATGGTAATATTTCATGAACAGAAGATTCTGAATCAACCCATGATGCCTTTTGGGCCTCTTTGTCAGCCATCTGTTCCTCAAAATGCACTGCGCGCCATCGTTAAACAGCACAAACTGGGCATGGTACAAAAGTTTGTTAGTTGCATACCTGCTAAGTATTGGTATTAACACATGCTTGGCACTAGGCAGGTGAAGGAAGAAGGGAGGAGTAAGTGCATAGGGCAGGTTATAAGCTGTGTACCAATAGGTGGCACTCTCCCCTTTTTGACTAAGGGTAAGGGTAACTAATTTGGGCATCGGGAGGATGTGGGTCTGTAATTGGATGGACACTTGAGTGTTGAAATTTATTTGCATAATCTCAAGCCTTTTGGCTGTAGGAGAGACATAAGTAGATATTACAGAGATACATAGAGTAAATAGATATTAGTCTGGGCAATACACTGTCTGTACAAAGTCATTCATTCTGAGACATGAACCCCAAGGACAATACATTCGAGAACGTCCAGATAATGCACATAATGCATGTATAATTCAAATGAATGAACATTTGAACTTTTTAAAACTGATTTTTAAAATAGATCTAAGCTATTGATGAAGCTAATGTTAGCAAAATGTGCTTGCAAATACTGATAATTTCTGTCCATGGACACTCTTAGAATAATTTAAGGCTCAGTATTTAAATTAGTTTTAGACCAGAGAATATTATTCCATTGCAATTAATATCACAATTTTCATCCTAATTAAATGGCCTTAAATACAATGGCACAATCATAAATTGCAGGTAATGTTAACATTGCTTTTTTTCTATCTTTAAATTGCTCAATAAATCAGTCTTGTTGCAATCCCCCCCCCCCCCCCCCCAAAAAAAAGAAAATACAACAGAACAACAAACATTACAATTTCAAAATTGAAAGACAAATAGTTGAAACGTGTTAAAATACATTAAATCCTTACATACCACAACAGCATGTACAAGAACAGTCTACATGCAATGTAATCAGGCCTTGTCATAGAATACCGATAACAAAAAGGCTTTAACATAATTTAGATTTGACAGCATATTACATAAGCATGCTAAAATGTATTTCATTGGAAAAAAAATACAACAACTTAACAATCAATCAGAAAGGGAAAAAAACATTAAAAGCTCTCATTTATTAAATAGCAAAAAAAGAAAAGAAAAGCAATGTCATATGCAAGCATCATATGGAGACATCAGTGACATCATTATACGGAGAGATTAGTGTATATACACTCACCTAAAGGATTATTAGGAACACCTGTTCAAGTTCTCATTAATGCAATTATCTAATCAACCAATCACATGGCAGTTGCTTCAATGCATTTAGGGGTGTGGTCCTGGTCAAGACAATCTCCTGAACTCCAAACTGAATGTCAGAATGGGAAAGAAAGGTGATTTAAGCAATTTTGAGCGTGGCATGGTTGTTGGTGCCAGACGGGCCGGTCTGAGTATGTCACAATCTGCTCAGTTACTGGGATTTTCACGCACAACCATTTCTAGGGTTTACAAAGAATGGTGTGAAAAGGGAAAAACATCCAGTATGCGGCAGTCCTGTGGGTGAAAATGCCTTGTTGATGCTAGAGGTCAGAGGAGAATGGGCCGACTGATTCAAGCTGATAGAAGAGCAACTTTGACTGAAATAATCACTCGTTACAACCGAGGTATGCAGCAAAGCATTTGTGAAGCCACAACACGCACAACCTTGAGGCGGATGGGCTACAACAGCAGAAGACCCTACCGGGTACCACTCATCTCCACTACAAATAGGAAAAAGAGGCTACAATTTGCAAGAGCTCACCAAAATTGGACAGTTGAAGACTGGAAAAATGTTGCCTGGTCTGATGAGTTTCGATTTTTGTTGAGACATTCAGATGGTAGAGTCAGAATTTGGCGTAAACAGAATGAGAACATGGATCCATCATGCCTTGTTACCACTGTGCAGGCTGGTGGTGCTGGTGTAATGGTGTGGGGGATGTTTTCTTGGCACACTTTAGGCCCCTTAGTGCCAATTGGGCATCGTTTAAATGCCACGGCCTACCTGAGCATTGTTTCTGACCATGTCCATCCCTTTATGGCCACCATGTACCCATCCTCTGATGGCTACTTCCAGCAGGATAATGCACCATGTCACAAAGCTCGAATCATTTCAAATTGGTTTCTTGAACATGACAATGAGTTTACTGTACTAAAATGGCCCCCACAGTCACCAGATCTCAACCCAATAGAGCATCTTTGGGATGTGGTGGAACGGGAGCTTCGTGCCCTGGATGTGCATCCCACAAATCTCCATCAACTGCAAGATGCTATGCTATCAATATTGGCCAACATTTCTAAAGAATGCTTTCAGCACCTTGTTGAATCAATGCCACATAGAATTAAGGCAGTTCTGAAGGCGAAAGGGGGTCAAACACAGTATTAGTATGGTGTTCCTAATAATCCTTTAGGTGAGTGTATAATGTTGCGCTTTCAACATGTTATTTCTTGCATTTTAAAACTCAACAATAGCCGCATTTCCATTACCCTTCAAATTGCGCGAACTGAAATTACGAATTTAAAATCACGGTAGCCACGGCACCTGGGGGTGTGGATAGACGAGTCGAGAGAAAGGAGACGGAAGCAAGAGGAGCGACAGAGATGAGAGGGGAGAAAGGAAAAAAAAAAAAAAACTTTGTCCAGTTCCCACGAAGCACTGCCATCTGGTCCTCCACCAGCTGGGCAATCTTCTCCGCGGTGCCTGGCGGTGGCGCTGGATGGTAAACGTCATTTCACCAAGTACCACATGTTCCTGGATCAACTTTCCAATTAACCAATCAGATTTGAGGGACAAGTTTACAGTTTATGTCAAGTTTAGGCTTAGAACCAAGGTAAAGTACTTAAACATCAGTGTCATTCACCTATCATTACCCTCTGATTTTAGAGAAAAGTTATGGGTAGGGTCAGGTTTAGGGGTAGGGATTGGGTATGGACTAAATTTTGGGACAGGAATGTTGATCCAGGATCAACAAAATATGTTGATCCAGGACCATGTCTTACTTGGCAAAATCACGGTGACCGGCGCTGGATAGCCCTCGGTGGACAGCTCGACACTCCTTCGGCTCCTCAGGGCTTGGGTAGTTGGCAGGAGTCCCCCGTTCCCTGCTCCTCCCCATCATGGCGGACGACAGCAGGTTCCGGCTCACGCCGAACGGCGGCAACTCCTCCGCTCCCGACGGCAGCCGCCCCTCCAGCACTCAGGCAGCCGGCAACGAGCTCGTTGGCCCCCCCTGCAACTCACTCCAGCGCACCACCTCGAGCGTCCATGGCGACCGACTCTGCTCATCATGCTCGATGAATCGATATCACTCACTGAAAAATACTTAGGAGTGGATTCATGGACTAGAGCTGATCTGGAGCGGACTTAGGGGCTACTGGGAGGAGTTCTGAGACAGGTTCGGAGATTAATACAATTGGTACCAAGAGGGCTGGAGTGGGCTGGGATGGCCATGACAGAGCGGTATTGGTATTGGCGTAATCCACCTCTCCGACCGTGAATGGTGAGCCACACCACCTCAGAAGTCCAGATACCACTCAAGGGTTATATCCACAAGGTGAAGTGTGGGTCTAAACGTCTCCAAAACAAAATCCATCAGCTGTTGATCATCCCAGGCAGTCAGATGGCAGTGCTTTATGAACTCCTCCACGAGTGATTCAATATTACGACCATTTTGAAAGATGGAGCATAGTGCATCAACCACTGAGTCCATTGTTGAGTCTTTGTTTCTTGGGTCTTGTATTTGGTCACGGTCGGTGGCTATAATGAAGCGCACAACGAAGGAGATATTAAAAATAAATATTTAATCCAAGAATAAAAAAAGACAGGAGAATAACTTGGAGGAAGCACAACCACAAACACGCTGACTTCAAACAATCCAAGACAAGGAACTAACAGAAAGTGAGGGCTTAAGTAGAAGGGCAAACAAAAGAGCTAACAAAATAAATAAATAACACACCTAAAATGAGGACTCAAATCAACCTGTAACCATATAAACAAACAGGAAGGGAAAACTGAGAGGACAGAACTAAACTAATTAACAAACTAGAAAGCTAACCTAGACAAAGACATGACAGAACAGGAAAAACAGAGAAAAAACATACTCAAGACGTGATGAATATGAGCAATGAGTTTGAATGGGGATTGTGCTTGAAGGGAACAGGAGTTGTTATCTTGTTTAATTTAACTTTGAAAGCAAAACTCTTATCTATATATCATGTAGAACCTAGGAGATTACTTTTAGTAAAAGCTGTAATATATAATTTTCATTTTCTTTTGTTTATATGTATGCCCCTAATGGTGGTTGGGGTGGGGCTCTAGATATCACTGAGGATAGGGGCCCGTGTAAACCATAATCTGCCCCTGTAGGTCAGCATTGGCATTGGCAGTGGTACTTTACCTGCCTCTTCATGAAGGGAGGCTAGGATTAATTGATACAGGATGTAGGATTGCTGCTTTTCGGCTACAAGCTGCTCTGAGGCTTTTGTATTGAAGGTGGTTAGTTGGGCTAATGTGACTTGTGGTCTTTTGAGAGGAGGATGGATGGGACTAGATTGCAATTGTTTTTTTTCATTAATTTAAATAATGTGGAACTATTCGAATTAACACCTTTTTATAAGACAGTTCTAAAAATCAAGGAACATTTTGAGAATTGTTTGAGAACAAGATATTGTAAGTGGATTATGGATCAAAGAGGAACTTCTGTATAATCTTGCATTAGCTATGAAAATCTTGAACTCTCCTTCAATGCAGGCTGCTTTGGTAAAAGTCCAGTTTATAAAAGTCTCCCATCTCTTAAGTAGGGGTGAATGGTTTTCTTCAAGGGATATTAAAGCTTGGTATTAGTTCACCCCGTGTTGTAGAAAGATTTTGGACTGAACTTTTGTCTGTAATACCATCAATGCTGTTGTTGGTGAATGAGGAGGAAACAAAACAACATTGTTTTAATGACATGATTGAGTTTCCAAGTTTAGGAGTAAGGGCAGCAGTGGAGACATGGCTGAAGGATTAAGAAAAGTTATTGAGTTGTAAAACTCCAGAACTTATTTTGTTATGTAATACTTGAAAGAGAGAACTGTATTATACTTGTGTAAAAGTGATGCATTTTGAATCATTAAAATGTGTTTAAGACTTTAAATGGCAAGGATTAATGGGATTTGATGTATCCCCTTAAGGTAGCTAGATGACTTTGTATAAACTCCTTATTAATTAGAGAACTGGTGACCTCCAATGGAGGATAATACATGAAGCCATTATGTTTTGAGTCTGAAGATATGTCTCACTTATTTTTTGTAGTGTGAAAGGTTGAAGCGAATTTTTCAATTATTGGAAGAATTGAGTAAAAAAAAAATAATTTCGAATTTACATTAAATGTTTATTTTATGGCCTGTAATATAAGTATCAAAATAGAAAAATAGATGTGTTCATTATTTTGTTATATGGTCAAGCATATGAGTTTGAATTATGTTTTATCTCAATTGAAAGATGGAATTTTACAAATGAATGTATGAGGGAAATCATTCATGTATGTAATGTAGTTCTTAATGCTTTTTCTTCTGTTTGTTAAATGAGTGTATACATGTTATGTGTTTATTTATGTATATTTGTGTTTTAATATATTTTAATTAATATATGTTGGTGTCTCTCTCTCTCACACACACACACACACACACACACACACACACAAACAGGCGCACACATCTTTGTGGGGACTCTCCATAGGCGTAATGGTTTTTATACTGTACAAACTGTATATTCTGTCCCCTTACACTGCCCCTATCCCTAAACCTACCCATCACACACAAATGCACTTTCTGCATTTTTACATTTTCAAAAAACATTACTTAGTATGATTTATACGCTGTTTTCCTCATGGGGACCGCTTGTAGGTGATTTCAGGTTTTACTATACTTGTGGGGACATTTGGTCCCCACAATGTAATATAAACATGAACACACACACACACACACACACACACACACACACACACACACACACACACACACACACACACACACACACACACACACACACACACACATACACATACACACACACACACACACACACACACATACATACAAAAACCCTCTGTATGCTTATGATTCTTTAAAAATAAAAGACTGCATAATGTCATAGATAAGCAGGTCAGAGAACCTGCTAATCAGTGTGTTTACATGAGAGGCCATGCAGTCCATAACAACAAAAGAGTATGGGTATGTATATTATAAATTATCCATACTTACACATGTACATACACCAGGGAACATTTTTATGGGTGGGTCCCCATAAAAAAGAGCAGTTAGTATACCCTTATAATAAGATGAGAATTGAACATAATTTCAAGCCATGACTTGAATTACAATTCATAAATAAAAATAAAAATGTGTTCTAAAAAAACACACAAATAAATGAACTCACTTCATAGCAGATGGACTTTTGCCAGGAAACCCTTTTTAGATGTTAGTTTCTTCCAAAGCAGACTTGGGTGGTGATGTTATTTAAACATACATTTTATAATGTGCTTTGATGAAGGCCAAAAAATAAATCATCTTCAGTTATTATAGCACCTTGTATAAGAACAACAATTTATCAATGCCAAAATGGACAGAAGCACTGCATCTATCTACTCCTACACTCTTGAAAAGGGCATATCTGTAGCAGTGAGAACATATCTGTGTGTTTTTTTAAATGTGTGAATAAAACAAAGCATTTGAGACATACTGTACATAGTCATAGCTGTCCCCAAGGAGTGCTGCTTTCATCCAAAACATCATTCAACGAAGCAAAAAGGGTGGGAAAAGATTATTCAAGATAATAGCTACTGTCAGAAAATAGCACATTCTTTGATCTAGGTGGACTCCAGTGTCTAGAAAGACTTTTGTAGAGAAGGTGGACCAAAGCCACAATAAATAAAGCATCTTAACTTGTAAAATAAAACAAACCTATAAATGCTGTTGTAAAGATTAATAATATTAGGCTGACTGACAATATTTGTCAACAATAAATATATCGCTGAAGAAGGCTAATTAGTTAGTACCCAAATTGCAGGTGCATCAGTTGCACAAACTGCACATTTATTCAATGTGCCAAGAGGAAAATCCAGCACTTTATTTTACAGTACCATTTGACATGTACATACACATGTGAAATATTATGTTACATAATACATGTTATTATTTTAGAAATTGAAATAACTGTGTGATAACTAGTTACATACCCAAAACCTACCCCTAAACATAACTCTAACCTATGTAGTTACCTTATTTTATTCAGTACTTTCTTAAGTACACTGTATAGTAAGTGCACATACTGTAAAATAAGTGCAACCGAAAATTCCCCTAGGCATAGATGGACAAAATTGACACCAGACAGAGTAGTATCCAATCCATAATGTGTCTCATAACCATAATGTATGTATCAGCACACTGGGGGACGTGTAATGGTTTGGCTAGGTTCAATGATTGTCTGGAGAGTCATACAAGGGACAAATAACATGATCCATTCACAAGACCAAGTGTAACCTATGAAAATAAAAATACATGAATGAATAAATCACATGCATCCTTCATGATGTTTTAATGCTCAAAGATTAAAATGCACCAGTTCAAACAATTGTCAGTGAGTTCTCAATCAACATATCCAAAAATTGTAATCTTGTAGAATGGTACACTATCCCACTACACAAGTTCTGGACCTGTATGACAGCCTTTGATGAATGGACTCAAGCTGTTAAAGCAAAGGATGGCTGTAATTCAATTTAGTATTGCCTGATGCTTCTTTTCAAGCTAAAAGTAATATGGCTGCTATAAGGCTTGTATTTGCTGCTTGTATTCCACCTCAGGAATGCTTTACCTGCACATTACTGTGAGTGTCTGCTGAGTTGTTTTTGTGTTGTGATGAATGTGTGAAGGAAGAATGTCATAACAAGAGTACCAACAAGTGCTTTTGCAACTTGAATGTCTTTAGAGAGTAGGAAAATCATTCTGTAGTCAAATAGTTTCATGCCAGAGCAATGAGAGGTCAATACATGCTATTCACGCCGACAGAGAGGGAAGGGGCAAAGGTGAAGAAGATTAACATTGAGCCCTCTCAGGACAATCACAGTTAAATCTTCAGCAGCTGACCCTTATCGTTTCTCTCATTCCTCCATCCATCCATTAGTTTATTAGGTGGTCATTGTCTTCAGTCACCATTCTCCATTGTTTCTAACAGTGCTCACACTTCCCTGAAAGAGAAAGAAAAAAGGAAAATAAACCAAAAGAAGAAAAGCAAGAACTTCAAACAACTATATATATAAGTATAAGTATGTTTGAAGCTAATGGTTAAGAGATATGGCTGTCCTTGCTAACCCATCATGGACACATACACATGACATTACACCGATAACCGTTTAATAGTCTAAAACTTGGTTTTCAACCACATTTCACCTTTGATATGTTTTGAAAACGACTGTTGACAACTATTACTAAAAACTAACTGAATGTCAGCTTTTATTCCATACACAATATTGATTTTGCATCACACTGTCTAGACTTCATTGAAAAGCAAAAGGTCTATCCAGGCTGAGAAGGTTCCGAATACTGCTATAGATTTGCTTATTCATGTTGGCAGGTTTTGAATATATACCTTTTTTGTAGCATGCTCGGTTCCTGCCAGCTATGACAAACGTGACACTGTAACACTCCTCTATATTAAAATGCAGAGTACTTACAAAATAATAGGAACAAAAGTCACGTTTCTTAGATACACAAATAAGGAGGAGAAAAAAAATACTACTCAGCATGGATAAATAAGCAACCAACCCAAGTGTATTTTACAAAACAAAAGAAACTGTACAATAATACAATGTTACTCTACGACGATAGAGAGTGTGTGTGTGTGTGTGTGTGTGTGTGTGTATATAAAGTCATTTAGTCCAGCATGTACAGAGTTAAAGCTGAGTTCAGATCAGCCTCACCGGAAAGATGGTCAAATCAGTGAGCAGGATCTATGAAGTAGTGACTGTAATGAGTCCAAAGAGCTGAGTCCAACCAACGAACATATGGAAATACTCCTCCAAGGAACGGCAGCAAAGCGCTCCAAAAACAGCCAGCAAAAAGGTAATCCACAACGAATCGGGTAAGTTTGTGAATGAGAGTATGCTCTCTCGAAGATCGGCATACCGGTTCCTTACATGGAAAACCCAAAGTCTTTTCGCGAAGTGACGCGAAGGCACGAGAAGTTATCGCGAGAACAGATATCGGGGTCAAATCCACAACAGTTAAGGCAAATACAGCATACAGGGGAAAGCAATACAACTAACTGACAACAACAGACTTAATCTCAGTCAATTAATACCAATAAGCTTTCCCGTATGTGGCAACGCTACAACACTAGGAGATCAACATTTTATGATGTTGCTGACTTCACTTAATTTCTGATTGGGTGGCCAATACAATATTTTGGAGCCATGATTTTTAGTTTTAACTCTTCCTCATGCAAGAAAACCTGTTAACTTTTTACATGTAGCCAATGGCTTCCTCTCCTGGAGTTAAATATGATTTAGTTCCCTTTATTGATCCATTAAGACAAGGGGTGTGCAGCTGAGACAAAGTCTGTATCTGTATCAATCTCAAAATTATTTGTATCTGTATTCAAATAAATCTGGATGTGGGTGGAGCTTTAACCGAAAGTTCATGAAATTACAAAAGCCTGTTTGAAAGGTAATTCTTTTCTATTCTTAGTTCCCTTTCGAGGGAACTCGCGATGCGTCGATGATGCTTTGGGATGCAGCGTGAATGCGTCTGAAGCATCTATGTCAACTAGTCTAATGGAAAGAATGAACGTCACGGGCGGGTGACGTCATGACCAGGAAGAGATAAAAGCATGCGGTATCAGCCTTCGAGGGGGATGATTGGCAACATTGTGAGAAGCTTCCGCTTCGCATGCTCCGCTCCCGCCTGTCACTTTTTGACGAAAGTGGCCAGGCTCGTGGTCCTCAGGGTGCAGGATGCTGAAGCAGCATGGAGAATGCATTCCTGGGGATCAAAAATGGATCTCTCAGCAGGGTTGGAGACGGGTCCGAGGGCCTTATCTCCTCCCTTACCTGAGGGATCCAGTGCTCTCTCTCTGGTGTCGGAAGCCTGCACTGCGGCTTCTTCCACCTGGGGAGAGAGCCCAATGCTTCAGTGCTCTAGCTCCTAGGAGGTAGATGTATTGAGCATTGAAAGTGACACAATCAGGGGTGAAGAGGATTCGCCATCTCTTTCCCCAGCGTACGAGGAGTTGGTGGAGGTGATTACTAAGGCTGTAGATAAATTACATGTTGAATGGCCAGCCAAGAAAAGGGGCGCTCGTCCCAAAAGTGCTTCCTTCTCTCTAATGTTTCACCTCCATTACGGGGCCTTCCATTTTTTACCGATCTGCACAGTGATCTGTCTAGATCGTGGAATAAGCCATACTCGTCTTTTCAGCCCCCAAGTTCATGTATATTCAGATATTAGGGGGTTGAGAGAGTATGGCTATGGGGCGGTGCCCTGGGCAGAACAGACGCTTGCGAGTTATCTGTCTCCCGGTTCAGCATCGTCCCTGAAGGCCTCGGCTTTGCCCACTAAACCATTAAAGACTACATCTAATCTAGTGGGCAAAGCATATACAGCAGCAGGTCTAGCCGGAGTCTGCCTGCACACCATGGCAGTGCTCCAAGCATATCAGGCTGACCTGCTAGGGGATTTGGACAGAAGTGAGGGAGTGGGCCCGATGAAGTTCGAGAACTTTAAAAAATGTCTCACTTGCCATGTCCATGTGAGCAGCCCCAGCCGTCTAGTTCCTCATACAGAGCACAGGAAAAAGAGAGTGTTGCATCTCGTGCCCCTCCACAACATTGCTGAAAACAGACCTAACATTCTCAGCCGAAGCTTTCAAAGCAGAAGCCGGATCTGAGGGTTGTTCTTCAGACTAAGAAGGCTTCGGCTCAAAAGAAAAGGTCCTGAGGCCACCGGGGTGGAGCGGTGTACGCCTCAGTATACGGTGCCGTTCCATCTCGGTTCCCTCAGGGGAACATTCTGCCAACCCCGCCACCCTTGGTGCTTCGGAGCGCAGCGGCCTCCAGCGAGATTCTGGCACAGTGTCAACTCGACATTGAGTCAGACTCGCGGCCTCTGAGGGGGGTTCAAAAACAGTCAGTTCAGGTAGTACCTGACAGTATGCTTCAGGTCCCCGAACTGGCTGTCTCAATTACAGAGGCCAGCCTCGAGAGGCTGGTTCCCTTATTAGATTTTCTTGCAGCGTGGAAGCTACTGCCAAATACATCTCAATGGGTCCTGCAGATAGTAGAAAGAGGATACAGAATCCAGTTTGGTTCTCGTCCTCAACGCTACAACGGGGTGTTGCTCACGTTAGTGCTTCCCGAGAAGGCTCTGGTACTGGAGCAAGAGGTAAAGGCCCCGTTAGCGAAGGAAGCTATAGAGCATGTGTACTCACCCGACAGAGAGTCGGGTTTTTACAACCGTTATTTCATTGTTCCAAAAAAGGATGGAGGGTTGCGTCCCACACTAGATCTTCGTCTGTTGAATCATTCAGTGCTGACACTCAAACAGATCGTGACTCAAATCAGATCCGAGGACTGGTTTGTCACGATAGATCTGAAAGACGCATACTTCCATGTCTCCATCCTCCCTCAGCACAGGAGGTTCCTGAGGTTTTCTTTTGGGGGCAAAGAATACCAGTATCGGGTACTTCCTTTCAGTCTAGCTTTATCACCCCGCACATTCACGAAGTGCGTAGATGCAGCTCTGGCCCCGCTCAGGCTGCAGGGCATACGCATTCTGAATTACATAGACGACTGGCTGATTCTAGCGGAATCTGAACAGTTAGCAGTTCGACATCGAAATGTCGTCCTCGCTCATATGAATGCCTAGAAGAGTGTGCTTTCTCCAGTACAGAGGACCACTTTTCTTGGTGTGGTCTGGGATTCAGTCACGATGCGAGCCGTTCTATCGCCCGCTCGTGTAGCTGCTATCCTTACAGCCACGAAAGAGCTAAAGCTAGGCCATCACACACTGTGAAACAGTTCGAGAGACTGTTAGCCCTCGTGGCAGCAGCATCCAATGTGATACCCTTTGGCCTGCTGTACATGAGACCTTTGCAATGGTGGCTCAGGACCAGAGGGTTCTCCCTTAGGGGAAACCCACTCCGTACGATCAAGATCATGCGGCGGTGTCTCAGCGTCTTGGTTATATGGAGGAAACACTGGTTCCTGTCCCAGGGTACAGTGTTAGGAGCTCTTTGCCATCTCGACAGATGCTTCCCTAACCGTCTGGGGAGTGGTAATGGAAGGCCGCTCAGCTCAGGGTCTGTGGAGGAGTCATCATCTCTCTTGGCACATAAATTGCCTGTGGATGATGGCCGTCTTCAATGCGTTGAGACATTTCCTCCCAGACCTGAGGGGCCATCATGTGCTTGTCCGGACATACAACACATCGGTGGTCTCTTACTTAAATCGTCAGGAGGTTCTGCGTTCGCGTCCACTTTGCAAACTGGCGCACCAGATCCTCCAGTGGTCCCTGGGGAAAATGCTCTCTCTGAGGGCAGTGTATATTCCAGGGGGCCAGAATATCGGAGCAGAAACCCTGTCGAGGCAGGGGCTGAGGCCAGGGGACTGGAGACTCCACCCCGAGGTGGTGGAGCAAATATGGGAGTTTTACAGCCAGGCAGAAGTGGATCTGTTTGCATCTCAGTACACGACGCACTGTCCACTTTGGTTCCCCCTCACTCACCCAGCCCCCCTGTTGCTCTGCTCCAAGGAGTTCTGGAGAGAATCCGCCACGCTGGCCGAGCTGAATTTGGTTTGCGGATCTAATTCATCTCCTCGACGGCCCTCCCTTGGAAATGCCGATCAGGAGAGACCTTCTGTCTCAGGCAGGGGGCACAATATTTCACTCCCGGCCAGAGATTTGGAAACTGTGGGTTTGCCCTCTAAGGGGGCCTAACTCATAGAGAGTGGTCTCTCAACCGTGGTTGTTAAGACCATTCTAAGCTCCTGAGGTCCCGCTACGAGGAAACTATATTCACTGAAATGGAGAGTTTTCAATTCTTGGTATCACCAGCATCAGTGGGATCCAGTTAACTGTTCGGTTAATGCAGTACTCGAGTTTCTGCAAGATCGCTTTGCATCAGGTTTATGTCCTTCCACTCTCAAGGTCTACGTGGCGGCCATTGCGGCTTTCCACGCCCCGGTGGGTAGTACATCTTTGGGTCGAGTCCCCCTGATCACTCGTTTCCTTCGTGGCACCTTGAGGCTGAGGCCTGCAACTCGCACTAGGGTACTGGCTTGGGACCTGGCAATAGTACTAGAAGGCCTATCTGGGGCTCCCTTTGAGACCTTATATTCGGTCTCAGAGAAGTTCCTTACTTTTAAGACAATTTTTCCTTCAGGCCCTTTCGGTTTCTCCCACCTGCCTCGAGTTTGCACCTGGGATGGTCAAGGCATTCTTATACCCTAAACAAGGATATGTTCCTAATGTGCCAACCATTATTCCGAAGCCTATTGTGCTGTGGGCTTTCTGTCCTCCTCCGTTTACTTCTTTGGACCAGGAAAAGCTCAACCTCTCAAAGCTCAACTGATGCTCAACCTCAGAAGTTCATCGGACTTCTCCGTGGAGAAAATCCGAACAATCATTTGTCTGCTTTGGATCACCCAAGAAAGGTTGCCCTGCCTCTAAGCAGACATTGAGCAAGTGGATAGTTGAGGCTATTTCTCTTGCTTATGAGTCCTCTGACCAGCCATCCCCTTTGGTGGTCAGAGCTCATTCCACTAGGAGTATGGCGGCTTCTAAAGCCTTATTATCTGCGGTTTCTCTCCAAGACGTTTGCGATGCGGTGGGCTGGTCCTCACCGCTCACATTCGTCAGGTTTTATAGTCTGGACTTGGACGCTGCCCCAGGGTCTCAGGTGCTTAGTGTAGTGCTGACAACAGGCTGACACTCAGGCATTTGAAAGTTTGACGATTTGGGTATTTTCATTCCCAAAGCATCATCGACGCATCGCAAGTTCGCTCAAAAGGGAACGTCTCAGGTTACGACTGTAACCATAGTTCCCTGAGAAAGGGAACGAGACGATGCGTCGCCTTGCCATATTTCCTGCATCCCTGTGATCGACTTGCTTCAGCAATTTTCTAAGCTAATGCCGGTTGCACCCGCCCGTGACGTTCATTCTATCCATTGGACTAGTTGACATAGATGCTTCAGATGCATTCACGCTGGGGGCGTTCTTAAAGTGTCATCGACACATCGTTTCGTTCCCTTTCTCAGGGAACTATGGTTGCAGTCGTAACCTGAGACGTTTTTTAACTCATAAAACATTTTTTTATTATTATAATTATAAAAAATATTGAAATATATTTTCTAATTAAAACAAATACTAAGTGACCTATTTTAACGATCTGAAACGTAAGTATCAAACGCAAAACGCAAGTAACTTTGTTGGCGGATCGCGGAAAAATGACTCTTGTGCCCGAAGCAAATCTAAAATGGGTTGGTCTGAAGTAGCTACATTTACTCATAGGTGTGGTTTGGACGTAACGTGAAATAAACCAATCAGAGCGTCATCTCACATTCCTTTAAAAGCAGGCTTGCTTGTTCCATGGCAGATTGCTATTATGATGGCAGATTAGGTTTTTCCTGGTCTGTGCCGGAATTGTTTTCTGAAACTGCAAAATAGCACTAGGGAACGTTTGCGCCGGAACAAGCCTTCTCTTTTCGCTGAACCGCCCCCCCCCCGGGGGCGCAAGTTCATTCCACAATTTACAGACATGCATCACCCTATGGAGGGTGCAAAATAGGAATGATACATGCGTCGGTGTACAAAGTGAATTGCGCTGGGTGCAAGATAGAGCCCTAAATGTTAAATACAACGAAAGCCTAGTTTTTTTTAATTGCCCGAGGAACCACAGAGTTAAGTCAAGACAATCATCCATGGCCTCAAATAAGAGGACTCTATATTCAATATCTGATTAGAGAACATGTAAGTTGAAAGAAAATATTCAGTGGTTGAAAATTTCTAAAACAATTTACTATGCATACAAATGCAAACCTGTCCAAATTATAAAGAGTACATAAATGCTTTCCGTCTCAGTGAGCTAGTGAGACAGTATTACATACAGTATTACAGTGGCTGAGAAGTGCAAAACAACTCACAATTATGAAAACAAAATAAAAAATCCAATCACAAAACAACAAATTATAAACACAAAATAAGTCAGACAACACAACGACAATTCTGAAAACAAACAAAAAAAACAGAAGTACAGCAGGCTGCTGCAGTAGAAAGCTGATTCGCGTGTGCATGTGTAAATATTACATCTGTATTGTCTACGATAATAATAGTTCTTTTAACAATGTGTGAGCTGACACTATTGGGTTTGTCACTCACTTTGCAAAAAACAGACACCCCCTCAAACATCACAAACAGCTCTAACAGTGCTTGTGAAAGCATGTCCCAACAGGTAAAATTAGGCTGTTTTCAATAAAAGTACATACTTTTTGCTGTGTTGCTATAGGTCATGAGTAAGCAACTGAGTAGGCTAACACTCTGTCTATAGAGAACGCGAGCAACTCGCTTAAAATAAACCCATCCAAAGTATCTGGGCTGCGTTTGCCAAAAGCACCGTAAGTCTAAGTTGATCGTAGAACAATTGCCATCAGTGGTCTCTACGATCAATTTAGGCTTACGATACTTTTGGGAAACCCAGCCCTGCTCTGTACGCATTTTGGACATGATGCGCCACAACTGTTTGACGCTGTTTACACTGGTCACATCTAAGTAACATTATAAACCAGTACATTTGTCTTCCTGAACAAGTGCATGGTGATGCTGTTTGGTATTGAAGCATCCATTGTAGCGTGTTCCATCACAATGTCCTGTTCGTTTTGATGTGTTCATGACCTGGTTAATCTTTGAAGGGTAACACTTTATGTAGATGGTCCCTTTTGAACATTCTGTTGACTATAAGTAACTTTGCAACTACATGTTAACTTAACTCTCATTAGAATATTAGTAGACGATTAGATTGTGACGATCTTCCAACAGACATTCTACTGAATATAAGTAACTTTGCAACTACATGCCAACTTATTCTAACCCTAACCCTACCAATCTACTAATACTCTACTAACACTCTAACGAGAGTTAGTAGACATGTAGGTGCACATTACGCTATAGGTTGAGCCATAAAGAGAATGATGGATCTGAACGGATCGCTCTCAATGTTTTGATTGTGCCTGAGGGACTCAAAAGCTGCTTTCCCACTGCAGGAATGTTCCCCAGGAACTAAGGACTTTGGGGTGGTACTCCGTGTGTTTACACCTCAGGAACCAGGGTCTAAATGAAGTTCCTGGTAAATATTTCCCACTCTGAAAGTCCCTGCTCGCGAGGTAGTACTTCTTCAAAGTTCAGGAACTTTCAGAGGTGGGACTTGGGCGCTGAACATGCTGACTGGTTAAGTTCATGCCACATTTTGATCTGTTGCGGTGCGTGCAGTAACGGTTGTTTGTTATTCGAATCAACAATGGATTTGAAAAAAAAAAAAACACACATGGACCGACAACGAGGTTCAGGCTTTATTAAGCTCAAATTCAGAGGATGAAATTCAGCGGGAACTGTAAAGTCGCGTGCAGTCCTACGTCACTGGACTATTTGCCTAATCTTTCCGGTTCTTTAGATCGCGGTGGAAATGCAGACAGCCACAGGTCTGGGGGGAAAAAGGTTCCTGGGACAAATTTTTTCAGGTAATTTTGGTGGAAACGCGGCTAAAGTTAACACTTTTGGGGGAGATAAACCCATGAATGGCATACTAGTAGTAGTCAATAAACACTAAACTGGATTAAGCAAATGTATTTTAACATAGAAAAATCTTACAAACTTCACCTTTAAGACCAACCCAAATCCAATTCTAGATGAGTACAGATACATTTATAGATAATGGCATCGCTACTTCCCCCTTCTTTGTGTATATTCATTCATTCATTCATTCATTCATTCATTCATTCATTCATTCATTCATTCATTCATTCATTCATTCATTCATTCATTCATTCATTCATTCATTCATTCATTCATTCATTCATCCATCCATCCATCCATCCATCCATCCATCCATCCATTCAATGAAATAATCCTATGTCCTGGAGTTCTAAATGTAACAAATTCATACAGAAACACACATACAAAAAAGGTACCTTAAACTGTGCTATGTGAGTGTGAATCCATAAGGATATGATAAATCTGGCTCTTTGGGTCTCACATTTTCTGACATATCTTTGGGCGGTAATTGAATGGTTATTACACCAAAGTTATGGCACAGGCCTGCGTGAAGATGAGAAAATGGGGGATTTCAGGCTGTGCTGACATTCATTGCACATTCATAGCACTTCCTCTCACATCAGGCACTCCAGTGGGCAATCAAGTGAAGAGCTGATCACCAGCAGTAGCGTCTGTGAAACTGTGCATACACACGCAAGTCAACTCAGACAATGTGCTTCTTAATGTCTGGACCTGAATGGAACTATTCATGAAACAGCCTCCAGCAGTCTGGTAGTGCCCACTATGATTTCTTTGTCAAGCACACACCAGCATACTAAACGTGCATGTATGTGAGAGAGGAGATATCTCATATTTTCTTTTGTCCCGTGGCAGCTTTTTCAGAGGCTTTGAGGCCTTTTTTTCATTCTTTATTTTTCCCTAATGGATTTGAAAAGAGAAAGGTGACACAAGGACAGGTTAAACCTGGTAAGTTTGTTAATGAAAAGCTTAATTTCATGTTGGAACAAAAGTCTCTCAAATTTTGGACATTCCCAAAATAGACCATTTAATATGACTTAATATTATTATGTCTAGAATATTAGGAAAACAATGAATCAGTTCTCAGAAACATTTCAATACTACAACATTAAAACGTTTAATTTATTAGCTCAGTTGAGTTAATTAAACTACAATTATTTTTTTTGTCAGTTTATCTAAAATCATTTGTAAGGATTATATCCACTGGAGGCAAGTTGAAGTGAGAATCCAAATGCAATTTGTTAACAAAACGTGATCAAACATAAAACAAAGGCATGAAACTGGAAACTCAAAACAAGAACATAGACAGGAAACATTCAATACTCGACCAATGACAAGACACATGGCAGGATCACATGACAAACAGGGAATCCCATGACAAGACACAGAAACATGACAATGAAAAAAACAAAACGTGACAGCATTTAAAGGTAGGGTGGGCAATGTTTTTCATAACAAAAAAAAATGATGCTGGTTGAAAGTCTTTTCACGTCCTGATAGCAATCAGTAATTAAAATAATCTTAATCTTCTGTGGAAGTCTTAGGACCATAAAATATCCATCCAATTTATGAGACTTTGAGTTATAACAATACAGTACAAATCACATAACGTGTATACAGTTAATGTTGTCTCACAAGTGAATAACACATGAGGTAGTTTGAAAGCACTCCATTCCCCCTCCACCAACGACGTCTCTCATGACACTTTGCAGACTCTGCTCTGACTGTGCACATTCATGTGTTTTAGAGGAGACTTGGCTTTGGAGAGAGGTCTGAAGGTAGGATGGGATATACCTTTATATATACTTTTATTTAATATCATATCAGTAATTCTCAACAGTTTTTACTTCAGTCCACACATACACTGTCAACCATACACACTGTCACGAATTGCAGGGAGTTCAGGAGTCATGGATCTAATTTTATTGGAAGGAAAAGACTGGAATCAAATTGTTATCAAAACTAAAGAAAACAACTAGGAAAGCTTTTAAGCCCATGTACAGTAAACCAACATCAAAGAACTAGCATAGATGGAAGCTTAACTGTGTTGTCGCCCCTCGTCATGTGTCTATTCCACTCTGCAAAGACTACAGCAGTGTTTCCCAAATATGTTCCTAGAGGCACACCAACACTACACATTTTTTTTAACTCTTCCTGATCAAACACACATGATTCAACTCATCACCAAGACCAGAAATATATGTGTCAGATAAGGGAGACATCCAAAATGTGCACGGTTGCTGTGCCTCCAGGAACAGGGTTGGGAAACAATGGACAACAGTCAACAGTCAACAAGCACATACTGTATGTCTGAGCACCTGCATTTGAGGAGATAACTGTCTATACCAGCAGATGGCTACATTTCTACACTCAATCTACATTTGTCATTCAAAAAAGGAAACTGAATCTAGGGCTGTGTCCGAAATCGCCTACATACCCTTTAATAGGGCACTATTTGTGGGGACAGCCATTTGTAGTGGTGTCCAAAACATAATGGATGTTATTGAGTGCACTCATTTAATCCCACAATGCACCGCAATAATGAGCGAAAAACCGATGTACACTCAACGGCTAGAGAATACCCATAACTCACTGTGAGAGTCGAGCACCGAATGAATTCCCGCATCTCGCCAGAAGATGGCGCCTGCAGCTGAATCAAATCATTCATCCATTTTCCAAACCGCGCTGGTCCAGCGTATATCATACAGGTATGAATTCCTTTTTAATTTATTAAATTGTTTAATAAGGTTTATATGCTAGTTTGCTTGACAGTTCAAGATAAATCTTTTCATTACTACTGAAGCTGCTAGTTTTCTACGTTTCAAATGATTATTAAACAGCAAGCATGAACTATGCAAAATCGGCAGCCCTTCCAGCGCACTCAGTGTCCGAATTCACTCAGTCGTTTTCATTCACTCCTACAAGTGGACTATATTAGTGGAGTAATATAGGGAATAGTGAATCGAGGTGAAAGTGGGAGGAGCCAATTAATGACCATGAGCAGCAAGCCCCGCCCACTTCCACCGCCGCTGTGAATTAGCTAAGCCTCCCGGGTTCCTGCCACCATCATCTCCTTCCTGGTTCCTCAACAATCATCTTCTCCCTGGCTACTCCCATTATCATCTTCTCATTGGTGTTTCCCTCTGCCAGCTCCTTGTCCTCCTCTAGAGCTCCTCTCTCCCTCTCTCCCCCTCTCTCTCTCTCTCTCTTTCCTTAATTTGGACTCTCATTTTCGGCGCGAGGTCTAGCTTTCTGGGGTTGTGGGTAGTTACATTGATAGTTTCATTACCATGTCCTGTTTAGTTTTTTTGTTACATGCTGTCACTGTTTTACCTGAGTTCTAGTCCTTTGTTAGTTTCCATGGTTTCTGATTAGTGCACACCTGTTTATTGTCTCATTAATTATCTAGCCCTGTGTATTTTAGCTCTCTGTTTCTTCTGTTCAGTGCACTGCGTTAACATCGTTGGTGTTTGTATAGTGTTCTCACTCACTATTTAATAAATATTGTGTTTATTCATTCATCCTGCATCACGCCACTCTTTATTGGATACGCTAACAAGGCTACCCTTCACACATGAGGGATAACAGAGAGTCGGGGGTAAGGAGAAAATAGAAGGAAACAAATGTGCCTATTGATTCCCGAAATCTGTCTCAGCATTGGCCAGGAATTAAATTTATATTAAATATACATGCCCTATCATAAAAATGATATATTTTTTCCCTGTTCAGCAACATAAAAGCATTAAAAAGTGTCTTAATTCTATTCAGTCAATGAGACTACTAATTCAACTTCTTCACACTTAAAAGACATCTGCTGTACAACAGTCTCCAGTCACGCATACAGGTACAGTATACTGAATTCTAGTGCCTTTAGCTAGGGGTGTAACAATACATTGATATGGATCGATGCATCGTACCGTTAGACGTTTGATGGATGCATCGATGCCACACCTAAAATATCAATATAAGGTACCTTTATTTTGACACTCTCCACATCCTCACGTAACGTCTTTAACTTCCCACTTCTGCCAAAGTGCACATTTTCGTTTACTCACCATACTGTCAGCCACTGTGTCTTTGCAACGTTAATCTCCTCAGCTGAAATAGACGCCTGACAAGATTGACTAAACCCTAAACACGTTTAGTCACAAAAGTCGGTATTGTCTACTGTCAAGGCATTGCGAGTTCATGTTTCACAGCAGAAACTGAAAAGCAGCCTAGTTGTTTGTGAACACAACCCGATATATCCGTTTTAGAGAATCAGCGCTCAGTATTCAGGGCAGGTGACAAGGCTGCTAGTCACTTCGAAAAGACACGCTAGCTGAGAGGAGTTTCTTCAAAGCTGACTAAAAGCGATCGAGAATGAATCATGTAAACAAACTTGATGAACTTCTTCTTCTTCAGAATTATCTTCTTCGGGGTTATAACCTTGATAAAGCAGCATGTTACAATGGTGAGGGAAAAGCTCCCTGTATTGCGTGTAATCACAACAATAAAGTTTGTCAGGCGTCTATGTCAGCTGAGGAGATTAATGTTACAAAGATTAACCTATTTATTATATCTTAGCAATTACTTGGTTTTGTTTAACTCTGAAACATGAAATGTGGAGTTATTTATTGACCTAATCAAAACAACCCAGCTGCAGTTTGATTGATATTACTTGGAATGCACAATAAAAAAAAAAAACCTGATTTATAAAAATGAACAAGAACGGAGTGATCTGGTTTTGCAAATGAACTCTTCTGTTGTAAATGTCCCAATTGGGAGAGGGTGTGCAATTTTCAAAGAGTTTAACTAAACGTTCATGTTATATATTTTGGTTGCATTTGTGAGTTGGAATGGAAATGGAAATGAAATGGAATGGGAATAGTATCGACAAATGTAGTATCGCTGGCTGAGAGAATCGATATCATATCATATCGTGATGAACTGTCCGATTTACACCCCTAGTCATTAATAAACTTATTAATAAAGGTAATTAATTTATAAGGTCATTAATTAAGGTCATTAATTTAATAATAATTACAGCTTTAGGTTACACTTTTAAGGTGTCCTTGTTATAGTGTAATTGTATAAATAAGTACTGACTAATATTAATTCCATAATTCCATTAATTACCCAACATAGATCCAATCGGATCTGCTCGTGCGCAAGGTTAAAGCGCAAGCAGACTACTGGACAAGCTGGATTCCACCATATCATTATGTACACAATAATAATATTTTACATTGTAATCCTTTTATTTTTAATATTTGTCATGTTTGTGTGCTGCTGCACGTCCCTGTGTGTTTAATAAACAGAGTGTACGCGCGTTGTGGACCCACCTATAGCACATTACTAACGCGCTCTTTAAATAACAAAAACAATATTGCACCATTGACTTTAGACCAGGTTCCAGTTGGTCAAAGGCACAGTCTATTTCAGTTGCCTCAAAATAACAACGCGCCAACAATGCGCCTGAACACACACCTGGTTCTCAGACCAGCAGCCCATGGGCGCACAGATGGGCGCAAATGCATTTGCTATTTAAACCATGTGGCACAGGACGTGAAAATGATAACTGCGTCAGGCTGAAACTAGCAAAAAACACCCTTTTGTGAAAAGCACGCCATTGCATACACTCTCAGAAAAAATGTACAAAAGCTGTCACAAGGACAGTACCCTTCTAATAAAGGGTTCTAATATGTGCCATTTAGGTCAGAGGTCTTCAATCCTGCTCCTGGAGGGCCACTGTCCTGCAGAATTTAGTTCCAACCTGCTTCAGCACACCTGCCTTTGTATATTCAAGCGATCCTGAAGAGCTTGATGAGCTGATTCAGGTGTGTTTGATTAGGGTTGGAACTAAACTCTGCAGGACAGCGGCCCTCCAGGAGCAGGATTGAAGACCTCTGATTTAGGTACTAATATGTACTCTTTTGGTACAAATATGTACCTCTGAGGGACCAATATGTACCTCTTTAGGTACAAAGGTGTACCTTTTGAAAAGGTACAGCCACAGTGACAGCTTTTGTACCTATTTTTGCTGAGTGTAGGGCCCTTTAATTCAAAAATCCAAAGCAGGAATACACAGGAGATAACACAGGGGAAAAAAAATAAACAACCTTGTAAAGACATTAATGACACGGGACAATGAAGAGAGTAAACTGAGGACTTAAATATACAAAGATAATGAAGAAACTCATTGAACAACAGGTGAATGTAATCAGTAACTAATTGACATAAGTAGCAAACAGAAATTAGGCAAAACAGGGAAAACAAAACCAAAACACAGTGAAACTAAACAGAACATAACATAACCCTGGAAATTATTATAACCCTGTCATAAGAGAGAAAGATATAAACCTTTTTTTTTTTTTTTTTGGCCATTTTAGTAACACTCACACAGCAGCACTAACTAGTTTCCTGTAATTGAATGGCAAGGTAATATCAAACAAAGCACACTGTTATAAATGTACTTAAATTACAATTTATGATGTTAATAACTGTGGAAATGCATCATCACATTCTGTGAAAAGGGTCCACTACCATGTTCCTGAAGACTCAATAGGACCCACTGATGTGTATATGTGGACAGTACTTTGTAAATGTGGGTCAAATATATCAGAATGAGATGTTTTTTTGTTTGTTTGTTTTTTTTGCAACATAGTCTTACTAAATTCTCTTTTTGGATTTGGGAGAAACTCCTCAATACATACTCCCGCCCTTTTCTGTCTGAGCCAGTATGCAGGTTCCATCTCAATAGTGAGTGTACACTTTAAAAAAATAATTTAAGTTACATTAAGCAGTATGCTTCCTTTTAGTCAGAAGCAAACCTTGGTAGTGGAGACATTAATCGAGAATGGCACTGTTCTTTAGACAAGCAGACAGCACTCAGACGCAGACTCTACGCAGTCTGTGACCTGTTCTTCTTTCAGTGAAATTACAAAACAAAAGGCAACCAAATGAGTCCTGATTCTGAATACAGTACAGCCACTGCTTTGCTGTAGCTATTTTGCTTGGTTTTATAAAAGTTGTACGTGGGCCAGTTTTGAACCCCACACAACTCGTTACAAAAGATGTATCTCTCAGAAATCATAGCTTGACAAGAGTAATAACAACTAAAATACTACATCATACACATTTTCTACAATTTAATATGTCTTATAAATTATTTAAGCTTTGCATGCTAGGATACACGAATGTATGAAACAAGCACAACATGATCGCAAATCAAATAGCCGCACCCGTGTTGCTGTCTCTGACCGTCTCTCAGAGGCCATGTCTCTGTTAATAGTAATATCAACTAAGATACTGAATCATACACATTTTCTACTAGATACTTGATATGTATATTTAGATGTTTTAAACATTATAAGTTATTATAGGCTGCATGATATTTCTCTGTCCCCCTCTCTCTCTCTTTAACAATTTTCAACCAGTGAATATTTTCTTCCCTACTTCCAAGCTCTCTAATCAGCTATTTTATATAGAGTTTGACTTCTCTTATGTGAGGTGGATGATTGTCCTGACATTGTCTATGAATAAAAGTTCCTCTGGAAAACATTGTATAATGTTTTTTTTTTTTTTTTTTCACATTTAGTATTTAACTTTTTATTTTTATTTTGAAGCCCTGCCAATGAGGCTATCCGCTCCAACAATTAGAAGATATTTAAATAAATGTTATAAATGTAATACAAATAATAATGATTATTATTATACAAGGTATATTTGTGAAATGATAACTACGCAGGAAATCGAATTTACATTTAAAACGTACATGTATTTTCAAGTAATTTTGTGAACTTCCGTTTTTTTCCCCCCGAGTAGTTCTGCATATTCTTTTGAAGAATGAAAAGGCAAGGTCTACCAAACAGAGCAGATCCATACCTGGACTCCATGGTGTCTTTGGTGAGATAGACAATCCAGTAGACCAGGTTGAAGGCCCCAAAGGACAGAGGAAAGAGGATGCGTGAGTACTTGTCAATAATACTAGTTCCTATCAGCATGTTGTTGGCAGGGAAACCATGCTGATGGAAATCACACTGAGGTGGCCTGGAGAACCTGTCAGGAGGATCTCTTTGGGAGAGGGAGTTCAGCCTTTTCTTCAACACACCTCCAGGGTCTAGAGGATTCTAGACACAGAGAGATTAATTTGTGACATAAGATCAGGCAAACATTATCATACTTTTTGACTGGTGACACAATGGACACTTTTTCAAATTTTTGAAATTTCAAAAGTTTGGAAAAATGCTATAACAAACAAACACAGTGCAGCTAGTGTAATATGATCCTATAGAAAATTATATTACAGTGGTTTTTTTTTTCCTCCAATGAAACAAACTAACAAACAAATACTATCTAATAACTTACTGAATATCAATCTATTTATTTATTAGATTTTCTAAAAAAAAATAGGAAAGAAAAAATGGAGCAGTCAGAAAAGAGTAAAGAGGCAACGGTCACTCCTCTACCAACTACCTCAGTAGCTGTATTTCAAAGAGTGTGTAAAGATGATATACAGTAGCTGAAGGAAAAAAAAATCCTAGTTGTACCTACTTAATACTGTTGTAATGCTAAGGTTCCAAGGAAGATGAAGACGATGATTCAATGACAGAAGATTTAATATAATTCTCAGAGTAAACAGCCAACATACGAAACAGCGTGTAAACATGAACAATAACAGACAAGGAGTGCAGGTGAGGGAACAACTTAAGAAGGAACACAAATGAGGATAATTGATCACATACAGCGGACTGTGACATGTGAACTAATGATAACGATAACCAAAGAGACAAACAAGTGGCGGGAATCTGAACAAAGACGACACATGACAAATTATAACAAACTGAGAGTCCATGAAAACTACTGTAAACACACTGAACATACATAGTTTATTAATTCATAGTTAATATACTGTATTGTAGTATCTACATTGTTCATATATTAATATACTAAATACAAATAGTGAGTTCTTTATTCAATGTCACGGTAATTAACACAATTATTATAGTTTAATTAGCTTGTAATGAAGGAATTGGCAATTGGTTATTAGGAGTAAATAGTTCTCATTTTAGATTAGGTCACGGAAAATGCGAAAATGTCATATATGAAGTGTTCCTTATTCCATATTCAGTGTTCCTTAAAATGTTAAACTGTTCCATAAAAACCTTATCTAACTTTCTATTCTTATCTTAATTATCTTAACTTTCTTTCAAATCACGAGTGGAAACATGGGGAACAAATGAAACAGGAAGAGAACACATGAAAACAAGGTGAAACAAACTAAAATAAAGCAGAATTAAAACTTAAGATTACTCCTCCCCTCCCGGAAGGCGCATCCTCATGCCATAAATAGAAACTACACATAAGTGGATGGAGAGGGAAAAACAGAAACCGAAAGTTAATTGGAGGAGAGGCAGAGGGAAGAGTAAATGGGGGGAGGAGGAAAGCAGAGGAAAGGACCAAGGAGGAGGTGCTAGAGAGAGGAGCCAGGGAAGAGACGACAGAGGGATGAACCAGGAAGCAACCCAGAGCAGAGCCATTAGGACGATGGGCCACGGTGGAACCGATGGAGGAAGGAGCCATGATGGAGCCAGTAGACCGACTGACTGAGGTGTAACTATAAGTGGGAGAGACCAAGGTGGAGGCCAGGAGACTAAGACCCGGGTTTACCAGGAGAGCCAAGGCAGAGCCACAGGAGACAGTTGTAGACAGGGGCTTGGGGAGACTGGGACAGAGCCAGGGGGACTGTAGACAATGTTAGAACCAGAGGGAAGGAGGGGCCCAGCAGAGCCAGAGGGGTGGAGGGTCAAGGGGTAACTGGAGACCTGGAAGTCTGAGGCAAAACCAGAATGACAATGGAACAAGGCAGAGCCAGAAGGATGGGGGAGCCCGGCAAAGCCAGAGGGATGGCGGAACCCGGTGAAACCGAGGGAGCGTGGAGCCAAGGTGGAACCGATGGGTCAGAGAGCTGAGGTGGAGTCCGGGACTCAGAGGCTTGAGGTGAAACTAGGGGATCAACACACTGGGGTGAAGCTGGAAAGCTAAAAGCACAAGGTGGATCCAAGTAGCTGGGTGGAGCCACTTAAGAAGGAGAACAGGGGCTGAAGGGAACCAGTGGAGGCAGTGCCGAAGAACTGAATGTGTTGTGAGAGGAGGAGGGAGTGTGAGACTGGTGGCGACAGAGGAATCTTGAGGCTGGATGCGACCAGCAGCGACAAAGGAGACTGGAGGCTGGGAGGGGCCAGAAGCAACGAGGGAAACAGGAGACTGAGCAGAACCAGCGAGTCCGTTAGGAATAGGCGGGATCTAACTCCAAACAATTAATCCAAAACAATCTGGGTCTGTGGTAGGCTCTAGATTTGTTTTTGCAGTGGGTGTGTTGAAGGACTAGATGGGCTCAAGGTCCATGACGGGCGTGGTATCTGGCTCTGGGTCCGAGGAACCCATCACCACCGGTTGGGCAGACTCCCAACCGGTTGAGGTTGAGGACATACTCCCTTCAAGTCAGATCCCCCATCTCCAGCAAATCCATCTACTGGCTATTCTGCATGCCTACCCAATAGATAGTTTTCAGACTGACATCATTAAACTTGGAGAAATTAGCCAACTCATGAATAAGAGGAAGTCCCATGTGATGATGGCTGGTGAATGTCGCAGCTAGATCTATTTGTTGGATCGGTTAATCTGTCACGTTGTGGCAGGGAGTAGTTGAGACAGGATCTAGTAAGTGCAGCTTCTTCATTCAAGATAATAAACAGGACACAGAAATCAGGAGTAGTCAGGGGATAAAGCACAACAAAACAGCCTAGTGTAACTAAGACAATAACTGAAAAAGAACTGAAGAAACTAAGGGGAATAAATACACAAGGGCAACCAGATTATGAGCAACTCAACTAGAAAAAGGTGATGAAAACAATCAGCAACAACAGGAACAGGAACAGAGCACATGAAAACAAGGTGAAACAAACTCAAGTTCAAATCCTGGCTTGTTGTTCTTTCCGATTCCTGTCTACTATCAATACTGTCCTACTGTTATTACACTTCGGGACACTCACACTTTGTTTATTTATTTAAAGAAGAATAACATTCACCCTTGTCATTTATATTTATTTTGATTTTGTTGAAAATAAAATTTTGTTAGGGAGTGGTGTGGGGTGTGAAGAGAATTGTGTAGTTATACTGTAAGTTTCATTGCAGAAGTGTTGACTAATGCTGATTAGTGTTGAATAGTTGCATCATTTAAACTGTGAAATTAATAAAAAATAATGTATTAAAAATGAGCATTTTCCAATTTAATATACATTGGAAATTGTCTTTCACCCAAAAAAGTTTCATCCAAATCGACTATATTCACAGTATCTACTGACATCCTGATCTAAAGCTGAACTCTCATTTTATTTTATTGTGTTATTTTAACTTAAAATAAAATCCCGGAAGCTAACTCGCCAATGTAACCAATTACTGTCTCTCTAAAGAACTGTTGTATGCAACATAGCTTTTTAGTTTTTGTGACGATGTAATTTTCAGGTCATAATCATTCAGTTCTCCAGAGAGGTGACAATTAATGATATCTGTAAAATTAGTTTAAATCAGTCTTTGCTTTGAGTGAACAAGGTTATTTATGGCTTTTATTTGCAGTGCCTTAGCCCTTTCTGGCTTGCGAAAGTTTTGGCATTGAAAACGGCTTTGACTCGGTTCCATCATTGAACAGGTTTCCAAGCTGTGAGTGTCAGCTGCAGATCACTGTGTCGCCCCTACTGCAATGTGAAATCGCCCAGGGAGCACCTGGCTCAAGCTGCCATAATACCGCAGCTATTTTTGACACCGCAACAGGCAGTAGCTAACTCAGGATAAATATCCAAGGCAATGGGACATTCACACAATTATATCATATGCCTGGCTCTCTATATGTATTTTGTAAATGTGCACGGTTGCACTGTTCTCCAAAAGAGCCGTCATATATGTACATTTCAGATTTAGGGGAAATGTGTTATTTCTAAGTAGCTTCACCAAAAAGAATGGCAAAAATAGTTATTGTTTTCCCAAACACACCTACTGCTCCTTCCACTACCGCATCCCATTCACATTTGTTTCCAGTTATGAGGTATTCTTACCCCAAACTCCTGCAGTTGGTTGAGCAAGAAGATGTTTTGTCTATTTTAAAAAAGCCACAGTGTTTCCACTTTTCAGGAAGTCAGCCTCAAGAGTTTTTAAACTGGGATACAAGTATAAATATTAACACTTTACATCAAGCTTTCCTTTGTAAGGGTTTATAAAGGTGTTCATTAATGACTAATAACTTATTTACATATTACATTATAAGTCGTTGATAAGCAATTATAATTGCATGAATAAAAACGGTGACTTTAACACAATACCTGCCAAATAGTGAGCCATTTTTAACTCACATGTTATAAATGCTTAATAAATATATTTATTCATACTTATTTCACATAAAACCATATTCCTGATTTATTTCATGATGCAGCAAAAATAGACTAATATAGTGGGACTGAATGATATTGTATTAGTTTTCTCATTAATATGTCATGATTCGTGACACTTTTCTTACTATGTTGCTTACCAAAAGCTACTCTATGTCTTACTCATGATACTCTTCAAATAGTTCATGATGCCTATCCACAGCAATGTATAAAATCTAATTTCTTGTTTATCAAGATGAAAGTATCAATCTGTACTGTGAACACAACCATAACTTGATGAGATAACAATGAAATATTTAGTTCCAATATTAGTTACCTGCAAAACTTAATGTAGGGTAAACACATGTGAACCATCTATTCATGAGTAATAAACATGAAAAACATGTGAAAGTGCACCTTAATGTAAAGTGGAGACCTTTGAACCATTTATTCATGAGTTATAAACGTTTGTAACCTGTGAAAGTGAACCTTAAAGTGAAGCATTTGTTAGGTAACACTTTATTTCGATAGTCCACTTTAGACATTTAACTAACTATAAGTAACTTTACAGCTACATGTAAATTAACTGTCATTAGAGTATTAGTAGACTGTCTGCTTAATATCTGCTAACACTTTATTTTGTTGGTCCTCCAACAGACATTCTACTGACTATAAGTAACTTAGCAACTACAAGTCAACTTATTCTCCTAACCCGAACCCTAACACCTAACCATAACCTAACAGTCTACTGACAGTCTACTACACTCTACTAATACTCTAATGACAGTTAGTTGACATGTAGTTGAAAAGTTACTTATAGTTAGTAGAATGTCTAAAGTGACTATCGAAATAAAGTGTAACCATTTGTTTATCAATTATTAATGCACAAACAGAAAAGAGTGTTTTTTTTTCTAGTGAGGGTAGTGGGTAGTGTTGATAAAATATAAATAAACAGAAATGTAAACTTTAAACAAAAAATATTAAACTTTTATTCTACAGCTTAGTAATTTAAGCTAGAAAATTAATAAGCATGACTTCATATGAAAAGTTGCTTATGCAAGTAAACTCACATTAAACAATTCAGAGAAACAATCAAGTCTTCCACCAAACAATAATCAAGTATCACATCTATAAGGCAAAAATATTTGATAAATACAAGCTAAATAAAGGCAACCTAAAGAAATTATATTTTATCTAATTTAACAGTTTTGTAATAATCATTAAATACATTACTGAATACACATTACAGAACATGTATGTAGAAAGTTAGATAATGTCTTTCAACAGAACAATACAGAACTGAAGCCAGTGTGGTTATTTGTATGGTACTAATACATTAGTAACACAACAATTACACATAACACTTGAAAAACATAGTCTGCAACATCACCTCAGTTAGCTTACCTGTCAAATCAGAAAAACAATATGAGATAAAGATTTTTCTTCAGAGCACGTTGGAACAGTCCTAACAGCGTGACTTCTCATGTAAAGTGGCTTTATTGGATGCTCACTTGTGCAAACTCCTGTCACATGCCAGAACACTTATGCTTTAGTGATGTGAAGCTGAAAGAGTATAAAAAAGTATATCCTACTAATATTATACATTATATATTATACATATTTGTCACAGGTGTTTGTGAAGAGCAGTGAACTCAGGAAAAATATAGGAGAACAATCCATCTACAAGAAGATGAAATCTGACAACCAAAGATACAACTCAGGGCTATAAATACACAAGACTAAATGAGCAACAAAACAAAATAGGTTGAACCAAATCAGTTACTATAGAAACAAACAAGGACTTAGAAACCAAATAAAACAGGAACAAAACAAGGAACTGAACACAAATACAACAGATTACAGTAAAATCAAAACAAGAATCTCTAAGCAGATGAACACAAAACTAGAAGTGACAATATTATATTACTACACTGCACTTTACATATTATACTAATACAGTTAGAATATCAACATTAGAGATCTGTTGAAATTCCTGTAAATTATATGTTATTATTTAATTTCTGATCATTTGTAATGTGATAATTTGTATCTTGTTTTGCATTGTTTGTTATACACAGATACATTTTGGAAATAAAAAAAGTTTCATATCACCAAAGCCTGAAGTTGGCGCTAGTGAGCGTCCGATAAAGCCACTTTTCATGAGAAGTCATGCTGTCAGGACAGCTCCAACGTTCTCTGAAGCAAATTTTTTTATCTCGCATCTTGTTTACCGATTTTTTGATTTTCGGGTAAGCTAACTGAGGTGACATCACTGAATATGTTTTTTAAAGTGTTTATACTGTATGTGTAATCACAGTGTTTCTGCACTTCTCACTTCTTAAAGGCTGACTATCTGTAATCTCATCTTCTATTGCTCACCTGATCAACTGCTCTATTTCCTCTGGGTTTGTCCCTTTATCATTAAAACTGCTGCTGTTATTTTGAAGAAATCAGTACTAGATTATTCTGCTATGAATAATTTCAGACCTATATCCAATCTACCTTTCATTCTAAACTGCTAGAAAAAGTTGTTCCCTCTCAGCTACAATTTCATCTTTCTGTTAACAATCTTCTTGATCCCTATCAATCTGGTTTTCAATCAGCCCATAGCACTGAAACTGCACTGATAAACATTACCAATGACCTTCTCCTATCTGCTGATTCGAGCTGTCTTACTGTTCGCATGCTTGAGTTAACAGCAGCTTCTGACATCACATACTTATATCTCATCTTTCAGCTATAGGCATCATGGGCCGCGCTCTTTCTTGGTTTACATGCTATCTCACTAATAGACACTTATTCATTGCTGTCCATAACTTCAAATCTTCCACCTGTTCTCTCTCTCAAGGTGTCCCTCAAAGCTCTGTTCTTGAACCTCTTCTTTTGAATATTTTCTTTGTCATATTATCCATTGTCATGGTCTTAGCTATCATTTTTATGCTGATGACCTGCACATTTACATCTCTGCTTGCTCTGCTTCTGTTCTGTCTCTTGACTCATTAAATGCCTGTATTTCTGACATCAACATTTGGTTACATAAAAAGTAATAATGATGAATCCGAGGTTATTGTATTTGGTCTGCCGTCCCATTTAAAAAAAAAAACTAAATTGAAAAATGTCTCTGAATTGTTTAATGTGCATTTACTTATAAGCCACTTTTCACGAGAATTCATAATCAGTAATGTTCCAATGTGTCGTAAAAGAAGTTTCTTCTTTTTTTTTTTCAAATTTAAAGTTGAACTGAGTGCATCAACAATAAATTTCACCAAATTCACCAGAAAAATGCCATCTCTTCTGTATGTTTAATATTAATTAATAAATAAATAATTTGTGTCCACTTTACATTTAGGCTCACTTTCACAGGTTATTAACATTTATAATTCATGAATAAATAGTTCACATGTGTCCATTTTACATTAAGGTGCACCTTCACAGGTTATTCATGTTTAAAACTCATGAATAGATGGTTCACAGGTGTCCGCCCTACACTGAAACTCATTTTGAAATATATACATAAATATTTTCATTTTTTAATCCATATAGTCATGGTTGCTTTTTTAAATAAAAACTGATACTTTCATCTTGATAAACAAGAAATAGTTTTTATATATTGCTGTGGATGACCTTTTTGCAGAGTATGATGGGTAAGAACCATAGTAGCTTCTGGTAAGCATCATAGTAACACCCCAACACCCAAACATCACTGTGACAATTAGTCTGTTTTTGCTGCATCATGAAATAAATCAGGAATCTGGTTTTGAGTGAAATAAGTATGAATAAATATATGTATAAGCATTTTCAACATAAGAATTAAAAAATGGCTCACTATTTGACAGGTATTGCATTAAAATCACAATTTTTATTCATGCAGTTATAACTGTTTAAAACTACTTATAATGCCTGTGTAAATGAGTTATTAGTCATTAATGAACACCTTTATGAATCCTTTACAAAGGAAACATTAAGGGGATAGTTCACCCTAAAATGAAGTCATACATTACTCACCCTGGTGTTGTTCTAATGCCGTATACCCTTCTTTCTTTTATGGACCACAAAAATAGAATTAAAAAAAATGTCCCACTCGCCCTCGTCCATATAACGACCAGCATCAAGCTTTTAAGAAAAGACACATATGTAACGCAGAATGATCCCATGCGACGCGTGTCATATATTCCAAGTATTATGGGGGTATATGATATGAAATTGAATATATTATTTAACAGAAATACAGACCTTGGCCATTGGTCTTCAGTGCATGGCTACGTGACGTGTGCGTTCATGTGACTCTGTTAAAGCCGCAGTAAATGAGACACTTAGCAGAAATATCCCAAGCCAATTTAATGTAAAATGCTATTTGTAGGCTGATCCCCAGCCTAAAAGTGTGAACAGTGTGACTCTGTGCTATCAAAACATTTGAGCATACCAACCAGGACAACATAGACAGATTGGCTCAACCAGTGGGGTGTGTGTGGCAAGTCTACAGGTTGATCCTATTAATGGCAGACAGGGGAGTATTCTGGAAGCCTGTTGAAAAAATCCAATATCTTGCAATAGTACACCTAGCACTGTTGTACAATAGACTTGTATGGGACACTCATCTCATGAGCTAACTATATTAGGGTTAAATATTCTTGTCTAGATCTTTTACACTGCATAGAAGCCAATAGAATCGGTTGTTGAGCTGATCAAGTTTAAGCAAACATAAGCACTTCTACAATTCTGAATTTGTAACAAACAAAACTGAGCCACATACTTTGTCATCATGCCCGTGACATCAATGACATGAAATGGAAATCTGACTGTGACTTTACATGTTAATTTACTCACTCAGGGCAAGAGTACTAAGCCATTGTGTCTACCCCTACAGCGATCAAGACACAGAGGATAGATCCCCTCGCTTTGAGTCTGGCATGCATTCGCTTGGATGTTTTGCTACACTGAACTGATTATATAATCTGCAGCAGAAAAATGGCTAGGGAGGCAACTGGCTGTCTCCTTTCGTCTAGTGTGCTCGTTATCGGCTAAAACGAGAGTGAGCCATGAAAGGCAGAGAGAAGAGAGGGTGGAATGAATGGAGAAACAGAGATGTGGATAAGAATTACCGAAACAACTTCTCCATCACTTCTGGCCGCTGCTGTGGCCGCAGCACAGGCCATGTTGGCCCGCCGAAGTTCCTTATTGGCCTGCAAGGTGGAGAAATAGTTGACAGCAGCAAACTCGATAAGGGCAGAAAAGACAAATGCGAAGCAGACAGCGATGAACCAGTCCATGGCGGTGGCATAGGAGACCTTTGGTAACGAATGACGGGCGCTAATGCTCAGCGTGGTCATGGTTAGCACTGTGGTGATGCCTGTCGTGAATACATGAAAATCCAAAAAAAACAGACAAACAAAAAAACAGTTAGCTTGATAAAGATATCTGTTTTATTTTCAGTTTCCAGATGAAGTTTTGGTACACAGCCTAAGTTCAACCTAATCCTAAATAGTTAAAAACAGTAATTTAATTAATAGCTCATTCAAAAATAATTGAATTCCATTATTTACTGCAATCTCAGCTGTGAACTTTTATTTGGGAAAATGTAAAAACATGAACATTTTCTAAGAGCATTCAAATATTTTCTGTAAACACTTTTCATTTGGCTAATGATACAGTCAAAAGCAAAACAAATCTAAGGGCATATACTTGAAGTATTTATTTATTTATTTTCTTCCATATGGATGTTTATGTGTTACTATCATTTAAAGAAGGGCCAATTAGTCATTTGGTTGTCATTTGCAGTTTGTAAAACCAAAATACACCAGACATGATTTTTGGACAGGATTATAATGGTAGCTTGTTTCCGCCACAGAATAAAACATTTTAAAAGATAATTATCTCATAATTGCGTGTTTACATCTCGCAATTCTGACTTTATTTTTTTTGTGATTGTTGCTGGCAAAAATCCTTGATTATGCGGCCGTTTTCTTTAATAATGCGATGGAATATGCGGGATATTTATGCAATTTTATGCGTTGGAATTGCGGGAACTTGCAGAAATTGCGAGAACTTGCAAAAATTGCAGGAACTTGCAAAAAATGCGGTTTGATGAAAAAGAGAAAAAAAGTGATTCCCCCAACACCCTGTTCTCACTAGGCTACTACTTTAATGTAAAGAGTCATTTCTTGTTACTTCCTTTGATAAGCAAGCATACTACATCATAGAAAGTGCTGGGAATATTTAATTTCTCATCTTGTTTTATTTCAGACTGTAACAAGTGTAAATAAGGTGTGGCCCCTTTAAGAGCTGCGCGCTCCCTGTTGAACTGTCTGCAGTGTTATATTATATGTGACCAGTCACGGAAACTAGGGACACAAGTCGGTTCTGGGGCATTTTGAGTTATTCATCTGAAAGTGTAGTCTCCAAGCTTTCCAACGATGTGTAACATGTGGAAATCTGATAATATTTGGAGAAGTTGTGGCCATTTGAAGGTAGGCACTTAAAAAAGCTCAAAGATGAGAAAACGACCTCGAAAGATTGTGCAGTTCTCACCTCTCTCTGCTGCTAGGAGTGACAATAGGGCTATGCCATATACATATAACGCAAAACCAGCAACAACACACAAAGACCAATAAGCCATAGGCCTACATATAACGCAAATAGTGCGCAACGCGCGTGTGCCCAAAATGTCAACAATATTAAAGTTTATGCAGGAGGCAAATGCCTGCTGGCATTTTTCTTTTAGCAGTCATGACAGGAATTTTCCAAATAATCACATTTCACCTCCTCAAATTACTGTTGCAAATCTCTTTACACCACTTTCTTATGTGCGTATACTATACACACACAAATGAAATGTCCGCAAGCACATTATATCATCAGCAGGTTCAGCATCTTAAATAACGACTAAAGAGCAAATGAAGCTTAACTTACGTTTCAGAAACGCGCACGGCAGGCCTTCATCGCCTTCATCGCAGCAAAGGTCTTAACTGCATCCTCTATTTCGATTCTCTGTGCCAGTTCATGTTCTATGGAGATTGTTGCCAGTCCATTAAGTCTGTTCAGTTCACAAAACTTACCCCATTCAAAGCAATCGGGACGTCACATATGAAACAGCCAGCCACCGCTACACCGAGGGCACGCGCGCCGCGCCCATACCTCCGGTTCAGTTTCCCGAGCGGCAAAAACATTTTCGGTGTAACTGCCACGGTTCAGCTCGTCTGCGACAATCTTTGCGGCGTCCATCTTCATTGAATTTTGATATCAGATAGAGCCTACCAGAGCACAGCATAATAAGTAGCCATGCGGTTCACTTGGAGGGCGGGGACAAAAGCGCCATATTCCGTATGGAAATACACACAGACAATAACACGCCACGCCCCTACTGCGTGCTAGAATCTCCGAAAACAAGCCGATTTCAACCTCAAAATGTAAGCTTTTAAATATACCAATACTGCTATCTCAAACATGGAGAGGCTTCTTCGTGATTTCAACTAACAGATTCTGCAAAAAAATGAAATTCACCAATTTTGAAAAAAAACTCTTCTTTCTCATTTTGCTCGAAAGTTGTGCTGCCGACTTGTGGTTTCTGTGACGGGTCACATATGTGCGCCTCGAACACCCCATGTGTGCGGGTAATTTCTGTTTGATGCTACTTCTTTTATCTTATTTTGTTTATTAAGTAACGATGTGACGGTAGAACGTGTGACAGACAGTTATACGAGTTTGATTTGTGAGATGTCAATCGCCTCCGTGAGTCTGTCTGGCCTCTGCAATAACTTCAGCTGTGAGCTATCCCGTCGCATAATTGAAACATTCCCATGGAAACGGGGAAGTGGCTGCTCTTGTGTGAAGCAAACGCAAAATTTTTCAACTTTCTGCTAAGATATACAGGTCCTTCTCAAAAAATTAGCATATTGTGATAAAGTTAATTATTTTCCATAATGTAATGATAAAAATTAAACTTTCATAAATTTTAGATTCATTGCACACCAACTGAAATATTTCTGGTCTTTTATTGTTTTAATACTGATGATTTTTTTACAGCTCACGAAAACCCAAAATTCCTATCTCAAAAAAATTAGCATATCATGAAAAGGTTCTCTAAACGAGCTATTAACCTAATCATCTGAATCAACTAATTAACTCTAAACACCTGCAAAAGATTCCTGAGGCTTTTAAAAACTCCCAGCCTGTTTCATTACTCAAAACCGCAATCATGGGTAAGACTGCTGACCTGACTGCTGTCCAGAAGGCTATCATTGACACCCTCAAGCAAGAGGGTAAGACACAGAAAGAAATTGCGGCTTGGCATGGAGGCAATCAGCCTGTGGCACTGCTGAGGTGTTATGGAGGCCCAGGATGCTTCGATAGCGGCCTTAAGCTCATCCAGAGTGTTGGGTCTTGCGTCTCTCAACTTTCTCTTCACAATATCCCACAGATTCTCTATGGGGTTCAGGTCAGGAGAGTTGGCAGGCCAATTGAGCACAGTAATACCATGGTCAGTAAACCATTTACCAGTGGTTTTGGCACTGTGAGCAGGTGCCAGGTCGTGCTGAAAAATGAAATCTTCATCTCCATAAAGCTTTTCAGCAGATGGAAGCATGAAGTGCTCCAAAATCTCCTGATAGCTAGCTGCATTGACCCTGCCCTTGATAAAACACAGTGGACCAACACCAGCAGCTGACATTGCACCGCAGACCATCACTGACTGTGGGTACTCCAGTGCTGCTTCTCTGTAGCCCAGGTCAGGCACTTCTGCCGCTGTTTCTGGTTCAAAAGTGGCTTGACCTGGGGAATGCGGCACCTGTAGCCCATTTCCTGCACACGCCTGTGCACGGTGGCTCTGGATGTTTCTACTCCAGACTCAGTCCACTGCTTCCGCAGGTCCCCCAAGGTCTGGAATCGGTCCTTCTCCACAATCTTCCTCTGGGTCCGGTCACCTCTTCTCGTTGTGCAGTGTTTTTTGCCACGCTTTTTCCTTCCCACAGACTTCCCACTGAGGTGCCTTGATACAGCACTCTGGGAACAGCCTATTTGTGCAGAAATTCTTTCTGTGTCTTACCCTCTTGCTTGAGGGTGTCAATGATGGCCTTCTGGACAGCAGTCAGGTCGGCAGTCTTACCCATGATTGCGGTTTTGAGTAATGAAACAGGCTGGGAGTTTTTAAAAGCCTCAGGAATCTTTTGCAGGTGTTTAGAGTTAATTAGTTGATTCAGATGATTAGGTTAATAGCTCGTTTAGAGAAACTTTTCATGATATGCTAATTTTTTGAGATAGGAATTTTGGGTTTTCATGAGCTGTATGCCAAAATCATCAGTATTAAAACAATAAAAGAACTGAAATATTTCAGTTGGTGTGCAATGAATCTAAAATATCTGAAAGTTTAATTTTTATTATTACATTATGGAAAATAATGAACTTTATCACAATATGCTAATTTTTTTAGAAGGACCTGTATGTGACTTTTTTGCAACGAAAATTCGAGGATTATGAAATCATGCAAACCCCGCATATTTTGCACGGAAATCGGCAATTTATGCGGCGAAAGTGCGGCGTATTTGAAAAAATGCGGCCCACGCATGAATATGCTGACTTTTCTGGAGGGACTGTATAAAGTCGCAATTGCGTGTTCTGAGAAATTCTGAGAAAATAAGTCAGAATTGCGAGTTTATTTCTCATAATTGAACTCTAAATCACGCAATTCTGACTTTATAACACACAATTGCGACTTTATATCACGCAATTCTGACTTTATAATTCGCAATTGCGACTTTATATCACGCAACTCAAAGATAAAATGTCAGAATTGTGAGATAAAAAGTTGCAATTACCTTTTTTTTATTATCTGTGGCTGAAATAAGCTTCCATATTATAATGATAGCATTCTTAAAAAAAACCCTGTTAATTAAAGCTAAATCCATAAAATGATCCCATTATGGGAACCCCTAAAAGGTTCCAAGCACCTGACCGAACCCTTTAAAGTTCTATATAGAACCTTTTCTTGTAGTTACAAAAGTCTTGTTATAAGAATTTTGCAAACATCATGGTTTTATGACAGACAACAATGTTGTTGAAGCGGATATAAAGCATGGTTTCATGCGTTTTAATGTTCCTGTGATTTAACAACGCCTTGAGTCCAACAGGAGAAATGTCCTGGTTTTGTGTATTTAGCTATATGTGTTATGAATTTCAGGATGAACCCAATCGCAGACAGTTTACAGAACACACAAGGTTTATTGATGACAAAAAACGGGGAAAACAAAAACCAATGTATGACAATGAACCGGCCCAGGCCAGACAACACAAGGGGATTATATAGGGAGACACTAATGACGAGAACAGGTGAAGCTGACTAGACAATAATGACAAGACGAGGATAACAAGGGGGCGGGGTTACGTAAGGAGACAACACAAGCACATGGCCCAAACAAAAGGCCATGTGCTAGTACACAAAACATGGATCTGTCATGATCCTGCCTCAAAACTAGAGAAAATCAAGGACACAAGGGTAGAATCATGACAATATGTCTACAATAATCCGTCTAGACTGAGACAGTAGGTATTTGAAATTATTGATACGTTTAATCACGTATTGTACCCATAGATATCTGTGTTTACTTGCACAGTGTTGCCAAAGATACTGTAAATTTTACTTTGTATAATCTTCATATTATATTCCTGTAAAAATTTATTCATAATTGCAGTGCTGTGTCAAAACATTAGGGCAATTATGTTTTATACCATATGTGGAATGGCGATTGAGCACGACCTGGATGCACAAGTGGTGGGTTTTTTACTAATACAAATTATTGTGCCAGAAAAAGCATGAGAACTTGATTATGTCTGGTCTGTGTATCATCTTAGTGAGTTTTTATACATTTACGCATAAACAGTAAGATGAATTGTGGACAAGGAACTCGGAAAATGCTTAAAATTGCTAGTATGGACGAAGAGCATTTTCCTATGTTTCTCGTCAGATCTTGTCCTTTAACCAACATGAGGGGGCTGATGGGAAAACTAGGGGGTGGGGAGAAGTATACTGTTATTTCATAATGGATCATAGAGACCCATGGTCTGCTGGTGCGTGCTGGCTCTATTGAATAGGCCATTTACTCAGAGCTCTGCATGAACTCCCATGGAATAGCTCCAGGATAAGTAACCATTAGTTCAGTAAGGACTGAAAAGCCTTTCAGATTCAAAGTGATTTGTCTAAAAGATGACAGATAACACTATTTAACAAGCTTTGAAATGTTTTATTTTACATCTGAGCACTAGTTTGAAAAGTGTTTTTTCATTTAATAAAATATAGAATGGTAACCCAAAGGCAAGGGATTTTTATTTTATGAGCAAAGAATTACCTTTCTATAATTCATTCAGATCTTTTTTCTTAATGTTTGGGACTATATATTTTCTATTGTGTTAGATATTTTGGTAACACTTTCTATAAAGCTCCATTTATATAGTATTAAGTATTACTATTATATAAATAGATTTATAATTCATAATTCAGGACTCATTAAGACCTATACTGCATTATAAGAACAGTTATAGTAACATTTATGTTATTTTTATAATTGTCTACAAGTCATGCATTTGCTTTTTCAATTCACATGCTCATAATCTATTATACACTGATTTATAAATGATCAAATATAAAAATAAAAAAATGAGAAACTTGCTGTACCAATTAGTTATCAATGTCTTTAATGGCTAATGTTTGCATTAGTGGTCATGAATGTTAATTTTGATATGTTGTTAAAATCTATAAATCCTCAGCCATATTCATGGTATTGCTCATAGCAGTTATTCTTTACTGAAATTGTACTTTAAAAGCTATTGTTACAGTGTTTTTCTGTTATGTAAAATTAAAAAAAAAAATTTTTTGTTATTTTATTACAGGAATTATTGTTAATTAGCTACATTTACAAATAAACAACTTAAAATCAGTGGCGGTTCTACATTGAATTACACCCTGGGCGAGACCACCTTCGAGCACCTTTCAACTACAGAGGTACAAATTTAATTTGTCATTAAAATGTCATTGTACCACTGTAGTTGAGGTCAAGAAAAGTATACATGACTTGAAACTACCTACAGATTTGAAAATTCCGTTGGCTAATTACAGGGCCTAGCGTTAACCCAACTGATGGAAATAAATAATAACTGAACTTTAACAGTTTTGTTGCAAAGCACAATATTATGGTGATATTAGATCTCGTCTTTGTTGACTTAAAACCTAATTATTGTTGTATAAGCATAATAAGCATCATAGCAAAAAGGCTAAGAAACGTAAGAGACGAGTTACCCACAATTAACATTAGCCCTTCATTCATGACAACATGGATACCGTAATCATACCACAGAGAGAATAGTTGCATACCTTTATCTTTTGCTCGTTTCTCCTCTCCTTCTTTTCTTTTTTTTTTCTAAATTGTGCACCTGATGGCTTTGACCTTTTCCTGTCCATCTCTGTTTATTTGGCACTCGACATTAAACAAATTTCCCATCCCCACCCCCCAACACTGTCACTCACGTCACGAGCCACGGCCAGAAGTCAAGACTAAACCAATTCACCTTGGTGAGGTGACCCACATAGCCTAATCGTTTTGTATTACTTATTTTTATTAGCCATTTCACACAATTCAGAAAAACTAAAATTTACAGGAACTATAGGCCTGTATTTATAATATTATGAAGAAAGTCGAGGTGGTGTGACTGACTTTAGCCCACTAATTCCATTAGAGTATTGCTGATACAGTGCTCCTGCTACGCGCTGCCGCGCCGCCTCTGTGTGCGGTGTGTGAATGCTCTAATCTGTTAACATGGGCGCCGAAAAATATACGCGCTGCTAACGCGTGCAGTGTGAAACCGGCGTCACACACGGCACCTTCTCAGCAAGCAGGGGCGCCAATTTGCCAATTCCCCACACAGTGAAATGATAGATAATAGAAAACCGCTTTGCGGCGCAGAAGATTTTTTTTTTTTACTGCTCATGCCGCCCCCCATGTGACATGAAAAAATGAATGCCCGGTTCGCCAGTGCCTAAAACCGCTACTGCTTAAAGGTGCATTGCGCAACATTTCGTGTTAAAAATACCCGTTTTTCTAACCCATACATGCTTAAACAATTGCCTGATGGGCTGAATGAGCCCTTCTCTGATCACTGCGATTGCCTCTATAATCCTGTACAGTAAAATAAATAAGAGGGATTCGGATGATGAGATGAGATGAGACTGGGTGTGACGTCATGCGCGTTCACGCTCACCTGGCTATGTCTGGCAGGTTTGTGTATTCGCCGCCATTCTCCGTATCAGCGAAGACAACTCGAGCGACAAAAGTAGAAGATGGATTCAAAGAGACCGGCTTGTAGTCCATTCCAAACCCCAACGCAAACTCCACGTAAGACAAAGAAAAGAAAACTTTTGTGTAGTGCCACCAAAAGGGCCAAATTGGAGTCAGACAGGCGTCGGAATAAGACGAGAGTCAACATCGGGAAGGCTTTTAACAAATTGAGAGATCTCCGGTCTGCTTTAGGGCTCAAACGGGATCCTCAGTTGGCTTTATTCTTGATAAAACGGTAAGATATAGCCCAGTCTCTAATGTCTGATACGGCAAATCTATGACAACAAATGACGATGCGTAAAATGTGTAATGCTTTAGCGTAAGCTAGACAAATGTACAATCAGAATTGGTTTTACTACCATTGTCAGTGAACAGGTTCATAAACTAGGAATTGTCTTCGGAAGAATAGTACAACATGAAACATAAAACATATCCCATGCTAGATGCTAGATGCATAGATGCTAACTATTGACACATTTCACATAACTGTTCGTCAGTGTGTATTGTCCCTGTCAAAATATCTACTAAATAAATCAGCACTACATGTAGTTTAGTGATTCGCTATTCGAGTAAAACAGTTCAAGATTCTTGAGTGTGATATAAAATACTGATATATAAGTTAGATAATTAGACACAAATTTTGAGCAAATTACTGCCTATTAGAATGTATTGCTCTTGGAATATGCTACTTAGCAGATCAATAAAACAGGCTAAACCCCCGCAAATCTTCAGCAGATTAGCCTGTTTGGCTTTTACGGTAACGTCATAGTGCCATTTGATTGTTTATTACCTTGAGACATTTGAGTGTACGTTGTTGACCAACTGTGTATGGTATGATTATTATTTTGAGCTTTTCCAAAGTAATAACTTATATTGTTCATGAACGTGTTTCCATAATAATACAATCATAAGTGGATACAGTAAACACATAAAACAGTTCAACATGGAGATAGATGGAAACAAAAACCGAAGTTTTCCACTACCCCCGTTTTCCCCTCACACATAAGTGTGTAATTTACTCAAATGCCTTTCCTTTCATATATTTAAAATTACTTGCAGATTTATAACTTTATTACCTCTGAAGACATTATGACTGTAAACAAAAGATTTGTGCGGCTGATGCTGCTTTGGTTATGAACAGCTCGTGCAAGCGTGCGTGTGCGTGTGGTCCATGAGCGTGCACACCTCTGGTTGCAGTTTCGCTTGTTGCCAGAAGGGGAATAGTTCGGCAAAAACTCAGAGACTTGTGCTATGCACCTTTAAAATGTATAATGAGCACCTCTTCATTATTTCTTTTTAACATTTGCTTTAGAGAAATTGCATTCTATGTTTTACTTAAAGCCATCATTGATGCATTTATAGAGGTTACTAACTGTATTATCATTCACAATAAGTATTTATAAGAACACAACACTACTATTAATAACAATATATTCACTTATTTGACAGAAATAAATCTGAATTACTAAAATGTCATTGTAACTATGATATAATAACTTTATAGGAAAGCAGGTTGCATCTTTATAAATAAATTCATGGAACCATAAAACTGACTTATTAATATTTATAAATCAGGGTATAATGGATTATGAGCATGCTCATTAAAAAAGGAAATGCATGACTAAATTATAAAAATAATATAAATGAACAATAACTGTTCTCATAATCCAGTATAGGTCTAAATGGGTCTTTATAAATACATTTATAGAATAGCAATACTATTCTATAAATAAGTATAAATGGAGCTATAAATCATTATGTTTTTGATTTTGTAATTTGTTTTGATGTTGTTAGATTATTGCAAAAAGACTAATATAGTAAGTATAGTAAGGGATATAGTAAGTATAGTATAGTCCAACCCTCCCTAATGATTCAGGTAAGAGACCACCAATGTATTGTCTGTCCTGACCAACACATGACAGCCTTGTAGGTACAGTAATATATCAAGATATTAGTACCGTCAATCCAATTGTCATACAATCTAGTGCAATATGTCTAGTCCAAAAACAACAACAACACAACACTGCACCAGTTTTATCCCCATAGCTGGCTAGATTACAGATTTCTTTCAACAACTCAACTGCTATTAATTTCATTACACTGTAAAACACAAAAACATAGTATCCACTCAACCAAATCTCTGCCATATCATGCTCACCACCAATGGGATGTAACCTCTATTCTTCGAGCCTCAGCCCCTGCCTCAAGAGTAAATCCGCCCCCAGGTTCAGATGTCCTAGGACATGAATCGCCCTGATGAACAAAAACTTTGAATGCGCTCAGAGTAGAATGCGCTTCGCCAGCCTGCACAGGGGCCGAGAGTCCAACCCTCCCTAATGATTCAGGTAAGAGACCACCAATGTATTGTCTGTCCTGACCAACACATGACAGACTTGTAGGTACAGAAGGAATCTCCTGAGAGCCAGGCATAACGCTAGCATCTCTAGACAATTTATGCGCCAATCAATATGAGAGCACTTCCAAACCTCCAGCAGGCCCAGAGACGATTCTGTTCTGCCTGTGTCTTATGCTATTATTGACTCTTTGCTCTCTATGTTTGGCGTGTGCTCCAGTGAGTGTCAAGGTGCAGTCGGAGATCGGCTGGCACCTCTGGTGAGATGTTCCACAGCATAGCAACTTCTGACGAATGTTTCTCGCTGGGTTGAGTGAATTTCCCAAAAGCAACTATGGTCTGTCGTTACCAATAGAGTGCAATGGAATTTACGACCATAGTTAGCTAACAGTGCTTTAGGGAAACATTGGTTACACCATCCAGTTTCAGCGTGGTCCGCCTCATTTCATTGTCCACAATTCTCCAGTGAATAATCAAGGACACAGAGCCACAAACTTGCAAAAACTCATCGCGTTCACCAAGAGGAGATAAAAAAAAAGAGGCAGAGGAATGCTTTTTTGGATCATTGTCCTTTTAATTTCATCTGACCATAGAATCCAGTCTCTTTTTACGTTCCAGTCATGTCTGACAAATATGCTGGAGTTTGTTTTTGGACGAGCGAGGAGGATTTTTTTTTAAACCCTCCCAAACAACATGTGGTGATGTAGGGGTTGTTTGATATATATATTAGGCTTTCTGACCCCCAAGACTCAAGTAATCTCTGCAATTCTCCATCTGTGATCCTTGAAGAGTCTTTGGCCACTCAAACTTTCCTCCTTACTGTGCATTAAGGCAATATAGACACACGTCCTCTTCCTGGCAGATTCGTAACATCTTTGGTTGATTGGAACTTATTAATTATTGCCCTGATGGTGGTAATCACCATATTTGTAATGAAACCATCCTATTTAAAAAATATCATATTAATCATATAATCAAATATTATATTTATTTGTTACTTCTGTAAAGCTATATTAAATTATTATGGGATCTCAGTCAATGCTTTCAGAATCGTAACTTTTTTTAAATAATTTGGTTTCTATATTTTTGAAATTAGCCTATTTTAATGACAATATATTTATTGAACATTTTTTTTATCTAAATAAACCGTAATTAGTACATACTTTGCTAAAGTGATTTTTTTAACTATTATTAACTTAGACATTATGCAAAACATATTATTTTAGCTGAAGTATTTGTATAAATAATGTGTGCCTATATATATATATATATATATATATATATATATATACCAAGGCTGCATTTATTCATTTACCAAAAATATGGTAAAAACAGTAATATTGTGAAATATTATTAAAATAACTATTTTCTATTTGAATATATGTTAAAATGTAATTGTGGCGAGCAGGACGACATGCCTAGTCATATGCGGTCACTTTACTTTCTATTTGCTATGATTATGTTTAAAAAGTCAATGTCATGCTCGCTACCATCAATAAAGGACAATCTTACAGACATCTCTCATCAGTAAAACAATCTTTACTTTCTGCATTTTCACCACACTGTACCCCACCTTCTCAAAACATGTTACTTTAAGGACAAAGGTGTTGCTGATAAAATCTGCCATCCTATCCACATCAGGACTAGCTTGCTGTGTTTTTGTTGGACTGATGTGGGTGATCTATAGGGCAGTTCGTGGTCAATTGGTTGAGCAGATAGAAATCAGATCAGTTTTGTCATCCAAGAAGAGACTACATTCAAGAGAGAAAGAGAGAGAGAGAGAGAGAGAGAGAGAGAGAGAGAGAGAGAGAGAGAGAGAGAGAGAGAGAGAGAGAGAGAGAGCTATCTGCTATGAGGACAGCCCAGTATGATTTCTTACAGAAGGGACAAGAAAACTTTTAAAGTTTGTTTAAAATCAATGTACTTAAATAGGTCAATTGACTATCTCTGAACTTATAACTTACACTCATAACTACTGTATAAAATATCACAAATAGCTTAATTTACAACTTCATGGCCCTACCAAATTGATATCTTCCACGAATAAATATAATTTAAGCTTTTGTCTTCACAGTAAAAATATAATTGAATGTTCAACTTCAGTTTCAAATCAAAGTCTGATATTTAGACAGAGCTTTTGTACATGAGAACATGTTTAACGTGTCCTGAGCATGAATAGAAATGTAGTGAAGAAAGAGAAAGAAAGCAAAGGAACAAACACTAAATGCCTTGGGGCAAAATAATGCTTTTAAGGGCAAAAAGCGGGTCCAAATTAACCTCAGTCAATTACATCTCTGAACCAAATGCTTTGGGTTATTTCAGCTCTTAGTGGTAAAAGATTGTGATGTAGAGCAACTACAATAGAAATGGACAGTGAGTGCCTCTACCTATTCATCTCTACTCTCTAAAGCAAGTCATTTGTCAGAAACTCTCACTACTTTTCTCTTTTACACTGTTTTAAGTTTTTTGTCACCTCTATTTTCACATACATAACACTCTCACCTCAGAACTGAGAAACATGCTGTAGGTTACTCACTTCTCCACATGAGCCGATGTTTGCTTGTAATCTACTGACATGGTGTAATTAACACCTCACTCAGAGCAAGCCATTTTTATACTGAAGTTGTGACTTTATCAGCAAAAGAAGAACATATCCCAATTACAGGCAACTAAAGCTGAAATGTACCTGGCAACTTCCCTGACTGATACTGTAATATCTCAATGCATACGTTTCTAGTGTCCCTACCAAGACACATTGTGGCACTGAAAATTCAAATGCTGATGTGTTCATAAGAGAAAAACTTCAGTTGTAGGTTATAGACTGATACACTCCGAATTGCCAAAAAAACTCATTCTAATAGCCCCAATGAAACACAAGCGGGAGACCACAAAGAATGGTGCTTCATTCTTGCATAACAAAATTAATCAGCTGAAAAAGCAATGAGGACAAAGTAAAAGTTAATACATTTTAAGACTACTTCATAAAGACCTAGAACATTTTGGGGCACCTGACTCGCCTGTACTTTCCTTTGTTATTCTAACCCATTCTAGCAGACAGAATCAAGTGCCTTATATCATTTTAAACAGGAGAACTTGAAGTTTAAATCTAGCTCATTTAAAGTCCAAATTTTACATTTATTTTGTCTGTGAATTGATGAATTTACCACAATTAAGGGAAAATTGTTGGTGTTTTTTTTTGTTTGTTTTTACTCTGTGAACTCCTGAAGTCTATATATATGGGGGGGGGGGGGGGGGCATATATATACTGTTATAGGCACTTTTCAGTGAATTAAAATGTTTTTTTTTTTTTTTTGTTTACTGACAATGTAGATGTGACCCAAAAACAAAGTTCAGGAAGTAAAGTCAATAGAAACATTGTTATAGAACAATGAATCACAAGTATTCTGTTATTTTGTGTATGTTTTCATGCACACAAATATGAACGCACACAACTACTTTCACTTTGCGTTTGTTTAAATTTCCAAAGAAACATGTTACTAATTGGTGGTACAAAAGACCAAACCTATGTTTATTGTTTGAGTAGATGATAGTTTCAACCAATCTGGGCATGGGGGTGGGACTACACATCAACAATCATTCCTGCTCAGAGGAACAAACAATAGATATTTTTAGACTGTCATAAGACTGTCTCTGTCTTTAAGGGTTAAGTAGCACTATTTAGTGTGCAGTAAAGTTTAATGCAAGATATCTCCATACTCTTCTTTACACAACTGAAAACTTGAGTAATCTTCACATGTACCCATGTTTCTATTTTATAAATGAAAAAGAGAGCAAACAGAGGAAGGCAATGAAGATGATCTCAAAATGTTTGCTCTTTATACTGCACCACCACAGAACAAGGGCCAAGGCACGCTAAGTGATTTAGGACCATTGCCAACAGCTGCCAAGAAGAGTGCATTAAGATAATGAAGCAGAAATGAGATCTACATAAAAAAGTAAAATGTGCATCATCTCATCAAAGGTATTAATAAGTGCCCAGCAAATTCATCTGGTTTCTTTTTGTGGTAACACTTTAGTATGGGGAACACATATTCATAAACTACAACTTTTGTAAATTTACTGCTTATTAATACTTAGTACTGTAGTTTTGTAGCATTTAAGTTTAGGTATTGGGTAGGATTAAGAGATGTAGAACATGCAGAATAAGGCATTAATATGTGCTTTATAAGTACTAATAAACAGCCAAATATATTAGTAATATGCATGCTAATAAGCAACTTAGAAGTGCGAATTTGATCCTCAAATAAAGACTTGGATGTATATTTATGCTTTTTATGAAAACTTTCAGTATCAGTCTGGCAATTCACAACTCTTCACTTTAAATTGTGCTGTAACTTTTCAGTATATAATAATTTGTATCTGGTGTGCTTAAAATTCAAACACCTTCTTCTGCTTTCTCTGGCTCAGTTCCAAAACTCAGTGAGCTGCTTTGTCCTCTATTGCCTGTAAAGGCTGCTGCCTTTTAAAACAGCATCATACCTTAAATGTAGCTTTATGTGTGACTGATTTGGAACACTCTAAATGGACGGCAACCCAGAGTGCTACTTCTGTAAAGCATTCAAGTGACTCAACACACAGTCAATTAGGGGCCAAGCACCAAAAGTCTGCAGGGACCCATTGTAATGGCTAGTGTTCTTATTGTTCTTATTCTTTTTCCACCATGGCAGTCAAATCCAGCCCATAGAACCACTTGAGGGAAAGTTTGGAAATTTGGCACACAGACAGGGAACAGTCTAAATATTTACCACAGCAAATTTGGATTCTCTACCTCAATCCCTCTAGCGCCACCAACTGTCCAAATTTGCACTCACATTTATGCTAATAACTTTTGAACCAAAAAATGTTTCGTCAGATTCCTTGGCTCAAGACAATTCGAACACCATATGACATAATTTCTCATAATTAGTCAAATCGTTCTCAAATGATGGCAAAATGATAGTGAGGCTGTCTCTCAGCAAAGCTTTAGCATATTCAAACCAATCTTGGTTTGTGTTGTGGCAACCGTGACCTGAGGATACCCGCATAGTTTTGGCGCAGTGCCAGCTACTGTAGTTGTCAGGAGATATGAAAAATGGCTCTTTTTGCTCATAACTTCTGAACAGTTTGGCCAAAAATCACAAAAATCTTTTGATCTCGTTGGACTCGGTTTCAGCATGCCAAGCCAAACGATACATAATTTTTCCACAAAGGCCATTTTGGACGTTGGCTGTTTTGCATTTCTTTGAAAACCTACTTTTCAGAACCATTGTTCGGATTTTCACCAAATTCACTTTAGATCAGTGTTTCTCAACCTCTCCTGCAGGGACCCCCTGACAGGACATGTTTTTGTTTTAACCCTGAAATGGCACACCTGATTCAATTAGTCAGCTGCACATTAAGCCTTTAATTAATTGAATCAGGTGTGCCATTTCAGGGTTAAAACAAAAACATGTCCTGTCAGGGGGTCCCTGCAGGAGAGGTTGAGAAACACTGCTTTAGATCATCTTCAGACCATGCCAGCAAAAATTATAGATTTTGTGTTGAAAAACAAAACCGTTATTGTTTTACATATCAACTTGTTTGATGGCATGATGCCAAACTGTATCTGAGGTTGTATCTCAAGTTTTTGCTGGATTGTCACCAAACTTTTTGTATGTCATTGTCAACCCCACTACCTCCACAAATTGGTCAAAGGTTATAAGCAATGAAATCATATTACAAGTGATTGTATTTATATTTGTTTTCCTAAAATCATCTACAATCGTCTAAAATAATCCGGTCCCTTAATCACTACTAGCAGCTATATTTTGAGTCAAATGAGTCAGCCATTAACAAGTTAACAATGAACACAGGATAAATAGCACACACAAAAGGTAAAATAGTCTAAATGGTCTATAGTCTGTTTAATGAATACTTTTCAGCACTGAATTAATTATTATTAATTATGTCACTTCTTACAGATTTAGGATTCTCATACTGGTGCTTGCGCAGTGAGCCCAACAGACAAACAGTTTGTGATGAAGCAAAAAACAGATGCTTACCAAACACAGTTCTGGCAGGTACTGACTCTTTGTCAATCCAGAATGAGACCTGTGCTAGGATCACAGTCATAATGCAAGGGATATATGTCTGGATCAAGAAGAAACCCATTTTCCTTTGCAGGTGGAAGTACACCGTCATGACTATGTATTCACCTGCAACAGATGGACATATGACATTAGTGGCATAGGCAATCCTAAACAAGTGTTCAGGAAACTGTACATTCCATAGAAATACATTAAAGACAAATATAAAATCCTGTTTAACAAATGTCACATTCAACACATTTTTTTAAGATTTATTTAAATCAGGACAAAGAACATATAGTTTTTCAACTGAAAAAAAAAATGTTGGCAAGAGGTTGGTATTAAGAAAGCTCTCGGCATTCGTGCTCAGCAAACCAGAAAACAGCAGTCATTGGTCACTAAATCAAACGTCCCAAAGATCATACCTGTGTTTGACTTCAACCTCTCACTAGACACTGTCTGTCCAATGAGATCATACTGTAGTAGACTGGAACTCTCTTGAGGAACTTCCACTGAAAATAATGGTCCTTTCTTCCATGTGTAAACAATCTCACTCATTGGATAGGCATCTATATTATAGGCACAAATCAAAACTAAAGTCAGTCATACCAGTAAAACCATTCAAAGGGAATATGTGCCATTTTAACATACATACAGCTGCCAAATTTCAAAGGGCATGAATGTCCATCCATTGGGAAATTGATCAATCGCATGGGGCACTCTGCATTGATGGTTAACCTGAAAACAATAAACGTTTTACCTTTAATTTATGTGAAATAACAGATGACCTTGTTAACCCCTATATACAGTGGCATTCAAAAGTCTGAGTTCATATAGGAAAATCCTTTGTATACAATACATTTATTTGTTTTATCGGCATAAACGAATAAGAATACATTGTATTATTTTTTTTTTTTCAAATAATTAACCAGTACATGGTACATATACTGTAATAGAATCCACTGTTTTATTTATTTATTTATTTATTTATTTATTTATTTTTGGACTGGTAAGAGAATGTGTTATTACATTTATACTGGAATTTTAAAGAGCAAGTGTGCAGTCCATCTTTGACTTGGAGAGCAAATGTTCTGGCACGCAGGTTACCTCATGGTGTACAGAATAGTTCCGTTCTGCATGATGCGGAACAGCTTGTTGGGAGTGGTCATGTTGTGCGAAATAGAACGTTTGCCATTTCGGAAGAAAGTGTCCGGTGTCCAGATATTGCTGACCATTAGGTTGTTGAGACGCAGGATCTCAATGGGGCCCTCAAATTTCAGCCGGTCATCAATCCATGTTTGCCGAAAAAACACATCCATTGTGTATTCCTAAGAAATTATTATTCTTTTTAGAGTTTATTTTTTAGATATTCACATGTGGTTTCCATGACTGCAGTTTTAAATCAACAGAAATCTAAACTTTCATGTGCAGAGCATGTGATTTTATATATATATATATATATATATATATAACAGCAACCCACAATACAAATTTGTATGAGTGAACACATCAGGAAAGTGTCATCGGGTATGTATACGAATCAGGCTGGTATACATTCACCATCAGGAATGGTATTTTTATCTTTTTTCCTCACTAATCTTGGCAGAGATTTATCTTTACTGTCTTTCGGATTGTCACAGTGCATCACAGGGCAAGTGAGGTGGCTTTGGACACTGTAGGAAAATAGTGTAGTGTGTAGCAGAGGAAAGAAAGCTGAGCCGGGACCCTCACTGTCAGGGATTGTCAACCAGATTAAAATCCCTAAGCTTCTATAATGACATCCTGCCCAAATGTCAGAATAATGAAGCCAGGCCAACATGAATAGAGGCAGTGGACATAGAAAACATGCAATTACAGAGGATTTAGGTTTATATGCATGATTGCATGTATCATATATAATTGTTTTTAATCACATACCATTTCCACATCAGAAACAGGACCAAAGCTGGTGACAAATATGTCCGTTTTAACCTCTGTGACAGGACCTATAGTTTTTCAAATATAAGCAAGTAATAGAAAGAAAGAAAGAAAGAAAGAAAGAAAGAAAGAAAGAAAGAAAGAAAGAAAGAAAGAAATATGCTCCTTAGTTCACTCATTACAAATATTTTAAACATAATGACCTTATAAAGCAGTAAGGCAGTTTCTGATGATGAACTTGAGGAAGTCTGGCATGCAAAGTCCAGAATAATTTACAGAGAAAATGAAAGTAAATGTATTTAATAAACTACATTAAATAACACTTTAATATGTTAAGTAATTCCTGCAGTTGCTTACCTCCAAAACCAGGTCGGAGTCTGTTGTCATATCCATCTAACAATCTATCCAAAATGCGCGTAATGTTATCCAAATAAATCCTTGTCTCAGTCGGTGGATTTGCCAACACCTGCCCAAAACTGTAAACATTTTCATACATGAATAAACAAAGCAGAAAAATAAACATGTGTGAAGTCAGTTAAAAACACTTTGCTACTTACCAAGACAGGAAAAAACATGTGCGTATCCAAGCCATGCTTTACGCGTACTCTCTATCCAAGTGTCCCCTTGTCAACTGGTGTTAGTTGCACATCCCATAATTTATGTGTGCAAAAGGAGCTGGTGTGGTTGCGAGGCTTGTGTGCGTACCCTAAAGCTTTTATGCGTGAAGTCTTGCTGGAGTTCCTCAGTGGAGTTCCTCTTCTGACTCACTCTGATGGAAAACTAAAGTGCTTTTAAAGAGGCAGAGAGATGTAACCAAAGGACATTGACAAAGATCGAATAAAGCATTATGAGGGATTAGAAGAGAAAGACTGCTGAAATGTTCTACTGTTTGAATTTACATGATGATTGCTGTGCTTTTTTGTCAGATTACAAACTTGATCATTAGTTAATGTACATTCAAATACTAAAAATGTCATGAAACTTTACTTAATGTATTCACATTTATAATTAAATTTGCCACTACTGATCTTTTAAGCATCATATAATATTTGCCAATTACTTATTAATGAAGGTTGTTTTAAAGTGTTACCAAAAACATGTTGTGTTTGCTTACCGAAACATATATATTAATTTCAATGATAAATACTACATTTTAGTGGTTTCCTCTTATGTTATATCCAAACATTATAAAATAGCCTTTAAGTTAGATTTGATCAGTTTTTGTGAAAAATGTTACTTGTTTATATCTCATGGCTATCTTGCTTACCGTTAGGATTAAGTAGAACGATGTTGTTGTAATTGTTTTTTGTTAAAATATGGATGTTTTTTATGAACTATGTATTTATTTATTTATTTTTGTTTTGTGATTATTCAAGACAAAATCTCTGATGCAATACAATTTCATGCTCAGTTATATCATTGGCTGTCATGAAATGGTGATAAAATGGCTCTTTCTCTGCTGATACAGCCTTTTTCACACACTCAGAATTGATGGGATCACATCTGCCCCATGATAGCTCTTTCCACAGGAGCTTATTCAAATGATGCTGTTGGAATCCGCTGGCATAACCTGTACCACTCACATTGAAACAACTTTGAGCCATTATCCTAATCCACAGTCATGAGGTTTTAATGCATCGAGTCATCATCCACCATTAGATTTATCTTACATTTTATGGCCATTCAGTGTACACTGTCAGTGAATGACAATTACATGGTGACATGTGATCAGCAGGATTTACAATTCTGCACAGTTTCATCAAAGACCTTGGATAAGTGAAGTTGCCATTAGGTTACTTCTTCCAGTTGTTGTCCACTCTCAATAATTTCATGAAATAAGGTCAGTTGGATCTATACCAAACCCAGATATGAGAATCATAGAGCTTTCAGGAAATATAATAATGGCTGAGGATGTTTTTGATATGACTGTTGAACAATGAGATTGAATGTGAAATACCAACAGAGACAGGCCTGTTGACTACTGAAGCATTGCAAGAACTGGGAGGCAAAACCCAAGTAGAGCGGGTCACTGGAGCATGAACAGGGGGTAAAGGTGTGCCAGCAGACATGGATACTGTCCTTCTGGTCACAATAACACTACACCCAAGCAAATGTTCTCTGTTTGGTCAGTATGGCACTTATATAACAGTGTAGCTATTGGCTCTTACAGGGAGAGGGGGGTTATGAACAGGGCACTGAAGGCAGTGATATGAACATCATACCGACTATAAATTCAAGTTACACAGACTGACATTGTGCCACGTGTGGATGCTATATAGAGCGCATGAAGACGAAGGATGCATAGAATGGTATTTTAATTAAAAAATCCAACAGATCGCAGGTATCAGAAGCAAAACAGCAACCATTTAACGAAGATGAAACCGGATACTAGGAAAACAACAAGACGGAGAATATATACATGACCAGAGCCCGTCTTACGGAGAGCCTTGGCACTTCCTATCAGCCCATTGCAGTTCCATTAGAATTCCACTGGAGGTGATTGCGGGCGATTGCAGAATGAATGGGAGTCTATGGAGCTAGACGGCTAAATGTATCCCTTTCTCCTGCTTGTCGTTGTATCAACGTAGATTTTATTGTTGATTCCGCAAGTTCAATATAGATTATAGTCCAAAAGTCGAATGAACGAGTACTTATGTCCTTTCGATTTCTTACAGGTTAGGTCGTTGTTGGCCGGAACAGGCTAGCATTCTGCTATTATGTGACGTCATCACATTTTTGAACGGATTTTTAGAACAGATAAGTGAATTTAAAAATGCAATTTTCAGCTGAGTGTATTATCTTAGCCCCCCCCCCCCCCCCCCCCATTTGAATGCAAATGCAACTTTCAAATTACTTGACAAAAAATTACATCCTGAGAAAAGTGGATTTCTAGGGGGTGAAACCTCATAGACTCCCATTCATTCTGCACTCGCCTGTGAGCGCCCCCGCATGGACCAGAAACCAGTCCAGAAACCGGAAGTAACCAGACAGTGCCAATTCTCTTCTATTAAACATTCTCTGACATGACCAAATGAAGGGACTAACGAGTTAATTAATGAACCTCAGGTGAACGGAATGAAACAGGCACACTATGTCTACATTAGTCTGGATACATATGAATGCCTACAATTTTACAGTCCACACTACAAAACGAAAATGTTGGTTTCAAATGTATCCACTTTGGAGAGCGATTTCAAAAAGCTTCGTTTTCATAAATAAAAATGCCGTCTCGGTGTGGACAGAAGGCCAACACGGAAAGAAAAAGATACACTTTCAAACGAAAACGTATTAGTGTGGACAAGGCCTTAGAATGACACAACCAAACATATTGAACGGAGCATAATCCTGACGCATTGTATGTGAAATTATATTTATACCGATGACAGATGTGTACCATATGAAATATCTTTCTGTTAAATCACTAGACAAACAATCTTTTTAAGGTTCCTGCTGGACATCCCAGTTAATTTAATACAATTGCTACATTATTTTAACCCTGGCACAGAACATTTGGTATTCATATAATTTGAATAAGAATAAGATGAATAATATCATTGTCACAGAGGGATCAGGATGATGGAGGAGACTGCTGTAAGCCATATTTATTAATCAGTCAATGGTAAATACACACAAGGTGAAACAACGAGGGAGGGGGGTACTGCACAAAAACATAGGGAACATGTAACAGCTGGATCATCCTCTGTTTGCAGCTGGACTTATGTTGAAGTGTTTCCTGTTTCTTGTTCCATGTTTGTAGTCCTTTTGTTAATTGGTTGCCCCTGTTCATTAGTCTTAATTGTTCCCAGGTGTGTCTTGTTAGATTGTTAGCCCTTGTGCATTTAAACCCCAGTATTTCCTGTGTTCTTTGTCAGGTCTTGTCCTTGTACAACTGTTTGTCTGGTGTTGTCAGTTCTTGTCACCTGGTGTTCAGTTTTGATCCTTGTCTTCCCTGGTGTTTAGTTATTCTTTGTATTATTTTGTAATGATGGGAAACCAAGGCTTTCTGAAGTGTTTGAGGCTTTCATCAAATTGTGTCGAAAAATGGTTCATTGCTCAAAGCTTTTAACACAATGTGCATTAGCAACATCTGGTAAGGATGGGCAAATGAAGCCTCATAAAACACTGAGGCTTTCCCCTGATTGTTCCTGGAATAGATTCAAAGCTTCGAGAGTGTCGAAAACAACGCCATCTGGTGTTTAGCAAAAAATGAATCAGCCAAAACCCTGTGAAAGAAGCTTCGTCGGACGACGCAGCCACCATGCATTCCCTGGTGTCATCTTTCGTGCACATATAATAGCCTAATAGTGTGTGTCTTGAATTTCTCTCTGTGATAAATTTGTTTAACCATTAAGCTGTGGCATTTAATGTCAATATGAATATCAATATTATGTAATAGAAGAATAATGTACACATATATGAATTGCATATGGCAAATATATATATTTTTTCCCTGAAATAATTTGTATTCATTTTAATTGTATGACTGGGTATTTAAAAATGTAATTGAATAAGTCTGAATGAAAACTTACCAGTAAAGTAAGTTGTACCAGAAAGACTCGGGAGATATAATGATGTAACAAAGCATTAATTTATTGACAGCCCAGCAAGCAATTATTTATAAAGTTATTTGGCATAGGTCCCGTCCGTAGTTCATAATCCGAGGGTAGCGGATCTGCATTTCCTCCCCCGGGAGGTATAGACAAGACCATCCTGGTGGTGGTGGGGGAGGGTGGAGGTAATTGTTGGATCAGCATCTGCAAACTCAAACATGTGTAAGTACCGATCTTTTATACAGCGAGTATAGGACATGATTGAATAGATGTGAAGGTAATAAGTGATGTAGTAGTTAAGTCTTCCTGGCAGAACTTATACTAAAGCTTTCATTTCTACCAGAAAGACTCGGGAGATATATGGATATACTCTAACAAAGCATTCATTTATTGACAGCCCAGCAAGCAATTATTTATAAATTTCTTTGGCGTAGGCCCCATCCGTAGTTTATAATCCGAGGGTAGCGGATCTGCATTTCCTGCCTGAAGACGAAGGCAGGGGCGCAGCCGACCCCCAAAAGTAGGTGGATTATGGATCCACCGGGACGGGGCCAGGCCACCCCCAAAAAATGGAAACGGAAGGTATACCCACCGGTCGTGAATCCTGTGGTTCCTGAAAAATAGGAAAAGGAGTTACCATAAAATAGCATGATGGACGTTGGATGTGGAAACCTCGTAGGCCTATAGCTTAATTAGACAAGAAAGCCACTTTAGTTTTTGTAAAAAAGTTGACTTGGGATAAAATTACAAGTACTAGGTGGAGCCATGGGATAAAATATTCTTTTTTTTTTGCATTAAGCAGGGCTTTTATCCAAAACAACTTACGTAGAATTCTATGTACTTTTTACATGATTACCAGTTCAACTCCTAAGAACACCCATAGACAAGGCCACATTGGACCATACAGAACAGTGCCACATTGGGCCAGGCCTAATTGGACCACACAGAATGGTGCCGCATTGGGCCATACATAGACAGGCCTCATTGGACCACACAGAACAGTGCCACATTGGGCCAGGCCTCATTGGACCACACAGACAATGCCAGATTGAGCCAGGCCTCATTGGACCACACAGAGCAGGCTACCTAGGGCCATACATAGACAGACCTCATTGGACCACACAGAGCAGGCCACACATAGGCAAACCACGAAGAGACAACGGCTACTTAGCCACACTGAACCTATGCCCCGAAGGGCCACGTGGCCAACCATAGGTATCTTTTTAAGGACAAGGCAACGATATGCCACTAGGCCTAAAAATACCCACACAGAGACAAGGCCCGCTGGGCCACAAAGCTGCTAATGCCACACGGATACAAGGCCAACAAGACACAGCCATTAGACCACACAGAACCAATGCCATAATTGGTCACAAGACCACGGGACAAGGCCACATTAGGCTACACGGTCACAGTAGACCACACAGAACATAGAATGAGGCTGCGAGGGCCGCGATACCATGAGCCCACACTGAGACAAGGTCGCACAGAGACAACGGCCACTAGGCCACACAGAACCGAGGCCGTTAAGGGCCACAAGACCATGTTAGGCCACACACAGAACAAGGCAACATTGTGCCACAAGGCCTTGAGACCCACACAGAGACAAGGCCCGCTGGGCCACAAGGCTGCTAATGCCACACGGATACAAGGCCAACGAGACACAGCCACTAGGCCACACAGAACCAATGCCATAACTGTCCACAAGACCATGGGACAAAGCCACATTAGGCTACACGATCACAGTAGACCACACTGAACATATATCATATATCATACTCTTGCATTATTTATTTTTTCCAAGACCATTAAGGCCACACGGGACAAGACCACAACGGCTACTACTGCAACATAGAGACAAGGCCACACTGAGACAAGGCCACTAGGCCACACATAGACGATGACTCTTGGCCATTTGTGGAATGCAAGCTAGAGATCAGATCTGATATATGATTCAAATGCAGAGAAAGACCATCTGCCCATGATCTTAATAGCTGGTGTAGAGATTTCTCATTCAGCTGCTGTAGTAGCTGCCCCGACTCTGAAGGAAAGGCCAGTATAGGGAGAGGGGGATAGACTGCAGCTTTTGATGGCAGTAGTTAAATGAGTCCTGAACCAGGCCTTAGAAGAGGTGCTCCGTTAGGTAATATGAATAGAGGGGTGTAATTTGAAGTTCAAGGGTGGATTTTAAGAATTAAAACATGTGAAGGGACAAAATTTGTTATTGATTTTTGAATTGTGTGGGTGACACCGATGCTTGAATTTTGATGTTGTGTTTTCAAGGTTTGAAAAGTGCTTCATTTTTGGATAAAATGCTTGAAATTGTAACTGTATTTCTTTCACAACAAATACCTATCTGACTAAACAGTTAGTTTATTAAATGGAGAAATAAAATGTAGCCCTTTAGATACAGAGCGATCTGCACTACGCTGGCCAGAGCAAAAGTAGGCGGAGTTTTCATTTTGATTTCCACGCTTGTTTGGATGCCCTGCCCTGACCGTGCAGGTAATCGTCACTGAGCGCAGCGGCAAAAGTTGAACTATTTTTTATTTTGACCGCGGCGTGCGCGCAAGCTCGCCAATGCTGCGCTCCACTTTGGTCGACGCAGCAACAAAATGCCCTCGCGCAACGCAAGCCATTGAAACAGTGGCGGTTATAGACCATTTCAACTGGGGGGGCCAAGCCGGGGCCAGTTGTACTGTTAGAGGGGCCAGTTACATATAGACCTTATTGTTGTCATATCATTTTCTGCACTGCACTGCAGGCATTAACAGGCAAAATACCATGTTTATAATAATTCAACAATGTATTTGCATTTCCATTATATTTTTACATTTGCATTACATATTCAGTATTAGTCACAGTAACTGTAATTGATATGATGTCCTTCTTTCTCTTCATTTTGGTGAGAACTATAGAGCAAAAGCAATGGGGACCAAGAAGCTTATTAATTAATTTACTGAAAATAACTGACTTGCTAGGTAACTATGTCTAACCGTTTACAGGGTTCCTGCACACTTTTTAAAGTCAAATTTAAGGCTTTTTAAGACCTAAAGAAATCAAAATTCATACCGTACATTAGGGGTGTGCAATATTGACAAAAATATATCTCAATATTTTCAATGTTTTGTTGATAAATAGATGATATTTTACTGATTGTCTTTTTGTGCTGGTGCCATGGCTGGTTTAGGCCTGTTGTTGACAGCAGACTCACAAAGATATTCATATTTTTAATATTCTATGCAGTGGTCAGTTAACAGCAGGGACCGAAATTAATTTTTTTAATTAATTTTTAATTAATTTAATTTGCCACCTTAAATTGATTTCCAGGGGCATTTTCACCTATATATGGACATTCTTTCTAAACTTATTTAGAGTTATGAATCACCTTTTATGTCAAATACTAACATTCAAATTATTCAGTAATTATACTTATTTATACAATAATACTTAATTATACAATAATTATACAGTAGCTACCACTGTTACAGTCAAATTAATTCATTCAATCAAAATCCATCTTTGCAGTGCAGAGGTGACACAGAAGCGGCATTAATATATTTACACTCCATTTACAATTGCATAAATAAAGCTATGAGATTTTTTTTAAAAACAATATTTAAATATGAAATGATTTCTAATTGTAACGTTTTAATTAAAGGGTACTTTAAATATGAAACTAAAACCGCCAGTAGGTGGCGGCAAGTCAGTGTCTTAATAAGTGAGTTGAGGGATTCATTCATTCAACCGATTTGTTCAAACGGCTGATTCATTCGGGAAAGGAGCAAGTGATTCCTTCAAAACACGTATTTCAGTCAAGAAATCATCGCTGTCTGTTGCATTGAGACTCTGCTACGGTTTCATTTTGAAATTCTAGTCGGGGAAATAAAGGGAAAACAAACAATATTGACAATATTGTGTCTAAAAAGTAACTCCCAATGTTAACTTATTGTTAATTTAACTGTTGTATAACATCAATATCACAGTTGCAATTGTGCACGGGAAAACGGCACTCTTGCTGATTTGATATTCTAATATAAGAACATAATATGATATAAATATAAGACATAAACTAATTTGGGGACATAGCCTATGAACCGCACACAGCAGTGAAAGGACGATAGACAAATGCGATGTCAGCTCACAGTGCCTCGTATACAGTTAAAACATTGATTACAATATCATAATAGACAATACACATCGCACACCCGATACGCACATAAAGAATGAACTTGCAACTGAACTGACATTTACCAGCTTTCTCCTTCTCTCCTCTCTCGCGTGCAGGAGACAGACGTTATTCTGCCGCGATTCCCGCGAATGTGATGTGAATTGTCACGTGAACAAGCAAATCCACAAAGATAGAATAATAAAAAAATAATACGCATACAACGATAGCAAAAAACAGTTTTGTAAAAATTATTTCACACTCCACATTTAGGGGGGCCACAAGGGGGGCCAAGCTTGTTGTCACAGGGGCACGGGTCCCCCTGGCCCCCCCTCTAGAACCGCCACTGTCATTGAAATAAATGGGTTCCATAGCGCAGCGCATTCCGCGTCCTGTCTGAAAGGACCATTAGTGACTGAAAGTACTTGGTGTGATAATGTAATGTTAGTATTGCATAACATTATGGCACGTTCATATGTGGAATATGCAGTGAACATACCCAAAGTTACAGCACAGTAACTGTAACGTTAACTACCTACAAATTAAAACCTGCAAACGTTAGCCCAGTGCATAACAACAATCGTTTATTGCTGAACAGAAATCGTGTCAGATGGAGTGTCATACAAGTAGCCTACTGTAAGGTTGAGGATGGCCTTATGCAATATTTACACTGCTCTATTCCAGTAGATAAATGTATGTGTTGGCAATGAAATTTTTTTATTTGTTTTTATTAATATAGGCTATTTATCAAGCAGGTGCCTGTGCACTGTCAGAGTCTTCTGGGTTAAAATTGAATTACAGGTTGTTGTTGCACTATCTCAGATTTTGTTCAAACCTTGTCTATATCAAGAATGTGTCCCAAAACCAAGGCCTGTAAAATATTTCTGTTCAAATCCTATGTCTTCATGTGTTCAGCCCTTGAAATTTATTATCTGGAAAGCAATATTTGGACATTAATAAAATGAAAACTATTATTCATAGGCATTATGAACTTAGACAGTGATACATTTTGAAAAATAGAACTTGTTATTTGCTTAAATATCTGATCCTTCTGAACCTGTTTATAGCATTATCTCTTTTAATGTGATAAAAACACTAAATAATAATTTTGACTATGTATTGGTATGTAATTTACGGTGGTGTAAGGTGCTGGAAAAAGCTTTAAAATGGCCCTTAAAGTGCTTGAATTTGACCTTGGAAAAGGTGTACGAACCCCAAGAAAGGAAAGACCACGGGCAGGATCGAAATATAAAATTTCTGAGTTGAAATCCCCAGGACACATGAAGCCGTAAAAGCAGATAAAAAACGGCTTTTAGCAGAACATGTATATATGGAAAAGAGATCATAGCGGATAGAGATGATTAATAATTGCGAAAGAGCAAGGTAATAGGCAAGCGTTTATCTGGAGGAGCTAGATGATTTAGCTATGCCTTTGAGTAATAAGCGAATGAAAGTTTGCAGTGAAAAAGACTTGGGAATTAGGATTGATAACTTTGAGTAAAATTAACTGCAAGCAATCTACGTATGAAAGAAGTATTTAATTATGATTTCCGTAATTGTAGACGAGGAAGGAACCACCGGCTATGATCAAGATTTCCATTACACGAAAGTAGATGTTAAAACTTCATGCGGATTTGTACTCGGCTTTCGCCAAGATAAGCACCAACTAAGACGTAGCTTTACAGTAACCTATGCTACTCCATCCATTTACACTTCTTTCCATATGGTGATGTGAATCTCCTTCTGTCTGGTGTTAATAGCTGCAGTGTATTTTGCGCGTCAGCACACACAACGGCTGCAACCACAGTGCGGTCCCCGCATGACAACCGTCTGGATTTAGCTGAGTAGGGGACATCTCTAGGGTCTTCAAGTGGGCACCTTCTGTCCTCAGTGTTTCGTCGACTAGCCCACGACACCTCAAGAGGGCTCGACAGTGACTCTGGCGTCCCAGAGTCACCCCCCTCCGTCCCCCACCCAACTCAGCCCAGCTTACTGACCTTTACATCCCTCCTGCTGCTGAGGTTGCTCCTTCCTCGTAGTTCACATGTGACCCAACCACAATCTCTCACAACCTCTCCACAACCCGACCATACGCGCCAACCCGTTTGACTAAGGCTGTCGAGCCCCACTGCCGTCGTTAAAGCAGGTCAGTGGCAACGGTTCCGTATGGCATACTACCGCAAAACAATATCTATCCAAACACCAATTCTCATTCACGCAAAATACACAGGAACGTAATAACTGTAATAACTATGTAAACTATACAAATAAACCAACAGACTCTTCAAGTTTTTCAAGAATTCTTCGAAACCGTAGCGTAGTAGCCTGTACACAGCCAGCCAGAATCTTTCCGTCTCAACCACAGCCAGTTGCTGCCCCTCTCTGCTGCTTCAGATAAGTTCTTTACTGTGCGACACAACTCTTGGCCACTGAATCCGACATCTCTGAGGAACCGGGTTGTGGAGTGTGCCACAAACCCTCGACAACCCACTTCCACTGGATAAACCCGGACTCTCCATCCTCGCTGTTCTGCTTCAGTGGCCAGCTGAGCATACCGCAGTTTCTTCCTCTCATAAGCCTCATCTACAGCATCCTCCCATGGCACTGTTAACTCTATCAGTTGAACAATGCGTGCTGATCCAGACCACAAAACAATATCTGGTCGGAGGTTAGTGGTGGCAATCTCAGGTGGAAAAATAAGCCGTTGATCAAGATCAGCCAGCATTTTCCAGTCCCTAGCAGCTTCCAGTTGTCCTGGGCGAGAATTGGTTTTAACACCTTTTCTTGGTGGTTGCTCACCTGGGGGGAGGAATATTGTCTTCTGTGTGTAATGTTTTGCCAGAACAGGTGGAAACTTATTGGTCATGTTAGGCTTGTCTTCCAATGCTAAAGCCAAACATCGGAGTACTTGGTCATGGCGCCAAGTAAACCGACCTTGGCTAAGAGCCACCTTACATCCTGTCAAAATGTGCCTTAATGTGGCAGGTGATGAACACAAAGGACAAGAGGGATCCTCTCCTACCCAGAGGTTTAGGTTCTGTGGTGATGGGAGAACATCATATGTTGACCTGATAAGGAAACTGATCCTACTCTCTTCCATTGACCAAAGGTCTTGCCAGCCCATCTTGCATTGTTCCACACTCTCCCATCTCATCCACTCTCCCTACATGGCTTGGGAAATGGCCTTTAAACACCTCATCCTCTCCTCCTGCTTTTGCACCTCGCTGACTACCAGCTTCCTCCTTTGAGCTGGGGCTGCCTTGTGCCATTTAGGAGGAGATAAACTGAGCCCAAAACCCCCTCTTCCATGCTGTACCTGTCCCATGATATCACCAATTTGAAGGGCAGCCTTTGCCTCGTCCACAGATTTCTTTGCTGACCACTTTTTACCAGTTTTTAACACAGGTGCTACCTCCCTTACACATTTGTCGTGTGACTCTACTAAGGTCATTTCCAGTCTGACCTTGGCACACTTAAACTCCTCGGTGAGGAGATTTGCAGAGACTGGCAGCTGCAATATTCCTTTACTATAAAGTCCCACTCTGCTGAGGCAGCGTGGAACTCCCAACCATTTCCTGATATATGAACTTATTAACGCTTCCAGCTTATCCACTGTTGTCAAAGAAACCTCGTACACAGTCAGTGGCCACAGCAACCTCGGCAGTTGACCAAACTGAAAGCACCAGAGTTTTAGTTTGCCTGGTAGAGCGCAGCTGTTTATGCTCTTCAACCCTTCCACTGCTTGTCGTCTAACTTCTCCCACTCAAACTGTGTCCTTTAGATCCCCATCGTACCATCTCCAAAAGACTCTTCACTGGCTTCTCAGAAACTGTTGGTATTGCCTCACCATTAATGAAGAATGTTTTATCTACTACCTTGCCTTTAATTATTGAGATGCTCCTTGATTTAGAGGGCTTAAATTGCATTCGTGCTCATTCAATGTTATCGGTTAACTTACCCAATAACCGATTAGTGCAGGCTACTGTTGTAGTCATGGGTGTCCTGTCATCCATGTATGCTCTGATTGGTGGTAGTCGCATCCCAGAAGCCAAGCGCTCTCCTCCTACTACCCATTTTGATGCCCTAATGATTACTTCCATTGCCATGGTAAAAGCCAGTGGAGAAATGGTGCATCCTGCCATTATTCCAACCTCTAAGCATTGCCATGTAGTGCTGAATTCTGGAGTTGAGAAACTAAATTGCAAATCTCCAAAATCGGCTTTCACTAAATTTGTTATCGACATCGGTACCCTGAAAAAATCAAATGCTGCCCAAAGCTCATGTGGCACTGAACCATATGCATTAGCCAAATCCAGGAATGTCACATGGAGCTCCTTCCTCTCCTTTTTAGCTGATTGAATTCGTTGCCAGATAACATTGATGTGTTCTAAGCATCATGAGAACCCTGGAATGCCCGCTTTTTGAACTGAAGTGTCAATGAAGCCATTCTTTAATAGGTAGGTTGACCATCTCTGAGCAATAATGCTGAAGAAAATCTTACCTTCGACGTTTAATAGTGAAATAGGACGAAACTGACTGATGCTTGTAGCATCTTTTTCTTTGGGTATAAAGACTCCACCTGCTCGGCTTCATGCTCTAGGTACAACCTGCTTTTCACATGCCACTTTTATCAATTTCCACAGAATTCGTAGAACTCCTGAAGCACTCTTGTACACTCTGTACGGAACTCCATTAGGCCCTGGAGATGATGAAGCCCTTGCCTTTCTCACAACCTGCTCTATCTCTTTCCACTTAGGTGCACAGACCTCCATTTGGTATTCTGGTGGATTGATAGGTGGGATGTCTGACGGAACTAACATAGGCTCATGCCTTTTTGCATCTGTATGCGTTTCCTCCAAATATCTCTCTAGCTCAACCCTAGATGTACAACCCTAAGATTTAAAGTGCCATTCTTCTCACTGGTGAATAACTTATTTACGAATTTGAATGGGTCTTTATAGAAATTAGCCCTTGCACGCTCCTTCTTTTTGTAGCGTTTCCGTAGGCGCTCAGCTCTGCGTAATGTTGCAAGCTTATCTTTTATGGCCCTTTGTAAGAGATTGAGTCCCTCCTTCTGACTTTGTTCTGCTCTTTTCCATTACTTCCTCAGCTGTCTCCTTTCTCTAACTAACCCTTCAATTTTCTGCTGCCGTCTAGACACTGCAGGAGTAGTTTGTACTTTTTCCTCTTTTTTTTCCACACCAAACCTCTAACGTAAATGATATCCCCAATTTTATCCAGCTTCTTTTCAACTGTACCAGTTAATCTTTCCAATGCAAAGCATAGATCTGTGTTTACCGTGTCCCATGCAGTTTTCTCATCAGCTCTTGGCCATCTAACTCCAGGCCTATGTCCGTTGAGGTTCTTTTCTCTCTTATGCTGGTTAGTCTGACCGGGTTATCCTGCCGAACTGTGGTTTGCTTCCTGTCGCTGGATTTCATTCGACGGACTTGACTGACTTCGTAAGAAGTGCGAGGACCTTGTCCATTCTCCCTCAAGCATTTCATTTTCCCTTGATGAATCTTCAAACCCCTGATCGTTGTCGCCTTGCTCCAGCCACAGACACAAGCTTGGAGTTCAATGACTTTGCTAACTGCAGAACCTGAACTAGTCTTTTGTGAAATACTCTCCATACTCATATCCGTTTCCATTCCAAAGTCGTTAACCATGTTGTCCAACATTGAGTCATCTTCCGCCCCCGCTCTCGCAGACTCTAGGGGTATTTTTCTCTTTAATTTCTCAGAAGCCTTGGGCGGGTGTCACCAGCATCCTGTAAACACAGAGCTGGATACTGCCGACAAGGGTAGCTAACCCTTACCAGCCCCATTGGGGTCTCTTTCCTCCTGTCAGCTGTCTCTCCAGGCTGTCACAAGGTCTTTCCCTTGTTGCCAGCAGTACTATTCACTGCAGTCACTGGACATATCCAGATCTTCATGATTTCCATTACACGAGAGTAGATGTTAAAACTTCATGCTGATTTGTACTCGGCTTTCGCCAAGATAAGCACCAACTAAGACGTAGCTTTACAGTAACCTATGCTTCTCCATCCATTTACGCTTCTTTCCATATGGTGATGTGAATCTCCTTCTGTCTGGTGTTAATAGCTGCAGTGTATTTTGCGCATCAGCACACACAACGGCTGCAACCACAGTGCGGTCCCCGCATGACAACCGTCTGGATTGAGCTGAGTAGGGGACATCTCTAGAGTCTTCAAGTGGGCATCTTGGAATGGGCAAAGATGGGAAATAGAGGATTCTAGAAGAAAAGCAAAATATTATAAACTGAGACCAAGCAGAACTATGAGCTTTTAAGGTGGAGGGAGCCATGCCTTCGTGAAGTACGGTCTAGCTGGATTGAGCAGATCATCTAATTGAACATTTCTCTGTTATTTCTCACTGCGTGACTTACTTCAGATCTTGACGAATCAAGTAAAGGCAAGCAGTCGGCCCACCCTATCAGAAGTTCGCTTCTGAATGGACGCTAGTTCGGAAAAGCTGTCTGATGCCTGCGGCTTCCGCCTGACCGTAACGGATTTTTCACTGCTGAAATTGAAACCTAGAAACTGTGTCGAGTTTGTAAGTCGTTATGTTAGCCTGGCTTCAGAAAGGTACTAAAAGAACACGTGTGCCAGAGTCAGACACGTCAACAGAGTTTGTCACACACACACACACGCACACACACGATTTGTTTAATACATTTATGTTGTTAAAAAACAACAATAAATTGTTGTTGCACCAGCAATATCTCCAAGTTTTAAAAAACTCAAATGTCATGATTGCCAATGCAAGAGAGTACCGGCAACTTTTTTTTTTTTTTTTTTTTTTTCAAGCACTGTAGTCTTAGTTATAAAATTCTAAAAATCCAGACTACTGATTGCCAGGTAAACATCTCAGAAATGGCATAATCGTCTGACAAGAAGATCTGCCTTAATGATGGCAACCTTGCTTTGTTAGCACAAGCAACATATGTTTAGCGACCACGTCAAACCCCAAAAGACGCTGGCGACGGCTGTAGGAAAATTTCGTGAAGCGCAGATGAAATGAAGCTTGAGTGAGCTTGGTAAATTCATCTGGCCTTTACTGATCCAGGATATCCAAATCTGAGATCGGACATGCACCCTTCGTCTAGCTGGATCAGATTGCTTAAATTATGTGGATGAGTGGGCCAGCGTTAACAGACGAGAGATAAAGCCCTGCCTTGAATGATACTCATAGCGAAATTTAGGTGAACGAACAGAAGCATATAAGGCTTAAATAATATTTTTTTTTTTACAATTTTTTTTTTATTAATGATGATGTGACTGAATTACGCACACATTAATATATCGAAATCTAAAACAGGGTTTGAATCTTATCTTGCTGACACCAACTTATGAACGGAAGTGAATCAACTAGGCCAGTTAGTTCATTTTGGACAATATTTTATTTATTTATTTTTTATTAAACATATGTCATGGAAATTCTTAATACGAATATAACCAACTAAATCTGACTTCTTAATACGATACTTACCTGAAGAAAGGTGACGGCGTCCCATCAAGAAGCTACTATCAATACCTCAATGATACTTGATAATCTGTTGTCTTCTGAGCGTAGAATCCATTTCTCAGATGCACAGGGCTCCCAAGTGGCTCTTTGTAGAAATAGTTTTATTCATGGCTAGGTGATCACTGGCCATAACAGCCAATTGAGTCTCTTGAATAGAAAGATACATGAACATTTAAATCATACGGTTAAGTAAAAACAATGTCACTCGAGTCTTATTCACTGTGATTAGTTCCGGTGATTGGTTTGTTATTATAAAACCAGTCATATGAGTGTTAGTTCTACTGTGTTAAGCAATTTTTGGCTAAGTATATGTGGCCTTTGACCGGAGCATCCTTAGTCTGCATTTCTCTGTACATTTAATGTGGAAATACCCATCACATAAAATATTTCTATCACAAATATCAGTGGATTAAAGTAGTTACCAGGAAAGGTTATGTGTTACAGCGATTGTACACATTTTTTAATATTGTAGATCTAAATTTTAAGCATAGAAGGACCTTAATAATATGAATTTTAAGTAAATATGATGTAAAATAGTTGTTTGTGAAATTACAACACTTATGTAAATATGTCATTTACTGCCATTGTAGAGATATCTACTTCAGCATATGCATAACAGTCAGTGACCAACTTGCTCTCTTTTAGCTCAGCTTCTTTCCTTTTCAGAGATGTTTTTTTTTTTTTAATAAATTTATATATTACTGAACACTGGTGAGTGAGCAGACGTTATGAGGAGCGCGACCTGTGAATATGGCATATGCATTTAAAGCCAGTTAAATATTCTGTTACTCTTAAGCCTATTTTATTTCTATTCAGTTGCGCAGTTGTTAGTGAGTATTTTGCAAACTGTCCATGTGAGCGTGGGATCGACGACGCTGATATTATTAGATTACCACTGCACTGTGGAATATCAGTAACGCAAATCTTTGCTTACACTGTAACAAACATTAAGGCGAGCTATCCGACCCTGCTGTTTAAAGCATTGCAGTATGTTGCGTTGCAGTCTGCATATCAGCAGTTATTAGGAACACGCCACGTCACCGTAGTCACCAATTTGAACTCTGCCGCTGGTGTAGGAAGCAGCAGAGTAGCTAAGTTAAATACTTACCTGAATATAGTTTATTCATGGTAGAGGGGACATATTAACAGTGGCTGGTGGAAGCGCCTACCAAAACTTGAAAACCTGACTTGAAAGCCTTGGATGTGGAGCTTGAACTTGAAAACCAGTGTGAGAAGATCGCCTCTTGTGAATTGCAGAGTTGTTGATTCATGTTGGTGGGATTGGCGATCTGCGGAAAAAATGACACCCATGCAGACAGCGAGGTTCTTTTTGCTGGACAAGTTGAGGATAGTTTTGCAGTTCTCTTTCTGCCGGATTATTTTGGCTGAGCTGATGATGTTGAGGCTTCTGATGTCGTTGAAATGGAAACTGATGGGTTACCCAGGGTGTTTTGGGCCAAGAAGGAGCAGGACTTCTCTTGAGAGGGCTTGGCTGATCAAAGTCTCTGAAGACCGCAGTGCACATGGGGAGATGCGGCACTGAATGTGGGAACTGCGACGTTGATCAGGAGAGACGGCGGGACGAATTCATCGTCAGAACTTGATAATCGTAAACAATATGCGTGTCCTGAAACATGTTGATTAGTAACTGAACGAGAGCATGAATTGTCGCCTCAGCATCTGCAAACTCAAAGATATGTAAGTACCGATCTTTTATATGGCGAGTATAAGGACATGATTGGATAGATGTGAAGGTAATAAATGACGTAGTAAGTAAGTCTTCCTGGCAGAACTTATGCTAAAGCTTTCATATCTGGATGTACGAACATTCCGACACGCAAAATTATTTGCTCACGTGATTGGACAGAAAGTGAGGCTTCGTTTGTCATTGGTCAAGTGATTTCTACGTTAACAACAAAAGCCTTGAATCGCGTCTTCATCTGGCACGACTATTTAACTCCGACGCCTCGGTTCAAATGTCACATCTCTAACATCTGGTAGTCAGACTTGTTTTCTCACCATATCTAACAAATCATCACAGAGTAGAGGATATACGGTTTGAAAAAGCACGTGACCAAACAAAGCTTCGGAAGTCCATGACATACAAGACTGGAATCAATCTGGGATCAATACAGTTCTACCAGAAAGACTCGGTAGACAAGAGAAAGTATGAATAAGATTTATTTAACAGTTTGTATGCAAATTAAATGTTAAAGTTCTTTGGCGTTGGCCCCATCAGTAATCCAAATCCGTAGGGTAAAAGACAGTTGCAGTTCTTGCCTGAAGATGAAGGCAGGGGCGGAGCCTACCCCAGATGGATGGTGGTGGTGGGGAGGATGGTGGTATCAGTTTCTGCAAACGTAGTAATTGGTGTTAACCGGGCTTAAATAATCCATATGTCGAGTAGTGATTGGCTAGAACTCTGGTTAATGAATGACATGATTAATGAATGACGTGATATTAGAGTCTTCCCGGTAGAACTTACGCTAGGGCTCCCATTTCTATCTAATCTCATTTAAATTAAAGGGGACCTATTATGCAAAATTTACTTTTGCATGGTGTTTGGACATAAATGTGTGATGGCAGTGAGTGTACACAACCACCCTGCAGTGATAAAAATCCACCCACTCCTTTTTTTAAAATCCCTATAAATCATAAGCAGTGTCTCCCAACGACCTGTTTTCAGAATGTGGCTTTTGTGAAATCACTAAAGCCACATGCCCCGCCCACGAGTGTTGACAGACACTGACGTTCTAACATATACCCGCCCTGATCGAGTTCACAGCGAGTTGAGAGTTGTACACATCCGCCATTGCTGCACTGACGAGAATGTCTCCCAAGCGTTGTCGGTGTTGTGTAGCTGGATGTATTAATCCTCATAGCTCTACTGGAGCGATAGACATAACGTTATTGATCATGGCAGAAATGAAAGTGAGAGCGCGCACTTTATTAAGTTCATAGGAGTTATTTTACGGATATACAGTTGACCAGTTTATTAAGCACCCCCTGAAAAGGTGTGTATATATTTGTTTACTGTTAGTTGTAACGAGTGTTTTTTTTACTTCGCTATGTATGTTGATGATAATGAAAGGGAGAGAGTGTTCTTATACAATGTTTATTCAGCTCTTACAGTGATTTTCTAGAGTGAAATTGACACTCCCCTCCTTGAACTGCCACCTTAACGTGGTGGAGGGGTTTGAGTACCCAAATGACCCTAGGAGCTATGTTGTCTGGGGCTATATACCCCTGGTAGGGTCTCCCAAGGCAAACAGGTCCTAGGCGACGGGTCTGACTAAGAGCGGTTCAAAATCCCCTTCAAAATCCCCTTATGATGGACAAACATCCAAGGACCGTGACGTCGCCCGGTATGGCGCAGCCGGGGCCCCACCCTGGACCCCACGGGGTCCGGCCGGGCTCAGCCCGAAGGAGTGACGTGGGACCGCCTTCCCGTGTGCTCACCACCTGCAGGAAGAGCCGTAAGGGGCCGGTGCAGAGAGGATCGGGTGGCAGTCGAAGGCGGGGACCTCGACGACCCGATCCCTGGACACGGAAACTAGCCTTAGGGACGTGGAACATCACCTCGCTGGCGGGGAAGGAGCCTGAGATGGTGCGTGAGGTTGAGAGGTTCCGACTAGAGATAGTCAGGATCACCTCTACGCATGGCTTGGGCTCTGGAACCACACTCCTTGAGAGAGGATGGACTCTTCACCACTCTGGAGTTGGCCATGGTGAGAGGCGACGGGCTGGTGTGGGTTTGCTTATAGCCCCCCAGCTCAGCCGCCATGTGTTGGAGTTTACCCCGGTGAACGAGAGGGTCGTTTCTCTGCGCCTACGGGTCGGAATAGGTCTCTCACTGTCGTGTGTGCCTACGGGCCAAACGGCAGTGCAGAGTACCCGGCCTTCTTGGGGTCTCTGGGAGGAGTGCTGGAAAGTGCTCCGACTGGGGACTCCGTCGTTCTACTGGGGGACTTCAACGCTCACGTGGGCAGCGACAGTGACACCTGGAGGGGCGTGATTGGGAGGAACGGCCCCCCCGACCTGAACCCGAGCGGTGTTCAGTTATTGGACTTCTGTGCTAGTTACGGTTTGTCCATAACGAACACCATGTTCAAGCATAAGGGTGTCCACCAGTGCACGTGGCACCAGGACGCCCTAGGTCGCAGGTCGATGATCGACTTTGTGGTCGTTTCATCTGACCTGTGGCCGTATGTCTTGGACACTCGAGTGAAGAGAGGAGCGGAGCTGTCAACTGATCACCACCTGGTGGTGAGTTGGATCCGATGGCAGGGGAGGAGGCTGGACAGACTCGGCAGACCCAAGCGTACTGTAAGGGTTTGCTGGGAACGTTTGACCGAGTCTCCTGTCAGAGAGATCTTCAACTCCCACCTCCGGCGGAGCCACGACCGGATCCCGAGGGAGGCTGGAGATATTGAGTCTGAGTGGACCATGTTCTCCACCTCCATTGTCGAAGCGGCTGCTCGGAGCTGTCTCCGGGTGCCTATCGAGGCGGCAATCCCCGAACCCGGTGGTGGACACCGGAAGTAAAGGATGCCGTCAAGCTGAAGAAGGAGTCCTATCGGGCCTGGTTGGCTTGTGGGACTCCTGAGGCAGCTGACAGGTACCGGCAGGCCAAGCGGACTGCAGCCCGGGTGGTTGTGGAGGCAAAAACTCGGGCCTGGGAGGAGTTCGGTGAGGCCATGGAGAAGGACTATCGGCTGGCCTCGAAGAGATTCTGGCAAACTGTCCGGCGCCTCAGGAGAGGGAAACAATGCCCTACCAACGCTGTTTACAGTGGAGGTGGGCGGCTGTTGACCTCAACTGGGGATGTCGTCGGACGGTGGAAGGAATACTTCGAGGATCTCCTCAATCCCGCCGTAACGTCTTCTATTGAGGAAGCAGAGGCCGAGGGCTCAGAGGTGGACTCGTCCATCACCCTAGCTGAGGTCACCGAGGTAGTCAAGAAACTCCTCGGTGGCAAGGCACCGGGGGTGGATGAGATCCGTCCTGAGTACCTCAAGTCTCTGGATGTTGTGGGGCTGTCTTGGCTGACACGCCTCTGCAGCATCGCGTGGCGGTCGGGGACAGTACCTCTGGGATGGCAGACCGGGGTGGTGGTCCCTCTTTTTAAGAAGGGGGACCGGAGGGTGTGTTCCAACTACAGGGGGATCACACTTCTCAGCCTCCCTGGGAAAGTCTATGCCAGGGTACTGGAGAGGAGAATACGGCCGATAGTGGAACCTCGGATTCAGGAGGAACAGTGCGGTTTTCGTCCAGGCCGTGGAACACTGGACCAGCTCTATACTCTCTACAGGGTGCTTGAGGGTTCATGGGAGTTTGCCCAACCAGTCCACATGTGCTTTGTGTATTTGGAGAAGGCATTCGACTGTGTCCCTCGCGGCGGCCTGTGGAGGGTGCTCCGGGAGTATGGGGTCCGGGGTCCTTTGCTAAGGGCTGTCCGGACCCTGTATGACCGAAGCAGGAGCTTGGTTCGCATTGCCGGTAGTAAGTCAGACTTCTTCCCGTTGCATGTTGGACTCCGGCAGGGCTGCCCTTTGTCGCCGGTTCTGTTCATAGTTTTTATGGACAGAATTTCTGCTCCGCTGCTCCTCCACATCGAGAGGGGTCAGCTGAGGTGGCTCGGGCATCTGTTCCGGATGCCTCCTGGACGCCTTCCCGGGGAGGTTTTCCGGGCACGTCCCACTGGGAGGAGACCCCGGGGAAGACCTAGGACACGCTGGAGAGACTATGTCTCCCGGCTGGCCTGGGAACGCCTCGGTGTCCCCCCGGAAGAGCTGGATGAAGTGTCCAGGGAGAGGGAAGTCTGGGCATCTCTGCTCAGACTGCTGCCCCCGCGACCCGGCCCCGGATAAGCGGAAGAAGATGGATGGATGGATGGAAATTGACACTTCATTTTTTGTGTGATGTACAATAAACTTCATTGAACTCATCAGTATATTTTTACAACATTCGGACGCGGTCCGCAACAACAGGCTTGTACTAATAGCGGATAAAAGAAAGATGGAAAAAGAAGTTATAACCGTAATTAAACTAGACTATACCTGTTCAGTCTCCATACAGCATATATTATCTGGCTCTGTGGGCATTATTGTCCGACTCCGGGTCGAAATGAACACAGCTACTGAGAGTTTGTTTTGATATTATCATTCCGTGAGATGAGATTGTCCTGACTGAGCGCGAACTCGTGAGGCTCCGCCCTCTGGGCCGGCAGCAGCTGCTCATTTGCATTTAAAGGGATACACACTAAAACGGTGCGTTTTTCTGAGCCTCAAAAAGTGACAATTTAAATATGCTGTAAAAAATTATCTGTTGGGTATTTTGAGCTAAAACTTCACATACACACTCTGGGGACATCAGAGACTTATTTTACATCTTGTGAAAAGGGGCATAATAGGTCCCCTTTAACTTGTGCCAATGAGACAACAAATCGTGTCACGTGTAGCCTAGTCAATGGATTCACATATTGATCAATAATATAAAATATACAAGTATGTGATCATAATTAATAATTGACATAAGTAGCTAGTTGAAAAAATATTTTGGGTGAGCTGTTTAACCCTTATGTTCTGTTCGGGGTCACTGAGACCCCAGCTATAAAACATGATTAAATGCAATAGAGGTGTGATGTGCATCCAGTTTCTGTCTGGTGTTGAGGTTACAGTTGACTCAAAACTATTCTACTGAATCCCAAATAAGTGCACACACACACACACACACACACACACACACCACACACACACACACACACACACACACACACACACACACACACCAGTCGTTGCGTGTCTTGATCTTCTACTGACAGCCCTTGAAGTGACAGGATAATAATTTCCCTTTTATGCATTAGGTGGGGTTGCGAAATGCCAATTTTTTTCAAACCAGCTGTCCCGACCTTCAGAAACTGCATGTTGTTTGTAGCTTCAAATGTCATCTATCACGTGGTATTGTCATTCCGATACAAGCATCGGTGCAGTGTGTGATACAATAGTGCTTTGAGAACTGCGTCGGAGCATCAGAGCCCCGGTATCAACCGTCCCGTTATTTTGAATCTTGCTCTGCATTTGGATCGAGCTCTACCTTGTTTCTGAGTTTCACCAATGCTACAGAAGACCTGACCAGAATGGTCAGGTCAAAATTTTGTTCCTTAAGCAAGATACCAACACCAACGAGGACTACACCTTGCAGTTCTGTGCCCTTGCTAACTGGAAGGAAACGCCAGTGGTCTCAGCGCTCCCAAGTTTGGTGGTCTCAGCGCTCACAAGTCCTGTGGACCTAAGTCTTGTGGTTTCAGTGCTTTTAAGTCTAGTGGTCCCGAGTCCGGTGGCCCCAAGTCCGGGGGTCTCAGCGCATCTAAGTCCAGTGGTCTCAGCACTTCCAAGTCCGGTGATCTCAGCGCTTCCAAATCTGGTGGTGTCAGCACTTCCAAGTCTGATGGTCCCAAGCCCGGTGGTCATGGAGGTCCTTCCACTTTCATCTGTACTGCCTATGATGGCAACCGCCATCTGGTGTGTTAGGGACGCACACACATCTACAGCTCCTCCTGAGGTGGTGGTATCCGCTACAGCTCCTCCGGAGGCAGTGTCCACTCTGTCAGCCTAGTCGCAGCCGAATAGGCCATCTCTGAACACTCAGCCTGTCCCGTTGCAGCCCAGGAGGCCGTCTCTGAATCCACTGCCTGTCCTGTCACGGCTAAGAAGGCCATCTTTGAACTTTCTGTGCTTCCTGTCACAGCTACGGACACTGAACCCTCTGCCTGCCCTGTCAAGATCATTTAGGCCATCAATAAACATGTTTTCAGTCCTTCCAGGGTTCCATGCTCACTATCCCCACATGGTCTCCAGCTCAGCTGGCTCCATTGTGGTCCTCAGCTCCACTGACTCCACCATGGTTTTCTGCTCTGCCTTGGTGGTCTTCAGCTCCGCCTGCTCTGCATTGGTGGTCTTCAGCTTCACCTGCTTGACCTGGGTCCTCTTCAAATCCGTCTGGTCCACATTTGTGGCCTCCTGCATCTTGTGCTCCGCCTTAGCAGTTTCGTGCTCCATGCACTCCACCCTGGCTCCCTGCTGTTACAAATGCTGTCTTCCATTTGTCACACTTGCGGATGCAGAGATTGATACTACAAAGATCGAGCTTGGTGAAAAAGGCTGCTCCCCGCAACATCTCTAGAAGGAACTGGACTATGAATCACTGATAAAAGAGGTTAGTTTAGACTCTCTTTAATGGGGACCGCAACCAAAACAACAGGCAGCAACACAATATGTTCGCTCCACCATTCTACACCTACTGTTCAGCATGCACTTGCAGCACTTATTCTTCCTAGCGTCTGTCCCACGCAGGTGAAGGGTCTGCTTGTTGGCAAGCCTTTCTCCACTTTCTCCAGTCCAAGGCATCCTTGGGGGCGGCATCGATGGGTTTCATGTCTTCCTTGATTCAGTCCATCCACCTCTTTTTCGGTCTTCCGCGTGGCCTTTTCCCTTCAGGGGTGAGCCGCAGTGCTCTTCTCGCCACTGACTCTTCGTCACTGCGGATCACATGGCGGTACCATTGGAGGCGGGCTTCTCGCATCTTCTCCGTGATTGGTGCTACTCCCATGATCTTTCTGACATCCTCGTTCATAACGTGGTCCAGCATACGCATCTCAATAGTGTGGAGGGCCTGTTCGTGTTTGGTGGTTGCAGTCCAGCATTCTACTCCATAGAGGGCGACTGGGTGAACTACCGTCTTGTAAACCAGTGACCTGGCGCCACTTCATCCAGGCAGCGTTGACTCTTGCTCTGGTGTCTGGAAGGCTTTCACCATTGGCCGAGAGGGTGGAGCCAAGGTACTTGAACTGCTCCACTTTCTTCAGGTCCTTCCCATTGATGGTGATTGTGCCGTCGGTTTGTGCGCCACCTTCCATGTATTCCGTTTTATCCAGGATGAGCTTGAGGCTGATTTTGCCAAGGTGGTCGTTCCACTGTTGCACTTGGACGTTGAGTTCCTGGCGGGTCTCTTTGGCGAGGAAGACGTCGTCACCATACAGCAGCGTCCATGGGTGATTCGTTTGGATGTCGGCTGTTGATGTGTCCATGCAAAGGACGAAAAGCAGCGGTGATAGGGCTGATCCCTGGTGTACGCCAACCCGGATGTCAAATGGTGGCGAGGTTACCACAGGGCGCCGGATGCTGCTTGTGGTACCTTGGTAGAGGAGTTGGGTCCAGCGCACGTACTCTTCCGGGACTTGGTGCGATCGAAGTGCTCGCCATATGAGGTCGTGGGGAACTCTGTCAAAAGCTTTCCTCAAAAGAGGAAGGCCATATGGACTGGAATGTTTTTCTCCCTGTGCCTCTCCACTAGCAAGCGGGCGGCGTGGATGGCATCTGTGGTTCCAGAGCCCTTGACAAAGCCGCATTGGTGTGATACTGGTGATAGAGCGTAGGCGGGAGTCCAGGACACGCTCAAATATCTTCATCGTATGACATAGGAGTCGGATTGGCCAGTAGTTGGTGCACTCGCTGACATCCCCCTTCCCTTTCCAGATCAGCACCGTAGTGCTAGTTGTCCAGGCTTGGGGAGGCTTGTTGTCGGCAATGATTTGGTTGAAGAGTAGCGTGAGGATTTCTGCACCTCCGCATCCCATTAGTTTCCAGGCTTCGGCAGGAATGTCATCGGGTCTATTTGCCTTGCCGTTTTTCATCTTCTTGACAGCCTGTGACACTTCGGTGGTGGTGATTGGTGGGACTGGACCAGCGGCGGGGTCCATGCTTAGTATTGGTGGGTGTTGGAACTCTTCATTGGAGATCCCGGAAAAGTAGTCGTGCCATCACTGGAGAATGGCTGGTGGGTGGCTGGTGGCTGGTGGGCAGCAGACGGTGGTTGACGTCCTTGATGGTGGCTACTTGGGCGATGGCTTGTGTGGACTGGTGACGGGAGCTGGCTAGGTGGTAGATCTTGTTTGCCCCCTCTGATGTATCCAGCTCGTCATACAGCTCGTCGAGGTGCTTTGTCTTGGCGGTGGCCACTGCCCTTTTCGCCGCAGACTTGAGGGTCTTGTATCGGTCGAGGTCAGCGGGCCGTCGCGTTCGGAACCAGTTCTTGTAGGCCATCTTATTTGCCTTGATCGCCACTTGCACTTCTTCAGTCCACCACCAGACTGCTTTGTCGATAAATCTTCTTCCTGGCTTCATCTTACCAAGGACCTCAGTGGCGATGATGTGGATTTGGGTGGTAATCTCACTCCACATGGCTTCTGCTGGTTGACAGAGATTGTTGTTGAGGTCGCCAAAGGCTGCTGCCAGCTGGCTCTTGTGATCACTCCACTTCCACCACTTGATTCGTTCAGGCCCCGTCTTGCACACCTGGGGTCGCCGCTGTAGGTTAAGGCGTACGTCGAGGATGAGTGGTCGATGTTGGTGGACCAATGTTGTACGATGGGGTTACCTTGGCGTCGAGGGCGAGCTTGAGGTCGCGGCGACGGACCATCCAGTAGTCGATCTGTGTTGCGATTCCACCGCTGTTGTAGGTGGCCAAGTGGGTGGGCCTCTTCTTGAAAAACGTATTGGCGATGGCGAGGTCGTGGGTCTCCATCGATGAACAAGTACTCCTCTGGTTCCACAGTCCGCAGATGTGCATCCAGGTTTCCCCAGAATTCATCCTTGTCCTCGACGGTGCAGCCAGTTTGGCGGGCGTAGCAGCAGACGACATGATGGTGATCGAGCCAGAGACGATCTTGATGGAGATAATGCGGTCTGAGATGTTCGAGACAATGGGTGATCTGGTTCCGGAATTGCTGGTTGACGGCCACTGCGACTCCATTCCGCTTCGGATTGATACCGTAGTAGATGACTTTGTATCCTTCACCGATGTCCTTGGCTTTTGCACCCTTCCATTTCGTCTCTTGTATGCACGCGATGTCGATGCGGCGGTTCTTGAGGACGTCAGCCAGTTCGCGGCTACGTGCAGTCAGTGTGCCGATGTTGATGGTGGCCAATCGGATCCTTTGGACTAGCTTCTTTAGCCTTCCCCGTCCATGGGCAGGGAGCCCTAGCACACTTCCCACTCCATCCGGGCGAAGACGGTGCGCGTCGCCTACGGGCAACGCCCTAGCTTGATTGGGTACTCGGGATTGTGCTGCCATTTGATGCGACCAAAATCACCCAGCCGATGTGTCGCTCCATCTGTCACTGAGACCAGAGCCATCGTTAGCCGAGTGCCAAGGCCCTTGTTTCCACCCGCCGCCACGAGGAGAAGATGGTTGGATTTTGATGGCCCACTTGCAGCACTTGGTTCATCTTAAATCTGACGACGCATCTATAATATGGTTTGTTGAAATAACAATGCTTAAAACAGACATTTTCAGAGTTCGTCTAATGCATGTTTCTATCCATGGATACTCATTCTGTCTTCTCCTAAACTTTGTTCAATGTGAGTGCAGTATGCTCTAATATGACCAGTCATTTATGCCGTCATCACCCGGGTGTTGATAGCTCGCGAAGGCAGGTGAGACGCAGTTTAAACTAAACGAATTTAAGCCTTGCCAATTTAAACATTCAAAGAGGACGTGAAAGAGAACTCTTGCGTGCGCTATGAGAAGATTTGTGTGTACACAGCTCGCGAATATTGAGTTATTTATATTGAGTCAAGTCTTGTGCTTGAACGGAATTCACACAAAGATTTGGTCAACATGCCCATCTTGGCGAGTATCCAAGCAAACAGTAGGTTATGTCTTAAGTGAATGTAAACAGAATGTACGTGAATCAGTATCAGTATTTTGGATATGTGCATTGTCTTAAAGTGACAGCAGCCTAAAAGTGACCGTGCCCCTAAAACCGAACCGTGAGTAATCTGAACCGTTACACCCCTAATATATATATATATATATATATATAATTTTCCTGAACAAATATGAACAAATTATAAAGTATATACCTGCAAAAATGTTGTCTCTGAGAGAGGCTACATATGTCTCTGTCTCACTCTAACATATCATACAAAGCTTAAAACATTTAAATAGACTTATCATAAAGTACAAATAATTACATGTACCTCAGTTGATTATTAGGCTACTCAGAGAGCTGGTTTCTGAGAGACGCCATTCGTTCCATTTGTGTATCATATCATACAAGGTTTAAATTATTTAAATTGTATAACATGTGTATAGGGTTGGGTACCGAAACGCGGTGCCAATAGGGGAACCGGTTCCGACGTAAACGGTAGTAACCAGACTGAATAAGAATGAAAATTCCGGTGCCTGATTTCGGTGCCTGACACTCTGTGTCATGAGGCGCACACACGCAAGGTCTCTCACTCTCTCCCTCTCTCTCTCTCTCCCTCTCTCTCTCCCTCTGCGCCGTGCGCGCACTATACTGTTTGAAGCACAGTCTGTTCTGTCTCGCATGCGCGCTCTTGCTCGCTCGCTCTAGATTCCGGGAGATTTTAACTAATTTGCGGGCATCAGGGAGCCGTTATCAATATGCGGGAGACTCCCGGAACATCTGCTGATAGCGAGGGGATTATTGAAGATGCCGAAGACAAAACGCTCCAAGGTTTGGCTGCATTTCACGTGTAACATTACGCGTCAGAATGACCTCTGGGTGTGCCGATTGTCTGAAGCACATATAGAATCACGCCAATGCATTGGCTGATGGCGTGGGTGCCGCCTCAACGCTCTTACGTTGTCATATAATATTGGCGCGCGCATCATCTGCTCCTCAGATTTCTCTGCCGAAAAAGGAAGCTTGTCGGCAGCGCGAGGAGCTTGGCAGCGAACGCAGCGTCTCGTTCCCTATTCAGAGAGCATAGGTTACACCAGTAACCAGAGACGTTCTCTTTCATAGGTTCACTCAACGCTGCTTAGCTAAGACGCAGTGGGAACGAAATAACAAACTCGCCAAGCTAAGCGCTGCCGTAACTAGTAAAACGACCAGATAACTTACATGACTGGTTCAAGCAGACAAAACATGGGAACCTGGAGCCATGTCGAGATTAGATTACCCTGGTAGTAATCTCTATTAATCTCCAGTATTATTACATTGTTTGATACAATATTGTTTTATTTGATATTATGTAAATGTGAATTTTTATTTTATATTGGTTTATTTATTATTACCATATATGTTACTAGTATTTATATTGTTTAAAGATTTAAGTTAATATTGTGTCCAGTTTGGCCCTGTAAATAAAAGGGTATTCTTTTTTGACAAAGTGTGTGTGGTTTCGTTTTCTTAAAGGGATAGTTCACCCAAAAATGAAAATTCTGTCAGTATTTACTCACCCTCATGTTGTTCCAATCCCGTAAGACATTCGTTCATCTTCGGAACACGAATTAAGATATTTTTGATTAAATCTGAGAGCTGGATCACTCCTCCATAGGCTTCTAAGGGATTGAAATTTGTTCCCCGAAAAGTTATTAAAGATATCGTTAAAATAGTCCAAGTGACTACAATGGCTCAATCTTAAGTTTATCAAGTGACGAGAATACTTTTTGTGCGCAAAAACAAACAAAAATTACGACTTTATTTCAACTATTCATTTCCTTCTCTGTGGGCCTCTAGTCAGTTAACGTAGTGTGATTGCATAGAGCTACGTCACACGTAGGCTCACTATTGGCCGACGCTGGTCATGTGTGTGATGCATGTGACGTATAACAACAGAAGCTTACGCTATTACACTAGTGAACTGACTCGAGGTCTTATGGGGTTGAACAACATGAGGGAGAGTAATTACTGACAGAATTTTCATTTTTGGGTGAACTATCCCTTTAAGTACCGTTTCAAGAACCGTTTAAGCACCGGAACCGTTTAAAAAATACCGAGTAGGTACTGGTATCGGATAAAACCCAACCGATACCCAACCCTACATGTGTATGATATAGTATTTTAGTTTATTTACTCTTGCCAAGCTCTGATTTCTGAGAGACAACAGCAACACGGCTATTTGATTTGCGCTCATTTCATTCATAGTGATTTTAGAGGTTTATATATAACATCATGCTTTCCACGGGCTCACCTGTTATCCAGTAAACATGAGGAGTGACTGTGTCAGCCTTAGCCAAGTATTTTTCGGCAGAATTATTAGTTAATCGTTATTATTTTGAAGCATTATCCGTGCCTTTCCGAAAAAGGTAGTTTGCTTCCGGCAAACCCCTAATGCACACACAGGAAAGAATCAGCATCTTTTAAGCCACTACATCAACAGCTTTCATCATATGGGTGGGGGAACGGATACCGACAGCTGTATTGTTTGCTGTCAGATTCTGTTCCCCCTATCTTTCTTACAAAAGGTGGTACTTATGTGACCTAGACAGGAGTCATATAACAAAGTTATTGACTCTAGGGTGCTCGACTACGCCACCTGGGGCCTTTCACACCAAGATTTAAACAAGAGGGCTCTCACACGCAGCTAATGAAGTAATGACAGAGACGTGGTATTTCAATATAAAAAATACAACAATATTTATTAACAGGTAATTCAATAAAAATTACCTGGGGTTTGTTTTCTCAACATACGGTGAGGTGATACAGATTAGGCCCCATAGGCCAGCCAGAAGGGGGTAGTGGCTGCCACCAGGAATATCACAACACCAACAACAATGGCTTCAATGCATCAGCTGTTTGGAAGAGGTTACCTGTCCTAGAAGAGGAGTTAGCCGACACACCACCTGTGCTGCTGATTATGTTGCCTATTCACGCAAACACCACCCACACACACACACACACACACACACACACGCACACACACACTCAGAGGCACAGATACCATAAAAGTAATCACTGCAAATAGTGAGGTGCACGTTACCACTACAAATACTGGGTGCGATTCGTGAGGAGGACTCAAATCCGGCGACCTACTCCACAAAACAGCTTCATCACATTACATATGCAAACACGTTACCTAGGGAACATTACTCTATTACTGTGAGCCATACAACCAATGTTACCTCAACTCGCATTCCGATAGGCAATGACAGAGCACGCGTGCATAGCGTCTTCCAGCCAAGACCTTCGGTAGATCAACAATTTTCTACCCGGAAGTGTCTGGTACACCGTCACACATCTGTTGTCAAACAGTTACTCTTTACACACCGCTAGCTCAAATAACATGTTTGCAATAGAAATGGAGTGTTGACACATACCTTTCATAGGCGACAGCCCAGCAAACACAGTGTAAAGAAGACGTACGAACCGAAAGATTACTTAGTTTTCCACCCGATGTGCCGGTTTTATACAAAGTGCTATTGACACTAATTAATAACTAGCCGCTTACAAGCTAACTAGAGGGCGTGGCTGAGGGAAAGAGGGATATGGCAAGCACAGAAGGACAACCTTGCTACGGCCGTTACTCTGCCGGTTACACTTATGTTCATGAAACTGATGCTCGTTAAGCTCCATGCACACACAGGATAGAATCAGCAACTATTAAGCCACTACATCAACATCTCTCATCATATGGGTCGGGGAACGTACTCCAACAGCTGCATTGTTTGCCGTAAGATTCTGTTCCCCCATGTTTCTTACACAATGAGGTTCTAATATTAATCAAACTGATGCTGGTTATGCTCCATCCACATACAGGATAGAATCATCATCTTTTGAGCTACTACATCAACATCTCTCATCATGGAGGTGGGGGAATGGTTTCCAACGGTGAACAATCCAGCTGTCTGAGTCCATTCCCCCACCTCCATGATGAGAGATTTATGGGTGGAGAAATAGATTCCGACAGCTGGATTGTTTGGAGTCGGATTATTTTCCCCCCATGTTTCTTACACAAGGTGGTACTAATGTTTATCAATCTGATACTAGTTAAGCTCCATCCACATACAGCATACAATCACCAAATTTTAATTCCTTACCCCACACCCCCCATTCTGACAAGTGGGGCATAAATGCCATACCCAAAATAAAACGGTGGCTGCTCATAAGTCATTCTGAATAGACACATAACCAACATATATTTAGAAACCCAAACACTTGAGAGTTTAAAGTTTAAGACTCAGAAATACCCAGACTATTATTAATATGGAGATATATAAGCTCAAACATAAAAAAAACAAAAACAAAAATATTAAGAATATAATTTTGAAATGTATACAAATATTATGTGAATATCGAATAATAATTTATATAACCACAACTAGTGTGAATGAGACTTAATCTTGTGTGATCAAGGACAGAGGCGAGGCTGACGGGAAGGAGGAACCTGCTGCACCCATAGGGGTGAAGGGGCGGAGCTCAGCGGATGGCCCATGAGTCTGTGGCGTAAGTGGTGTGACGACTGACCAAGAGGGAGCAGGTGGGACGAGGGAACCTGGAGGAGCCACTAAGCTGAGGGTCTCTGGTGGAGCCGATTGTGGGAGGAGCCAAAACGGAGCCGACAGGTCGACCGGCCGACATGGAGCGATCCAAGCGATCCAAGGCACGACGTCCCGGCAGGGTATCCCCTGAGACAGCGCAGGGCTGCAAGCATCCAGCAACAGTAATTTTGACACAGTCCACACAGGTTAAAGCAAATAATAAATCCCGGTCTCTTATAGACAGTGGAATTTCCGAACACACTGACAGATTATTGTCCGAACAGGTTGACAAAGCAGTAACTGAATAGTCTTTAAGGTCTTTTGTGTTTTCTTCAAACATGGAAGATGATTCAGATACCGGGTGGGATAGGGTGGGAGTTGACGGGAGTTGACAAGTCCCTGTCGAAGTCTATCAGCTAGTCCTCCGTCTCAATTCCCTCGGCTGCTGGTGTCATGGGCCACACCCCTGGTCCACAGATCCACGCTGGGGCTCCACTTCTGGGGTGATGGTAAGCTCTGTCCTCTTGTCCACAGGCTCTGGCTGTCACGGTTCATCAATCTACCGTGCCCTTCTTGTCTCATGTCATTGTTTGTGTGTGTGTGTATGGGCGTGGTCACTGATCACTGCCGCTGATCAGCGGCGCCAGCTGCATCTGATCAGTGGTGCCTATATATACTCACTGTTTGCGTCTTGTCTTTGTCAGATCGTTGTGATGTGTTCCGGTGTCGTTCCTGTTCCTGTCTGGTCTTCCCTCGTGGTCTATGTTCCCGTCCTGGATTATTCTTCGTGTATTCTGTGTTGATCGTCTGCACTTTCTGGATCTGGATATTCACCATCACCATTCATCACCTTCAGTCCAGTTCCATCGAGGTCCCTGCATCACTTGCCCGTCCATGTGTGTCGCTCTTTGTGTGGACCTGACCGTTACTGTTTATTGTTTAAATAAACGAGATTATACCTGCTTTTGCCTTCTCTCCATTTCTAGTCGTGACACTGGCTCACTTGTGGTGGGGGGTGGTGGCGCTCTATCTGCGGGGAACTCAGTTAACTTCTCTGCGGTTGTATGGGAAGAAGCGGGCTCTGGGTCTGGCTGTGCTCTGAATTGGGGTGCAACGCTCTCTAGACACCCAATGACGGTCTCCCACCAGTCCAGCCCTGTGGTGTCTGGGAGGTCGATAGGGTGGTGGAAGGTTGCCCTGATTCAGAACAAGGTCTTCAGGTTCTCTTCGTCAAGGGGGCAGGTGATAGCCAAACAACAAAAGTCATTAACAAAAGAAAGAAAATTGTGGCTCTCATAAGCCAGAATGATACATTTCTCTCTTAAATCCATCTTTTGGTCTTGTATTCTGTAATTCAAGGAAGAAGATGATCAAGGTAATACAAGGTTTATTAGATACATACAAAGATAATAGCCAACATGCGAAACAGCGTGCAAACATACCATGAACACTACCGGACCAAGAACTAAACACAAGCAGGAACTTTAATGCACAGAGATGTTTAACTAAATGAAGAACAGCTGTCATGATGAGTGTTAGTGTCTATGGTGACTGATGAGTGGCAGGAAACTAGAACACGTGACGAGTGAAAACAAAAACTGAACATGACTGTGACAACATAATATGTTTATACATTTAATATTATTTATACATTAATATTGTTAATTTTAGTTTTTTATGTTTGAGCTTATATATCTCTATAGTAATAACAGTCTGGGTAATTCTGACTCATGAACTGTAAATTCTCAAGTGTTGGCTTTCTAAATATATGGTTATATATATATTGGTTATGTGTCTATTCAGAATGACTTATGAGCAGCAACCTTTTTTATTTTGTGTTAGTAAGGGACAACTATAAATGATCTACAAACTAATTATTTGTAAGTACTTTATTACTGTATACTTAAAAAGTGTTACGCATGTTTCACACATACTCCGTTTGCAGTGCGTATGCGGTGCATATTTTTTTCCGTACCCATGTTAACAGGTTAGAGCTTTCACACTGCACGCAGATGCGGTCCGTCAATTAGTTCCAGGTGCGGTGTGTATACAGCAGTGCAGAGATCGTTTCCACACTGAGTCTATTTTTGCTGTGCTGCACGCGCTGAATTAAAGTGATAGTGCATGGTTCGTGGTCAAAATGAACACGGATTGACATGAAAATATAGTAATCTCACCCAGGGCACCCCCTTTTTACCTCTATACTGGGCTTTCTTTTTATCTTCTTCCTTTCTCCGTTTTCGTCCCTGTGCACCAGAGGGTTTAGACCGCTTCATTTTTTATCAACGTTTTTTAAAATTATTTTATAAAAGACGCTGATAATAAAAATAGTGATTTGAAATAAAAAATAGAGAATAAATATTGTGTTTGTGGGACAGCCGTAGATCAGTTGCGCACTTCTAACGCAGCATATGTGAAAGCACAATGGCGCGTGCTGCTCCTGCGACGCATACTCACCGTAACACGCACCACATACACACTGCACACGGAGTATGTGTGAAACAGGCGTTACCCCAAGATGTTTGGTGTTTCTATGCACTGGAGAAAAAAAAACTTCCCTGCTTCAACTCAGTGAGCTCACCTTCACCATATTCCTGTAGAATATCAGTCCAATGTAGCTGTACAACTCTCTAATGCCCATACTTGTCCTTTTGCATTTGCCCTGACAGCCTGAACATTTGTGTGCACAGAAGAAGACAGCACTCTCAGGAAAAAAAGTTTGAAGAGAGTCAAGGGAGAGTTTGTAGTCCATGTTCACATGCGGGCCGGTATCTGGTCACTGTCATTCTTTTTTTTTTTCATCTGTAAAACAAAATAAAATAAGGCATGTGAGCATGCTATTAACAGGATCATAGGAACTATAGTATTAACATTATTATAATGTCCACTCATAATAGAAAACTCAATTTTTGTAATGTCATACATGCTTGCATGTATTATCGCACAGTACATGACACAGTATCGCACAGCACAGTTTCACACAGTACCAGGTTCTGGTATATTGAGAGACCAGGTATATTGATAATCTATCTATATATAATACTAATCTATAATCGTTTTTTTTTTATATATATTTTTTTATATATAAATAGATTGATTTTATAAAGATATATAATGGACAGGTATGGAACATTCAAAAAAGTTTCTGAACACAATATCTACTTTGAAGAAGAGAACTAAGTTGTAATAACATACTATTTAACATATAAAACTTGTTGCATTAGATTCATCTTGCATTGTAAAAACAGTCACAATTATGAATCACAACGTGGATTATGCAAATCCGCAAAGTGTGTGTCTCGTTAGCCATGACATAATCAATTGGTGGGACACCTGCGCTTTCTTCTTTTTATAAAAAAAACGCAATTCGAGGTTCAATGTTGGGCAGCGCAAGCCTGATGTCATCCTCCTCTTCCAGACGATTTCGGTACTTGGTTTTCAAGGCAGTCAATTTTGAAAACCTGGCCTCACACAGATAAGTTAATACGAATGGAAGAAGTAATTTTAGGGCGGCATAACACAACTGAGAATATTCAGTCATCACACTTAACCAAAACGAAAGCAGAGCACAAGACCTATAGAGGTGTCACAATCTGGTGTCACTCTTTAATTCGATGAACTGCTCCTCCATGTCAACTGAAAGGTATTTTCCTGGGCAACTGAAAGGATCTATGACCCAAGCAATTGAAATGAAATCCTCACTGAAATAACGGCCGATTTGTTGTTTCAGTCCTTCAACATATTGAGTGACTGTATTCTTTAAAGTGATATAAAGAGATATTTATCCCTGTCTCTTGCACACAGTCAGCTAAGTTGGGAAACATGTCAACATTTTTATTAATCAGTTGACATTAAATGCACTGACTTTGTCTGAAAGAATCAAGATGTTGGCATTTCTCCCTTGTGTTCAACAAATTCAACCTGTCGAAAATGTCTACAAGGTATGACAACTGCGCTAACCACAGGGGGTCATCCAGGTACCACGCAAGGTCGGACTTCGCATCAGTAAGAAACGTCTGGCTAAAGGGGCTAAATGCTGGACACGAGTGACCAGACCGCTAACCCTCCTTGTCATTGAACGAGCCCTGTCCGTGCACATCCCAACACATTTATCTCATGACAAGCCTGCATCCCTGATATACCCATCCAGAACGTCAAACAATGCCTCGCCAGTTGTGTGCGCTAGAAGAGACAGACAGAAAAGAATGTCCTCCCTAAATTTTGCCATTTTTTATATATCTGACATAGGTAAGCAACTGTGCTAGTCCTGCAACATCAGTTGTCTCATCAAGCTACAGGGCATAGTACTGGCTTTGCATGATGTTAGCTAGCAATTGCTCCTTTATGTGGTAGGTAGGGGGACACTAAGACCTGGGGAAGAGTTGTGTGAGGCATGACCGTAACATCGCTTGCCATGTCAGATATGCAGCGGCTTAATATTGTGAAAAGATTCAGGGAATCGAGAGAAATCTCAGTCCGTGTAGGGCAAGACGACAGGAGACCTCTGTTAAATGTGCGTGACCTTTGAGCCCTCAGATGGCATTGCATGAGAAACCATCATGCTACTGTGTACAACATTGCCACATGGGCTCTGGAGTATTTTGGAAAACAATTGTTATTTAACACAGTCTACCGCTGCATCAAGAAATGCAACTTTAATCTCTGTTACACAAGAATCTATTCATCTGTTCAATTAGAGATCACCTTAAGTTCTCTGGGCCTGAGTTCATCTCAGATGGTTTGGAAGACAGTGGAAATGAGTGCTGTGGAATTATACCCCCTGTCTGGGATTGTCACAGTCTTCGTCTGCACTGTTCTGTCTTGTTTGCACTACACATCCCAGAATCCCTCTTGTCTCCACACCTGATCTCACTCCCTCATTTCCTCGTCATCATCTGTCTCACCTGTTTGCACATCATTAGTGTTCGTTGGTTTGTGTATTTAGTTCCCTCTGTCCAGTCATTCCTGGTCGGTCTTTGTTTATACGTCACCTTTGTGTGTATGCTTTGTGTCTACCTTAACCTGATCCTGGAAATGGAATAAATCTATGTTTGAATTGGAACCTGTCGACCATCGTCTTCTTCAACCCGCACACACCCGTGTCAGAAAGACCGACCAAACAAACAAGATGAGCTGGGAGCTTGTTGGACAGATCACGGCTTTGGCGATGGAGAGCCGCGATCTGTTCCAATACACATGGGGGTTCGTTCCTCTAGTTGCTTCTTCCTCTTTGAGCGACGAGGTGATAAAGGCTTGTTACCGGCTTGGGGCCCAGGAGGTAGATCCACGGGAACTCCCGGACATCGCTGGTCTGGATTGGAGAGAGGCCCTCTCTAGATGTCTGGACAGCTTCATCCCGTGGCACGCCATGTCACCATCAGCGCTCCACGTCAGCACGTCCAGCACTATGTCTTCACCGCTGGTCCCGTCCAGCACTGTGTCTTCGCCGCTGGTCCCGTCCAGCACAGAGCCTTCGCTGCTGGTCCCGTCCAGCACAGAGTCTTCACTGCTGGTCCCGCTCCAGCACAGAGCGTTCGCCGCTGGTCGCGTCCAGCACAGAGCCTTCGCCGCTGGTCCCGTCCAGCACAGAGCCTTCGCCGCTGGTCCTGTCCAGCACAGAGCCTTCGCCGCTGACGCCGTGCAGCCCAGAGCCTTCGCCGCTGACGCCGTGCAGCCCAGAGCCCTCGCCGCTGACGCCGTGCAGCCCAGAGCCCTCGCCGCTGACGCCGTGCAGCCCAGAGCCCTCGCCACTGACGCCGTGCAGCCCAGAGCCCTCTCCGCTGACGCCGTGCAGCCCAGAGACCCCTTCACCGCTGGTTCCGTCCAGCCCAGAGACCCCTTCACCGCTGGTTCCGTCCAGCCCAGAGCCCTCGCCGCTGACGCCGTGCAGCCCAGAGCCCTCGCAACTGATGCCGTGCAGCCCAGAGACCCCTTCACCGCTGGTTCCGTCCAGCCCAGAGCCCTCGCCGCTGACGCCGTGCAGCCCAGAGCCCTCGCCGCTGACGCAATGCAGCCCAGAGACCCCTTCACCGCTGGTTCCATCCAGCCCAGAGACCCCTATTTCCGTCCAGCCCAGAGCCCTCGCCGCTGACGCCCGTGCAGCCCAAAGCCCTCGCCGCTGACACCGTGCAGCCCAGAGACCCCTTCACCGCTGGCGCCGACCAGTCCAGAGTCCTCTTCACCGCTGAGTCCGTCCTGTTCACAGGCCGTCACTCACCCCAAGTATTTTTTTTGGGGGCGGGGGGGGGGGGGGGGCAGGGGCAGTAGGCCCTCGCCGTGGGCGCCCAAGAGCCCACGGTCACTCGAAGGGTCCTCACCGCCATGGCCGCCCGAAGGGTCCTCACCGCCCTGGACGCCCGAGGGTCCAACAGCTCCGCCCTGGACGCCTGAGGGTCCGACAGCTCTGCCCTGGACGCCCGAGGGGTCTTCTCCATCCTGTCCGTCTGCACGTCCTGCTCCGCCCTGGAGGCGTTGGACTCCTATAGGCCACGCCCTCGTCAGCCTCCAGCACACCCCCAACCCTATTGATGTTATTCAGCGCGAGGTCGCGCCTATTTGAGGGGGCGTTATGTCACAGTCTTCGTCTGCACTGTTCTGTCTTGTTTGCACTACACCTCCCAGAATCCCTCTTGTCTCCACACCTGATCTCACTCCCTCATTTCCTCGTCATCATCTGTCTCACCTGTTTCCACATCATTAGTGTTCGTTGGTTTGTGTATTTAGTTCCCTCTGTCCAGTCATTCCTGGTCGGTCTTTGTTTATACGTCACCTTTGTGTGTATGCTTTGTGTCTGTCTTAACCTGATCCTGGAAATGGAATAAATCTATGTTTGAATTGGAACCTGTCGACCATCGTCTTCTTCAACCCGCACACACCCGCAACAGGGATAGAAGGTCCCTTCTGACAGGAGTCTCTCAAGGAGAGCCATCGAGGAGAGACACAAGATCTGAGAACCATACTTGGCCCAGCCACAGCGGGGCTACTAAGAGAAGACACACTTTGGCCCGGCTCTCTCCAGAACATATAGAAAGTGTACAGGCGTAGCCTTGGCCACAGCAGCAGCACCACAGCATCATAGAGGAGCTGGATGCATGAGGGAAAACCATAGGGGACAGTGTGAGGTCTCTCGAGATGCAAACAGATCCACTTCCACCTGGCCAAACACCCTCGATAACTCAGGATGGAGCCTCCATTACCCGGGCCTCAGCCCCTGCCTCGACAGGGCGTCTGCTACCTGGTTTTTGTACCCAGGGATATAAGCTGCCCTGAGTGAGTAGCTTTCCCTGAGACCACAGGAGGATCTGGTGCACCAGTTTGCAAAGTGGACCCGAACACAAACCTCCCTAAAGATTTATATAGGCAACCACCTATGTGTTGTCTGTCCAGACAAGAACATGGTAGCCCCTGAAGTCTGAGAGGAAGTTTTTGAGAGCAAGAAAAATGTGATGTGCCAGGAGAGCTGATGACCACTCAACAGACGTTCAGGTGAGCTACTGTCTAGGATCTCTCCCCAGGCTGTGAGGGAAGCATCTCTCATTAGCATTAGCTCCCAACACAGGACCTTGGGAAAAGTACCAGAGCTTCTTCTGAAAAGAAGAAAAATCTGAAAGTCTTTTTGGGAGGGATCTACATATTATTTTCTCACAATCATTAAACTGGTTGAGGTCAAGAAAAAAATAGAACAGAAAATTAATTTTCCTAGGAGAGATATATTACGGAAATAATAAAAATCCAACAGTGAAATCCAAATAGTAGACCTAACACAAAATAACATACCATAAACCAATTGTACAAATGACCCCAAAAAAAAAAAAAAAAAAGTTATGATATGAGCCTGAAATTTTGCATACAATGAATATGGTGATGCTTATCTGACACAGTCTATAGGTGAGAGAAGAAACCTTTGTAGACAATGTAGATGCAAATTGTTCTTCAACACTGGTAAAAGCCCAAACCAAATTATTTTTTCAAAATTCAACAATTCCAGAAACAAGCAGACATTAGTTATTATCCTTGGGATTAAAATCCACTTTTGATGACACCAGGCGATGGGATATAATGCAGGTAAATGAGTCCTTTCTACTTCCAACATGTACCATACGATAGCAATGGTACAACTAAAAAGAGTATGTAAAAGAGTCCTCTACAAACAAAATATTATTAAACATTAGTATAAACTTTAACAACAATAAATAAATATACAATTTATACAGCCACTCTGTAATTATACAAAAAAGGGACCTTACTTTGAGCATAAAATGGTACATTTCCCAACCAAGACATCATTAAATGTCAGGGTACCAGAGGGAAGCCATGCTTTCCTCTTACCAAACAGCTCTCTCTTCTTCTATTACCTACCTGTATGTAAACTTAAGACAAAGGAACAGTAGTGTCCCCTAATGATGGGTGGTAAAATAACACCATAAGTAACATTAAACTGTTACAACATAACCAAGGCATGTAGGCATCTCCTTGGTCATGCGAAAAGAGTTGCCCCTCTAGTCTTGAGCCACCACTGTGGGGTCTCATGTACAGCAGGCCAAAAGGTATCCCGTTGGATGCAGCAGCCATCAAACCCAACAGTCTCTGAAACTGCTTTACAGTGCCTATGTTTACATGCACAACTTTTGTTTCAATCGGACTGACACCTTAACCCCAACATTTTCATATTGGCGAGAATTGCATATCAATGGACGCATAATTTGGCCGTCTCCTCGGTGGACCGGAGATAAATATCTGTAGCCTGGAGCACCTCTCTCAAAGCATACAGGCCCACACCCACACCCTCACCCTCATCAAGGTCTCCTAGCAGGTCAGCCTGATAAGATTGCAGCAACGACATAGTATGGAGACATGCCGCAGCCTGACCTGCTGCCGAATATGCTTTCCCCACCAGAGCCAACATTGTTCTTTTTGGCTTGGCGGGTAACGTCTGGGACTTTAGGGATGATGCAGACTCAGACCTCAGTGTGGAGATCGGGAAAAAAGGGAGGCCATGACCGTGAGGGCAAGGGGCATTCTTCCAGTTTGCTCTTAGGACGAACGTTCTGCTTCTCAGCTGGCCAGTCAATGTTTAATCTGGCCACAGTATGAGTCACAGCCTCCATAAGGTCCTCATATGCAGGAGTGTGAGGTGGTGAGTCCTCAAGATCTCCTGTACCGATTCATACAAAATCCAACTCCTCAGAGCTGAATAATTGTAACACCGGTGCCTCACTCGGGGCAGAAGAGAACAAACAGAAGCGATATACAGAAGCGCTACTACAAAATGTACAGGCTTATGGTACAAGGCTAGTCCTTCAACGGTGGCTGCAGAGACCAGTAGATGACATCATTGCAAAGAAGCTGCTGGTCCCTTGCAGTACGAGATGGAATTTGTTTTATGATGCCCTGGCTCGAATCGTTGAGATTCCTATTTCTGAGCTGTACACCATCTCGTCAAAGTTCGGGATGATAGCATTCATGCTTGCGGTTGCCAGATTTGAGAATTTTGAGATGAAGCTTGACTTTACAAAATTAAATTGCAAATCAAATCGCAATCTCTGTCAGAAAAAAAAAAATCGCAATTAGATATTGTCCCCAAATCGCACAGACCTACTAGAGATGATGGACCTGCAAAGTGTTTAGTTGTAAAGGAATAGTAGAGGCAAGTCATACACAAATAGAATTTTAAACTGATAATAATGTATAATGCTCTCTCTCTCTCTCTTTATCTCTCTCTCTCTCTCTCTCTGTGTGTGTGTGTGTGTGTGTTTGGATATAGACAAATAGTATAATATGTTCTTTGCATTCTTATCATTTCAGGCAATCAAAACAAGATTTGCTGAAGTGCTGGAAAGCAAGGAAGCTGTCTTGGCTGCTGTGACCCTGCACAAGTTCAAACTACGTTGGCTTCAGACACAGGACAGGAAGGACAAGGCCAAGGCAAGTCTACTGGCAGAGTGCCGGAAACTTGTCCTAGACCAAGACCAGCAAGCAGGTACCAGCACATCAACATGCCACCTTAGCAGAGACTCAGCCATAGAGGATGAGTTATTTTGCTTTGAGGATGATGATGACACCTCTTCTACTGTTGAAAGTCAAGTCACAGTGATTACAAATCAGGAGCACAAGAGATAGACTCTCTAAATGGATTTGCATGGATAAAGAAAATTTCGCTCAGATATAATGCAGCCACTCCGTCCAGTGCCCCAGTAGAGAGACTCTTTAGTCTGGGGAAACTTGTCATCACTCCAAAGAGGAATAGGCTCTCTGACCAGAAGTTTGAGAAGCATCTGGTTTTGAGATACAACCACTGGTTTTAATACGATGGATGGATGGAATCTTTAGTTAAGAAAGTTTCTGGGAAGAAAGCATTTAGGTTTAAGGCTCCTGCAGATTGGAACAATTTACCTTTAAATGTACGATCTTTGACTTAATTGTATATGTTTAAAAATGATTTGTTTCGTTATTTAGAAACTTGTTGTAATTGCTGTAAATTATATATATATATATGATAATATCTATTAATGCTAGGCAAAAATTCCTAGGAAAAAAAGGTTATTTTTGTTGTGGTCTGTTTGTTGTTTTGAATTAGGTGACTGTTGTTTTTGTTTTGTGTTATGTTATTTAACCTTTGTGTATTAGGACCCCCTTGAAAACGAGATGATGCATCTCAAGGGGTTTATCCTAAAGAATACAATTTGTTACATGGATGGATGAATGGATGACTGGGTTGGGTGGATGGATTGCAATGGTGGATGAATGGATGGATGAGTGTAGGAAGGAGTGTATGGATTGATGAATGAATTAATGAATGAATGTTAAGGAGCTAAAGTTGGATTTACGTGGCAAATAACAGTGATTTGAATAGAGGCAGAGGGGATTACAACAGTGCCCTCTGTTTGACCTCTACTGTGAGAGGAGCACTTGTGTGACTTGTCCAATGGTCAGAGATGGGCATGGAGTTTTTTTTTTTTTTTTTCATGTTTACATATCAGTTTCATATTTTTAATTTGCACTACAAAGAGTGTATATTTTTTATTAGTATTATTTATTTTTGGTACATTGTTCAGTATTATATTGAGAGCACTTCTTGTTAAACTGTTTACTTTAGTGAGGAAGAAAATAATTCTGTTACGAACTAAGAGACGGATGCAATTGCAAGTAAAGGTATTTATTTGAAGATAACAGATGTCAGATAACACACACAACACGGCGGGGGTAGAGTGATGCAGGGACTTCGATGGGCAGATCCAGGTGAAGTTGATGGCGGGTGAAACCAGGTCCGTGAAGTGCAGGGTGAACAGATAATCCAAACGGGAATGATGAACGAAGAGACAAATCCAGAATGGCACAACACGAAGACCAAGACGTCAGACAGAACAGGAAGTGGGAACAACACTGGAACTCCACAAACGATCTGTCAAAGACAGGACGAAAACTGTGAACATAAATAGGCACCGCTGATCAGCTGCAGCTGGCGCCGCTGAACAGATTCAGCTGGTGCCGCTGATCAGCGCGGAGATGAGACCACGCCCACACGCACAATAACAAACACACGAGACGAGAAGGAGCCGTGAATTCAAGAACCGTGACAGTACCCCTCCTCCCAGGAACGCCTCCTGGCGTTCCCAGACACCCTTACCTGTCGATTGTAATTATCGATAAGGGTGGTGATAAAATCTAGTGCTATGTGAGACCAGGGTCTCGAAGGGACAGGCAGCGGTTGGAGTAACCCATCTGGGGGTCGATTGGAAGTCTTACCAGTGGCACAAACCGAGCAGGCCAAAACTTAACTGCGAATGTCCCAAGCCTTTAGTGGCCACCAGAATCGTTGCTTGATCAAAAAACTGGTGCGGTTAACTCCTGGATGACAAACCACGTTAGAATACAGCCCCCACTGAATGACGTTGGACCGTAATCCCTCTGGCACAAACAAATGATTCGGTGGGTAACCGGGCGGAGGCGTTACCCCTTCTAAGACCGACTTGACCTTCGATTCGACCTTCCATGTGAGTGTGGAGACAAATAGGGTCTCGGGTAAAATGCACTCGGGAGTAACCGGGCGTTGGAATGGTAAAAAATGAGCAATAAAGAATTGGGTTTGATGTTCTTGGAACCCGGGCGGTACGAGAGAGAAAAATCAAAACGACCAGAAAAAAGTGCCCACCGAGCCTGCCTGGAGTTGAGTCTTTTGGCGGTTCTGGTATATTCCAAATTCTTGTGATCGGTCCAAACGATAAAAAGTACCCCCAACCCTTGTAACCAATGACCCCATTCCTCCATGCTAATTTGACTGCCAATAACTCTCTGTTACCAATGTCATAGTTACGTTCGGCAGGTGATAAATGACTTCGGGTGGACACTGCAATTTGTGTTCGCTGTAATCTGATGTGCCCCGAGGGCTCAGCAGAGGAGCAAAATGCTGTTGCTCCACTACAGGCCTGCACAATGTGTCAGGACCTCTTCCCTGAAGCCTTCCTTGCCTGAATGACTTAGATCGACGGCAGGGGATAAATTGTTTGAATGTGGCTGACTGTCGCTTCGCCTCCTGAAACCTCTCGATGACAGTATTTACGGCTTAGCTAAAGAGGCCAGAAGGCAAAAACAGTGTATCAATAAGGAAAGCCCTTTCCTACTCTCTGATGGCCAACAAGTTCTTCCACGAGTGCTTCCGTGACCAATGGCACAGGCCGTCTCCTTAGTGGCCCAGAGAGACAAGTCTGCAGCCCAAAAAAGCTCTTTAATATTGTCCGGCCCGACTTCCCCACTGTTGTCTAAATCTTTCAGGAGGTCAGTCTGGTATGCCTGCATGATGTCCATCGTATTCAGGCACACACCTGCCCGACCCGCCGCCATATATGCCTTGCCCACCCACGCAGATGTTGTACGACAAGGTCTGGTGGGCAACGTCAGAGCCTTGAGGGATGACGCATCGTTGGATGAGAGATATGAAGCCAAAGTCTTCTCAACCCACGGCATCACCCCATAGCCATTTTCTTTCAAACCCAAGATGGAGAAATAATTATGGACTGTTAGGAACGGCCTTTTCCACGATCTCGAGATCACAGTGTGGAGATCGGGAAAGAAAGGCAGACTCCAACGCAAGGCTGTGATCTAAATTGCAGGATGCGCTCATCAAACTTGCTTGTTTCCTGCTTCTCTAATAGCCATTCAATGTTTCATTTGTTCACCGCTCTAGTCACAACCTTCGGCTCCTCAAAAGCAGGGCAAAATGGTGGCGAGTCCTCAATCTCTCCGGCCTCGATGCTAACTCCTCAGAGCAAAATAATTACAACATCAGGTTCTCACTCTGGCCAGAAGAAGCCGCAAAGAGGGCTTCTGACACCTGAGTGAGAACAGCAGAGCTGGTTTGTGAGAGCTGACAAAAGGCTGAAGCGGTCTCAAACTCCTCAGCCAGCTCCATTTGCGATCCCCATGACTGTAAACGCTGTGCCTCGTCGGCAGACATGTCTCATGAGCAACAGGGAGCATGAGCCTGGCATGTCTCTTAGAACAGGGTCAGGCAGGAACAAAGCGTTCTGAGCGGCAACAGTTCACAATTTGCACAGGCTGCTCCCTCGAGAGCCCCCGTGCATGCTCCACTCCGAGGCAAAGAACACAAAGCTTGTGTGTGTCCCTGCCAATGATGTATCTGAGACAGGAATACGCACACTGCCTGCACAGCTTTTCCCTCACCATGCTTATATTCTTATATATATATATATATATATATATATATATATATATATATATAAGAGTTATTTTTAGAGAGAGGCTTCCTGAATCAATAGAACGGCCTCATAAGACAAACAAATCAAATAATTATTCCTTCAAACTTGAGAGCGGAAATCCTTGAAAGAATCCACCATGGGCCTGACTAACCAAAGGCAGAGGGAGTTATACCCAGATAGCATGGTGACATTGATACAATGTCGTGGTTGGCCCGATTCGAGGCTCCTAGCAAATTACTTTTTGTCCAAAAAATCTTCAAATGTGTGGCGTCATTACTATTATTTTACTGCTCCCGATCGCATCGGAGCCCGCATGATCCAAAATCGTAAATATAAAACATTTGATATGACTTTGAGTTGATACCTACGATAGCCAATGAGAGCGAGCAAGCTTCACCAACCGGATATTGCGTCCTTTTATAGCTTATCTTTGCAGCCACAAACATGCCACGAAAGTCTTGAGAAAGAAGATCACCCATATTCTTTTTTCTTCTTTGTTTTTCTTCCTAAAAACAAAACTCACCCAAGGAGAAAGCCAGACTTTGTGAGGCTTACCACATCAATCATCCAGTGCATGCAGCTGATTAGTGTAATCATCCAGTGCATCAGCTTACCACATCAATCATCCAATTTTTGTGTTAATTCTCAAGTCATGTTTGATCTTGCGAGTCTTTGTGAGATCTCGTCTCACTGTGAAAATGTTACTACAATCGATGGTTGTGGACTCGCGGCCCGGAAGAATCTTCTAGTGTGTGTATTCGGAGGATTATAATGCTAAAAATCGGTTGAAACTGCCCTTATGTCTGTGGTCTCCCACAGTTATAAAATTTGTTAAGATTTGAAAATCATCTAGTGTGTCCCAGGCCTTACCTGATTTGCTCTAATCCAGTGGGGTCTTGGTTTAGGGGTGGGTCTTCATGATTTTAGCAAGTCTATTGAAAAATAGTCTATTGGGATGATGAGCGCCAGCTGTAAGTGGCAGCTCCTTCAGTAGCTTTGTTTGTGCTCGTGTTTTCGGTGTTTTATAGCCCATTTTTATTTTTAACTTTGTAATTTATATGTTTTTATACTCATGTGACCTATTGAAACTTTGACCAGAACTAGGCTTAAAGGTTCGTGACTACGCCACCAGGTGCCTCTCACACCAAGATATACTTTGCACGTTAACTGCTGAATACCTAATCTAAGGCAAGCAGGTTCATAGAAATACACCCAAGATGAACTAGACAGAGGCATGCTTTCAGAACAAAAAATAACAATACTTTATTAGTCAATAATATAAAGAGCCACACCGTCATAACAGAGGCACAGTAGATGCAAACGAAAAGGCTTGGCCTGAAGGGAGAGACCAGGGCTGGTATTGGCTGCTACCAGGGACAATAAAATTAGCAAGATAACAAGACAATACTGATTCGCTGTCGAGGTAGGTTACCTGTCCGAGATAAACGTGAAGTTCATCAACTGTGCTCTGAACTCTGGTGCCTACAGTCAAATGCATACACACACACACCACGCACACACATAGACACAGCCACCACAAGCAAGTGATTCAATCAATATTGTGAGGTGCAGTTTACCAATACAATACGTGGTGCAGTGCGCGAAGACGGACCCAGGAACCTCTCCTGTGAGCAGCTACCCTAGTACTCTGGAGGAGGGGGACAGGGACGAAGAGGGTGTTATCACTAGCAAGATGGATAGAATATACAGCTGGGCAAAATCTTAACGGGGCTATGTAAACTACTGGAACAGCCAATACCACTTCAGTCGGACGGGGCACTAGGCGGACATAACCAAACAAAAGAAAAGAAAAAAAATATAAGGAAAGGCAAAACTATCAAGACACTTAATTTAGGCAAGGCAAGCAGCAGGAGCAATCTACCTGCAGACACAAAATCAATTAAAATCAGTGCTTCATATACACATGCACAGATCATAGTCACGTAGGATAACAAACATTTCATAACAAACATTCTATTCCCTTTTTTTTACCTCAATGCGACATACGAAATGACACCGTAGAAAAACAGCCCTTGCGCCAGTCTTCACAATCCTACTTAACAGTCATTACACACATCATATTCATTAAATACATTTCTATTAAGGGTTAACGATTAACACAGCCATGCATTACGTCAGGACACACAATCAGACTCATTTTGCATGTGCTGAAGGCTATTGGTCCTAACACACTGGTTCAACCCATAACACAATAACCATTTACCTTTTAGATGTTGCGTCTTAATTGCGGTACAGCTACCCGGTGGGTGCCTTGCCCAAGACCTATGTGTAAATGTGCTCATTAAAATGCATATTACGTTAAAACTCAAAATAAAATGCACAAAAAATACCTTCTGTAGTACACCACACAACTACCCGGAAGCGTCTGGCAATCAGTATGACACCTATTTTCCAATAACCCAGTTATAGATAAACAATACTAAAAGCTCAGCTTGCTACATCGTATAAACATTTACACATACCTTGGTTGCATGAGGAAACCACGTATACATACAGTAACAAGACTGTAGACTTATCTAAACACCAGGGAATCTCTCTTAGCCCGACAGTGAAAACTGTTTTATAGAAACTGGCCTGGCCACCAATGAGTTGTTAGCCACTCAGCGGCTAGCTGGGCACCGTGACGTCAGGGGGCTACCGTAGCTGTAAAGGGACAAACTTCACCCAGACAGTGACTACCCTGCCGGTTACATTTAGTATCGTGTTGTTCTATCATAGTTTTATTATATCCTACGGATATGGACTTTATATTACTGAATAACGATCACAGACTTGTTTTTTTATTTATTATTATTTTTTTGTTTATTTCATTCATGGATATTTTCCATTAACTTACTTCATCATACTCATAAATATAATTTACAAAACCATGATGAAAAGGAGGCAGGATGAAGAATATCTTATATTTCCTGCCCCCTCCACAAAAAAATAAAAATAAAAAATTAAACTCAACATAACAAATGAAACAACTAGAAACCAAAACATCAACCTGAAACAGATTTCCAAAGCAAAAGCAAACCATGATCACAACCATCATCATCATCAATTTCTATAAATATTCATTCAAAACAAAAGCAAACCATGATCACAACCATCATCATCATCATCATCTTCTATAAGTGTTCATACAAATCCATTGTTTTCTCTTTAAATATTTTTTTAAACTGAAATATATTTTTACATTGCTTTAGTTCATTTTTCAAAGAATTCCAAACTTTCACTCCCACCACTGAAGTACACATTTGTTTTGCTGTTGTCCTTGCGGTTTGATACCTAAAATTACCCTTTCTTCTTCCCTCATTTTCTTTAAGGATAAACAAGTGTTGAAGGTTTGTGGGCAATACTCTACCTTTTGCTTTAAACATAACAATAAGTGTCCGTAATTCAACCAATTCTTTAAATTTTAACAATTTAGAGGCAACAAATAATGCATTTGTATGCTCTCTATAATCTGTTTTAAATATAATTTGTATAGCTCTTTTTTGTAATAGAAAGAGTGACCTTGTATTGCTTTGGTATGTGTTTCCCCACACCTCCACACAATAGCTGATGTAGGGCAAGACCAGTGCACAATACAAGGTTCTCAATGCCTTATAATCTAACACATGTTTTACCTTATTTAATACAAAAATACTCTTAGATATCTTTTTTTTGTATGTGTGAGATATGTGGTTTCCAAGTCAACCCTTCATCTAGTAGCACACCCAAAAAACCTGATTTCCCTAACTTTCATTATTTTTGTTCCTGCTATTGATAGTACAATACTTTCATCTTTTTTTCTATTACCAAAAATCATAAACTTTGTTTTCTTTAAATTTAATGACAACCTATTAATATCAAACCATTCCTTCACTTTAACCATTTCTTGTTCCATACTAATTACCAATTCCTTTAAATAATTTCCTGAGAGGTAAATGTTTGTGTCATCTGCGAATAGAACAAAATTCAATAACTTCGAAACATCACAGATATCATTAATATAAAGTATAAATAATTTCGGTCCTAGAACTGAACCTTGCGGTATACCACATTGAATTTGCATACTATTGGATTTGTTATTATTATACTGAACATACTGTTGTCTTTTATTCAAATAACTACTTAACCAATCCAAAACTATTCCTCTCACACCATATGATTGTAGCTTTAATAACAAGATTGAATGATCAGTTGTATCAAATGCTTTCTTTAAATCGATAAACACACCTATTGTGTGTTTTTTTGTTTTTGTGTTTTTGTTTTGTTTTTTTGAGACGTCATCCACTCGGTAGTCGCGAGACTGCAGACACAGCACCCAGAAGCTTTCATGATTATTTCTGGGGATTTTAACAGAGGTGTCAAAAGTATTCACATTCATTACTCAAGTAGAAGTATAGATACTAGGGTTTAAAAAGGCTTCTGCAGAAGTTGAAGTATCAACTCAAGCTTTTTACTCAAGTAAAAGTGTAAACGTAATGGTTTCAAAACTACTTAAAGTATTAAAGTAAAAGTAATGTAAGGAAAGGAAAAAAATGCCATTAAGGACAAAAGCTTAGGCCGCGCCACAGGCGCCTATAGTGCACTACCCCACCTCCTCAAAAAAAAAAAAAAATTCTAACGGCCATAATGACTATAATGTTATATTAAAATGTTAATGTTGAAAAATTTGGGATGCACTAGGCTACCTGTTTCAGCCGCATATATGCCCATAGAAAATGAATTTCAGTTTTATTTTAATTTTAGTACAATGCAAATACATTAAAGAACCATATATGTGTAGGGGAGAGTGGGGCTGGTTGGCACACAGTTCAATTCTAGTAAACTAGAGGGCCTGCCACAAAAATCTGACATTAAAATGAATGCCCTCTTGACCTGAACACACCCATTTACTAAAATCAATGAACTGTCACTAACTGTTGAGGTGAGGATAACTTTTCTATATTACTGTGTTAAAACAAAAAAAAAAAAACGTACTCGGTTACTAACGTAACCTCGGTTCTCTCTAGAAGAGGGAACGAGTACTGCGTAATATCTTACGCTAGGGGAAAAACTCTTTTCCACGAGATATTGAAGCCAAAACTATCCTTAATTTTGAATTAATGTAAAACGCGTTGCGGCAGCATGCAGACATAGGCAAGACGGCTTGCGTGCCTATTGGCTGACCTACAGCAACAGCAGCAGCCTATCGAGAGAGGCCCTTCGTGACGCCATATCCAATGGGGGCGCTTCGCGCCTATTTCGTCACGTCCCGCCGACATGGGCGTGGCCTGGGCCTATAAATACAGCTCAATAGGCTGATACAAACTGGTTTTTCATCACCGAAGCGAACCAGAGCGTGTTGCAGGCACGGCAAGATACGAAGTACTCGTTCCCTCTTCTAGAGAGCACAGAGGTTACGTTAGTAACCGAGTACGTTCTCTTACGAGAGGTTCTCTCGTACTGCGTAATATCTTACGCTAGGGGAACACAGTGTAAAATGGCAAAAACTTTTACACTGTGAAACACCAAAGTCCCAAGGGCGAGAGCCCGGGGCTCATATAGTGCATAATCACCAGGGACTCACAGAGAGTCTGAGAAGAGAGGCTAGAAGCGTCATTCCCAATAAGTAGCATCCTACGGGAGCTAACCGCATCAACAGTGTTCCACACAGTCAGGGTGAAATTTTACGGCCTGAACTGGGTAACAGTATGGGTCTTACTCAAAGCCCATGGAGTTGTTATATCGATCAGTGAGCGGTACTCAAGCGGTTTCAGCATTCTGAGCCGGAGCAACGGGGCAGACAGTACTGATTTTTAGACCGACAGTAGTTTAGCCTGTAAGGCGGGAACATCTAGGTCAGGGCTATTCAATTAGCTTCATTCGAGGGCCGGATTATTCAATTGAAAAGTTGAGGTGGGCCGGTGGGTTTAGCTTACTTATTGAAACATAACAGTATCAATAAGTAAGCTAAAGTAAACATAAAAGTATTGTATGGAAATATGGTACCCAACAGTATGCAGATTTATAAGACCATAATAAATAACTTATTTACAGCTATGTACAAATATATTAATTATACTGGATCATAGCTGGTAAGAATTGTTTTATTAATAATTATTATAGGCTTAAATTAAAATATACTGACAGTGAGACTTCGTAACCATTGGTAAAACCATGGCTACTCACTCCCAATAAAAAATGCATTAACAGGTAAAAACTATACACACAATTACTTATGTATTCCTCTACCCCCCTAATAAATCTAATGCAATATAAATGACTATAACATAGTATTCAATATAAATATTCACAGTAAATGTTTGAAAGGGTGGTGATTAGGGATTTATAGTCTTGTAACTTCATTCATGGCACAATGTTTCTGCTATTTACCTCATCAGTCATGTTGGGAATTTTGAGGCTGTTTCATCCGATTTAAAACTAGTTAAAATCATTGAGTTATTTGTGGTTTGTAACAGAGAGATGTGTCAGATTGAAACACTTCTTACTGGATGTCGCAACACTGTTTAATAATAGTGTCCGGGACCGGGAGTAAACGCAACTCCTTTAAGCTTGCGTTCCGTTATTCACTGGACCGTGCTGCGTAGTTCAAAGTAAACTAGTGAAACAACTGAAAACAGCGCTATTTGTTCTCTATTTGTTCTTACTGACCGAGAAACCGCTTCAGATGATTCAGTGACAGAACGGTCCGAACGAAGCCGAATCGTTTCAGACCGTTATGCAAGCGCGTTTGGCCAATTCATGGAAAGGAAATACTCGAACCAAAGAATTATTAATTCACGAATGATTGATATCGCTGGTTCAGTCGACAGAAATAGGGGACACACATAATAACTGCTGAAATATTCGAACTGAAACCGTTTCTCAGGTCAGTTGGAGCGCTCATGGTACACACACAGTGCGTATAGCCGTAGGCCTACAGCTGCAGGCGCCACTATGGTCACGCGCATATCTAACCAAATTTCACCGCACCGCCAGGAAAAGAGGAGGAGGGAGGTTGAGGTGCCCTCGGGCCGGATGGAGATGATTGGCGGGCCGGACTTGGCCCGCGGGCCGCCAATTGAATAGCCCGGATCTAGGTTATAAAACCTTATAAATGTAGACGGCGAGGCCCAGCCAGTCGCCATACATATATCCTGCAAGGTAATCCCGCTAGACCACGCCCACGAGGAGGCCATACCTCTTGTGGAGTGCGCTCTGACACCCAAAGGACACTGCAGGCCCTTGGACGTGTAAGCCAACGCTATGGCATCAGCTATCCACCTGGATAGGCTCTGTTTCGAAGCGGGATTTATGTAGGTCACCACTGACATGTTGTCCGAACGGACCAATACGTGGTGACCCTTTACCTGGGGACAAAAACGCTTCAGTGCATTGTCCACTGCCATCATTTCCAGACAGTTTATGTGTAGGAGCTTCTCTCGTTCTGACCACTGGCCAAAGAACGGTCTGCCCTCGAGCAGCGCTCCCCATCCCGAGGTGGAGGCATCTGTGGACACCACCTTTACACTCGAGGGAGTTCCCAGGTTTACACCCGACTGATACCAGTCGGTTGCTTTCCATGGTTTCAGGGCTAGGACGCATTTCTGATCGACCTTGAGGCGAAACAGACCAGAGGCCCACGCCCGAGGCGGTACTCGCGCTTTTAGCCACAACTGCAGCGGGCGCATGCGAAGCAGACCCAGCTGGAGTACCGAAGATGCTGAGGCCATGAGACCCAGCACTTTCTGAAACCTTTTGAGCGGGACTATAGTGCCACAGCGGAAGGATTTCGCAACGCGCTGAATGTTCAGTCTGCGCTCCGGCGACAGGCGCGCTGTCATAGACAGCGAGTCCAGCTCTGTGCCCAGAAAAGATATTCTCTGACTGGGAGACAGCAAACTTTTCACCCAATTGACTGTGAGACCTAGATTCTCGAGGTGTTCGAGTAATATGGTCCTGTGTTCTGAGCTCTGGGTGTGATCGAGCTAGAATCAGCCAATCGTCCAAGTAGTTCAATATTCGCATGCCCCGAAGTTTCAGGGGCGCGAGAGTGTCCATGCACATCGTAAAAGTACGGGGTGCCAGGGACAGGCCGAACGGCAGGAGTGTGTATTGATATGCCTGGCCCTCGAAGGCGAATCTCAAGAATCGCCTGTGACGTGACGCTATTTGTATTTGACAATACGCGTCTTTCAGATCTATTGACAGAAACCAGTCCCCTTGGCAAATCTGCACGAGGATTTTTCTGGTCGTGAGCATTCTGAACTGGCGTTTCACAAGCACTTTGTTCAGCTGTCTCAGATCTAGAATGGGTCTGAGACCCCCGTCTTTTTTCGGTACCAGAAAATATCTGCTGTATTGACCCCCTTCGCTCTGAGCTTGAGATAAAGGCTCTATGGCCCCTTTGCTCAATAGTTTCGCTATCTCGGCTCGAAGTAGATGAGCTACTTCGCTTTTTACCGTAGTTTCGACTCGCGCCGTGTAACGGCAGGGGCGTCGAGCGAACTGCAGCGAATAGCCTCTCTCTATAGTGTTCAGCACCCATTCTGATACCCCGGGGAGCTTTGCCCACGCATTTGCATGAATGGCTAGGGGTAAAATGAGATCTGGGCTCTGGCCGCAACTTAGTGGCGGCCGGAGAGCTCCGGTGTGCTGTAAAGTAAACACTGTGCTTGCAGCATCTGAGGCCGAGGGCTTGCTGATCACAGCGGGCGGTCTGGCTTCGCTCGATTTCTCTATGGCAGTTTGCGAAGAGAAAATGAGCGGGGTGAATCCCGTGGGTTTTAACATGTCTGTGAGTGAATGTGTGCGCGGGACAGCGGGCACATTTACTGCACTCAAAACACCGTCTGCCTGAGCTGACTGAATGTGTGTTGGTTTCATTTTTACAGAAACCGCGGGATATGCATTATGTAGTGTTTGTGGGCACTGAGATGTGGGCACATACACTACATGTAATGCACAATCGACATGAGTCGCTGGGCGCGCTCGATTGCTCTATGGCAGTTTGCGTAGAGAGAGCGAGCGGGACAAAACCCCGTGGGGTTCAACCTGTCTGTGAGAGAACGTGGGCGCGGGACAGCGGGCACATTTACTGCACAGAAAACACCGTCAGCCTGAGCTGACTGAATGTGTGTTGGTTTCGTTTTTACAGAAACCGTGGGACATGCATTGTGTAGCGTTTGTGGGCACAGAGTTGTGGGCACATTCACTACATGTAATGCACAATTGACACCACCACTTCATGTGATTTATCTGGGTAGCCGTGAAAACGGCTTTTGTGTGCAGGCAAGCGGGCCGTGGTACCGGCTTGTTTACTGCAGAATACACTGGAACAGTCGCATTTTCTGGAACTGAACGAGCGAAAATTTTTCGGCGCAAGTTTAATGCACAATCGACATGAGTCGATTTTATTTGTGCGAGCCCTGTACTTTGGTGGGCTGTGCTTGAGTGTAGGAATGAACACTGGGTCGTGGGCATTTTTTTATTACACTCATAACACCATCGGCCGTGGCCGGAATACCAGAAAATACATTCTTCATGTGATTTATCTGGGTCGCCGTTGCATTTCCTGGAACTGAACGAGCGAAAATTTCCGGTGCGAGTCTGGCCGCGGCGAGACTTACGTTGCTTACCTAGGAGGGCTAGGAAGACCTTGAGGCCTCGGGCTTTATCTCAATCTTCGCAGTTTCCCTTTGCAGGAAACACCCGTCCAGCCGGTTGTGCGCGGGTTCCTTCCACTCAAGGCTGAGGCTCGCCGCGGCCTGTGAGAGCAGATGTATCAGCTCAGATTCGATGCTGGCCCGCTTCCCTGACGACTCGCGGGCAGAGGGGGGTGGTCCACAGAGCTCGCCCAATCCTCACTGTCCGACGCCAGGATAGAGCAGCTGTCCTCCTCCCCAGAAGCAGCTATCTCGTCGTCACCAATGGCGGAAGCGGCGGCGAACGGTGGCCGCTGTCCGTCGGTGAGCGACTCGAGTGAAGCTGGCGGACGAACCAGCGAGCTTTCGCAGGCTGGAGAAGACTCGGGGACCCGTTGAGTACGGCGCTTTATATGGCGCGGCACTATAGCGGGTGGAAGTGCAGACTCGGAGAAAAAATGCCAGGCGAGTCCTCAGAGTCGCCATGGCAATAGCTCGCAATGATGGCAGCCGCCATCAGCGAGCGCGAGAGCTGCATGATCCTCACCCAGGCAGGAAACGCAGATGACATGGCGGTCCCCGTCGCTGAGTGCGGCTCGGCACGAGCCACAGGAATGAGGCATCTTTAAAAAGAGGCTTGCTCTTTTAGATAAGAGAGAGAGAGAGTGTGAGTCGCGGCGGCGAACACACACTCGGCAGAGTAAAACGATATATACGCCGGAAAGCGTAGCAGGTACCGCGACTGAAGGCGGCGAGATGAAGGCCAGCGGCTTCAGATGCAAAGGCTCGTCCCGCAGAAGGCTTTTTCTCAGACGGCGCGGCTTCTTCACTCCGGATCCAGTGATGCGTGAGCTTCACTGAAGAGATGAAAAATCAGTTTGTATCAGCCTATCGAGCTGTATTTATAGGCCCAGGCCACGCCCATTTTGGCGGGACGTGACGAAGTAGGCGCGAAGCGCCCCCATTGGATATGGCGTCACGAAGGGCCTCTCTCAATAGGCTGCTGCTGTTGCCGCAGTTCAGCCAATAGGCACGCGAGCCGTCTTGCCTATGTCTGCATGCTGCCGCAACGTGTTTTACATCAATTCAAAATTAAGGATAATTTTTGGCTTCAATATCTCGTGGAAAAGAGTTTTTCCCCTAGCGTTAGATATTACGCAGTACGAGAAAACCTCTCGTAAGAGAACCTTCTCCCCACTAAATACATTTTAGAACTATGATAGATAGAGATAATATAAAATGTAAGGATTTCATTTGATATAGATAGGATCAGCTATATTTTGATATGAAATGTAAAAGTCTCTGATGAGTGATGCTATGTGGCTAACAATTTCAGTAAAGAGTTGTGTCCTAATGTGGGTGGGGTTGGTTGACACACTGATTTGGGAGTTGGTTGGCACATGTGTTTTTATAGCCAATTGGTTATAAATGTATTAATTTATGCATTTTACATATGTTAAAACATATATATATATATATATATATATATATATAGACTTCATATTATAATAATACTATTATATGTTGTATATTTATAAATACAGGTGCTGGTCATATAATTAGAATATCATCAAAAAGTTGATTTATTTCAGTAATTCCATTCAAAAAGTGAAACTTGGGTATTATATGCATTCATTATACACAGACTGATATATTTCAAATGTTTATTTTATTTAATTGTGATGATTAAAACTGACAACTTATGAAAATCCCAAATTCAGTATCTCCGAAAATTAGAATATTACTTAAGACCAATACAAAAAAAAGGATTTTTAGAAATGTTGGCCAACTGAAAAGTATGAACATGAAAAGTATGAGCATGTACAGCACTCAATACTTAGTTGGGGCTCCTTTTGCCTGAATTACTGCAGCAATGCGGCGTGGCATGGAGTCGCAGTGGCATCAGTCTGTGGCACTGCTCAGGTGTTATGAGAGCCCAGGTTGCTCTGATAGTGGCCTTCAGCTTTTCTGCATTGTTGGGTCTGGTGTAGCCTACAGAACTAGACTGAGAGACCATTTAAAGGCCTTTGCTGGTGTTTTGAGTTAATTAGCTGATTAGAGTGTGGCACCAGGTGTCTTCAATATTGAACCTTTCACAATATTCAAATTTTCTGAGATACTGATTTTGGGGTTTTCATTAGTTGTCAGTTATAATCATTAAAATTAAAAGGAATGAACACTTGAAATATATCAGTCTGTGTGTAATGAATGAATATAATATCCAAATTTCACTTTTTGAATGGAATTACTGAAATAAATAAAATTTTTGATGATATTCTAATTATATGACCAGCACCTGTATACTATACAAACTGTATTTGTTTTTGGTTTGGTTAAAAATGGGCAGAAATTATGTTGAATGTTATTCCAGCAGCCATATCACCCTGTAGCCCAAGACTTGTTGCCCACTGAAGCTAAGCAGGGCTGAGCCTGGTTAGTACCTGGATGGGAGACCTCCTGAGAAAACCAGGTTGCTGCTGGAAGAGGTGTTAGTGCGGCCAGCAGGGGGTGCTCACCCTGTGGTCTGTGTGGGTCCTAACACCCCAGTATAGTGATGGGGAACTATAATGTCAAAGAGCACCGTCTTTTGGATGAGACGTTAAACTGAGGTCCTGACTCTCTGTGGTCATTAAAAATCCAAGGATGTCCTTCGAAAAAGAGTAGGGGTGTAACCACGGGATCCTGGTCAAATTTGCCCATTGGCCTCTGTCCATCATGGCCTCCTAATCGTCCCCATATACTGATTGGCTTCATCACTGTCTCCTCTCCACCAGTAAGCTGGTGTGTGGTGGGCGTTCTGGCGCACTATGCCTGCTGTCGCATCATCCAGGTGGATGCTGCACATTGGTGGTGGTTGAGGAGATTCCCCCCTTCCATGCAAAGCGCTTTGAGTACCTAGAAAAGCGCTGTATAAATGTAACAAATTATTCTGCATCTGGTTTTAATTAAATGGTCAAGTTCATTATATTTGTCACCTCATTCTTTGTAACTATAGCATCTGTGCCAACCAACCCCATTGCATGTGCCAACTAACCCCCATACTGGGGCTGGTTGGCACAAGTGCAAAACATCACTTTAATGATCAATAAAACATTTTTAGGTATCATTTGTGAACATTAAATGTAGCCTACCTATTGAGTAGCTGAGATCTTAACCTTTCAGTTGTTACTGGTTAGACTATTTTAACATATAGCATGACTGAGAAATATGACAGAGAGTGAAAAGTGTGCCAACCAACCCCGCTCTCCCCTACTACTGAGCATTAACATCTGTTTCATGAAGCAGAAGATAGAATCACCTAACACAGAAAACTTTCTGCATTGTTACATTTTCACTTAGTCTGTTTATAAGCTGTTTTCCAAGGACAAGGATTTCGGAAATTGCCATCTTTGTGGGGATATTTTAAACCTATAATGTAGGGTTGCACACACACACACACACACACACACACACACACACACACACACACACACACACACACACACACACACACACACACACACACACACACACACACACACACACACACACACACACACACACACTCTCTCTCTCACTCTCTCTCTCTCTCTCTCTCTCTCACACACACACACACATACACACAGAAACACACACACTAACGATTATCTTTGCCACTTATCCCGCGATTGTCGTACAGTATATTGCAAAAACGGCTGTCCCCAAATCAATATTTGACACGATTTGCCCCGTATTCTTGAGCAGAAAACGGTTGATTTCTCCGTCGCTTACCACATCTCTAGGTTTCCTTCGGAGGAGTCTTGCCGCTTCGCACAACCAAATGTAACTACAGCCTCTCACAAGTTAGAAAGAAAACACAAAGCCAATCAGTTTAGCAATGTGTGTTCAGGAGGCGGGACTCATATCTATTAAACGTTTGTGTTATTGGTAATTTTTTTGAACGATGACAAGCCGGAATGACAAGAAGCCGGAATGAAATAGGAGTAACGAGGCTATTTTTAAAATGTAAGGAGTAGAAAGTACAGATAATTGCGTGAAAATGTAAGGAGTAGAAGTAAAAAGTTGGCTGAAAAATAATTACTCCAGTAAAGTATAGATACCCAAAATTTCTACTTAAGTAAGGTAACGAAGTACTTGTACTTCGTTACTTGACACCTCTGGATTTTAACCACGTCACACTGGACTCCTCACTGTCTGCTTTCTACCAGTATGTTGACTGTTCCACCAGAGGAAACATAACTATTGATTTACTGTATGCTAATGTTAAGGATGTATACACTTCCATTTCTCTACCACCACTGGGGAGATCAGACCACAATCTTGTTCTTCTCCAGCCTCACTATAAGCCCAAATTTGTAAGGCAACCCATCACCATACGTTCCTTCAGGAAGTGGTCTCCTGGGGCGGAGGAAGCCCTGCGGGACTGTTTCCAGTGTACTGACTGGGGAATGCTGCAGGAGGCGTATGGGGAGGACGTTGAGGGTATTATTAGTTGTACAATTAACTACATGAACTTCTGTATGGACATTGTTGTTCCCACTAGATCTGTACGCTGCTTTGCCAACAACAAACCCTGGGTCACAAGCAACATCCTCAACCAGAAGAAGAGGGCATTTATGATTGGTGACCAGTTACAGTTAAGATGCATAAAAAGGGAGCTCAAGTTCCAGCTGAAAGAACCTAAAGATGCTTACAGAAGAAAATGGAGCAGAAGTTGCAGCAAAACAGTATGAGGGAGGTGTGGGAGGGCATGAAGACCATCACAGGCTGTAGCTTGAAGCGTGGGAACCTCGTGGAGGGGGATGTGGAGAGGGCCAACCAGTTTAATACATTCTCTAACAGGTTTGATTGCCCTGTCCCCCCTGTTGCTGCCGGGGCCTGTACTGCTTCCATTCCCGCACCGTACATCCCTACCTCCGCAGTAACACTAACAGCACTGGATGTGAGATCAATAGCCCACTTCCATTACCCATCATCACAGCAGCCCAACTGAGTGGGGAGTCGAGAAAGCTTCGTCCCAGTAAAGTGGCTGGCCCAGACAGAGTAAGTCCAAAACTGCTCAAAACCTGTGCTATTGAGCTTGGTGACCCTTTACAATATATCTTCAACATGAGTCTGCGTTTGGGGAGGGTTCCTGCGCTGTGGAAGACGTCCTGTATTGTGCCTGTACCGAAAAAGCCACACCCTAAGGAGCTGAATGATTTCAGGCCAGTTGCCCTGACATCACATGTTATGAAGACCATGGAGCGGCTGCTGTTACACCACCTTCGACCACAGGTCCGCCACGCACTCGACCCTCTGCAGTTTGCGTATCAGGAGAGGCTGGGGGTGGACGACGCCATCCTCTATCTGCTCCACCAGTCTTTTTCGTACCTGGATAGGGGTGGTAGCACTGTGAGAATCATGTTCTTTGATTTCTCCAGCGCATTTAATACCATCCAGCCCCCTTTACTGAAAGACAAACTGACGGGGATGGGTGTGGACTTAAAACTAGTAACGTAGGTTACAGACTGTCTTATTTAGAGATCACAGTATGTTCGACTGGGGTACTGCATCTCTGAGAGCGTAGTCAGCAGCACAGGAGCGCCACAGGGGACAGCGCTCTCCCCGGTCTTGTTCACACTGTACACCTCAGATTTTAAGTACAACACAGAATTGTGTCACATGCAGAAGTATTCTGATGACACTGCAATTGTGGGGTGTATTAAGAATGGAGATGAGGGGGAGTATCGGACTCTGATTGATGACTTTGTGAGGGGGGAGCAGCATTAAAAAAAAGGGACACCATGCAGCTGGATAAACTGGTGAGAAAGGCTGGTTCTGTGGTGGGGATGAAACTTGACTCTTTAACATCTGTGGCAGAGGGGAGGATACTTAGCAAATTTTCTTCCATCTTGGACAATGCCTTTCACCCACTGCACAATAACATTGTCAGACAGAAGAGCTGCTTCAGCGACAGGATGCTCTCTCTGGCCTGCTCCACAGACAGACTGAGGAAGTCGTTTGTCCCTCAGGTGATACGGCTTTTTAACTCATCCCTGTGAGGAGGGCTTAATTTAATTTTTCTCAGTAGTCTAATTTACTACTAAATTTGAGGAATGTAACTGGTCTCCATTCAGTTTAGCCTGTTCCCACTGAAACACAAAGCAGACATTGTTATAGGAAACATGTTACAAGTCGCTGCAGAAACAATGCTGTGTTAATGCAAAGTGCCGGTTGAGCAGGAAATGAGAATATAATGGAGACATATTTTGAAACCGGCGGAGACGACAGCACAGGAAAAAGCAGTGCATACCAGCCTCCTACAGATCTGCCGCTGCCTCAGAAGACGCATAGTCCAGCGCAGTGGCTACACATTTCCATGTTGTAAAATTGAAATAAGACAACATCTCTACTGCAAACCCCTCCATGTTGCAATTGTTGTTGTTGTTGTTTTTGACGTATGCCTACAAACGCAACATCATTGCAATAGAAAGCAATGCAGATATTCCGGAAAACTAAAAGAGCTGCATGGACACACAAATCGGGTCTGACCAGGTGCGATACACAATGTGGACGTCAATAATTTTACATCAGATTCCAATTGGATACACAAATAATTGGATTTGGACTGACAGTGTGAATTTAACCATTGAGATATTTAAAGAGATTAAGGTCTACATACAGTGAACCTGTGGCTTTAAAGAACTTTTCATTGGGAAAAAAAAAACCCTATGCTCTTGTGACGTTTTCGGGATGAACCTCACAGTTTTAATTCTCACACATGCAAGAGCCAATTGGGAGTAAAACATGGAGGATCATGAGCGGAAATAAGTGAATAAAAGAGCAGCGAGAGGTAACAGTGATGTGTCAAGTTGTAGTGAAAGTACCAAAGTCAATAGAAGTCCAAAGTCAACACGTAGCTGTGTGGTTTTGCGATACAGTTGAGTGCGAAGTACATCGCAAATATACTGAAATGTTTACCTTTGCAACTGAAAGTTGCAGAACCATTAATTTTCTGTAAAGAAAGCACATTTTTCCCACCACAGCTGGCAACGTTCTCGTTCCCATACGTTTCTCTGTACCGTTTCCATTACACTATTTATCCACATTATTAGTACTTGCAGCCTCTTCATCCTCCTCATTTTGTGAGGACCGGACACGGCGGCTGCGGTACCTGGGGGTATGGACAGCAAAGGTGAGAGAAAAGGAGACGGAAGCATGAGGAGCGACAGAGACAAGAGAGGGGAGAGAGAAAAAAAAATGTCGCAAATGGCGGCGACTCCTCCGCTCCCTCACGAACGGCAGCCACCCCACCAGGCGGCCGGCAGCAAGCTCGACCGTCCCTCCGGCAACTCACTCCAGCGCATCACCTCAAGCGTCCATGGCGACGGAACCTGCTCACCATGCTCGATGGCACCGAGGATTCCCCACAGCGGCGAGGGCTCTCTGACAGCGAGTTCCTCCTTCCTCCCGGGTTTCGGCACCAGTATAACGCAGTTCAGATATTATGGGAAGAAGGAGGTGGGAACCGGCGAACATTCAAAGATTTTAATGACATAAAACAAATACAAAACGAAAGTAAAAGACAGCAGCCCCTCACGGACGACTGCTGTCACACACAATAAAACAAAACATTAAATAAAATCCAGGCCTGGCCTCTCTCGATCTCCACTGTCGTCGCTCCTCCTTTTATGCTTCCGCTCCTCCGTGAGAGATACGAGACTGGTGCGCCGCGGAGGTGTTACTCATCAGTAATCACGCCACCAGCCTCGTGCTGCTCTCTCACGGCCCTCGGCCTTGTCCTGCTCGCCACAGTGTATAACACGTCAATATAATTGACATTGAGTTTAGTAGCCTCAGACAGTGACGTCATTAATGATAATAATTCATTACATTTATATAGCGCTTTTCTCGACACTCAAAGCGCTTTACATTGAAGGGGGAATCTCCTCAACCACCACCAATGTGCAGCATCCACCTAGATGATACTGTATCACACACCAGCTTACTGGTGGAGAGGAGACAGAGTGATGAAGCCAATTAGTATATATATGGGGATGATTAGGAGGCCATGATGGACAGAGGCCACTAGGCAAATTGGGCCAGGATGCCGGGATTACACCCCTACTCTTTCGAAAGACATCCTGGGATTTTTTGTGACCACAGAGAGTCAGGACCTTGGTTTAACGTCTCATCCTAAGGACGGTGCTCTTTGACAGTATAGTGTCACTTTACTGGGGCGTTAGGACCCACACAGACCACAGGGTGAGCACCCCCTGCTGGCCGCACTAACACCTCTTCCAGCAGCAACCTGGTTTTCTCAGGAGGTCTCCCATCCAGGTACTAACCAGGCTCAGCCCTGCTTAGCTTCAGTGGGCAACAAGTCTTGGGCTACAGGGTGATATGGCTGCTGGTTGGAATGTATGCTCGTCAGAGACTATAATTAGATGTGCCACAGGTGCATCCTCAGGTATCACTTTGTCTGAAGAGCGGTATTGGGACATCCTCAGTGCGGCAATGAAGTGCAGCATCTCGTCCCCACTTTTTCAGAGATCAGGGTTACGGTCATGTAACCCCTTTCAAAAGGAACATATATAGGAACATGTATAGGAACAAGAATACCCACGCCGCTACACCCAGGGTGTCTGGACCCCTCAAAGTTGGGTAGTGCGTGCTCACAAGCATGCAAAAAGGTCTCAGACATGAGCTTGTGATGTTGACACAGGGACATCTAAGCCCGGAGTCACATAAACATCCAAACCATAAAACCCCCCATGAATGTTTGCAGCGAGGACCAGCCTGCCACATCCCAGATCTGTTGCAAAGGGGTGCCCCTTGTCAAAGCTTTGGAGGAAGCGAAACACCTTGGTAGAATGAGCCCTAACTCCTAGAGGCGAAGCTTGACCGCGCGCCTCGTAGGCGAGAGCAATGGCATCCCTCACCCAGTGTGACATTATTTGCAAATGAAGAGTTGCTCTGACATCCAGCACTAGTCAGTGGATGCAAGTCTAAAGAGCACAGACTGGACACAGTCAGTAAAATTTCCCCTGCTCCAGCTTAGTGAAAAGCGGAGGACAGAAGGCTTCAAGGGTGACCGGATGTACGGTCGAGAATGGAACCTTAGGCAGGTAGTCAGGATGAGGATGCAAATAGCTTTCACCATTCCGGGGGCAAAGTCTAAGCAGGATGGCGAGGTCTACAGAGCCTGCAAAGCACTTTTAGTGAAGTAATTGCCATTAGAAAAAAAACCTGTTTAGATTCTTCCAGTGGAGTCAGCTGAAAGCACAAGTACCCTTAAGGGGCGAGACGTCAAGGAGGCATCTTAAATCCAACCTGGCGCTAACAGTAAGAGGCAAGACCCTTGTTGATGAACTTTGTCCAGGACTCCAGGGAGCAGAGTGATCGAGGGAAACGCATACAGGCACATTCTTGGCCATGTATGTACCTTCACGTCCAGACCCAGGGGGGCTGAGTGACTTAGAGAGAAGTAGAGGGGACATAGCGAGATGATGACCTCACCAGATCCCCTGGGCTGGACGACCACATAAGACCACTCCCCAGCCCATATGGGAAGCGTCTGTCATTAGCAGCTTGCAATGACAACACGCACCTAGAGTGGGACCCAAGGTGAGGAGCCACATAGAAAGGGAACGAAGCCGCAGTGCATAACCCTTACCATAAACATGGATTTTAGAAAGTGCACGAAGCATTAAATGCGTGAGTTACCATTGACATGGATTTTTAGAAAGAGCACGAAGCACTCAGCACGTGCCCTTATTTGCCTTTGGGTATTGGCCCTAGAATGAAATCCCCTGGCTTTGAGCCACAAATGAAGCGGTCTAGGATTTTCTGAAACTGATGAACAGTAATGTCCTGACCTAGCCTGATGTTGCTTAGGGTGTTTAAAATGGTCTCGACATGAGTGGGAGACAGGTGTGCCCCCAATGGTAACCGAGTCCCATATAACCCCAAAATACTTTGTCCTCTGGGCAGGAGAGCGAACATTTTTCTTGTCATTGCATCTAAACCCCAGAGAGACAAGATAAGAGGATCAAACTCGATGTCAAGCGCAAGCTCTTGAGACTGGACCAGTATCAGCCAATCATCTATGTAATAAATGTGGATGGCCCTGGTGTCGCAGCAGAGCCAGAGGTGCATCCACAAAGGGTAAGGGAAAACATTCTTGACCTTGTTTTCAAATGTCCTTGAGATCAATTGTGATGAACCAATCGTGATGTTGGATTTGCAACACAATCATCTTGATAGTTAGCATCTTGAACTTGAGCCTTATTAGGGAATTGTTCAATCTCCAAAGATTTAAAATCAGACGCAACCCCCCATCTTTCTTGGGAACCATAAAGTACAAACTATAGTAACCTGACTCTCTCTCTGGGAGGGGAACATGTTCTATGACCCCTTTTCCCAAAAGACCTTACAGCTCTTTTGATATTAAATGCACCTGGTCTGGTTTAACAGTAGTGGAGACCACGCCATTAAAATGCGGAGGACAGTGCAATGAAATTGAAGTCTCCCCAACTAAGCAAGCCAGAGGCGACAGTGCCAAGGAACCAAAACTCCATCAGCACAATGGAGAAAAAAACCTTGCGAGAAACCAGGCTCAGTCAGGGGGTCAGTCCTCCTCTGGCCATTTTTTCTTCTTTTTTTAATTTTAAAAATAACAATTTTAAAATATCTTTAGGACCCAATGAGAGATAACCAGCAGTGACTTTCACGCTGCCAAGTTCTCTAAAAGGGGCAACAATTTCGATACTTCCTGTTGGGGGGGGGGGGGATGTTAAATAAATGTTCTGGGAGATAGCAGGAAGCCACAGACCATTCAACATTTCGTTGTAAACCGCTGCCCCCCGAATCGCCAGAGGTGGCGGTGATGTTATAGTGTTTCTGTGAGGGTGTCAGGAAGGAGCTGGTTGATGTATTTTTACGCACCCCGTCCTGAGGGGGGCCACCCCCACAGACCTGGGCGCAAAGCCATTAGGACTTCTTCTTCTTTGAGATGATAGTCCTGGTGTCAGGTCTTTTCTGAGGCTGTTGTGCACCAGTCTTTAAGAAGGGGAGAGAGATTCCCCTTGTCTCAGGTGTGGAGACAAGGAGGATACTGGGTAGTGTAGTGCAGATGAAGACAGACCGGTGCAGATGAGGACTATGACATAACGCCCCCCTTCAAAAAGGCGTGATCTCGTGCCGTAGAACATCAATGGGGTGGGGGGGTGGGCGCCCTGGAGGCTGACGAGGGCGTGGCTGATCTGGAGCAGGAAGCCTCCAGGGCGGAGCAGGCTGACCAGGCGACCAGGGCGGAGAAGGGCGTGCAGGCGGCCAGGGCGGAGCAGGACGTGCAAGCGGCCAGGGCGGAGCAGGCCCTACGGGCGTCCACGGCAGTGAGGACCCTTCGGGCGGCCATGACGGTGAGGACCCTTCAGGCAGCCACGGCGGTAAAGACCCTTCGGGCGGCCGTGGCGGTGAGGACCCTTCGGGCGGCCGTGGCGGTGAAGACCCTTCGGGCGGCCACGGCGGTTAAGACCCTTCGGGCGGCCACGGCGGTGAAGACCCTTCGGGCGGCCGTGGCGGTGAAGACCCTTCGGGCGGCCATGGCGGAGAAGCCCCTTCTGGTGGCCAGGGCGGAGCAGGACGCCTATGGCCCCCCCAAAAAAATTAATGGGGAGAGTGACTGAGTCAGCACAATGTTCTGGGCTGGACGGAATCAGCGGTGAAGGAGTCTCTGGGCTGGACGGAACCAGCGGTGGAGGGGTCTCTGGGCTGGACGGAACCAGCGGTGAAGGGGTCTCTGGGCTGGATGGAACCAGCGGTGAAGAAGTCCCTGGGCTGGATGGAACCAGTGGTGAAGAAGTCTCTGGGCAGGACGGAATCAGCGGTGAAGGAGTCTCTGGGCTGGACGGAACCAGCGGTGAAGGGGTCTCTGGGCTGGACGGAACCAGCGGTGAAGGGGTCTCTGGGCTGGATGGAACCAGCGGTGAAGAAGTCCCTGGGCTGGATGGAACCAGTGGTGAAGAAGTTACTGGGCAGGACGGAACCAGCGGTGAAGAAGTCTCTGGGCTGGACGGAACCAGCGGTGAAGAAGTCCCAAGGCTGGACGGAACCAGTGGTGAAGAGGTCTCTGGGCTCGATGGAACCAGCGGTGAAGAGGTCACTGGGCTGGACGGCGGCAGTGGCGAGGGCTCTGGGCTGGACGGCGCCAGCGGCGAGGGCTCTGGGCTGGACGGCGCCAGCGGCGAGGGCTCTGGGCTAGACGGCGCCAGCGGCGAGGGCTCTGGGCTGGACGGCGCCAGCGGCGAGGGCTCTGGGCTGGATGGCGCCAGCGGCGAGGGCTTTGTTAAAAAGTCTATTAAGTCTAATTTCATCGGATCCCGGACGAGGACCAGCGGTGAAGGTTATGTGAAAAAGTCTATTAAGTCTAACTCCTTCGGATCCCGGACGAGGACCAGCGGTGAAGGCTCTGGGCTGGACGGGACCAGCGGTGACGGCTTTGTGCTGGACGGGACCAGCTGTGAAGGCTCTGTGCTGGACGGGACCAGCGGTGAAGGCTCTGTCTCTGTGCTGGACGGGACCAGCGATGAAGGCTCTTTGCTGGACGGGACCAGCGGTGAAGGCTCTGTGCTGGACAGGACCGGCAGTGAAGGCTCTGTGCTGGACGGGACCGGCGGTGAAGGCTCTGTGCTGGACGGGACCAGCATTGAAGGTTTTGTGCTGGACGGGACCAGCGGTGAAGGCTCTGTGCTGGACGGGACCGGCGGTGAAGGCTCTGGACTGGGGGTCTCGGCGGGATGAGATTCAGGAATGCGTTGTTGTGCTGGCAGGCTCTATGAGGTCGATGGTAAAAGTAGATTCATTATTTACCAACACCCACTAAACACATGTGGTGAAATCATGGCGAGGACCGCTCCCTGGGAGGCGTGCTCGGGACCGCTCGCTGAGGCTGGCGATATAGAATACACACAGCGAGCGGTCAGGATAGTGAGTGAGGCATGCCAACTCCAGAAAATCCCTGGTGTGGGATTCCAGGGAGCGGTCCTTCTGTTCCAGGCAGAGGAGAGCCACAGCGGGAATGTTCATTTTGTAGGTCGGTTCTTCTGTCACGGTGTTGTGTGGGTTGAAGGAGAAGGCTGAGTCACAAGGCTTCAATTCCAACATTTACTAATATTCAAAAACAACAAACAGATACAGGCAGGCTGACGGGAAAAGGTAAACTCAAAAATACTCTCCAACACATGTAACATTAATGCAAGAACCGACAAAGACAGACTGAACAGAAGCCAACTAAATACAAGTACAAATCAAATATAACAAGGTGAAGAGAGGTGACACAGATGATTAAGACGAGGAACAGGTGGGTAATTGAGGGAGTGAGTTCAGGTGTGGAGACAAGGAGGATACTGGGTAGTGTAGTGCAGACGAAGACAGACAGGTGTAGACGAGGACTGTGACACCTGGTATGCCTGTAATACAGCCATGGTGTGCAGGGAAGTACCAGCCTGACTCGCTGTGAAATGCTTCTGATGATGTGCTCCCAGGGGAGAGATAGCCCGCGAGCGTCTCTCTGATCTGAGGCAACATCGTATAACTGTGTACCTTTGCACCCGCGATAGTCGAATGGGTCAACATCGAGGGCACAAAGACACATGATGTATATTTTTTATGAACAAGTTAACTCGTCAAGGAGGCTAACTTTATATGTTTGGGGGTCTCCTGTTTCTGTGGCCAGTGTAATCTGGCCACTGCACGAGTGACCGACTAGAGTAGTTCCCCCTGTGCTTTGTCATCACAGGAGGAAAGCACACAACACTTACTTTGCATGACGTTTTACTCTCTCACAGAAAGAGAGAGAACTTGTCACACACATACATAGTATGGCTCTGAGGACAAAGAAACCTGAGGATGTACCTGTTCTCGTTCCCATAACGATCAGCGCAGCATTGAGAGTAGCTTTTGAAAGGCAAAGTCTCGAGTTACTTAATTATAACCCTATTCCCTGAAAAAGTGGGAACGAGATGCTGCGCTTCATTGCATTCCAATGATGTCACCGTCTGAGGGTACCAAATTCAATTTCATTGACATGTTATAGACATACTGTTTTGTTTACGTTACAGTGATGAAGTGTACAACGAGGCTCTGGGTGCACGCGGAATTTTACTTTAGCATGATGATTTATCAAACTCTTTTTCAGGTTCGTAACATGAGTGTTATCTCTCTAGCAACAAGTACACAACTGAATCTACGAGGACTAATTTGCATGAACTGTACTGTCAAGTGCCATAGCCAATAAGAACACAGCATACGTTGTCTCTGGCATGTGATTGGTTCATAGCAGAACGTAAGAATACTACATCCCCCTTATTTTGGAATAAACAAAATATAAAGACAAAATACTGCATATAATATTAAGTGAAAGGAAATATTCAGTTTTCAAAAGTCACATGCACAAACTAGAACGCTAATAGATTATTAGACTGAAGTAATAGCATACTGTGTATATTCAAATATACATGGATTGTCACATATGCAAAACATATAAACTGCATTGAACATTGTGTGTGTTTTTTTTTTGTTTTTTTTTTGAAAGGGCGGCAATCCGCCACACCCTTGTACAGATTCAGAATGACTCTAGACTTTATCTGGCATCCATATCTGGTTCTGTAAGTGGTGGATTTGGGCAGATCATCAGTGTGGTCAGGTGTGTGTATAATGTCATTGTTGATTGGTGTTGCACATAGCTCAGCCCCATCGTGCCCTAAAGCTATGTCAGAACTGTTCTGAGGATCTTTTGTACACTTGTGCATTGAACATTGTGTGTTTTTTTTTTTTTTGTTTTTTTTTTAAAGGACAGCAATCCGCCTACACCCTTGTACAATCACAGATCCAGAATGCCTCTGGACTTTATCTGGCGTCCATATCTGGTTCAGTAAGTGGTGGATTTGGGCAGATCATCAGTGTGGTCAGGTGTGTGTATAATGTCACTGTTGATTTTTGTTGCACATAGCTCAGCACCATTGTGCCCTAAGGCTATGTCAGAACTGTTCTGAGGATCCAGGTCCAGGAGGTGGCGTCTGTTTTGTCGATATTCCTGTCCATCAGCAGTACGCACATAATACGATCTCTCAGTGTTTGAAATGTACTCTCTTTGAAAATGTCGAAAACTGTACTGGGGGCCGTTGTCTGAGACGGCAGCCTCTGGGATGCCATGTCGTGCAAAAGCAGCTTTTAGTTTGTTTATCACAGCAGAGGAGGTTGTGCTGCTGAGCTTGTCCAGCTCAAAATATCTGCTGTAATACCCAACTGTCACAAAATAGTACTCATTGTTCCCGGTGAACAAATTGGTAGCCACTACTTTCCTTGGCCTATCTGGGATTTTGTGACTGATTATGGGCTCTTTGGTGTTGGAGGGGCAATACGTAAGGCAGATTGAGCATTTGCTAACAATGTTCTCTATTTCCTTTCCCATCCCAGGCCAGAACATGATGTCACACGCTCTCTGTTTGGTCTTCTCGATACCTAGGTGACTGGCATGTATACGTGACAGCATGTCTGAACGAAGGCTTGTGGGAACGACAATCTTTTCACCTTTGAAGATTATTCCATGTACGAAAGCTCATCACGGTGGTTCCAGAATTCTGACACTCTTATGGGACATTCTCTCTTTTCCTCAGGCCAGCCTCTTTGTATCACTCCTTTCAGAGTCTGGAAATGCAGGTCTGTTTTGGTTTGAGCTTTGATTTCCTCCAATTTTGAGACTGCTGTACACTGTGTGCACTTGAAAATCCATGTCTTCACTTAGGCTCATATCCTGGTCAGACACCGACTTTCTAGACAATGTGTCTGCGACAGGGATGTTCTTGCCTGGTCAATGTACGAGGGTAAAGTAATACGTGTGGAGTTGAAGGATCATCCTCTGTAGCTTTGTGGGAACTGATGCCAAGGGTTTCCGCATTATTGACTCAAGGGGCTTGTGATCACTCTCAACAATGATTTGACGGCCATAGATATATTGATGGAAACGCTTGCAGCCAAATAGTATGGCAAAGAGTTCTTTCTCAATTTGAACACATTTGATTTTGCATTCAGAAAGAGACTTTGATGCATAAGCAATAGATCTTACATCCTGCAGCATTACTGCCCCGAGGCCATACTTGGAGGCATGGACCTGTAACCTGATCTCTTTGAGAGGATCGAAATAGGCCAAGACTGGGCCTGGTTTGCATATGAGTAGCGCTTTTACCTTCTTGAAGGCTTTATCATGTTGGGTGTCCCATACGAACTCACTCGACTCCTTTAGGATCTGTCGCAGTGGTGCGTTGACATCAGAGAGGCCAGGTGCAAATTTGGAGAGGTAATTATACCTAGCACTGTCTCGAGTTCTTCTTTATCTTTAGGTGTTTTCTGGTTTGAGCCTGACTTCCCTCTCTCTGTAATGCTGTAGCATATCATAGAGGTGTTCATCATGCTCAGCTTTGGTCGTCCCATAGATGAGAATGTCGTCGACAATGCCCATGACCCCATTCAAACCTTCAAACATTTGGGTGGACTACTGGGGTTGCGTGTGGGTCTACGTGTTTGGTACACTCACCAGGAAACATCTGATACCCTTGAAAACATCTGCAAACTCCTTCAGACTGACACTTCCACCTGTGTTTCTGTAACTGATAGTACAAGCTTGATGAAGTCAATGCTTCCTTTTAGACCTATGACAGGGGGTGTGATTGTTTCAACTACATAAAATGTTATAAAAATCTCAATGTATTTATGCTTGCATTTCAGGTCACATTTGCTTTTTACCAACAGGCGTTCACCACCATAACCAAACAAGGGGCCAGATGTCGGCTGCAGAGTGCACTGAGTGTTCAGTTTGGTGTACTCATACAGAGGAATGACATTGGCAGAGGATCTAGTGTCCAGCTTGAACTTGATTTCAAGTTGTCTTGGACCTATGTTAATGTTCAAAAATGTTAATGTTCTGTGTCTGAGCTCTGTCTGCCCTGTGTCACAGAGTCATTAAACAGCTCATCACACTCATCAACTTGGTCTGAACTATCTTTGATTATTGCATGGACAGTTTTCTCACAGTTGGAGCGACAGACTTTTGCAAAATGGTTTAATTTACCACAAATTTTGCACACCTTTCCTTTTGCAGGACAGTGAGATTGATCAGCGCAAGGTTTGTTTCCACAATAGCCACGTCCTTTGGTGTTGCAGTGGAGTAGCATTTCGAAGTTGCGCATTCTCACTGTATTCCTTTGTGTATTTATCGTTACATTACTTTGGAACTGCGCCTTTTGATGCATGGCGGAAGATTGCATGAACTGCATGTTCACTTGAAGAACTCATGCTGCTTGAATTAGTTTTTTATCTGTGCTTGTGCTAACTCATGAGATCTAGCAACATCTATCGCTTTTTCGAGCATTAACTCGGAGCCCACATTCAAAAGTTTCTCTCTCACTTTTGGTGAATGTATCCCGAAAACAACGTGATTGCAGATCATCTCGTCACTGCATTACCGTCCAAGTAGTTACTACAAGTAGACGCATTCAATGCGTTGAGACATTTCCTCCCTGAGCTTGTCCGGTCAGACAACACATCGGTGGTCTCCTATATAAGGAGACAATCAAGGGGATCTGCGTTCACGTCCACTATGCAAACTGGCGCACCAGATTCTCTTTTGATCCCTAGGGAAGCTGGTCTCCCTGAGAGCAGTTTATTTTCCGGGGCATCAGAATGTAGGAGCAGACATCCTGTTGAGGCAGGGGTTGAGGCCCGGGGAATGGAGACTCCACACCGAGGTGGTGGAGCACATTTGGGGGGTTTATGGCCAGGCACAAGTGGGTCGGTTCGCATCTCAGGATACGATGGACTGTCCACTTTGGTTCTCCCTCACACACCCAGCTCCCTAGGGGCTGGACTTTCTGGCATAGACATGGCCGAGGCTACGTCTGTACATCTTTCCCCGATTACTCTTCTCCCAGGAGTTCTGGAGGAGATTCGCCGGGACAGAATAATTCTACTACTAGTAGAACCGTACTGGACGAGCTGACTGGTTCTCAGATCTGGTGTCTCTCCTTGACGGCTCTCCCTCGGAGATTCCAGTCAGGAGGAACCTTCGGTCTCAAGTGGAAGGGGTGACCCTTCACCCCAGCCCAGAGATATGGAACCTGTGGGTTTGGCCTCTGAGGGGGCCCAACTCATAGACTTTGGTCTCTCAGCTGAGGTTGTGGAGACCATACTTCTCTCCAGAGCTCCCTCCATGAGGAAACTGTATGTATTACGTGATGGGTTTTCACTTCATATTGCGGATCTCGGACAGTGGGGCCCAGTTTACTGCCCGATTGGTACAAAGCGTCATCAATGCATCGTCTCGTTCCCTACTCAGGGAACTAGGGTTACAGTCGTAACCTGAGACGTTCTCCAGATAATCTCTCCCAAGAAGGAGCTTTAAGCACGGCCGGGGGATCTCTGAAAAATTTCTGAGAGAATCCCACCAGTAAATCCAAATACAACAGTTTTTATAGAAATGGAGAATGGGCAAAAATGACATGAAGCTTTACATATTTTCCTTGCAATTTGATTGGTTCTTCATATGCAAACCCTTCTATTACTAGGTAGGAGCAAATTCTGTTTTAATGATTACTTCATAATCACAAGGTTTCAAGTTTAGACATCTGTCTAGTTTTATTTCCCATATTTGTTATTTTTACATTCAACCAAAGTAAAAGGGGTATGGCAACATACTGTACAACATTAAAAACAAAGAACAGAACGTTTTAGTAGTGTTTCAAAGTGTTAGCATGTTAGGCCTAAAAGGGAAGTAAGGTTAGATGTTAGAGTTATGATTAGTTTAATTTACAGTTTACTATTTTAATAAATTAAAAAATCCATCACACGTGCAAATATCACATTCACTTTGGGCTCAACATATGCTGTGAAGTGGTTGCAATATGACTTTAAGAGCTTTGCTTCATCTGCAGACAGTGACCATGTATTAAAAATATCACAGCCCTTCTCTCCGACCCATAGGAGAAGATAACTAAATTTTTCATCCTCACCGTTTTTCTTTAGGGGTCCACTGAACATCAGCTCTACGTGCTGTTGAAACTTGCGCCATGCTTCGGGCAGGTTAGCTGTGTCATGATTCTGCCATCAAGTCCGTGATTCTCTTAGTATTGCGCAGGATCATGACAGACCCATGTTCTGTGTGCAAGCACATGGCCTTGTGTTTTGGTCATGTGCTTGTGTTGTCTCGTCTCTTAAACCCGCCCTTAAACCCGCCTTGTTATCCTGATTTAGTCATTATTGCTTTACCCGTGTCACCTGTTATGTCTTGATTAGTCTCCTTATTTAATCCCCTTGTGTTTGCTGTCTTGTGTCGGTTCATTGCCAAATGTTACCTGTGAGTATTCTGTGGAAAGTCTTGTCATTGAAAGTGTTTGTTGTCATTGTTAGTATTATACAAAGTGTTGTTTGTTTCTTGTTCAGTCATTATCTAGTCTTGTCAGTCTTATATCCCTTGTTTCGTCTGTTTTGCCCCCTCGTGGGTTTTGTTTTCCTGTTTTGTCCCAATAAACCCTGAGTTCATTGTACACCATCTGCGTTTGGGTTCATCTCCGTGCACAGCCGTGACAGAATGAACCGACCAACATCGAACCCAGCAGACGGTATGTCCTCCCTTGTCAAGCATGACTCCGATGAACTTAAAGATTGGTGGTTCAAGACCATCGTTGACTCGAGGAGAGGCAAACTCCCTATTCCCGCTCAGGGACGGCTATCGATAAGGGAGTATGGCCGGGTTGTGAACGAGAGGGGGTTTTTCATCCCGGAGTTCCTCCTAAACTGCTACCTCGTTGCAGGTCTCAACTCTCTTCCACCCCTGGCTGAACGGGAGGAGCTGGTGACTTATCCGTTCACTGATTTGGTGGATTGCTTGTCTCGGAGAGAGTCACAGACACCCACAAGCTCATCATCCGCAAAGCTGCCCGTGATCCCGGAGGGCCGTGAACTAGCTGTGGTCACACTTGGGGACCAGGCCCACACCGTTTCAGTTCCTGAGACATCATCTCCGCCCACGAGTCTCTGCGGCAAACGGGGAAGACATGTCTCGTGGGAGTCCGCTTCGGATTCCTCCGCTGCGGAGTCAGCTCTGTCTGAGACTGCCCTTTCTGGACCAGTTACGGTCCCTGTGGAGCTTCCCCAACCGGCCACGAGCCCAGCTAAGGCGTCTGCTCCCCGACCTAAGAAGAAGAGGAGGAGGGGAGCCTCTGGTCTGTTTTCGTCCCCTGTGTCTGCAAGCGGTGTCCCAGAGCCCGCTTCTGTAAGCGCTGCCCCAGAGCCCACTACTGTAAGCACTTTCCCAGAGCCCGTTACTGCTGGCACTGTCTCAGAGCCCGCTCCAGCTGAAGGTACCGTTCCGGAATCGGTCGCTGCGGGCGCGGCTCCAGAGTCCGCAGCAGTAAGGGCTACTCCTAAGCCTACAGCCGTGAGTGCTGCAGAGAGGGAGGCGGCCGATTCAGCTGCTGAAGCTGTGGTACGCTCAGTTTCAGCGAAGCAAGAGATGCCGGTCATGATTGCTGCAAAAACCGTGTCAGAATACTTGTCATGTCTCATCAAGATCCTTGATGTCCCTGTCCGTCCTGTCTCGCCCTCAGTCCCAGTATCCGCCGCCGAGAGCGCGGCACCCGAACCCGCCGCCGAGAGCGCTGCAGCCGAGCCTGTCGCCGAGAGCGCTGCAGCCGAGCCTGTCGCCGAGAGCGCTGCACCCGAGCCTGTCGCCGAGAGCACTACAATCAACGCCTCTCCAGAGTCGGAGGTGATGAGTCTCACCTCTTCTTGGGGAGGCCTTGACTCTTCAAGTAACACTGTTCCCGTTCCTGCTTCCTCTTCCCGTGTCTCCGTTTCGTCTCCCGCTGCTGCTGTCTCCACTGCCCCCGGACTCCCGTTTGTTTCCCCCGTCATGGCTCAACCCAGGACTGTTTCTCCCTCTACCCACACCACTCCACCCAAGTCCGTTCGGACCCCCCGTCCTAAGCCCACACCCCGTAGTCCCAAGATCACTGTCCCGCCTACCCACCCTGGACCCTCGCTCAAAGACTTTGTTGTCCCTCCGCCTCCCCTTCCTTGTTTATTATTTTTGATGTTCCACCCCAACCCTGTCATTGTTTACTCTTGTATGCCCTTTTTATTATTTGTCATGTTTTGTTGGGTCTTGTCTATGTCTCAGTCAGTCTTGTGTTTGTCTCCTTGGGGAGCGTCTGGAAGCCGCTCCTTAAGGAGGGGGTTCTGTCATGATTCTGCCATGTCCGTGATTCTCTTAGTATTGCGGCAGGATCATGACAGACCCATGTTCTGTGTGCAAGCACATGGCCTTGTGTTTTGGTCATGTGCTTGTGTTGTCTCGTCTCTTAAACCCGCCCCCTTGTTATCCTGATTTAGTCATTATTGCTTTACCCGTGTCACCTGTTGTGTCTTGATTAGTCTCCTTATTTAATCCCCTTGTGTTTGCTGTCTTGTGTCGGTTCATTGCCAAATGTTACCTGTGAGTATTCTGTGGAAAGTCTTGTCATTGAAAGTGTTGTTTGTTGTCATTGTTAGTATTATACAAAGTTTTGTTTGTTTCTTGTTCAGTCATTATCTAGTCTTGTCAGTCTTATATCCCTTGTTTCGTCTGTTTTGCCCCCTCGTGGGTTTTGTTTTCCTGTTTTGTCCCAATAAACCCTGAGTTCATTGTACACCATCTGCGTTTGGGTTCATCTCCGTGCACAGCCGTGACAAGCTGCTTCCTAGTTCATCGTGGGCATCAGAACTCCAGCGGTATCCATCCTTGCGTATAATCCGTTCCCTCTGACACCATGTTGTGTTTACGTTACAGTGATGAAGTGTACAAGGAGGCTGTGGGTGCACGCAGAGTTTTACTTTAGCATGAGGATTTATTAAACTCTTTTTCAGGGTCGTAACATGAGTGTTATCTCTCTAGCAGCAAGTACACAAGTGAATCTTCAAGGGCTAATTTGCATGAACTGTACTGACAAGTGCTATAGCCAATAAGAACACAGCATACGTTGTCTCTGGCATGTGATTTGTTCATAGCAGAACGGAAGAATACTACACATACTTCACAGCTGTTTTCCCATAGCACTCAGCGCAGCATTGTGAGTAGCATCTGAAAGGGAACATTTGTGATTTTTCAGATTTAAAAGTATTTATTTAGGGATAGATGTAGAGTCCATGTAAAAGTTTCAACATTTAGCCAAGCCTGACATATGAAATAATAGAATTGGGATTTTTATATTGGGATTATTATATTATATCAAACAGTTCCCTCTGTTAGTCTATTATTTTGTTATTGGCACTATTTGTTGATAAACAGGAAAATTTTAGCTGAACAGACACAATTACCCCACCAGTTGCAAACACTCACCAACAATAATAACAATTGTTTTTTCCCCTTACCATTTCTTCTATTGAACATACATTTTAACAGCTGGAATGTTAAATATATAGATACCCCCCAATAATTATGCCAATTCAAATTAGGTGCACAGCCTTTTTTTTCCTTTGAAGTCCTTCCCCTTCATGCTCTATGGATGGGTTTACTTAGGATTCCCCTTGTTGTGTTAGGATGGTGTAATCTAGAGGTTTAGATTCCTATCGATCCTTTTAAGCATCCAATTTATCACCCACACCTCCTCAAATGATGGACCAACAGAAGTCAAATAATTTAAAGTCCTAATTATTATTATTATTATTATTAGGCCTATTATTATTATTATTATTATTTTATTTTTTTTTATTTATTTTTTTACCGGTAAAACAAGACTCCTGCTCCACCTTGTGTAAGACTAATTAGTTTTGTGCCTTACGTCAAATTTTCAAGACAGATGAGAAAGAACACTAAAACTGGTCATGAAGCCCACTTGACAAGACAGGGCTTCTTTTTTGCATGATGCACAAACAATGCAGATGTAAGGCCGTCTATTTTACTGTTCACTCTGGTGTTATCGTAGTTTTCCCTTAAATATTTCCCTGTCTCTGGTCGGGAAGTGCTCTTCTAGCAGCATCAGCGCCATACCGCTCCTGGATGCTGCGCTGGAGTACGCATGCGCACCACAGTGGAATTACTGCACAGCGCACTCTAAGTTGGATTTTCTCTGTCTTCACGGAAACCAGAAAACATAAAAGTATGGAGATCTTTAGAATACGAGAAAAGGGCTTTATGCGCGTCTGGACGTTCCCCGTGATAATGGCTGTGGTGTGTGCGCAAAGGTAAGTCTGATCCAAAAGCTCTCCTCACTTCATATGGCTGTCTGTACTCTACACACATACACACACTCGCACGCACGCACACGCACGCACACACACACACACACACACACACACCTAAAATGATCTCTAAGGATACATCTGAATCTAATGGTGTATTTTCCCTCTTTGCAGTGTCAATGATCCAAGCAATATGTCTATCGTAAAAGAAACTGTTGATAGACTATTGAAGGGATATGACATTCGCTTGAGGCCAGATTTTGGAGGTAAAGAACGTTTTTAATTAGGTTTATTATGTCAGCCTTTTAACATCACCTCTAAACTTTCATATAGTTAAATCATAAGCGCGCCACGATGAAGAATTACGCTCTAATTCGTCCCAATTATTTCAGGTTTGGAAATTATCTGAACACTTGGTTTCACTTGTTTTAAAATAATCGCTTATCGACGTTTGATTAGTGGTGCTTCGCAAAGTTGACGAATTAATTTATAACGTACGTTTTATCCAGTGGTACATGCATGTTTCTTCTGATTGCACCTATTAATAAGTAAGAGCAATATCAGTAAACAGTGATGATCATGATGATGAATATAAACTGGGAACTTACCATACTGAACGATCATATTGAAATCAGTGTGTTTGGGAATCTTTGGTTTACTTTTCACCACATCCTGGATGTTATCAGGCTGACATTGAGTTAATAATGGCTCATGCAATTTATCTCAGTGGCCAAAACAAAATCAATTAGCTGTATACTCATTGATGTGATTTGGTTTGATTTATAGGTCCTCCGGTGGGAGTGGGGATGAATATAGACATAGCCAGCATAGACATGGTATCAGAAGTGAATATGGTAAGTGTCATCATGCTGTCCTGTTTGAGACCCCCCCCCCCCCAAATGTTATGTTTCATTTGAAAAGTTATAGATTATAAATCCATTAGATTTCATCAAATTATTTCAATTGAACGGTATGCCACTACATCCGTGAGTGTGTACTTCATATCAGTGGTTCTTGTATGATAATTTTGCAGTAAATGTTCTGTAGTATTCATCAGAGATTGTGCATAACAAAACTTTTCAGAGCACATATTAACTATTATACTCAGTATTCACATATGGACATGAATAATGGCCATGAAGAGTTAATGTGGTTTCTATGGCAACAGATTTCCTTCTGCAAATGAACTGAATGTTTTTGCTGGGATTTATGAAATAACAAAACAAGTAGATGCCAACAATAATTTACCCATCTTGGTTTTTTATCCTCTTTCTACCCTTATGGTTATCTGATACATCGAATCCCCCCACCCCCCCCACCCCCCCACCCCCACCCTTAGATACAAGAGCATCCCCTAGTGATGGCTCTGAAGTACAACATGAAGTTTTGTGTTTGAGGTCTGGTCAAGTGAGGTGATATTCATAACAATAACTGAGAACTGGTAGTGCATTTTCAATACACCAGGACCTGGCTGCATAATATTTTGAGTTATTTGTACTCTTAACAGGATTTTGAGGAATTGTTTCTGTTGTTCTCAAAATAGCCCAGTGATGTTCACTATGAGTTACTCGTATTGATTTTGTTCACCCTGCAGATAATACTAGGTTTGAGAAGTGAATGTGTGATCATGTGGCTGCTTGTAGTCTTTGCAATTCCATCACACAATAATTATTAATGTTTTAAGCAACAGTGCATGCATTCATTAGTACTGTCAAGATGTCTTTAGGACAAAACAATGATTACGATTTATGCAGTTTATGTCTGAGTCTGAGTGTGTTTGTCTGAGTGAGTGCATTTGTGTGTGTCCGCAAGCTTAAATGATGTCATTACTAGGCCAAGAAAGCGAAAATGCACAGATCACTGCTCTAAACCCTTTAACGTTTTCCTGGCTTGGAACTTGCACTCATTCATTTGGATTAAACATTCTTTTCCACTGGATAAATAGCTAGAGCGAGTGTCCAAATCACCATGAACCTTGATGTCATTCAGCTCCCTGTGGCAATGGGGAATTTTTGGTATTGGCACTTGAAGCAATGTGTCAGCCCATCTTCATAATGGGAGAAGAGGAGTTGGCCAGGCTTTCCTCTGTGAATAAAAAATAAAAGCTTCCATTCCACACATCTGCCGAGATTACAATATTTTGCCTTTGTTTTAGAGAATTTTTAATGTTCTCTGACTATTTATATCTTTCCCTTCTTATCTGTTAAGCCTGATTTTGTGTAATCTCTGCCTCTCATACACTGTAAACAATTTCAACCCACTAAAATTGAAAGCTGAATTGGTGCCTTGATCAAACTGGTTTTACAACCTGCAGTGCTGAGGTAATTGCACTCTACTACTTTGAATTTAAATATTTAAAACCCCTAAAACCCATTAAATGTTGTTGAAATTACAGAAATTATTCAGTAATAGTCATGGGTTAAATTGGGATTTATTATGTGGGGGTGCTCTCCCTAGGGGGCTCTGGGGGCATGCCCCAGATTTTTATTTTTGGTTTATTTTTATTTTTGATTTTTGAAAAATAAACCATTAAATAGCACTTTCTGGAGAGTTTTGTGCAAAGAAATGGAGACATTGAGTATTACATGATATGTGAAAAACTGCAAGGTTAAGAGCATATACTTTGCATTGTTGTAGTATCAACAGGTATTAGGACATTTAGCATTTACATTACTGTTAATCAGTCATCACTTGATTACACATTGTATTATCTTGTTATGATATATAGTGTACAATGTATCATACAATGTGCCAAACATAATGTGCCACATGAAGAGACAGTGCAGCATATGACAGTAGCAACAGCTGAGAAGATTTGGGTCTGTGGTGACCAGGTCCACCTCACACACACTTGCTTCTCCCATTCTCTCTCTTTACTACTACAACACACACACACACGCACGCACGCACGCACGCACGCACGCACGCACGCACACACACACACACACACACACACACACACACACACACACACACACACACACACACACACACACACTCATCCTACTCTGCATCATTTCTCATCAAGATATGCACAAGTCACAAAAATAAAATCAATCTATCCTTGTGGAAAGGTTGCTTGGTAGCTAAAAGTAGGTGTAGCAAGTCTTATATTTCTGTAATTCACACAGATCAAATACAAATATGCTGACTGAATAAATTGCTAGTTTATTTTGAGTAGCCAGCTAGCAGTTCTCTTGGCAGTTTGCTGATAATCCGGTGTCTGAAGTAAAATGCTCAAAACATCTCCTGAGAAAAATCACATAGTCAACCTAGTCTTGGTTATTTAATTTTGATTTAGTCTTATTTTCCTTACCTTGTCATTCAAGGCCAGGGCACTTTTTGTACATTTCTGGAACTTTTGCGCGCTTCCACATCCCGCGCAACTACGGATCTCCCAGGAATATTCATATTGCTGCGTACCTTTATCCGTGTCACCTAGATGCGCGTGCGCGATCATGGTCGACTGACAACGAGATTAAGCAGCTGAACAAGAATACGGCCGTGTTCCGATTGTTCTCAGCTCCGCCGAGACAAAATAGACATGCCATTTCAAAAATCTTTCATTTATTGTCATAAATATGTTTTCAAAAGCATCACTTTCATCAAATTTTATGTGACATAATTTCCAGTTGGCAACTGACTGCAATCAAGCAGGCTTATGTGCCGGGGCTGAGCTCCGGAGAGCCCCGGCCCAATTTAACCACTGGTAATAGTAATATATGGAAACAAAACGTTGCTGAAACATAATGAAAGTATTTTCACAGTATATGTTGGTGCATTTTGTATTGTTTGATAGGCTTTAGGTCAGTATGGCATCAAAGTTCATTAGATTAAAATGTGACCCCATCCCCCCCTTTTGATTTTTAAGACTTAAGACATTATGTCATAAGACATTAATGTTTATTGCATCACATTCTCAAACTCATTCTTGAATAGAATAACCAGCTATGCTCTTATGCTGTTCTTGCTTGTTCTCTGTGTATCTCGGTTACAGGACAATATTAGCAATGTGAATAATTAGAAGAGGCATTTATGATATTTTACACATATTTTTTTATTGCAACTCTGATCTTTACATCCTTTTTGACATTACACCTATTACACCATGAAGTGCATGAGACAACATGTGACAACAGAAGCATTACTGTACTATTTACTCATTCAAGCAGTGTCACAAAACTATTCACTAGTTCAATCGTTCACTATATTGTATGTTGAATGTCAATGTAAATGAGTGAATTCATACATGGCTGTAGACACTATGCTCAAGAGTTGCATGATTGCAATGTCATGTTCAAGATGTCACACTACTTCAAATCTAGTCTCACAGTTCAAACTGGAATTCAATTCCAATTTTTTTATTAGCTTTTCTGATTGAATTTGAAACCACACATTATTGGTTTTGTCATATCACAGCTACATGGATTAGGGTGAAATAAGCAAGTTTGAAGTAGACTTTTGAAATGTACCACTTCCACCTGTGTTATTTTGTTAGCAGAGCAAACATTTTCTTCATTGCAATTATATATGAACTTATATAAGGCTTGCTCGGAATAACACCTCTGGAGCTGTGCCGAAGCAAAATGGCTCTATGCTTTCAACTTATAGCCCTATATTGCTTCTGGCTCATCCAATTCTGTTCACTTACATGGTCACATGTCTCCATCATCAAAGGTCCTCTGCACCTCCCACAGTAGGTGTTAGATGATATAGTAGGTCTGTCCAGAGAGGAGAACAAAAGGTCAGACATGACCGCAGGCAATATGAGTCGCTGACATAGACTTGCAAAAGCTTCTTGACATTAACAACCTGCCATTTTCTTGGAGGCAGTTAGGGGTGTGGTTGTAGGGAAGGTTGTGATCCTCACAGTGCCTTAGGTGTGTGTGATTCACCAAAGGACAGACGAATGCAAACAAAGGGTGAAACAGAGACTGAGTGCTGATGAATGGTCTTGCAGCTTCTAGGCTGAAGTGAGGCCTGATGCTTTTTGATCTTAGGTGTAGATTGATGTTTGCAGAGCAAACAAGTGATTTTTTTTTCTGTCTTCGCTGCAGTCTTTGTTCTTACCATGACCTTGACCCATAGGAAAGAAAAAAGACAAATGAAATCTCAGTTATTTCTCAGACAGCAATGAGATAGAGAGTGACTATGAATTCCCCTAAAACAAGTCTCAGCGATCTCAGCAATGAGCTTCTCACCAGCTTCTCTTCCAATACTATGCTATCCACACATTCTGTTATTTAACCAATACCTCTTGTTTACAACTTTACGATTACAAAAACAGAATTTACTACTTAGCAAAGTTAAAAGAGAGCAAATGGACCCCATCAGTCCATAATAGTTTCCAGAACAGGTTAATGGTATTTTAAGCACATCAAAATATTCAGGAAACCAAGAGGCTGGAAGCTTGGTCTGAGTGTTTGAGGATGTTGGAATCCATCCCAAATTTTTTTTAGTCTATTTTTAAAAAAGAAACGCATAAATCCTAAAATTTTTAAATCTTCATCTATTTGAAAAGGAATGCTGATAATAATAATAATATGCTAGATTGATGATATTATGTGCCACATATCCTGTGACATGCCATTGTGGTGACCTCTGCCTTCTCTGATTGAAAAACATGATAATTTGTGAGCATGAAATGGGTGATGTTCTAGGATGAGTGGCGTATCTGTTCTAACTGAAGCATGCACTGGTTTTGTGTGTGCTGTTGACCCAGCTGGACTGTGCTGTTTCAATACACTTGAGATAAGGAGCATATTTGCCTCTCTAACATACAAACTGCAGGGCACTCTGTATGTTTTATTATTTTTTTATTAGATTAAGATAGCTGTTAACTATAGAAAAACTTCAGATGATAGAGCTGCATTGTCCTGTGTGGTAATGAAAATATATGAAATGCTCTTTTCAAGCACTTATAGAATTCAACCTCTCAGTTCTCTTAATTCTCTCTTTTTTTGACGGCCCATGGTCAAGTACTAAATAACTTGAATTTTGGCTTTTAGTTGTGGTTAGTCCAAATCCAGCAGCTTTTAATGGGCTTGCGTTTGGAAAGAAGCTTTGCATTTACTTTTGAAATATTCTTCATAAAGTTTGTTGTAAACTTCTAACCCTGTGTACTAGACGTTTACTTAATTTAGTTGCAACCACTTATTGTACAGAAGTATTCAAACTTTAAAGGGCACCTATTATGCAAAATACACTTTTACATGGCGTTTGAACATAAATGTGTGTTGGCAGTGTGTGTACACAACCACCCTATAATGACAAAAAATCCACCCAGTGCTTTTTTTAAAATCCCCATAAATCATAAGCACTGTCTCAGAACAAGCCGTTCTCAGATTCTTGGCAATGTGACATACTTTTGCACAAGCCCCGCCCACGACTGTTGACTGACACTTCTGTATTAGCATAGACCCGCCCTGAGTGAACTAAACACAGTCCGCCATTGTTTTGACGCCGGAGCAGCTGTAGACAAGAGTGTCTTCTAAGCGATTGAGGTGTTTTGTTGTTGGATGTAAGAATGAACATAGCTACCTTCATTTACTCCCATTGTTAGTCGAGGATGGATCTGTACCAACTGTTCGTGATTCAGCTTATATTCTCCGGAGATAGGCCTAACGTTACTGATCACGGCAGAAATTAAAATGAGAGCGCATACTTTATGACAGCTCATCAAGTCGTTTTACGGATATAAAGTTTACCAGTTTATTAAGCACCCCTTGAAAAGGTGTGTATATATTTGTTTACTGTTAGTTTTAACAAGTGTTTTGTGTAATTCGCTGTGTATGTTGATGATAATGAGAGAGAGAGAGTTTATGGATAAGACTTTAATGCACACTTCTTATCCTGTTTATTCAGCTCTTACAGTGATTTTCTGGAGTAAAACTGATGCTTCATCGTTTGTTTGATGTACAATAAACTTCATTGAACTCATCAGTATATTTTTGGCCATCATTCGGACGCGGTCCGCTACAACAGGCTTGTACTAATAGTGGAAAAAAGCAAGATGACAAATATGTTATAACCATAATTAAACTAAACTATACCTATCTATCTCCATACAGCATATATTCTCTGGCTCTGTAGGCATTATTGTTTGACTCCGGATCGAAATAAACACCGCTACTGAGAGTTTCTGTTTTGATATTATCATTCCATGAGATTGTCTTGCCACTGATACCCCTTTTCCACCAAAAAAGAACTGGTTCGGAACTGGTGCTGGTTCAAAGTTGGTTCGGAGTTGGTTCAACTTGCGAACCTTCTCAGAACCTGTTTGTTTTTCCACTGACTAGAGCGCCCAGCGAACAACGTCGTTACGTCACTGTGTACGTCGCCATACATCTTAGCCAGAAACGCTTGCAAGTACAACATTACTTTGGGATTATCTCTAACTCGTGTACCAAGAAGGCTTTAAAAACAATTGAAATATGTAAGTCTTTTAATCTTTTCCTTTGATATGTAATCTTTTCTGATTAGTTATGTACCCCTGTCTTGTGTCTTTTTTTTTCTTTCCATTTATTTGTTCTATATTGTGACTGTTTTCTTCTTTGCTTACATAATGTTTTCAATAAAAAAAAAAACTAGAAACGCTTGCGCCAACTTCAAGCATAACAATTACGATGGCGGACTACATCGTGTTTCTGCAAATGTTTCTCCTGGCTTTGCGATCCTATATTATGGTCAGAAAATCTTCTAAACCCTGCCCCCAGCCCCCGCCGTAAGCATGACGTGGTAAAAGAACGGTTCTAGTCCAGCAAAGAGTTGGTGCTGCTTTGGAACCAGTTTTCCTGGCCGAGAACCGGTTCTTTGGCTGTCGAAACACAAAGAACTGGTTCGCGCGCAGGCACCGGCTCCGAACCGGCTCTTAAAATGCTTTGGTGGAAAAGGGGTATGAGTGTGAGCTTGTGAGGCTCCGCCCTCTGTGCCGAGAGCAGCAGCTCATTTGCATTTAAAGGGATACACACTAAAACGGTGCTTTTTTCTGAGCCCCAAAAAGTGACAATTTAAACATGCTGTAAAAAATTATATGTTGGGTATTTTGAACTAAAACTTCACATACACACTCTGGGGACATCAGAGACTTGTTTTACATCTTGTGAAAAGGGGCATAATAGGTGCCCTTTAAATTATCTAATGTAGAATTAAAATGAAAGGTGATTCTTGTTTGTAAAAAAAACAATTATATTAATACGTCACATAAAAGACTAAATTATAAACTTGCATAAAACATGAGTGTTTCCTACAGGAAATAAAATCTATTTAAGCATGTGTTAATATGTTTGACAGCTGCAGGTGGTTGGTGCTTACCAGCTCAGCCCACTCAGGCTACGTTTACACATAGCCGGGTATTTAGAGAAACGAATATACCCCCCCCCCCCCTTTTTCAATAATAACATTGTGCACACAACCCGCATAAATACGCCGCGAGCGCCATCATAACTATGCCAAACCTATGGGCAGCAGTGTAGGGAAAAGGATAAAGCCATGCAAGCCAATCAGAATCGACAAGAGAGAACCTAAAACCCTGTTTCTTCCCAGTTGACACTGCAACACATAACCGGCGTTTTCAGAAATCTCCACTTTGGCAGGAGGTTTTAGAAATAATCGTTTTCTGTGATAAAAACGGGGTTTTCGTGTAAATGAGAGGCCAAACCGCAGGGAAATATCTGCGTTTTCCCTTTGTGTAAACGGGGCCTCAGGTTACAACATCACTAATTATTGTGGAAAAAAGGCAGAACAAATTTGTTATATCAACAAACCCAGAGGTGTACCAATTTTAATCTTCATTTTTGACACCCTTTATGCTGCCTGTTGTGTTTTTGCCTTTAATACGATACTGAAAGTCTTTCCTTTTCAGCATTTTTACTATTCTCAATCTAGCTAAAATGTTATGAGTATATTAGATAGCATTAAAATAACTCATATTTCACTCGTGCTAACCTCTTTTGCTATTATTGATGTCATGGATATTTAGTTGCTATATATGAATGACAGATCATCTTTTGAACTGCTTTTTGTATATTAGGGATTGTAAAATAACAGTTTCCATGTTTGACATATTTAAATGTGTTAATCTTTCATGAACAGTTTTTTGACAGTTTTGGACATTTCTGAGAAGTCTCAGTTGGCTCATCTGAAGTCCCTGTCCATGTACAGCTAAAACAGATAGGCGCATACAATTACGGAGTGGGGAATACATAAAACATGACAAGTAGCTACCATACAGACAAAGTTACGTACACTTCTGATGGCAGATTGCATACATTATGATAGCACTTATGGCATTTGATGCACTTGATGTTAGATTGAATGCCTGTACTCAAGAAAATCTATGATCCATTTCAGGTGTCATCTAACATCTACTTAGAAACTTAATACGTGATGAAATTGTGTGTTATATTATTTGAGTGAACACTTTATAACATACCCAAAGAGATTTGCAGGCAATGCTTGTAGATTTCAGGTACCACTCTTGGCCTATCAGATGCGTCTTGGAATTGTACTGCCTCCCAGACTTTTATTGATGACTACCCTAGTGAAAAAAACTTTACCAAAATGTTTTTAAAATTAATTTATTCCATACAAAGTATACTACAAACCATTAACATATTTACTGACATACAGACTTACTGATATAAATATAATGAAACTTTATTTGGAGTACTTTATTGCACAATGCACATTTCTTAATGTTTAATATCACCATTAGTAAGGATAGTATGATCTCTGTATAATATCAGTCTTTAAATGCAAGATATTTAAAGTGTACCTAAAGTGTACTTGTAATTGTTGCACTTTAGCACAATCAAATATACTTAAGTATATCTTTAGTTGGACCTCAGCACTATTTCCGGATAACTAAAGTACATTAAGTACAACATTAGTACACTCTTAAGAAAAATAGTTCTAAAGAGTGCCAAATTAGGGTTCTTCAGCTTGTAACAATAGTAGAACCCTTTTTGGTGCTAAATAGAACCATTTTTAAAAGGTTCCATATAGGACCTTAATGGCGTTATAAATAACCTTTTCAATTATATTTATTTTCATTAACATTAGTGTCACGGTGTGGTGCAGGCAGAAGAAGAGGAGTCAAAAGTTCCAATGCAAACTTTTACTCACAATATAACTCAAACAGGTACATAGAAGATGGGCAGAAGGTACACACACACACTTAATACAACAGAGATTGGACAAAGACTGACTGAATAGAATGAAACTAAATACAAACACTGATGAACACTGATTAATAGAACACAGGTGACATAGATTATGATGATGATGATGATTAACTAAACACAGGTGATACAGATTAACTAAATGACAGTAACCATGGATACGAATGAGTGGCGGGAAAAGAACAAAGGAAGACATGTGACTACTGAAAATACAAACAAACACTGACACGTGACAATTAGTACATTAGTATCTTCATATTATTACTATTACTATTATTACTATTATTTTTTTTATTATTTACTAATATTGTTATCTGCCTGGTCTTATATCTTGTTGCCTCTATTTAGGTTTTACATTTTTTTTTAAAAAAACGTCTCAGGTTACGACTGTAACCTATGTTCCCTGAGAACAGGGAACGAGACAATACGTCAACGACGTTATGGGGGACGCCTCAGGCGTGACAGGTGTCTGAAATCACTATCAAATCACGTCAATCATATTGACCGGCGACAGCCCGTGAATCATTAGCGTGAATGATTAACGTGCGACCTGGAAGTATAAAGGGGCGCCTTGCACACATGACAAATCACCTTATCGTCTGAAGGGACTGTACGGTAGGCAAGCCCCGAGGCATGGCAGGGAGACGTATTGTCTCGTTCCCTGTTCTCAGGGAACATAGGTTACAGTCATAACCTGAGACGTTCCCTTTCGAAGGGAACTCAACAATACGTCAACGACGTTATGGGGAATGATATACCAACTCCGCCATGCTAAGGGGAGTGCATGCCAAGTGGCAGTGACAACTGTCAGAACCAGCAAATTCAAAAGAAACGCTAGAACCACTCACCCTCAGGTCACACTGGGCTGTCAGTGACAGCATTCCCTACGGTCATAGCCCAAGCTACAGCCTCACAGAAAAACCTTCATAAACATGGTTAAATGAAAGGTCTACCTGGGCCGGCTCCGGGCCTGGAACCACAGCTTCCAATTAGAAGGGGTCCCTTCTAGGGAATGTGGCTAGGGAACCTGAAGGAACCCCAGCCAGTCACTATTCAGGGAAACGCTCACCCCAAAATGCCACCAGGACGGCCTGACCTGGCGTCAGAACATAGACACTTAGTCTGGCCAAATCCTGTCTGTCTGAAGACAGAGCCTCTGGACAACAAAGCCTTAGGTAAGGCATCCAACCCGAGGGACTGTGAAGCTGGCAGCGAACCACTCGGCCCGGATCTCAGAGACGTGATATCCCGGAGAGTATGACTCAGCAAAGTGCTTTCCAACCCTTGCTAGCGAGGGGAGTTCCTCTACTCGATCCACGGATCAACCCAGTGTCTGTGTTTCAAAACACTGAGGAGGCCTGTGAAGGCCTAAGGGCTGATCTAACTGGGAGGCCTCATGAGAGGCCTACGACCGTCTGACCAGACTCAGGAAGCCGCATGCTCATAGAGACCCTCGGTGAGGGGAGCACAGGTCTGCCTGGTAGGCGAACCAGTCTGTAGGCAGAAAAAGTTCCGAGAGGGAACCAATAGCAGAGAATGAACACTTTAGCGAGCCAGGGCGCAAGCTCGCCTTCAGCAGCTGCCTATTAAGGCTAGTTGAAACTGATAGCAAGAGACCACTAGCTTCATAACCCAGCACCACTAGGGAACGTTACAGGGAGGCCCGGAGAGGCCTACTACCTGATAGCCAACGTAAGTGGGAATTCACCTTCAGGGAGGCCCGTGAAGCCTACTACCTGATAACCACAGTAAGTGGGGTGCTCACCTTCAGGGAGGCCCAGAGAGGCCTACTACGTGAAAACCACAGTATGTGGGGTGCTCACCTTCAGAGAGGCCAAGAAAGGCCTACTACCTGATAACCACAGTACGTGGGAACTCAACTTCAGGGAGGCCCGGTGAGGCCTGCTACCTTACAACCACAGTATGTGGGGAGCTCACCTTCAGGGAGGCCTGGTGAGGCCTACTACCTGACCGTACTCATTCAAGGAGGCCTGGAGGAGCCTACTACCTGATAATCACAGCATGTGGGAACTCAGCTTCAGGGAGGCCTGGTTAGGCCTACTACCTGACCGTTCTCATTCAAGGAGGCCTGGTAGGAGCCTACTACCTGATAATCACAGCATGTGGGAACTCAACTTCAGGGAGGCCTGGTGTGGCCTACTACCTGACAGCCAAAATATTTGGGAGCTCACATTCAGGGAGGCCCAGAGCGGCCTACCACCTGACAGCCACAATATTTGGGAGCTCACATTCAGGGAGGCCCAGAGAGGCCTACTACCTGATAGCCAACGTAAGTGGGAATTCGCCTTCAGGGCGGCCAGGTGAGGCCTACTACCTGATAACCATCTTAAGTGGGAATTCACCTTCAGGGAGGATTTTCCACTGGTAGCTTTGAACCCTGAGTCCGGGTGATAGTATAAGGTGGCCTGCTAGGCCAGCCAGCTGGGGACTTGCCTAACAGGGAGGCCTGGTCGGGCCTACTAGCTAATAGCAAGTCATATTCTGCCATAAAGTACACTGTTGGGAACCATACTACACAAGCTGTCCCACAATGTTGGGACTCACCTCCGAGGAGGCCTGTTTAAAGGCCTACTACCCAACAGTGAGTCAACTGCCCGAACCACCAAGGCCAACCACGTAAAGTGAGCTGGCCTACAGTGCCCTCTAGGGGGCTGTCCAATCAAGGAGGCCTGCTGAGGCCTACTACCTAATGGCGCAGCCTTCGTTGGCAGAAAAGCTGTTTACACAGCGCCTACAGCATCCTGGTGCCTAATCACATTGCCCATGGCAGTGTACTCCGCAAGAAAGCTAGCAGCCTTAAAAACAAGGGGAGTACAACATACACCACTCTGCCTCAACGGAGGCCCCAAACAGTCAGGGGCCTACCATCTATGCATGGGCGTCAGCTCAGGGCAATGCTCTGGCTTCAGGGGAGCGTACTTCGACCAAAGAAGAAGTGAAGCTTACTTCATACTCGACCCGAGCCATAGTGGTGCGAGGTAGGATAAAACAGAACTGGGAGTGAAGCGCTCAGACCTACCCGAATCACAGGGGAATACTCACACCTCACCCTGAGGTTACCAGGGTGCGGGCCTGCCAGCGGCTCTAGGGGTGACAGAAATGTATCTGTGCCCAACCTAGGGGAGTGGGGCTTGACTTGAAAGCCACCACCTACGACCCAGCGTTTGAGCAGTAGCTCAGCGAGGTAACTAAAGCCTATACTGGCGGCCTAATCCGTATGCCAGTTCTGCACGGCAGGGTCGGGCAGACAAATCCAGTCTTCTCCGTGAAGTGAAAAGACGGCCTAACTCTGCTCAATAAAGACATAAACACATGGAGGCCAGTTTGAGGCCTACCACGTCCTTATAAACCACCTCTGCACCAAGCTGCATTACTTTAGTCGCCCCAGAATGCAGAGAAGGGGGCGGGCCTTGGCCTAACGACTCCCGTGGGAGGAGGCTGTTATACAGGGATGTTAGAAACATACATTCACAAAGTGAAGAGTCAGAGGAAGAAATGCTAAACCAAGCAAAGCGCCTCAATATCCCAGGTACAGCCTAGGCCAGCTACAGAGGCGGCCCTGGTGAGGGCCAGCCTGCAAGCACAGATCTATCTGAGGGCTCGGAGGAGCCACAGCCACTAAAGAATATTGTATTTCTTCTTGTATTATTCCGTAAAAAAGGGCTGTAAAATCGCTCAGAGAAGTCAAAACGGCCCCGTGGGCCGGACATAAGATCTAACTGAAGCACTAGCGTCAGTCAACACTCTAAGTAAAAACTTCTAAAAGAGAGAGACCAACTACTCTACCCTAAGGTGGGCTAGCAGCCCGAAGGCCAAACTCAGTTACCGCCACCTAACAGGGAACTTCAGGGCCCTAATAATCCTAAAAAGGTCTCTTACCTTAGTACTTTGACATGACCCCATAACTCTATACAGGGAACACGGTCTGTAAAGAGAGACATTTTATTTTTTAATCACAAAAAATACCCCTCAAAGACCGGACAGCTCACCTGCGGCGTGCGAAGTAAAGCCAGATAGTTCTTTTAAGAACCTGGGATCCGCCACTTCACGAGCCTGAAAGGGGCGTTTCCACAAACCAAGCCTAGGTGGGCCGTCAGAACATAGTTCTCATCATAGGCCCATCCCCAGGCCTGATGTAATGAACGCCTGGGGGTCAGGAGAGAGGAGAGGGCAGATGTCATGACCCTCCGGGGAGGCTATCCATCACCGACGCTGTGTGCGTTTGCGCTGGATAACCTCCCTCAGATCTCTCTTGTTGCGGGAGTCACGCCTTCTCTGCGACCTGCTCCTTGCGGGAGGGGGCGCACGAGAGGCGACACTGGCTCGTTGGCCCTGCCTACGATCCTCAGACCGTGACGGGCCAGGCCCTCCCGCCTGCCGGGGTACGGACGCGGATCTCAGCGGTATACAAGTTTTAAATGCTGCTGAGCGCGCCTTCGCCTCCCTGAACTTCTCCACCACCGCCTCTACGGAGGTGCTGAAGAGTTCGGAAGGCGAAACCGGCGAATCGAGGAGAAAGGCTTTTTCTTTCTCCCCGATGTCGGCTAGATTTAACCACAGATGCCTCTCCGTGGCCACCATCGCCGCCATCGACCGTCCGATCGTGGCAGCGGTTTGCTTGGTAGCCCGGAGAGCCAGATCTCTGGTGCGGCGCAGCTCAGCGACCGCCTCAGGGGACCACCCTGCCCCCTGGTCGAGATCCCTCAGCAGGTCGGCCTGGTACGCCTGTAACACTGCCATGGTATGCAGTGCAGCACCGGCCTGACCTGCTGCCGTGTATGCTCTGCCATTCAAACGAGCCGTTGTTTTCAGCGGTTTGGATGGCAGGGTTGGAGCTTTCAGTGTCGCTGCCCGCCCAGACACGAGATAGTTCGCGAACGTCTTGTCAATGGGCGGCATTGACACGTACCCATACTCTCCGATCCCCTCCACATCAGCGAAACTGGCCCGCTGATGTAGGTGAATGCGGGCAGAGTATGGGCTCTTCCATGCCCTCTCGATCTCCGTATGAAGATCAGGAAGAAATGGAAGTCTCATCTGAGCTGGTGGTGTATGGCCGGGGAGAAACCGATCGTCGAGCCTACCACGAGCGACCTCTCCTCTAGCGCGCTGCCAAGGCAGCTGCAGCCTGTTGGCAGCGCGCTCCATCACATCCACCAGCTCTGCATAAACGGGGTAGGATGGCTGAGGAGGTTCAGGATCTACCTGATCATAAACCTCCTCAGCCATCTCCTGCGCTTCCTGAAGAGCATCAACTGCAGGTACAATCGGTGAGTAAACTTCCCCATCGACCTGCAGTTCGCCCTCGTCAGCCGTCGAATCATCTGAGAGGTTAACAGCCCTCTCGAGACGATCGACAAGCTCCATCTGGGAGCCCCATGATATAAGTCGCCGATCGGCCTCAGCACGAGCGGGACCTGCACCACGAGGTCCAGACGCCGGACCCCCTTCACTCGAGAAGAGGGCCAGACGAGAGCGGAGCGTTTTAAGAGAAAAACGCTCGCAGTTCGCACAGATGGTTCCCTCGAGAACCTCCCGTGCGTGCTCTTCACCCAAGCAAAAAACGCACAGCTCGTGTGTGTCGGCCGGTGTCAGAAACCTCAGACACGGGTCGGCACACTTACGAAAACAGTCTGCCTTAGCTGTGCGTTTCATCTTTCTCTTACCTCGTAACTTGAATAGCGTTTCAAACAAACAGTCCCTGAAGACGATGAGATGATTTGTCATGTGTGCAAGGCGCCCCTTTATACTTCCAGGTCGCACGTTAATCATTCACGCTAATGATTCACGGGCTGTCACCGGTCAATATGATTGACGTGATTTGATAGTGATTTCAGACACCTGTCACGCCTGAGGCGTCCCCATAACGTCGTTGACGTATTGTTGAGTTCCCTTCGAAAGGGAACAGCATGTGTCAATTAGGTACTTTTTTTATTTTTTATTGACATGGCAGATTGTAGCAAAACTGACAGTGCTCTAACAACAGTTAGCTGAATACATTAATAAATAACAATTGACATTGAACACGATATAGATGTAATGAAGACCAAGTTCCAGTGAAATATCTTCACAATCCTCTTTACGTCCTTTATTATGTCTGTATTCTGAGTGGCAGTGTCTCTCTGCAGATGATGAGGTTCTCTTCCATTTGATTATATAAAAACAATTATGTTCACGAAGGCCAAAATTAGAAAAAACTTCGTGGAGAAGAGAAGATGAGTATCCTTAACTGAACAGAGCTGCTCACACTTAGGGCCTACATGTTCTGTTAAACTGAAAAGAGAAAAATACATGGCTTGTAGGAAATGATTGTTACAATTATAATTTACAGACATTTTAAGAAATAAATAATTTACCTGTTGAGAGTATGTTGGCAGTCTGTGTAGTAACTGTAGTTGTATAGCTGAGCTCCAGAAAATCAGTAATGAGGAGGCTTTGACAGTTACAGACTTAAAAAACAAAAAGGCGGGAATAAAGAACCCTAAACCCGAACACAAAGAACCATTTCAACATATAAAGGGTTTTTCAGGACAATACAGTACTGTTAATACGTGTAAAGAAACCATCTTTTTTTTAGAGTAGTTACAATTTAGTAGACTTTAAGTGAACCAATTTAGTACCAAAAGTACAATTGCAGGATATTTATAGTAAGTACATAAATATGTAAATGTATTTGTAGTATACTTAGCATAAAATAAATGCATTTCAAATACATTTTAGTATATTTATTTTTTTATCACTAGGGGTATACAGCTTTGTACCATCAGGTTGATGTAAATTCAGCATCAGTTTAAAAGATAAACACTTCAGTTTAAATCACCTAAATGGAGGACTATTTTCTGAAATAATTTGCATTAAACAGCACAAAAGCTTTTGAGAGCCAATTAAACACTGCAGATATTGTGAACTATGTGTTTTGGGGGTTTTGCTTCCTTGGATTATACAGTAGCGTAATATGGTCATATAATTGATCCCTTCTGTATAATGTATTTTTAATTTAAACAATAAGAGTAGTGGTTGGACTGTGTGATGGGCTGTTGGTGTTTGTGTTGCTGAGTAGGCGTTACGGAGAGAGAAATAGGCTGGGGTGGACTGCTGAAGAACAAAATATGGAGAACAGGGAACAGTAGTAAGTGAGGAAATTAAATTCCAGAGAAGAGAGAGAAACCTGAGAAACTTGAACAATCATATACCATACTGTTTGGTATCTAATTACTCTCTGCTCACAGGACTCCAATATACCCATGTAGTAGATTGCTGTAGTATTGAATATACTTTGAGCTTGGGAATCTATTATGGCATTATCCTTTTGATGGCCTTTTAGTTGATTAAAAAAAAAAAAAAATCTTTAAGTTCAAAGCAAGTTTGGTTTGCAACTATCCTTCATAAGCACCATGTGCAAGAGGGAAAAGGCAGCAACATATAGGGTGAATTTCAAGTAAAGTGCATTATTTAAAGGGATTGTTCACCCAAAAATGAAAATTCTGTCATCATTTCTTCACCCTCAAATTGTTCCAAACCTGTATGGTTTTTTGACATTCTTTAAAATATCTTCTTTTGTGTTCAGCAGACGAAAGAAATTCATACAGGTTTGGAACAAATTTGAATCTTTGGGTGAACTATCCCTTTAAGCTTGATTGCACTTTGCTCAATGAGTTTAAATTTTAAGAGCATAACAGTGGTCTTAAATTAAAGAGACACTATTTCTTTACATGATAAAATAGGTCCCTTTCGAGGAACAACGTTGTGTCAGTTGCTGATGCTATGGGAATGCCTTCAGTGTGACCGGTGTCTGAAGCACATGTGAAATCACGCCAGTACAATGGCTATGGCAGTCGCATGACCAGTGTAGGGGGTAGTGCATTACAAGTAGCGCTAGTTACGTAATCCGAATACTTTTTTTCATGTAACTACCCTAGTAAAAAAAGTATACTCTATTGCATTTGAAATATATTCCCTATTGTATTTGAAATATATTCCCTTTTTCAATAGTATATTGCAAATATACTAACAAAAAAATTACTATCTTTAAATATATTATAAGTATATTAGCATCATGCTTTTACCTATTTTCACAATACAACTTTTAACACACTTTAAAATAATTGTATTTTAGTATATTTTCGAAACATATATTTTAGTAAAATATACTTGATGTGAAAATTCAGTTTATTTTTTAAAAGTGTATTTATTTGCACTTCATTAAAATATATTTTTTTAGTATATTTTAACTGTGTGCTGGAAATGATCATTGTAACAATGTATTGAAAGTATACTTTTAAAATACATTATAGTATACAATAGTATTTTGTACAACGTATAGCTAAGTATTATTTGTCTATTAATGTGCATTTGTTATTGAAGACAAAGTGTGCAATATGTAGTATACATGGTCTGTGCCGATAGCCTCGTGGGCAAGTGCGATGATATGTAGCGCTGTTGTGCATAGGTAGACCCGAGTTCGAGTCCCGGCTCCTGGACCTTTCCCGATCCCGTCCCCCCTCATTCCCTGTATAGCTACTGTCCTATCCTAATAAAAGGCAAAAATAACCATTTAAAAAAATTATATATATATATACACACACACTTATGGTATATTGCAGTGGTGGCTGGTGACAATTATTTTTGGGGGGGGCGCATTTTTTAAATTTTATTGAGGGGGGCAAATAAATACAAAGCAGTACCAAAAAGCATGTTGACTACTTGAACATAAATTTTTATCTCCTTTTTTACATTTCAGACCAACAAAGCACTACCAAAAAGCATGTTTCCTACTTGAACATAAATGTTGCTCTTCTTTCTTTCTGGCCAGCAAATTTCTCAATTACGCTCTGATTAAAGTCAGTCATCTCCGTCATCAGTCATCAGCCTTTGTCCTCTGTCACTGGCCTGCTGCTTGATTTGTAAATCTGGTTGTTTCGGTCCGAGATCCTTTATCCTTTTTTTTTTACAAGCGAAAGCCTTGTGAACGGGTTTTTTTGTAAATAAATTACAGAATTTGGATTAACTGCTGCTGCCATTGTTTATACAAAAATGGTTGTCACTTGTCAGCCTAGCAAGGTTTTGGCGGAGTCGAAGTGGTGTCGCCTGCGCACTTGCAGTAGTGGGCCAGAGCGTAAAGTTGAATGACAGGTGACGAGAACCAATCAGATTGGATAAAATAACATTTATCCAATTCTGATTGGCCAGGGACGCAACGACTTGCGCCCGGAGGAGAATCTTTAAGAAACCAATTAGAGACCAGCTTCAGGTCACATGCTGCCCGAAAATTTAAAGTCTCACATAGACATCCATTTGTCCGGCGTCCCTCGCCTATGAAACCCATGATGAAACCGTATGAAACATACTGAAAAACATAGAAAATAGTTGACTGATTAAAGACAGTTTTTATTAAAGGGGTGGTAAAACACATTTTTTCGAAGGCTTGATTGTGTTTGTGGGTTGCACTGTAACGTGTTCATGCTTCATTTTTTTAAAATTGCATTATTTTTCATATATTTTACCTTTATTCTACACTGCTCTTCCCCTCCTTGTAAAAACGGTCTGATGGTTTCCTGGTTCTGTGAAGCCAGTCCCTCAAAACTACGCAATGGGCTCAGATTGGTTAGCTGGCCCAGTGTGTTGTGATTCGCTAACCGTCTAGTGCACGTCTCCCGGAAACGTCACGCCCCGTACCTTTACCGGTAGTTTGCGCTTTGGTGTATTATAAACAATGGCGTCAATAAAACCAATCGGACCCGGGGAAAAGTTAGTGAAGATGATCGAGCAGAACCTGTTCAAGAACGGCTGTTAAACGACGTTTCAGAAAGGTTTGTTCCCTTTCGTTGTCACTCCGAGTTACGTCGGATGACGACGAATGGGGTTTCGCTTAGAAAGCCTATCGACTTTGAGTATACAAAACGAGCCAATGGCAAAGAAATGCCATGGGTCTGCGGAATTTGCATAGCGTAACACCGCCCTACCTCGTGGGTATAAAAGGAGGACGCTGGCAAAATGCAGATATGTTTTCGATTCGGAGCCAAGAGTATCTCTTCATTCCACAGCCATTTCTGACTTCGCTCTACGAGACGAGACACTCTCTGGTGTTGGTGTGATGGCGATCTGCAGCGAGTTCACATTGCCTGCTGATCTGTGCAGTGATCTGCCAGTGAGTGTGTTTCTCCCTGCTCGCTTCGACATCGCAGAGTTTTTTCCTCCTCTCACAAAAGAGCTTGCACGCGGCACATCTTTTTAAAGACGGCTCGCACGTCTTTTTAAAGACGGCTCACCCATGCATTTCTGGTTGCGGTCGACTCATTTCCGATTTTTATGGGCACATTTCTCTGCTCTGCGTGCTTGGGCTTGATCACGCTAGAGCAGCGTTTGTGGATGACTCATGTTCTTCCCACGGGAACGTGACCATCGCGTCATTACGCTCAATGATCTGGTTAGAGAGAGAGTCCCCTCATCCACACCCCGATCTAACACTCTCCACGTGAGGTGCTACTTCGGCTGGTGGCCAGGGTGACCTGAGGGTGATGGTGTGGAACAAAGGCGCCGACTATCAGTCCGTGCCCCACGCCCCCCTCTTCATTGACGCAACCGTTGAGAGATCACGGGACGCCCGCGGGCCCGTCTTCGGACCCCCCGCGGGTTTCCTTTGACGTTCCAGAATCAGATCTGTTGTCCATCGCAGCATCACAGGGTGGGCAAGAATCTTCAGGAAGTGAAGATTCGACAGTGCTGCCACTTTCGGGTGTGCATATGGCATTTGTCGAGTCAGATCCTGAGATGACGGCCATGCTTTCCCGGGCCGCTGCGAGCATCATCAGACTAGAGTGGAACCTTCCACCCTGTCTGAGCGCTCGCTGCTGGACGATTGTTTTTTGTGTGCGGCCGCTGACTCCTGTCAGCGTCCACCCCAATACCTTTCTTCCCGGATGTGCATCAGGAGATCTCGAAATCCTCGAAGACCCCCGTGTCTTCCAGTGATCCCTCGTTGATCTCCTCCGCCCTTCCTCCCCTTGACTGGGCCGCTGCCCATGGGTACACTGGGGTCCCCCCGGTTGAACGCTCTGTTGCGATGCTACTGTGTCCTCAGAGTGCTTCTTCTCGGCGTGATCCTAAGCACCCGTCCGAAGCCTGTAGTTTTTCGTCTATACTTGTGGCGAAATCATATAGCGCACAAGACAGGCAGCCGCCTCACTGCATGCCATGGCCATTCTGCTGGTCTACCAGACCCAGATGCTCACAGACATGCACGAGGGCGGGACTGACCCAGGAGTCTTCAATGAGCTGCGCGACGCAACTGACCTTGCTCTCCGAGTGACGATAGTGGCCGTACGCTCCCTGGGTCAGGTGATGCCTACCATTCTGTGGCTGAACCTGTCTGATGTGCAGGATGTCGGGCGGACCCGTCTGCTCGACACCGCCATATCCCAGGTCGGCCTCTTCGGCGGTCCAGTTGAGGGCTTTGCCCAACAGTTCTCAACCGCCCATGAGTAGACTGAGGCTTATTCTGCCCTCTCACGACTCGACCCATTGCGCCCTGTATTATTCCCTGTCCGAGGGCACGCTCTGCACGGATGCACTGGCGCACAGCTGGCCGTGGGGCCGCAAATATGCGTTTCCCCCAGTGAGCCTTCTTGCGCAGACCCTGTGCAAGGTCAGGGAAGACGAGGAGCAGGTCATTCTGGTCGCGCATGACTGGCCCACCCGGACCTGGTTCTCCGAACTTGTACTTCTCGCGACAGCACCTCCTTGGCTGATTCCCCTGAGGAAGGACCTCCTTTCTCAGGGACGGGGCACCCTATGGCACCCTCGTCCCGATCTTTGGAACCTTCACGTGTGGCTCCTGGACGGTACGAGGCAGGTTTGAGTACCCTACCACCAGCGGTGGTGGCTACCATCACTTCCGGTAGAGCGTCGTCCACGAGACACGTCTATGCGTTGAAGTGGAACCTCTTCGTCAACTGGTGCTCTTCTCACCGAGAAGACCCCCGGAGATGTTCGATCAGTGTCGTGCTTTCCTTCCTTCAAGAAGGGTTGGAGAGAAGGCTGTCTCCCTCCACCCTGAAAGTCTATGTTGCCGCTATTGCCGCACACCATGATTCAATCGAAGGTAAGTCTCTGGGAAGCACGACCTGATCGTCAGGTTCCTGAGAGGAGCGAGGAGACTGAATCATCCTCGCCCTCCTCTCGTTCCCTCTTGGGACCTCTCAGTGGTCTTAACTGCCCTGCAGAGTGCTCCCTTTGAGCCTTTGCAATCAGTAGAGCTTAAGTTCCTGTCAATGAAGACAGCGCTCCTGGTTGCATTGCCCTTCATCAAGAGGGTAGGGGACCTGCACGCATTCTCCGTTGACGAAGTGTACCTGGAATTCGGGCGGGCCTACCCTCACGTGATCCTGAGACCCCGGCTTGGATATGTGCCCAAGGTTCCTACCACTCCCTTCCGGGACCAGGTGGTGAACCTGCAAGCGCTGCCCCTGGAGGAGCCTCCAGTGTCTATTGCCTGCGCATCGGCTAGGTGCCTCCCGTGTGCATGGTCCCTCCTCTGAGCGACCCCCACATGTGTATTTCTACTGTAAGCCTCTCTGAGCATGTGTCATTCCCTTGGCAAGCCACCTTGCCACCCCTGGGGTTGAAATATTCCACCTGCAGCTGGACACCCCAGTGTTCTCCATATGCATCCCTCCAGGTCATATGTGTATTCTCTAAGTCGCCCCCACCCACCCACCCCCCCGCCCCCGTTCCCCCTACTCAGGGAACGAGGGTTACATATATAACCGAGACGTTTTTTGTTGTTCTTTCATTACTTTTTAGGTACGCTGTTATTTAATTGTACTAATTATTATAGAATTACAAAAAAATAAGCTTCATAAACAAGAATTTCATATAATCGTTCTAACAAATTATACTACAGTCCTCAAAGGGATTTTTTTGAGTAAAGACTGCGGATCTATAGTGATCGTTTCTGACTGTATGCCACCGTTACATTTGTATTTTTAGAACGATTGTAGACAAATATCTGTCGACAGAACTATTAACCCAAAACGAACACTAAACATCGGTTGCCAAATCAAACACAGAACCATGTTTAGCATGCCTGTAGATAAACAAGCATGTAGATAAACATAAAAGCTCTAATCAAAGAATAATTTACAAGTTCCCAAGTTTCCAAGTTCGCTGTTGAGATAAAAAAAAAAGTTTGTAACGTTAGGTGTTTGTCAGATAATGTTAAGTATGAATGAGTGTTACGACCCGCTCGTATCAAGTCGCAACACAAAAGAGGGATCAAACAAAAACGTGGCAATCAAAGAATATTTATTAAATTAAACATACCACAACCAATCAATAAAACATTTATAATAAACAGAAGTCTAGGGATAAGGAACAAAAACAAAAATATAACAAACAATAATATAATAACGCTACATGTGCAAGGAAATATCAGAGGCCACTCATGAGGAGTGTTTTTCCCCAAAGAGTGCCCTCACGTAAGAAGGCACAGCACTCTTATATACACTATAATTAGTAATTAGCATGAGGAAAACCAATCAGGAACTCCCACGAGCCGGACCAATAGAACCAGGAGATTCAGGGACGTCACACCTCCCAATCCAAAAAGAGGTTCTCTAAAGAACCGACAGAAGAGAAAAAAATAAAATAATAATAATAACAACATACAAAATTATTTCAATATGAATATACAACAACTCTAATACTCATCTGTATAACTCTCACTCCATTTCGATCTCCGAATCCTGGGCCCTAGGTCATCAAAGAGAAATAAAGGAGACGGACAGAGAGAAGAAAAAGACCAGACACTACTGGAACAACTTACATACGTGAGAGAGCATCAGCAATTATATTATCCTTGCCACGTATGTGTTTAATCTGTAAGTGGAAAGGTTGAAGAATAAGGCTCCACCTCATGATTCTCTGATTCTTACCGCGCATTCGATCTAAGAAAGTCAACGGATTATGGTCAGTATATACCGTAATCGGACCACATACCGAGCTCAAATAGACCTCAAAATGTTGAACAGCTAAAATAAGAGCCAATGCTTCTTTTTCCACTGTAGAATAGACTTGCTGGTGACGACTGAATTTTTTTGAAAAATAACTGACTGGATGTTCGATTCCATTAGAATCTTCTTGCAGAAGAACAGCGCCAGCACCATAAGCACTTGCATCAACTGCAAGTAGAAAATGTTTTTCAAAATTTGGGGTAGACAACACCGGAGCATTTGCTAGTAAAGATTTGGCATTCTCAAAGGAACACGGACATTGTTCTGACCATTGGAAGGGTCTCTTAGGGCTTAGCAAATCAGTAAGAGGGGCAACTACACTTGCAAAATTATGACAAAAACCTCTGTAGTAACCCACCATCCCAAGAAATCGTCTTAACTCACGACGGGTAGTTGGTTTGGGAAAACTACAAATTGCATTCACTTTAGCGTGAATCGGCTTCACACAACCCCTGCCAACAACCTTTCCTAAATATGTCACAGTGGCCTTTCTAAACTCGCACTTAGCAAGGTTTACAGTCAAGTTAGCTTTGGTTAGACGCACAAAAAGTTCTCTAATTTGATCAAGGTGTTCAGACCAAGAAGAACTATACAGAACAACATCATCCAGGTAAGCCTCACAACCGGTCATTCCAGACAAAACGTGATTTATCAACCGCTGAAAGGTAGCGGGAGCATTTCGGACCCCAAAAGTCATAACGGTGTACTGCAGGAATCTATCAGGTGTAACAAAAGCAGATAACTCTTTAGCACGGGATGTCAATGGCACTTGCCAATAACCTTTCAGGAGGTCAAACTTACTGACAAATGTCGCCGAGCCAACACGGTCAACACAGTCATCGACTCTTGGTAGAGGGTAACAATCAGGTTTTGTCAGAGAATTTAGCTTCCTGTAATCGATGCAGAAACGATATGAATTATCAGGTTTATTCACTAAAATACATGGGGAGCTCCAAGAACTAAAACTGGGTTCCGCCAAGTTATGATCAAGTAAATAATCCACCTCTCTCTGAAGTAACTTCCTTTTTATAGGGTTGACACGATAGGCATGTTGTTTCACTGGCTGAGCCATACCAACATCAATGTCATGCTCAATGACGGAAGTACGAGTAGGAACATCAGAAAAGAGAGTGTGAAACGAGCTTACCAACTCAATGATGTCAGCCTTCTCTGACTCAGTCAAGTGGGGCAAAAGGTGAGCTAAATTAACAAGAACTTCAGAATTATTTAACCGCCCTTCTATTTGCCCTCGAGAGGGACCTTTCATCTCTTCTAGATACTCATCCATCTCTTCAGATGTTTCCGAAACCCTTGGATCTACAGTTCCCGAAGTGGTTACAACTTCAACAAACAGAGAAGGAACAGGAGTCACATAAGATTTTAGTAAATTAATATGACACACCTGCGTTTTCTTCCGGCGATCGGGTGTATGTAATAAATAGTTGTTATTCAGGAAACACTTCGCAATCGTATACGGTCCAGCAAACCTAGCCTGGAAAGGAGTAGTCAGAACAGGTAACAACGCCAGCACTTGATCACCTACCTGAAAATGTCTGGACTTAACTTTGTGATCAAACAACTTCCGCATCTTTCCCTGAGACTTGGCTAACTTCCGTAGAGCAATAGCTCTAGCTTCGTAGAGTCGATAACGAAAGCTACTTACATAGTCCAAAACATTCTCAGGAGGGTCCAAATTCGTCCACTCATCTGCCAAGACAGCAATAGGGCCCCTAACAGTGTGTCCAAATACTAATTCATTAGGGCTAAAACCTATGCTCTCTTGTACAACCTCACGAATAGCGAAAAACATCCAAGGAAGTCCTTCCTCCCAGTCACAGTCAAGTTCAACACAATAAGACCGCAAAAGTGACTTAAGAGTCTGATGGAATCTTTCCAGACATCCTTGACTTTGAGGGTGATAAGCACTTGATATATTATGTTTAACTTTAAGTTGCCGCATGACCTTAGAAAAGTTTCGGGACATAAAATTTGAGCCCTGATCAGACTGAATGGTTTCTGGAATGCCAAAAATGGACATGAAACTGGTTAAAGCCTTTAAAATAGCTTTGGAGGTTATTGATCTCAGAGGATAAGCTGCGGGGTAACGTGTAGTCTGACACATTATTGTGAGCAAATATGCATGTCCAGCCTTAGATCGTGGTAAAGGACCCACGCAATCGATAGTCAAGTGTGCAAAAGGCGTGGAAACTGCAGCAATAGGCTGTAAGGGAGCTAACGGAACCTTTTGATTTGGCTTTCCTGTCATTTGACAAGTATGACAGGCTCGTATATAGTTAATCACATCTTGCTTACACCTAGGCCAATAAAATTTTCTTAACACTCTATCATAGGTCTTTCGTACACCCATATGACCAGCCGTGCCCTGATGTGCTAATTTTAGGAGGTCTTGACGGAAATTAAGTGGAACCACGATTTGGATCCTAGGATCAAGTGAAAAGTCAAAGCTAAAGTCAAAGTAAAGCATACCAAACCAGCAGAGCCAAACAGCGTTTTCATTTGTTTACCTCCTTGCTACAACGTACAATTAACAATACAAACTATTACAGGAAAACACATAGACGAAAAATAAATCATACTTACAGGTTGTGGCTCGTAAACAAAAGCTTCTGTTTTTAAAGTTGGAACTGCTCCATCTTTCAGGACAAGCCGATGTGTGAAACCTGCATTGAACTCGCCACGATTGTGGAAGCTTTCCTCTGTAACATATGTCCCATGGAACGTCGTGTAGTCCAAAACCGGTCGTTTGCTGTAGTCCTTAAAAATTGATTTTTTTACAGCAACAGGGTACATTACACACAGCAACATTACACACTAGCTAAAGTTAGAAAAGTGAAATTGTGTTTTACCACCTCTTTAAATGCTGATGCTTTTCTTACTACCAGCCGGCACATCGTATGAATAAACCATTTTATTTTTTTATTTTAATATAATTTTTGCATATGTATATTTCTGTAATCTTTATGGGGGCGGCGCCCTCTATTGAAAAGCCGCCACTGGTATGTTGCTTGTATGTTTCGAAGACACTTGTAATGAATTTGAAATTTACATGTAACACAAATAAAGTACACTTTAATATCACTAATCAACCATTAAATAAGTCCCTACAAAGGTATATACTTAAAGTATACTAAGTATACTTGAAGTTGTTCCAATTTAGTACACAAAAGTACAGTGAATACACTTAAAGTTATGCTTTACTACAATTTAATTTCAAATAAAATATACTTGGTTCAAAATTAGTTGTTTCAAAATAGCACACTTCAAGTTACCTAATCATTAACACACTTATACTAAAGTATACTAAATTAGTCTGGCTGCAAGTAATCTTAGCATAAAATAACAAAATATCTTATTTACTTTTCAAAAAAGTAATGCCAGTTACTGTTTTCACCATTTATTGACCATCTCCATGCTCAAATAAATTGGGAGTATGGTGCAGAGGTGTTGTGTGCTATGTAAACATGATGGTTATTGTATTTCTAGTAGGGCTGCACGATTAATCGAAATTAAATCAAAATTAAACCGAAATCGCGATTTGGCTAAGTGCGATTCTGATTTTTCAGTTTTTTTATGAAATAAACACATGCACTGCGTGATCTGTAAATGCTGCTCCATTTCTGAAAGCACTGTGAGTTTGAGTCGCTAATAATGTGCAGTTGAAAAAGCAACATGCGTCAAAAAGCGTGAGTGATTTAGCGGTGCTGCGTCCTCTCTCTCTTTTTCAAAATGCGCTTAAAGCAGCACTATGCAGTTTTTTAGCTTAACTGAACAGCTTCGGAGTTATTGGAATGGTTATATGACTCTTTTCGGGTTGAATGGTGGTCGTCTCGCCCCCCCCTGGTGCCTGTGAGTGGAAAAAACGCACTTGCAACTTTGGGCCGGCGGACTGCCGTCAGGAAGTGCACACATTACACGCATACATGCCCCCATCCAGGATCCGGCTAGCTATAAGAACAACTATCGTCCCATGGCAAAGCCGGCATATAAGAAGCAGAAAGCTAGAAAAGCATTGTCGGAGGAACAAAGAAAGAGGAAACGGCAGACTGACCGAGCGAGGAGTCAGACACGAGTAAACATCGGACCTGCGTTTTCAGAATGGCAAAAAAAAAAAACGAAGAAAGCACGGTCGGAAGAGTCTAGAAAAAGGTAACGAGAATCTGACAGCGCGAGGAACCGGACAAGAGTCCCACTCAGTCAGGCTTTCACTGTAAAAGTTGATTCCTGCGATTATCATGAGAACAGTTGTCAATATCTCACATAAATAACAGGACATAAATAAGCCTACACGTTGTAAATAGTGTAAATGAGCGCAATTTGCAAACTATTATGATAAATCGCAATAATCATGTCTAACAACATCATAACGGACATTGTTACGAAATAATGCGACGTACATGATACACTTTATTGGTGTCATCTGGCATTTAAGCTCAGGTAAGCCTAACGCGGTAGGCTACTTTATTATTATGAAGTGCAGAGGCCGTGAGTGCAGATACGCTCTGCGTGAGTTGTATTTACAACAGTAACGTTAAGTACAAGTACTCTACAGCGACTCTAGGGATCGCTGTTTGACAAAAACAGAAATCCTGCATAGTGCCGCTTTAAAACCACCACATTGCATCTGCACAAGGCAAGCGAGCGCGTTGCAGGCAGTAAAACCACCTTTATTTCACCAGGGCAGACTCTCGCATTTCGGGAGTCGGGACAGTTGACGGAATAGTCACTTGCACAAGCGAGCCAGTGTTGCATCATCACTAAAGTTTATCATGTGCACGTCTTTTAAGTCTTACCAATTTAAAAATTCAAGTAATTTTAAACTATTCAGTACTTGCACTCCCTAAGAGATGGTTTTCTCTGCGCACATACATACAATAAAGTCACCTCACAAACAGCTCGCGAGTAACAAAACGGAGTACTTTTTTATGGATTATAGCGCTTTAATGGTCAGAAACACTCAAAAGTATGTCAAAATTTTGGTCTTGGTGAGTATCCTCATAAACGCAGTCTGTTAACATAAGCAGTTGATAAAGAAAGCATGTGCAACAGATCCGTGCAGCTCTTAAAGTGCCAGCAGCAATACGTGTCTGTCATTAATGTTGATAAAACAACAAAAAAGCTATAATTGTAAGGAATCAGGATTAATAGCCTAGTATTGGTATTTAATTTATACATGACTAAAATACTATCCAGTGTTATTTTACATTTGATTACTGACAATGACTTTGCTGCTGACCTTCGATGATCCAGTTCAATCATACTAATAAGCAAAAATGTCTTTAGATAAACATCGCATTTGTGTTTCATTTTTTGTTTTTATTGCTGAAGTAAGAGTTGAACTTTCTTCTCCTGCATCCTATTCTTCTGCAATCCAGAATGCTAGCACAGCTGAAAAGATTGTTTGAAGTGCAAACTTAGAGTTCGTCATTCGGTGGCTCTGAATTGTCAAAACACCTCTCAAAATGTTTGCTAGGGATGCGAAAAACTCAGAAATCAAACCTGATCCAAATTTTGTTATGACGGAATTTTTACAACGCATTTCACAAAACTTTTGGAGGCAGTGTGTAAACGTCATTGATGTCACTGGCACGCATGCATTGTCTACAAAAGGGCAACTGCATTAAACATCATCAGATTATTTATTTTCATAAAGGGCTATATGTGTCTTGTGAGTCTTAGTTATTATTTGTCTGTCCAAAATGATTTAAAAAGATGGAAGTGAATGAACAGCGTTTTAGAAAGTGCGCGTCACAGTGTCCCCACTTTATCACGGGCGATGATGCACACCATGGGTCTCATTCATGAAACATTCGTAAATATACGAGTAAATATGTGACTGATTTGCGCGTAAAGAGACCTTCCCGAAAAATCTTCTCCTGATTCACAAATACTTCGGAACCGTCAGATGTGATAGTGAAATGTGTGTGTGTTAATGAATTCCAATCAGTCGTAAATGGGATGCGCGTGCATGCTCATTCTCAATTACCATAAATCCCGCCCATTAAATCCAACTGACAACTATATATGGGCATCATATTATGACACCAAATTAAGGATTTCAACATGTCTTCTCAAAAGCGAATGAAAAAGAAAAATTTCTCAGATGCAGAAATTTAAGTTTTATTATAAGAAGTTCATTCAAAACGCCACATTTTATTTTCAAGCGTACACAGTGGCATATCAGGTCCTAAAAAAAAAGGAAGCTTGGCAGCATATTACAGATGCAGTTAATGGAGTTTCATCTGTTAATCAAACAGTCCCAGAAGTGAAAAGAAAATGGTTCGACATGAAGCTTGACTGCAAAAAACGAATTAGTTCACTTCGAAAAAATCGTATTCAAACTGGAGGAGGACCACCATCATCATCGAGCATATCTACATGCGATGAACGCATCATTAGCATAATTGGCGAAACCTCTCTGTCGGGTATAATTCCCGATGGTGACAGTGATGCAACCCCTTTGCAGGAAAGCACTTCAGCACAATCAGATGGTAAGGCTACATTTCATTTTTTTTGGGGGGGCCAGCTGACATGGTAAAATAAAAAATATAATTTTGGAGGAAATACACAAAGCAGTTTACATTTGAGCAGATTTTACTTTTTTGTAAAGACAGACAAATGCCAACTATGTCCGCCCATGAGACCACTGAAGCGGCAACCGGATACGTTCATCTTACGGCCCCTGAACCGGTATATCCAGCAGCATCCCGCAGTGTTGCCTCTGCACAGAAGACGGCTTTAAGACAGGAAGTGCTGGATAAGCAAGACAAAATTTTTCAAGCTGTGCTGGCAATAAATGACACATTAAAAGAAATAAATGTAAGCCTACGAGAAATACAGGTCCTTCTCAAAAAATTAGCATATTGTGATAAAGTTCATTATTTTCCATAATGTAATGATAAAAATTAAACTTTCATATATTTTAGATTCATTGCACACCAACTGAAATATTTCAGGTCTTTTATTGTTTTAATACTGATGATTTTGGCATACAGCTCATGAAAACCCCAAATTCCTATCTCAAAAAATTAGCATATTTCATCCGACCAATAAAAGAAGTGTTTTTAATACAAAAAAAGTCAATCTTCAAATAATTATGTTCAGTTATGCACTCAATACTTGGTCGGGAATCCTTTTGAAGAAATGACTGCTTCAATGCGGCGTGGCATGGAGGCAATCAGCCTGTGGCACTGCTTAGGTGTTATGGAGGCCCAGGATGCTTCGATAGCGGCCTTAAGCTCATCCAGAGTGTTGGGTCTTGCGTCTCTCAACTTTCTCTTCACAATATCCCACAGATTATCTATGGGGTTCAGGTCAGGAGAGTTGGCAGGCCAATTGAGCACAGTAATACCATGGTCAGTAAACCATTTACCAGTGGTTTTGGCACTGTGAGCAGGTGCCAGGTCGTGCTGAAAAATGAAATCAGATGGAAGCATGAAGTGCTCCAAACTCTCCTGATAGCTAGCTGCATTGACCCTGCCCTTGATACAACACAGTGGACCAACACCAGCAGCTGACATGGCACCCCAGACATTCACTGACTGTGGGTACTTGACACTGGACTTCAGGCATTTTGGCATTTCCTTCTCCCCAGTCTTCCTCCAGACTCTGGTACCTTGATTTCCGAATGACATGCAAAATTTGCTTTCATCCGAAAAAAGTACTTTGGACCACTGAGCAACAGTCCAGTGCTGCTTCTCTGTAGCCCAGGTCAGGCGCTTCTGTCGCTGTTTCTGGTTCAAAAGTGGCTTGACCTGGGGAATGCGGCACCTGTAGCCCATTTCCTGCACACGCCTGTGCACGGTGGCTCTGGATGTTCCTACTCCAGACTCAGTCCACTGCTTCCGCAGGTCCCCCAAGGTCTGGAATCAGTCCTTCTCCACAATCTTCCTCAGGGTCCGGTCACCTCTTCTCGTTGTGCAGCGTTTTTTGCCACACTTTTTCCTTCCCACAGACTTCCCACTGAGGTGCCTTGATACAGCACTCTGGGAACAGCCTATTTGTTCAGAAATTTCTTTCTGTGTCTTACCCTCTTGCTTGAGGGTGTCAATGATGGCCTTCTGGACAGCAGTCAGGTCGGCAGTCTTACCCATGATTGCGGTTTTGAGTAATGAAACAGGCTGGGAGTTTTTAAAAGCCTCAGGAATCTTTTGCAGGTATTTAGAGTTAATTAGTTGATTCAGATGATTAGGTTAATAGCTCGTTTAGAGAACCTTTTCATGATATGCTAATTTTTTGAGATAGGAATTTTGGGTTCTCTTACGAGAGGTTCTCTCGTATTGCGTAAGTTTAGCTTACGCTACGGGAAAGATTCATCTTCTCGAGATACTGAAGCCAAAAAATTATCCTTAATTTTTGTATACCTTGTCAACGCAGTGCAGCAGCTAGCAGACCTAGAGCAGGCTAACTTGCGTGCTCATTGGCTGCCCTGCGGGCAACTGCTGCAGCCTACCAGTGAGCCGGGCGTGACATCACGCCCAATGAAGGGCGCCCGCGCCTTCATAGCGTCACAGCCCGCCAGAATGGGCGTGGCTTTAGCCTATAAAGGAATGGGCTGTAGGCTGCTTCCCTGATTTTTGTCTCTTCAGCGAGCTCTTCGCATCGCTGGATCTGAGAGAAGCCACCGCCGCCGTCGAACAGTGAACAGCCAGCTTAGGACAGCGCTGAGGAAGCCGGCCGTCTTCGCCACCTTCAGCCATCCGTGCGAGCTACGCTATCCGGCGACGTATCCTTTTTGCCTTGCTATTTAGATTATTTTCTAAAAGAGCAGCGAGCGTCTTTTTCAAGATGCCTCGCACTTCCTGCGGCTCGTGTAGAGCCCCGCTCAGCGCCGGAGACCGCCACCTGATCTGTGCTCTCTGCCTGGGCCTGGAACACGCAGAGCTCGCCCTCGCTTCCGGGGGCTGCGAGCTCTGTAAAGCGCTTCCGCTGTCGACCCTGCGGGCTCGATTCGAAGCCTTCAACCCCCCGCCCCTCCTCACCGACGCGCAGCTGCCGCTCACGAGCCTCACTGCCGTCGCATCTGAGGATGAGGCCGAGGGACACGTACTAGCACGCGGCTAGCTCTCTTTACGTTATAAGAGAGCTACCCCGCCTTCGTGTCCCCATTCGGGCGTCATGCAGAGCCCTCTCGAGCTCTCTGCATGACCCGGACGGGCATCATCTGTGTTAATGTAGGTCCCGTGCCCTACTCGTGCGCGCGCCCTCGTACAAACACTGTTCCAGTTCTGCTCGACCAACGAGCACGCGGCTAGCTCTCTTTACGTTACAAGAGAGCTACCCCGCAATCGCGTCCCCGTTAGCGCGTCATGCAGAGCCCTCTCGAGCTCTCTGCATGACCCGGACGGGCTTGCGCGCCGCCGTCGAAATGTCTCGCCCTGTCAGTCCCCTTAGATAAGGCTACTGCAGCGGTGTATTTGGAAGCCAACGAGCCGGTGATGCAACCCGCTCGCCTGCACACATCCGTTCTCGCGGTGACCCAGAGAAGTCTTAAGTGAGTATATATGAGGTTAAGAATGTAAGTTACGTGCCCGCTCACGAGCGCTCACGCTTACTAATAGACACATCGCCTCCGAAAATACGCACGCTTCCCGCTAAGGCCGGACCGCCGTCAAAGTTTATTCTCTGTCAGTCCCCTTCAAACAGGCTACTGCAGTGGTTCAATTAGCAGCCAACGAGCCGGTTTGTTTACCCTCTCGCCTGCACACAAACGCCGTCTTCACAGCGACCCAGAAAAATCTCAAAAAGAGTATAATGTCTGGTCCGGCTCATGCCGTCGGTGTTGTAAGTGTAGTGAAATGCCCACGCCCCCAGTGTTCACCCCTACACATAAGCACTCCAAATCTCGCAGAGCACACTCTCATAAAGCGCAGAAAAGCTGCTCGAGTGTTGAATGTAAGAAATGTGTCCACAGGTCTGTGCCCACTATCTGCCCGCTCTGTTACACGATCAAGAAGCAGGTTATGTATGTAAGTCTCGTGCCCACCAGAGTGTGTTCACGCTTACTAACACAAACCTCCCCCCGGGCTCCGCCCGCGCGTTTAAGTGTTATCACAAAACGAAGGGCATTAATAAAACGCTCCCCATCCATTATGATCGGGACGTCAAATACACTTGTAAGTCTAGTGCTCGCGCGTCATAAAGTGAAAAAAGAATGTTCCCCATCCCTTATGATTGGGACATCTCGCATAAATCAGCCGGTTTTCGGTTTTCAGCGAGCAGCCATTGCCCAGAACCGAGAGCGCGCGCGCCGCGTTTTCGGCTCCGGGTCAGTTTCAAACAGCCTTCGCAGCGACGTCAGGGCGGCCGCCCTAGATCGCGCTCAGACAGCCGTCACAGACCGCCGCCTCCCAGAGGGCCTCGGCAGAGAATCACGCTGAAATCTGACCACGCGAAGCCCTCCTAACAGTAAGAGAGAAAAGACGCGCGTGTCCCGCTGCGGCCGGACCGCCGTCAAAATTCATTTCCCTGTCAGTCCCCTTCAAACAGGCTACTGCAGCGGTTCATTTAGCAGCCAACGAGCCGGTTTATTCACCCTCTCGCCTGCACACAAACGCCGTTTTCACGGCGACCCAGAGAAATCTCAAAAAGAGTGTAATGTCTGGTCCGGCTCATGCCGTTAATGTTTTAAGTGTAGTGAAAGTGCCCACGCCCCAGTGCTCACCCCTACACATAAGCACTCAAAATTCTGTGTCACTCACAGAGCACATTCTCATAAAGCGCAGAAAAGCCGCTCGAGTGTTGCATGTAAGAAATGTGTCCACAAGTCTGTGCCCACTATCTGCCTGCTCTGTTACACGGTCAAACAAACAGGTTATAAACGTAAGTCTCGTGCCCGCCAGAGAGCGCTCACGCTTACTAACACAAACCTTCCCCCGGGCCCCACCCGCGCGCTTAAGCGTTATCACAAAACGCAGAGCGTTAATAAAACGCTCCCCGTCTATTATGACCGGGGCGTTAGATACACTTGTAAGTCTCGTGCCCGCGTCCACGCGCTCACGCTTACAGAGAGCTCTATCACCCAGAGCGCTGCTCGCGCGTCAAAATGTGGTAAAAGTTTGTTCCCCATCCCCTATGATCGGGACATCTCACATAAATCAGCCGGTTTCGGCTGTCAGCGAGCCGCCATTGCCCAGAACCGGGAGCGCGCGCGCCGTGTTCGCCACCTGGCCGCTTCTTTCCAGAAGGGCAGCTTCCTCCCTCTGAAAATTTTTCAGAGGATGTTGGGCTGTATGGCATCAGCTGCAGCGGTGCTCCAGCTGGGCCTACTGCGCATGCGCCCGCTCCAACGCTGGCTGAATGCTCGCGTGCCCCCCCCCGAGCCTGGGTGTCTGGCGGTCGGAAAATCTGAGTGACTCAGGCCTGCATTGCAGCTCTGCAGCCCTGGTTAGCGGCCAGCTGGTTCCAGCAGGGAGTAACGATGGGAACCGTCTCTCACCGGAAAGTCATCTCAACAGACGCGTCCAACTCAGGCTGGGGAGCGCTGTTCGAGGGCAGACCGGCCTTTGGCCAGTGGTCAGACCGGGAGAAGGAGTTTCACATAAACTGTCTGGAAATGATGGCGGTCGAGAACGCACTGCAGTGCTTCCTCCCGTTCATACAGGGCCAGCATGTTCTTGTCCGTTCGGACAACACATCTGTGGTTTCCTATATAAACCGTCAGGGCGGTGTCAGATCCAGAAATCTCTGCAATCTGACGGAACGCCTCCTTATTTGGTCTCAGATACACCTGCGCTCGCTGAGGGCGGCGCATGTAACTGGCCATCTGAACGACGGCCCAGACAGACTGTCCAGAGACAATGTCCCCCCAGGGGAATGGTCCTTGCACCCCCAAATGGTCCAGAAACTGTGGCGCCTATTCGGCAGAGCGGAAGTCGACCTATTTGCGTCAAAAGACAACGCTCAATGCCCAATGTTCTTCTCGAAGGACGAGGACGCGCTGGCCCAGGTTTGGCCCAGCCTCCCGCTATATGCTTTCCCTCTGGTCTCTCTGTTACCACAGGTGATCAAGAGAATCAGGGAAACGCGCCACTCGGTGCTCCTCATAGCCCCGCGTTGGGAGAATCAGATTTGGTTCCCGGAACTAGCACAGCTGTCACTTACAGCTCCGTGGCCGATTCCGGTGAGGGCAGATCTCCTTTCTCAAGCTCGCGGCACGATCTGGCATCCCCATCCAGAGCGCTGGTCGCTGCATGTATGGCTGATCAACAGGTACTCGTTACCCTGCCAGAAGGAGTGATGAACACGATCACGCAGTCTAGAGCCCCTTCCACGAGAAGGCTCTACGCGTCTAAATGGTCGGTGTTCTCCGGTTGGTGCACCGACAGAGGTCTGGACCCACGGACATGCGGGGTGGCGCATCTGCTCACTTTCCTACAAGAGCTGTTGGATAAGGGAAATAAGGGAAGGTCCCCTTCCACGCTCAAAGTGTACGTGGCGGCCGTGGCAGCGTTTGCAGAACCAACGCACGGCCAGTCACTGGGGAAACATGAGTTGGTCATCCGCTTCCTTAGAGGAGCTAGAAGGATGAATCCGCCGCGCCCCCCGTCGGTTCCTATGTGGGATCTTTCATTGGTCCTCGAGGCCCTGAAAGCTTTTCCTTTCGAACAACTAGACTCCGTGGGGTTGGAATATCTATCACTGAAAACGTTTTTTCTGACTGCGCTGTCATCAGTAAAACGCGTAGGGGATTTACATGCGCTGTCTGTCAGCGCGTCGTGTCTTGAGTTTGGACCAAATGACTCTAAAGTCATCCTCAGACCTAGACACGGCTATGTCCCTAAAGTGATGGGCACTCCATTCAGAGCGCAAGTTATTTCACTGTCTGCTCTCACAGCATCTGACAGTGAAAGTGATGTGAACCTCCTCTGCCCCGTCAGAGCGCTGAGGGTCTACATTACGCGCACCGCCTCTTTCAGGCGCTCGGAACAGCTTTTTGTTTCGTTTGGTGGGCGCACCAAGGGTTTCGCATCCTCGAAACAGAGCCTGTCCAGATGGATAGTAGACGCTATAGCGGCCGCTTATGCGTCGAAGGATCTGCAATGCCCTCTGGGCATCAGGGCTCATTCCACGAGAGGCGTGGCCTCTTCGTGGGAATGGTCCAGCGGGATTTCTATCCACAACATATGTGTAGCGGCGGGCTGGAGCTCCCCGTCTACCTTTGTCAGGTTCAATAACCTAGAAGTTCCCGCCTTGCAGGCTAAACTGCTGTCAGTCTGAACGAGAGATGTATTCTGCCCAGATCTCCTGCTCAGATTACTCTCACATGACTCAGCTCTCCTGGTTGAGCTGCACTAAAGGGATTATGCCATGTGCCTATACAGACCCCGCGCCCGCGCTGCTCTGTATTCCCTATGTGTGCTTATGTACAAGTGATGGCCCGCGAAATGGCCGGCCACCTTATTCTTCCACTTATGGGGTTCCCCCTAAAGTTCGGGGTCTCATGTGGATGCTTGGCGCGCACGGCGTTAACAAAGTGTTCCCGTAGCGTAAGCTAAACTTACGCAATACGAGAGAACCTCTCGTAAGAGAACGATACTCGGTTACTAACGTAACCTCGGTTCTCTCTAGAGAGGGAACGAGTATTGCGTAACCGGCCGTGCTCGCGCCACGAGCGACTTCGCTTCAGTCGACAAAAACCAGGGAAGCAGCCTACAGCCCATTCCTTTATAGGCTAAAGCCACGCCCATTCTGGCGGGCTGTGACGCTATGAAGGCGCGGGCGCCCTTCATTGGGCGTGATGTCACGCCCGGCTCACTGGTAGGCTGCAGGAGTTGCCCGCAGGGCAGCCAATGAGCACGCAAGTTAGCCTGCTCTAGGTCTGCTAGCTGCTGCACTGCGTTGACAAGGTATACAGAAATTAAGGATAATTTTTTGGCTTCAGTATCTCGAGAAGATGAATCTTTCCCGTAGCGTAAGCTAAACTTACGCAATACTCGTTCCCTCTCTAGAGAGAACCGAGGTTACGTTAGTAACCGAGTATCGTTTTCATGAGCTGTATGCCAAAATCATCAGTATTAAAACAATAAAAGACCTGAAATATTTCAGTTGGTGTGCAATGAATCTAAAATATATGAAAGTTTAATTTTTATCATTACATTATGGAAAATAATTAACTTTATCACAATATGCTAATTTTTGAGAAGGACCTGTATGTGATGCTATTAAACATAAGAAATAAAGTTTACTGAAACTATTTTGTGCGCTTGCTTTTTAATGCATACATACTCTTAGAAACGTAGAATTAGTTCCTGTCGCTTTGCAATTGCAGCAAGAGGTATGTCTATGTGTCGGATAGGCAACCTTGGAGGCACCATACCATGATCAGGTCTAATTATATCCTCTGAGTCTGGCAGACCATGTTCCATGGCAATGTTGTGTAGAACGGAGCAGGCCAATATTATTTTGCAAACATTTTCTGGTCTGTATAACAGTGTACCACCTGATGTGTCCAAACACCGCCAGCGCCCCTTTAAGATACTGTTTGTGCATTCAATAACTGACCGAGATTTTGTGTGTGCTTCATTGTATGCCATCTACAGCCGGGTCACCATCTAAGCCATGGTGTCAGGGGATAATCATTGTCACCTGAGTGTAGGGGAGGGGAGCGAAAGTGTCAAATATTTGTCAAATGTTGTAAATAAATAAAATTGTACATACCAATTAGCCATCCATCTGTAACTGCACCACTGTCCAAACGTCTAGCAACTGAGCTGCTTCGAAGAATGAAACTATCATGAGTACCACCCGGCCAGCGGGCCAATACATTAAAGGTGGGGTATGTGATTTGGAAAACGACCGGCAGATTTTGAAAATACACAATTCAAATGGTCCTACCTTCTTTCCTCCAACGCTGGCTCTGACTCCACCCATTCGAAGAATATGGACGCGCAATCATGCACGAGCGAAAACTCAGATGCGCGAGAGATTATAATGACGATTTACTACTAATCATGGAACCGGCTTTACTGACGAGATGCGCATGCGTCACGAGCTTTGAGTATGCGCACGAAGGGGGTCACGCGCGCTGGGGGGAGGGGGGTATGGTACAACCGTTTGATTGACGAACTTACTGTCCAATGATTCCAGGTGGTCTTGGAAATTATTGGCTGGAGTTTTTCGAGTCCTGCCCGTTCCACAGATGATTAAATTGCTTAATTTTCATTTCAGTGCTTCTAACTCAGTGGCTGTAAGTGGGTTAGGAATAGGATTTCAAGTTATTTTAGAAAAATGGTCAAAAAAGAGAATCACATACCCCACAAGTAGTGCACATTTAGCGTCACAAATTAGTTGCGCATTAATGGAATGATAGTTTTTCCTATTAAGAAATGGAAATGCATCATGTGATGGCGCCTTGATGCGAATGTGTGTGCAATCAATTGCTCCTATTACGTTTGGCAGGTTTGCAATAGCAAAGAATCTTTGCTTCACCTCCAACTGATGGACAAGGTTATAGGGGAATTTTATATATTGGGTCATTAGCCCTATTATGCAATCAAGAACATCTGGGATGATGCGACTTATGGATGACTGAGATATCCCTGACCTGTCTGCAATCTCCTGCTGGAATGTTCCTGTTGCCAAAAAACCAAGCACGGACAACACCTGCAAGTGTACTGGAATGCTGTGGGATCTTCTAGTTTGCCTTCTAAGATTGGCCTCCAATATATTGCATACATGCAAAAGAACTGGTCTGGATAGCCTGAAACGACTAATTAACCAGTCATCATTCTCTGCAAGTACGTCTGCGCGGTCTCTGAAAATACGCCTTTTGCGCAGTGCTCTATCTGCCAAATCTAGCAAAAGCGCTATATCAGCCATCGTAAATGTTTCTTGTTATGCCTGATTTTAGCCATTTTATAGGAAACAAATTTCCGTAAAAATTAAGGGGCTGTTAGTTTGCCCAGCCCTATTGAAAGCAATTAATTATTTGATTAAAGTGTTCCGTTTGCAGATGCTATTAATGGCTCTCATAATAAAATTAAAAAGAAAAAACGTATGTATTTACTATATATAATATTTTCTTCAAAATATTGTGTAAATATGTCCCCGATTAAGGTGAATTAAAATGCAGCCTTATTAATGAGCAAAACGCATAAGCGCACTATTTACGCGTGGCTGGGAGCAGGTGTAGATTTCTTTCGTACCAACTAACATTTAGAAAATACGAACATTTTAATGAATCCGAAAATTTACTCCAGAACCACTTTACACACGATTCACAAAAAAATTTGTTCTGCTCGTGTTTCATGAATGAGACCCAATCTCTGTGTATTGCTTAGGAGCGGAACACGCTCAGTCAGCTCTCGAGGGAGCACTCACTGTACTCGCTATGCAGAGAGGAAGCTCCGCTCCAGTCTGGCTCTCTTCGTGGGGGATGGGAGCCTCACGGTTCATGTCCCACTGCTGCCGAGGCAGTGTGGCTACTTCCGACGTGGGGGGCGCAAATGGAGCTGGCGGAGGAGTTTAAAACGGGTATGTCCCTTTCTCTGAGAGACTTGCAAATGGCTCTAAGGAGCTAGATGTAACAGGAGTTAAAGCAGACATTATCTACAAGCCTGCCTCCATTAGCTCAACGTACGAGGAGCTGGTAGAGACCCGCGCCACAGCTACATTTACATTTATTCATTTAGCTGACGCTTTTATCCAAAGCGACTTACAATTGCTATATTCCAGAGGTCGCACGCCTCTGGAGCAACTAGGGGTTAAGTGTCTTGCTCAGGGACACATTGGTGTCTTACAGTGGATTCGAACCCGGGTCTCTCACACCAAAGGCATGTGTCTTATCTACTGCGCCATCACCACCCCAGTAATTCAAGCTAGACTCAGTCACTCCAAGGAAATCGCTCCAAGCAGACTCTCCCCTTGTGAACCTTCCATTTATCTCCAATCTCCATGCTGAGGTGTCAAGATCATGGGGGTAACCTTATTTGCTGCACATGGTGACCTCCACCACCTTGAATTATTCAAATGTGGAGGGACTACGTGGTGGCAGGTCAGGCTGGTGGAGCCCTGCACACTATGAAGGTCCTCAAGGACCTGGCTCATTTTGATCATGATCATTCATGCCTCCTCGCATATGGCCTTTCTAAACAACATGGATAATGATTTACATATAAACAACTTACAACATTTCAATAAATATATTGTTATAATTAGTGGGCAGGATGATTTTCACTTAATTTTGTGACAAAAATTATATTCTACAAGATCCAGGCACATCCAAAATATGCCTCATTGATATTTGGAGTATATTGGTAACTATATTGTAAATAAAATACAAAAAAAAAAAATTTTGCCCTCACAATCTTTCTTGTATTTCCCTCTGTCACATTCCTCATTGAAAGGCCCATTAGGAAAGGGGTCTTTATCTCCTCAGGTGTGAATCACATCATTATTCATTATCATTCAGCCTCCTTGCATATGAAGCGTATGGCCTTTCTAAACGACATGAATAATGACTTGCATATAAACAAATTAGAAAATTTCAATCAATATACTGTTTTTTGTGAATTAGTGGGCAGGATGGATTTCACATCATTTTACAACAAAAATTCTATTCCACAAGATCCAGTAAATCAACAACTACGCATACATTTTTTTTTCTTTTTTTTTTTCTCAAAATTACAAACGTGTCAAGAATGAGTCTGGAGGTGACAATGCATACGTGGCTAGAACTATGTAAGTACACTTGCTGAAGGCACACCAGGAATAGATAATTAACAGAGTAGATGAGTGGACTTCTTCACTATTAGCATCCCACTTTTATCTGTCGTCCCCTCCAGCACAGTAAAGGGGTGATAGTGTGAACATTGCAACAATGCTATCATGCCTGGAGGTTCATCAGGAATTGGTAGTCCTCCATCCAGCACAGTCAGTCTGTAGGTGAGGGTGCAGCATCAGCATGCTTCCTTGCTGGAACCAAAATCAATCTGTAGTTAGATTGGAGATAATAGCTTGACATAGTAAAATATAAATTTATGTCAGCACACTTCTTTAAGGGACCTGTTACTTAGATAATGCACTACCTGGCAGATCGGCAGCAGGGGTCTTTAAATTTGTGACGGCCAGGGCAGTTGTACAGAGAGAGCAGCTGGCAGAGATGTAGTGGGCTTTACTGCTATTAGCATCCCATTTTTCCTGTTTCGGCCCCTGTTTTTTTTTTCCCCATGCTTTAAAGTATGGCCCATGAGAGTAGGGATGAATGCTATTCTAACCAGTGATGTCCAAGGATGACTGTGAAGTCCTCCAGAACCAGAAGTGATGTTTTCTCTAGAACTTTTCATATGAAAACAGGTTCAAAGCAATGTTATAATTGAGAAGTGAGATTGAGCAGGGAATGGCCTGGAGGTGGAGCTGAGGGATGAGTTGCCCAGAGAACCGGAGAATTCGGCTAAATCGATGAGGGCTGTAACTGCCACAGAAAAATGGTCACTGTGACTTTGGAACAAAATGGAGAATGAGTGACTGGAACAGTATGAACTGAACTCACTGATGCACTAGGTGGTTTCACTGGGCACACTATGATGACTGTCAGCTCCACAGTAGAGGCATAATCCCCTTTGCATGCATCAACGTCTTTCAGATGATGTCAGCCGAGAAAAATTGATCTGCATTAATTCGTCTGCTGGTTCTGGATGGTAGAACGTGCTTCCAGTTGAATAGGATTGCAGGGTTGGAGGTTCATGGGAACAGGGGTATAGATGGGAACAGTAATGGAATGACTACGTGTCACAGGTTGTATAAATGCTCATTGACTGAAGAATTACCAAAATCTTTACGGAAGTGTGTGAGGAAGGTGTCCAGGGATTGAGTGACTGAGCCAGCCTGAAACCAATTGGTGTTGGCCCATTAAAGAACAAATCTGGTGAGTAGAAAGATGATAAATGCTATTTTGGAGTGATCAGTAGGTAATCTCTGAGACTGTATCTTGAGCATTAATGAAAATTGCAAATTAAATCCACTGCAATCCTGATCTGGAAAATGATGCGGGATTGACCATGGAATTGGAAGCATATGAAAATGCTGTAGGCGGGGGTAATGGCGGCTGCACGGTCAATGTCGAAGAACTAGTGGCTGCCACTCCGGAGCGTGAGGACTCAGATAATGCTCAATTAAGTCGATTTACCAGTTCCTCAGTGGAATCAGAGGTGGATAAATATCCCGCAGAGTTCATGTTTGTGGTCTGGTCTACTGTCACTGAGTACACTGATGCAAGATGTGGGATTGAATCCAATCGCAGGTTCATTGTATTGGTGACAAAAACAAACAGAAAACAGGCGAGTATTCCAAAACAGATGTATGAGAAAGAGTACTTAAAGGGATACTCCACCGTTTTTTCATATTAAACTATGTTATTCACTTAACTAAGACGAATTGATACATACCTCTGTCGTCTCAGTGCGTGCACTCAATCGCTCTGGCGCGCGCGAGACACTTTGATAGCACTTAACTAGCCCAGTTCATTCAATATGGGCCAAGCAGAGAAGCGACCAAACACCTCCACGTTTTCCCTATTTAAATACAGTTACTCGAGCAGTGTAACTCAACCTAGGACGGTGACACAAAATAAAACGTTGCGTTTTTCTAAGCGTGTAAAATGGATAACTATATTGTATGGTGGAATACCACAGCAAGTGCTTGGGAGCACTTCGACTCGGCGCAGTAATATCATCACTCGTGAAAAGTCCTCTCCCCCCTCTCACTCTCCGGAGTGATGTTATTACTGCGCCAAGTCCATAGATATATGCGCCGAGTCGAAGTGCTCCCAAGCACTTGCTATGGTATTCCGCCATACAATATAGTTATCCACTTTACACGCTTAGAAAAGCGCAACGTTTTATTTTGTGTCACCGTCCTAGGTCGAGTTACACTACTCGTGTAACTGTATTTAAATAGGGAAAACGTGGAGGTGTTTGGTCGCTTCTCTGCTTGGCCCATTTTGAATGAACTGGGCTAGTTAAGTGCTATCAAAGTGTCTCGCGCGCGCCAGAGCGATTGAGTGCACGCACTGAGACGAGAGAGGTATGTATCAACTCATCTTAGTTAAGGGAATAACATAGTTTAATATGAAAAAACGGTGGAGTATCCCTTTAACTTGTAATAATGGACGTTTTGTATCTAGTGATGTTAACATTGATGAAAAACTAGGTCGATGATAAACATGGAGAAACAACAGTTAAAGAGAAATACAGATGATGAAACACAAATTACAACAAAGGAAAAAAAAATCACATGTGAGTAATGCAGAAAATTAATTCACAAATTGAGTCTCAACTCTCCATTCAATTAACATAGATGAGACCAGATGTCAGATTTTGAGAGAAGTATTTATATAGACCTTACTTGGCCGAAGAGCTAAAAGTGTTGAGGGATCAGAATTCTGGAGAGCTAGAGTGGAGTTTTTTTTTGTTTGTTTGCTTTTTTTGCAACAAAACAACATAAACATGTTGCTGTGTCCTGTACAGTGTATATTGCGGTACCACGTTTAACTTAAATTTAAAGGCAAAGTCGTCCAGTTTTATGTGAAAACTACTACTACTGCTGCTGCTGCTGCTACTACTACTACTACTACTAATAATAATAATAATAATATTACTACTACTTCTACTACTACTAATAATAATCTGTAAATATGTATGATTAAAAACATAAATTAGTAAATTAAGGACTGTAACAGCAGAATAACTATGACTTTCAACCCCTGATTGACTGATACTAGTTGATGCCACTCAATACTATCATAAGACACAATTAAAGGGTGAGTTCACCCAAAAATTTCTGGGCTTTGAAAGTTGTAATGACGTTGCTGCCTATGACTGGTTCATCAAAACTATCTTAATTTGTGTTCTGAAGCTGAACGAAGGTCTTACGGGTTTGGAACAACATGAGGGTGAGTAATTAATGACAGAAATTTCATTTTTGGGTGAACTAAACATTTAAGGCACCAGTTACCAGTAATTTGGTATAAAAAAAACTTTATTATGTAAAGTGTCCTTGGGTTCTTGAAAGGCGCTATATAAATAAAACATATTGTTACTATTAAAACATTGTGAATTGTAATGCTCTAATTGTAATCTTGCATTCTATGTAGGAATAAGTCCTATAAAAATGTATTAATTTATTAATTCAGATTCACCAGTGTAATTACAGCAGCACAGTAGTACTTCCCCTCAGGATTTGATCAATAATACATATATATATATATATATATATATATATATATATATATATAGGTCCTTCTCAAAAAATTAGCATATTGTGATAAAGTTAATTATTTTCCATAATGTAATGATAAAAATTAAACTTTCATATATTTTAGATTCATTGCACACCAACTGAAATATTTCAGGTCTTTTATTGTTTTAATACTGATGATTTTGGCATACAGCTCATGAAAACCCAAAATTCCTATCTCAAAAAATTAGCATATCATGAAAAGTTTCTCTAAACGAGCTATTAACCTAATCATCTGAATCAACTAATTAATTCTAAACACCTGCAAAAGATTCCTGAGGCTTTTAAAAACTCCCAGCCTGTTTCGTTACTCAAAACCGCAATCATGGGTAAGACTGCTGTCCAGAAGGCCATCATTGACACCCTCAAGCAAGAGGGTAAGACACAGAAAGAAATTTCTGAACAAATAGGCTGTTCCCAGAGTGCTGTATCAAGGCACCTCAGTGGGAAGTCTGTGGGAAGGAAAAAGTGTGGCAAAAACGCTGCACAACGAGAAGAGGTGACCGGGCCCTGAGGAAGATTGTGGAGAAGGACTGATTCCAGACCTTGGGGGACCTGCGGAAGCAGTGGACTGAGTCTGGAGTAGAAACATCCAGAGCCACCGTGCACAGGCGTGTGCAGGAAATGGGCTACAGGTGCCGCATTTTCCAGGTCAAGCCACTTTTGAACCAGAAACACCAGCAGCTGACATGGCACCCCAGACCATCACTGACTGTGGGTACTTGACACTGGACTTCAGGCATTTTGGCATTTCCTTCTCCCCAGTCTTCCTCCAGACTCTGGCACCTTGATTTCCGAATGACATGCAAAATTTGCTTTAATCCGGAAAAAGTACTTTGGACCACTGAGCAACAGTCAAGTGCTGCTTCTCTGTAGCCCAGGTCAGGCACTTCTGCCGCTGTTTCTGGTTCAAAAGTGGCTTGACCTGGGGAATGCGGCACCTGTAGCCCATTTCCTGCACACGCCTGTGCACGGTGGCTCTTGATGTTTCTACTCCAGACTCAGTCCACTGCTTCCGCAGGTCCCCCAAGGTCTGGAATCGGTCCTTCTCCACAATCTTCCTCAGGGTCCGGTCACCTCTTCTCGTTGTGCAGCGTTTTTTGCCACACTTTTTCCTTCCCACAGACTTCCCACTGAGGTGCCTTGATACAGCAATCTGGGAACAGCCTATTTGTTCAGAAATTTCTTTCTGTGTCTTACCCTCTTGCTTGAGGGTGTCAATGATGGCCTTCTGGACAGCAGTCAGGTCGGCAGTCTTACCCATGATTGCGGTTTTGAGTAATGAAACAGGCTGGGAGTTTTTAAAAGCCTCAGGAATCTTTTGCAGGTGTTTAGAGTTAATTAGTTGATTCAGATGATTAGGTTAATAGCTCGTTTAGAGAACCTTTTCATGATATGCTAATTTTTTTAGATAGGAATTTTGGGTTTTTTATGAGCTGTATGCCAAAATCATCAGTATTAAAACAATAAAAGACCTGAAATATTTCAGTTGGTGTGCAATGAAATATATGAAAGTTTAATTTTTATCATTACATTATGGAAAATAATTAACTTTATCACAATATGCTAACTTTTTGAGAAGGACCTGTACAAGCCTGGATGAAAGTATTGATCATATGCAAATACACTTAAGTGCTTTTTAATCCTTAATATGCAGGCAGAATTTAACAATGCCATTGTTTGAATCATTAGAGAAAGCTTCAATAAAATTCTCTCATTTAGAAAGATGGCTAAAATTCATGCTAAGAAACATTTCAAGACATTGACTTGCAATGGTTAGAGGCACGTATTTGTCTGTCAGTCGTACTTAGCAACAGAAGTGAGTATATTTTATACAAGTAAAACACTAGAAATTATTTCTGTCTGGATTTCAAAGTTAAGTACTATAAAGAAGTCAAGAATGGGGATAAGACAAAGAAGATGCCAAAATGTGTAATTTTGTTATGTCCCATCTAGGGGTGGGATGTGACATAAAGATGACAAAGCCAGCAGTGCATCCTACATTTAATTTATTACTCTAAAAACATAACTTGGTTTAGTAACATAACAAAATAAATTAAAAGATAAAAAAAGAATGAGAGAAAAACTGAAACAATGGAATAAACTAACAGGAAGCAAAAACTTCAAAAGTGGGTTAAGGCAGAACATAACAAACAAAAGTAATCTTATCTAAAACAGAAAGATAGGCGGTTACACTAATATTATTATTACTACTACTAAAAGAAAATGTCATACAACAGCATTTTACACATTTTCTAGTAATATTTTGGAGCAACAACACACAATGCAAGCAGCTCAGACTAGCCAAACACATGGCCACACACGGCTCTCTCTTCTGGTCAGCAAACTTTTAAGGAGGAGAGTATCAACAATCGACCAGTCCTCAGCAGCATTCACTCCAGCTCACCATCTCATTAGCAAAACATAAGAAAGGAGACTTAGACAAAACTGAGAGAAAAACACAGCCATCTTAACTTATCATACAACATAATTTATTTCTATATTTCTGGAAGTTTTCTGCAAATTCTACTGAAAATATAACAAGTGTGTGGAAATTTACATTTATTTGAAGACTGGAGCAGTTACATAAGGTGTGATTACTTTCATTTGATTACTCATAACATGTGAGCTGCCATTACATTACTTCACAGTTCTAGCAGTGAAATGTCAGCTGGTACATGACCAGGACCAGATCAGACTTTTTGCACTTATGAGGTTTATGGTTGCTAGGAAACAAAGTTGATAGAAACAAGTGTCGGGGAGATTAAACATTCTGTTACATCTTCAGACGCCATCCACTCAGAGTGGAATGATTTGTTGGAGAATCATTGTCTTGAGAATCTCCCTTAATTAAAAGTACTTATTTGTCTGAATTACAAGACAAATACACTAGTAGACCTCAATTCTTTGTCTCATGTAAAAGCTATTCTGAAAAAGCTATAAGCTACACATTATTTAAATGGTTGAAACTACAATCAAGTTAATCTATTAAAAAAGTTGTTCCCTTTCGAAGTGGAACTTTAACTCTACCACGTGGAGTTGATATGATATGGGGAACGCCATCAGTGTGACTGGTGTCTGAAGCACATATACCAAACATGCCAATTTCATTTACTGACGACAGTCATTGATGTCACAAGTTGAGCGTCCGTGAGTATAAAAGGGCACCTGTAATACACGTAATCAGCTTTTTTGTTTTCAGCAAATGGTTTGTTTGTAAATCCCATGGTGAAAGTGATGAACATCAAGTCAAGCAACCAATGTTTCACGTATTGTGTGCCTCTTTGTCCTCATTTTCTGAGCCCTCTCCTTCTGTTAGCCCTGCATACGGGGAACTGCTGAATATGGCCCGAACCACAAACAGATTGGATCTGGCTTGAAGGCATGAGAAACTGAAGTCGCTTTGGGTAGACTTGAGTGATTTTTGTCAGGCCATCAATGTCCCTCCCCAATGAGCCTTCCATTTCTTCCATAGCTTCACGCTGAAGTGGAGAAGTCTTGGCAGAAACCTTATTCAGCTAGAGTTTTTCCATTCCAACATTCAAATTAAAGACAGGCTGGCCAGCTGTTGAAAAGATACTGGCCAGCTATCTCTCGCAGGGCGAGACATCTTCTCTGAAGTCTTTCAGGTCTTTCCATCTAAACAGCTACAAACCACCAAACGCTTAGCTAATTGACAATGGCTTTGTTGCAAGCATACCAGGCCGATTTGCTGAGTTCTTTTCACATAACTAATGATTCCTCCTGGTGCCAGAACACCACTTCCTTGGTGAAGAAGGCTTAAAAAAGCTGGCACGAGTAAGGTCCTTGATGACGAGAGTCCTGGACAATGGCGTTGTGTCCTGCTCTTGTTGCCTCCTTTTTCATATGTAAGAGTAGGATGTAAACTACTCTCAATCTACTCTTGTCTGGGACATATCTTCCCTTTGGCTGGCACTAAGGGTCGATGTTAGGTAAGTGGAGTTGTGTTGGGCTGTTTAGATCCCCTCTACTTCATTTACCTCCCTCCATTATTACTGTTTGGTCTTCAAGTAGGGATGTCGCTCCCCTTTGAAATGGGCTCTACTGGGGCCTGGTTGGAAAATGCTTACAATTAGAGGAAGTTCACCTACGGGGCATCCCTCTTTGTTATCTGTCACATACTATGGTCTAATGCTTAAAGGGAAGGATGGAACGCTAACCCATAATGGGTCTTAGGCAGAGTACTTTTACTTAAGGCAGGGTTTAGCTGCTCTACCCCAGTTACATTGGGGTTTTTAAGTAGACACCCCATTGAATTCCAAGATCCTCTCTGGTTCCCTTGGAGTTTAGAGTCTGGGTGATGAGAGTTACTGGGCACACTACATTGCCCTTCTCTATTTTGTTCTCCTTTTCCTGAGTATGAATTGGGATGTAGACTTAGAGAAGAGGCAAAATCGAAGGTTATAGCCTGAAGGGCTAATCACTGAGGTTTACCTAATTTCTGTGAACAACACTGAGGTTTACCTCATTTCTGTGAACAACAAAAAAAATTTTTTTAAACAAAATATTCATACCTCACAAAGTTGCCAATGTTCCTCTGTCTTTGGCGCTGCTGCATTTGGATACGGTGTGTGCAAAGGGACATCCTGTTTTTTTTTGTGTGTGTTTGTGCGTTTCACTCGGTTTCACTGAACAATGATTTGTTGACTGAACAAAAACACCTACAGTTAAGATGACAAAAGCCAATTATTTTTTAAAAATATAAGATAACTAAAAATATTCAAAATATTAATACGTTACGTTACAAAGTTGCCAAAACATTCGGTCTGGTTCGTCTGTCTTTCACCGCTCAGCTCAGCCCATCTACACTGAAAAACACGTATATTCTCTAAAATAAACTCACATCTCAAAGTAATTAAACTCTGTTAGTGTCATGCTTCTGTTTGTGTTTGCACTTCCTCAATGTTCTCTGCCACTCTTCCTTCATTAGTTCAAGCCTGTTTGTTACCATGGTTACGGTCATTATGAGTTCATTTGTCCCAGCTGTGTCTCGTTTCCCTCATCTGCTCTGTGTATTTAAGCCCTGTGTTTTATCCTGGTCAGTGTCTTTTGTTGTTTATGTTTAGCTGGTTGTTTGGTCCTGGTTCTTAGTCTCCCGAGCGTTTCTTTAAGTTTATTATTAATTAAGTCTGCTGCACAGAAATCCTGTTTCCTCGTTGCTGCAACCAGAAACATAACAATAAGGTACTACATATACTTTTATTGGCAGTATTTTTCAGAATGGAAAATTATTTAAGCAAAATATTCATACCTCTTAAATTAAGTTGCCAACATCATCTCCTTGCGTTTGTCTGTATTTGACGCTGCTGAATTTGCATACAGTGTGTGCAAAGAGACATCCCTTTTTGGTTTTCTTGTATTTGTGTGTTTCATTTAACAGTGATTTATTGACTGAACAAAAACGCCTTAAGTAAAGATGACAAGACTCTCTCTCTTAAATTAATTATATGCAGTTACTTGTGTTTGTAAAGTGAACAAGATTTTTATTTTTATGTAGTCCTTTATGCAATGCAGATGGTTTCAAAACAGTTTTAAAGTGATAGAAAAAAAAATGTCATTATCTACTTTCAAGTATTCTTTCCTATTCTCTAAATAAGTTGCATGTGTATATAATGAAAGTAAATGGGAGTGAACATTTCCCCCGTGCCAATGGCAATAAAATTGTTGGTCCCACTTTATATTAAGTGGCTTTAAGTACTATGTACTTACATCGAAAAATAAGTGTAATGTACTTATTGTGTTCATGTTTTATTGCAAAACACTTTTGCTGCTATTGAGGTGTGATACAGGTTAGGTGTGGTGGTATGGGTAGGTATAAGTGTAGGTTAAGGTGTAAGGGAAGGGTCAACTGTGTAATTACATAAATGAATTACAGCTGTAATTACATGCTGGTATTTTTAAAATATAAGTACAATGTAAAAACATGTATGTACACAATAATGCCATTGTATCAAATTATTAATTTCAATGTAAATACATAGTACTTAAAGCCACTTAATATAAAGTGGGACCAAATTATTACATTTGTGAAGTCTCTGAAACCATACAAGAGCATTGTGTGAGAAACAGACAGAAAATGTAATCCTTTATTCCATCGGTTGTAAAAAAAATCTCCCCTTCCATCATAGCTCTCAAATCTCATTCGGTGATGTGCCAGGTTTGACAATGTTGGTTAGTGCCTTGTAACTATTTACTTCTACATTGTTTGGAAAAGAGAACCCAGAACAAACTGCTCAAGATATATATATATATTTTTTTTTTTTTGTATTCCACAGAAGAAATCAATAAAACACAGGTTTGCTGTAATGACATGAGAAAGTAAATGACAATTTTTTTTTTAGGTTAACTAACAAATCAAACACTTAGCAGAATGTGACAATTTTAGAAAACGTATTAAGGTATACATAATTTGTTGCAGACTTTTGTTTCAAATGTGCCACTAACATGAATACTTAAGCATCAGTGGAGGCAGTATGTTTTCTCTCTCCCTATGATGTTTTAGCCAAATGTTTGAATTTAGACAGCCGTTCTCAGAGAACAGAAGTCAGGGGATTTGAGATGCTCTGTTTGCTGAGACAGCAGACTAGAGACATAAGGGACATTGTCCAGAATCAAATATGCTCCTACTGGAACACAAAAGGACTGTTCTAACACTTACAGATCTACTGAAATATTGCCTCTCTGCTTTTCACTGGTGTTTCCTAAAACCTTGTTCTATCACAGGGGCAAGGCAACATGTCGAATAGTCCCTAATCCCAGATAGATAACTAGTTTTCCACTGGGGTTGCATTCACACAACCAAAACTAGCAAAAGTCACTCTCAAAATTCAGCCGTGAGTCTTGAAAAGTCACTTTGGTTATAGATGTATCTCTTGAGAGAGAAAAAAAACTGTATGAAAAAACATATTTAGCATTCCAACGTGCACTGACAACCATATTCTGCTGCTTTGTGAAGTTGCATTGGAGATTTCGTTCTTCATCATTGGCCTATCAACTGGTTTCCTCACAAGTAATTTTTGTCCTGAAATATCGTTCTATTGCTTTCCTGTCTTCCTCTGGATGTTTACCACAACCCCGCTGTTTCTCTCATCACTTCCTCTGCCTCTGTCTTCCTCTCTCTCTTCATCATCCCCCCAGTCCCAGTCTTGAGAGCTCTTTGATCAGCAGCATCTGAAAGCATTTTCAGCTGTGAAATTAAGCCGCCTTCCAAACCATGTCCAGGGTTAATTAAAGATTTAAAAGGAGTGACACCACCCCACATTATTTGCAGGAAACATTGAAACAACTGTCATTCTTACAAAACTTTGACTTCCTTTTACAGAGTGGAGTCATACATACACCAAAAATAGAAAAGAAAAAGGGGATAAATAAAAGAGAATTCTTTTCATTTTATATTAAAGAAGATGCATACGAAGCATACTTGTTTAAATATTGTGCTATTTCTTTTAAATTTTTAATCAGTCAAATGAGGTTAAATAATTGTCACAACTCAATGCAATTATTTAACCTCATTAGACATTTAAAAAAGAAAAGAAAGAAAAGCAAAATATTTAAACAATTGTGGAAAATGAAAGTAATATGTGGATCCATATAGGCCTACACTATAAAGTGTCTAATAGATTGGCAAATATAGTTTAGCCTTCAAAACCAGATGGCTGAAGGGTTTCCTCTCCCTTAATTCCTATGGCATGAATGAGTATATTGTGAACACGAAGTGCATTAGCAAAGTCCTTGCTCCACTAAACACTGGGACACTGATGATGCTTGTGATTCGATTGTGAGGTTGCAAATCAAAACATAGGCCTATATCTTGTATTTAATTCACAACATTAAAAGGGAGGGACGTAATTTGTCTTGTTTAAATATTCTGTGATAAAGAAAATTAACAAAATAAAATAGATGCACCATAAAAGTATTTATTAAGTAGCCTAATACTAAAATCATAAAAATAGTAATATTACTTAATAATAATATTACTGCATTTAATAATAAAATTTTGAATAAGATATCCCCGACAGAGTAGATAAAGATAATGTTTTCAGCTTTTTGGCACTCAAGTTTAAAATATTCTAGCTGAGCCCCCAGCGTGATTTTTTTTAAGGCGACCTGTCAGCCGACCAAACATTTTGTTTTGTTTTTATTTTCATTGTGGTCAGTTTCTGTTTGCCTGTTTTTCTTTGACCCAGTTTTCCCATGTGTTTTATTGATTCATCCTATTCACCTGTCCATTTAATTATTAATTAATTATCTTGTTAGCTTCTTTGCTTGCCCTTGTACTTAAGCCTTCAGCTTCTGTCAGTTCTTTGTCTGGTGTTTGTGTTTAAGTACACACTGTTACTTCGCTTCTCATTTTTTGTGTTGTTTAATTAAATTTACTCTACTATACGACAATTCACCATGACGTCACAACAGTAATAGACGTTCTTCCGGGTGGCAAAAGCCGAAGCGTTCCTATGGCAACACTAGTAAATTGCTTGGAAGGGAGACACACCGTCGGCAATAGTCTAATCTACATTTCAGCAGTTGATTCAAAAACAGACGTGGTGGAAATTCAGACATAGTTAACATGATCATTAGAGCCTAGATTCTTTGATCTAGAAACGTGCACTCCCAACGCAAAAGAGTGCGGCGCGGGACTAGATTTGATGGCCGAGCGCGGGCGGTAATGCACTCACTCTGTGTGTGCGGATTGCGGGACAATAAAACCATAGACACCTATAGGCTATGATGTCTATGAATAAATCGATTCGCGGGACTCCCGCAAACTAGAAATATAAAACATATAAAACTAATACATTTTATTCATCTGTTGCAGAAAAGCAACAAGAACAACTAAAACAAAATAGAAATGATTTACAGGACAGAGTTTCTTTTTATAACGTGTTTGCAGCGTTGAGCGATGTAGCCAATCACAGACATATGTGTTGATTTCTTGAACGCAATGGCCCATCAGATGCATTTAAGATAGACTCCCCTCACCGCTCAAAACTGACTTTTTGTTCAGAGCTGAATTCTGTATGCTGGCAAATCCTCTAATTATAACAAACAAAGTGTATATATTATGAAAGATTCATTGTGCAGTCAGCTTCATTGATAAAAACAGAGATGTGTGAGATCGCGATGAACTGATGTCAGCTTTTTAGGAATTATTATGGGAGCACTTTGCGCGCATTCAGTCATGCCAAACCATGCACGCAGTATCTGCTTGCTTTTATTTTATAACAGTGGTTTGTGTGTTAATGCTTTAATAACAAATCATTTAGGATCACAGGAGAATTATGTTGATGTGTAGGCTATGCTGGCGACACATAGGCTAACTTGAAAGCATTTGGAGGTACAGAAAAAAGTCTATTTGCGGGCGGGAGCGGGACAAAACATAGCCTAAATGTTGCGGGCGGGAAAAAGTAACATAGAAAGTAGTTGAGAACGTCAGTTATAACGACCCACGTATTAAAAATGGTTGGGTTTAAATCGGGCTCGTAATTACAGTTAATGTGTCGGGCCGGGAAGCGCAAAGAAGACGACATGCACTACTTTTGACGACGTCCACTCGCTTTAACCTCCTCACCCACAGGTTCCGCTGGATATTTACTTTTTTCTGACGGAAATCGATAAAAACCCTACACCTTTTGCTGTATATCTGGCTGCGCAGCCCCAAACACAACATGTTTTCGCCATCGTTTCAACTTTGATAAACAACAATGATTTTAACTATGTAACTGAAACAGTAGCCGGCTGGATCTCTTCAGTTGGTCAGTAGAAGCCGCTCGCGTTCTGCCACCCGGAAGTATCTTGGTGCCTATTTTTACAAACATTCTGAAATGCCCTATTTAAACGGATACCTTTCTCTCCGTCATCCTTTGTAGACCAGATCGTGACGACTATTATTTTAGAATGTATCACTTATTTCCATGGTGAAGCACCATCCTTGTCACGTGACAAACTGCAGCCACAATCGCTTTTAGTTTTTCCTTTCTTATTAAAAATATTCACAAACTTGTTAACTATATAATGAACTATCTGATATTCATATTCTCAAATATGTGTAAGTGAATGTGTTTTGTCATTTAAACACCTTTATAATGATCATGTTAGCTAATCTAACGCATGATGGGTATGAGTTTGTGCCGCAATTCAGAGAATCGGATCTGTCAGATTTATATCATTTAAATTCATCAACTTCTTCCAAAATACATGAAAGTAAGTGTCCGGTGAACTGGGATAAGAATAGAGTGAACTTTATAGTTATCTATCTACACAATGGGTCTCATTCATTAAACACGAGCAGAACGAATTTTTGTGTAAATCGTGTAAAGTGGTTCTGGTGTAAATTTTCGGATTCATTAAAATGTTCGTATTTTCCAAATGTTAGTTGGTACGCAAGAAATCTACACCTGCTCCCAGCCACGCGTAAATAGTGAGCTTAACACGTTTTGCTCATTAATAAGGCTGCATTTTAATTCACCTTAATCGGGTACATATTTACACAGCATTTTGAAAAAATATTATATAGGCTAATTACATACGGTTTTTCTTATTATGAGAGCCAGTAATAGCATCTGCGATGGTGGTCCTTCTCCAGTTTGAATACGATTTTTCCGAAGTGAACTAATTAGTTTTTTGCTCTCAAGCTTAATGTCGAACCATTTTCTTCTCACTTCTGGGAATGTTCGATTAACAGATGAAACTCCATTAACTGCATCTGTAATATGCTGCCAAGCTTCCTTTTTTTTTAGGACCCGATACGCCACTATGTGCGCTTGAAAATAAAATGTGGCGTTTTGAATGAACTTCTGATAATAAAACTTCAATTTCTGCATCTGAGAATTTTTTTTTCATTCGCATTCATGTCATAATATGATGCCCATATATAGTTGTCAGTCGGATTTACTGGGCGGGATTTATGGTAATTGAGAATGAACGTGCACGCGCATCCCATTTACGACTGATTGGAATTCATTAACACACACATTTCACTATCACATTTGATGTTTCCGAAGTATTTGTGAATTAGGAGAAGATTTTTCAGGAAGGTCTCTTTACGCGCAAATTTCTCGCATATTTACTCGTATATTTACGAATGTTTCATGAATGAGACCCAATGTGTATATGATATGAATAAAACACGTAATTAAATTATAATTGAAAGGAATTATTATTGCCGCTTCCATGGACATCAGTGTGTTTTTAACAAACTATAAATTTATTTTTTGCTTGTACTTCTATGTATTTAAATGTCTGAAACCTAAAATAATACTGCCTAGATCTAAGATCCAGAGAGTATTCAGGACATGTTAGATGGCTCCATTAGAGACCTCTTTTGTATTCAACCACATGTGGAGAATCTAAGGTTTGATTTTGCTTTTGGAATGCATGAAGGTGTTATATTAACTCAAAGTGGAGGGTCTTGCTGGGACTGTGAGTTTCAATTCTTTGGGACATTTACATTCAGTCATTTAGCAGACGCTTTTATCCAAAGCGACTTAAAACTGAGGACTAAAGACAAGTCAAGGCATTGTGAAGAGGCAGAAAACAATGCAAGAATTGCTCAAAATACAAAGTTCAGGCATTGCTCAGAGTAGCATAAGCCAGACAAGGGAGGATTTAAAGGAAAAGGAAAATATACGTATTTTTTTTATTTGTGTTAAGTGCTCACGGAAGAGATGAGTTTTCAGTTTTCTTTTGAATGTTGTCAGGGATTCTGCATTCCGGACGAGGGTGGGGAGGTCACTCCACCAGCATGGAACCGGGAAAGAGAATGTTCTGGAGAGTGATTCTGTGGCTCTCTGGTACCACGAGCCGTCTCTCATTGACCGATCGTAGGCTTCTGGTAGGGATGCAGACTCGTAGGAGCGAGTGAAAGTAGGAGGGAGCTGAACCTGTGGTCGATCTGTAAGCAAGTGTCAATGCCTTGAACTTGATGCGAGCAGCGAGTGGTAGCCAGTGCAGAGAGATGAGGACAGGAGTGACGTGGGCCCTTTTGGGCTCGTTGAAGACAAGATGGGCTGCAGCATTTTGGATCATTTGTAGAGGTTTAGTAGCCCATGATGGAAGTCCAGCCAGAAGAGCATTGCAGTAATCAGGCCTAGAAATAACTAGGGCCTGGACCAGAAGTTGTGTTGCATGCACAGTTAGGAAAGGCCTGATCTTCCTGATGTTGTGCATTGCAAACCTGATACATACTCAGGTCAGATGTGTCTTTTGATTTGCAGCATGTCCTCTCCGTTGCCCTGAGTTTGGTCCGGTGTTCACGAAGAACCACAGATAACCAGGGGTTAGAGGGAGTAGCGCGTGCTGGCCTGGAGGAGAGAGGGCAGTTGTTGTCTAAAGAAGAAGTTCAAGTGGAGCATAAACTGAAGAGAAGATGACACAGCAGAGGAAAGATGGGAGGGAGAAAGTGAGCACAGGTTTAATCTGAAAGTAACTGGTAGGGGGGTTGGTGGAGCATGGGTAGTGAGTTGTAGATTGAAAGTAATGAGGAAATGATCTGAAACGTGGAGAGGTTTCACCAAAATGTTGTCTGTGATGCACTTGTGTGTGTAAACCAGGTCCAGTTGGTTGCCTGACTTTTGAGTATCTGTGGTGATGAGCCGTTTGAGATCTAATGAGGCTAGGAGAGAGATGAAGTCTGTTGCATACACGGCTTCTCTAGATGAATGCTGAAATCACAAAAGACTACAAGTGGGGTGCCATCCTCAGAGAAAGAGGACAGCAGCACATCCAGCTCCTCTACAAAGCTTCCCAGTTGACCTGGGGGGCGATACATAACTACAATATGGATCTTAATGGGAGTTGTAAGTGTAATAGCATGATATTCAAACGAGTTGTTATTGCATAGAGAAGAGAGAGTTGAGTATTTCCAATTGTTAGAAATGAGAAGACCTGTACACCCACCCCTCCCAGCCTGGCAAGGGGTGTGGGAGAAAGAGAAGTTGTTAGAGAGAGCAGCAGGGGTTGCTGAGTCTTCTGGATGGATCCAAGTATCAGTCAAGCCCAAGATATTAAGAGTAGAATGAGAGTAGGCTGGAATGAAGTCAGCTTTATTGACTGCTGATTGACAATTCCATAGACCCTCAGAAAGAGAGAGAGGTGTGTGTGAGGATGAGAGAATGGGATGCAAATAAGCAGTGTTGCGTTGCCTTCTGTGCGTGAAGAGAGAGCGTTGTCGAGAGACAACAGGAATGTATTAAAAGCACATGTTGAGTAAGGGAAATGAGATAAAAGTGGGAAAGGAAAGGGGAGAAGAAGATAATTAAGTGCCTTACAGGTGTCCTTGCTCAGTGGAGTCTTCACATGAGAAGGCTGAACACGAGAGCTTCGTAATAAGCACGTCAACTTTCTGATGTACATGTGATACGAACTGGAGACAGATGCCACAGTCACTTGATGACAAAACACTAACACCCTAACAAGAGTTTATGAGGCCTTGTTACCCAATGATTCAAATGAGCCGCTTCTTGTCAGTCAATTATCTCTAAGCACCTCCAGCACCCAGGCAGAGGGGTTCAGAAATAATCTCGGCATGTTATTTGGCAGTGTAGTGTCTGCTTTTGCTGACAGTGAAAGACGAGTACAATGTGCAGCCATCAGCAGATCGTAGACTGCGGGATTGACATCATATTGTGGCGTGTTGCTTGTTATACTATGTAAATATTACTTGCATGCAGTAATGACGCAATGTGTTAGCATAGTGTATAAAGTCCAGAATGACAGATATTGGTTATTTGACAACATCAGTGTTTGTTTCTGATCATTGGATTACTCTTTTCTTTTAAGGTATCCAGTAGTACATCATTGCTTGGCTATGTGCAAGTTTTTTTCTGTATTGGAAAAAAATTGGATCTGTAAGATGTTAGCACTTTCAACTTTTGTTTGGTATTTTGGTACTAAATGATAACTGATAGTCACAAAAAAAAAAAAAAAAAAACTGATCAATTGTATGTGCAACAAACCATACATTGCAAATCGATAGCACAAAGTGTATCGTTTCCACAGCCACCAGATAGCATGGTACAGTGCAACCCATTTGAATTCTACTGAGAATTTTTTGCAAGCTCTATGGAAGAATTCAAGCAAGATTGCTTCTAAACAGCAATGATAAGGAAATGACAAAGCTTCCTTGGAAAAACTAGTTTTAAGCTTGTGTTTTGAAGTAGCTATTGATCTCTGAGCATGTCTGAGGCTCAGACTAAGGTTAGTGAGACATTTTTAGTTGTAGTTCTGTGACGGGTCTCTGGTTGTTCCCGCTGTTGTCGTCCGGTGGGTGTGGCTGGGAGACTCATCAACAGAATGATGTACACCTGTGTACGATCGTCAAGTGATATACACCTGTATATAAGCTTAGGCTTTGAGAATGTTGAGGGGCTCGAGACCTTCAGAGCTGCAATACTTTTGTGAGAGCTGTTGCTCCCGTACCCTTTTTGTGTTGGGTTTGCTTTGTTTTCCTTTGCTATGATTTGATCTTAGGTCTGTCTGACTACTTAACATTGCGTGTCAGAACAGAAATAGCAGTTGTCTTATATTTGATTTTCTGTTATATATATATATTTATGTTAATAAATACACGTACAACCTGACCAACTTCGCTATGTCCTCCACTTATTTGTAACGGCTTTGAGCCGGTCGTGACAGTTCCAACAGAATTTTAAGATTTATATATAAAAAAAAAAAAGTCATAGAGGTAACATGTCCATATTGATAATGATGTATATCATATTCCAATATTTAATAAAAGGATGACATGAATCAACAAAGGTCTGGGCTTAGCCCTGGATATTCATTGTGATCCCATGTGTCACGTTTCTGTTTGTGTTTGGACTTCCTCTATGTTCTCTGTGTTCAGTTTCTAGCCACTCCTCCTTCATTAGTTCATCCCAAGCTTGTTTTTGTTACCATGGTTTCTGTCATTGAGTTCATTTGTCCCAGCTGTGTCTCGTTTCTCTTATCTGCTTTGTGTATTTAAGCCCTGTGTTTTGTCCTGTTCAGGGGCTGTCGTCGTTAATGTTAAACTGGTTGTTCTGTCCTGGTTCCTTGTCTCCCGGGTGTTTCTGTAAGTTTAAGTTTATTTTTAATAAAGACTGCTGCACAGAAATCCGGTTTCCTCGTTGCTCCAACCAGAAACCTAACACCATGAGTATTCTGATGTATTTTACATAAATTGTGATTCTATCACATTTACATTTACTTACGTTTGCATGGATATTAAAACACACAATAAAACATACTACTATAATGTAAATCATTTGGTTACACTTTAGAATAATGGTCTGTCATTAAGAGTTAACTATTTATGAAGATGTGATTAATTATCTTTTTTACTCTGAACATGGCCATAAAATGCATCACTAACTAAAGCAGCAAAGAACGGGCCCTCGCACCGGTGCCACTGCAACCCGGTGGCATTACATCGTGTGTACACTCAATGTGATGTGACGTGACAATAGCAAATATAAACCATTATAATCAGTGATACTGTCTACACTGGATGGGGCGCAACATGACAGATTTCTGAAGGGAAACTGATGCCCTGTTTTATTTATTTGCAATGGTTGCTTTGTCTCGCCTGGTGTGGTCAGCTTGTAGCTGTTGCGGCATGGAGCGGTGTAGACACAATGTTAGGAAATTCAATATTGCAATATGCATTTAAATGGGTAAATATAGGAGGATTATATCAAAGTCATTTCTATGTGACTCAGTTGCTGCTACTAGCTGGTGGTGCTATAACTATAACTGAATGTTGGCATGTAGATGTCTTTAGGCCTAGACTCTTATCAAACGTGTAAAGTTTAAGGCAGATTTAACATTGGATTTTTTAGTTAAAACATCTCCCCATTTCATGGCATGCTTTAACACTTAGCTAAGTGTTGTAACATGTTTTGGCATGTTTAACACTTGCTGGCATATTTTAATATGATGATAGCAGTGCATGACAATGTTAAACATGTCACTTCCTGTTGCCAGTAGGTGGCGAGAGCTCAAGATCTTTGAAATGTATCATAGCAAAGGCCTTTAGATGAGACTGACCAAATAAGATCTCGGAGAGATTGGTTAAAGTATGTGGCCTTGAAATGGCAAAATTGACTTACTGTTGGTTTTAGGGTTTAGCAGTAAGAGACTTTTTTTGTAGGTGTTAGGATGTTACATGTGCCTACTGAATTTTGTACAAATGTACGTGAAACATAGTGCACTTTGTTGAAATATTGTAGGTGGCTGTATCGAGCCATTTTGCCACACTAAGTTCTGAAACCCATACCAGATACACACAGTAAAAAAAGTGTTATTTAACACCATTAATTATTGCAGGTTTGCATAATATTCTGAGTTTGCATTTTAATGCTTTTATTAATTTTGAGGAATACTGAATCGGTTTTGTGCTGGTGAGATGAGGAAATGCATGCTCACATTTAGTCTAGAACTACAATAATCATCATCACAAAAGAGGTGTCAGTTAATAAATGGGAAATCAAAGTAACTTGTGTTACTTATTTGAAAACGTAACTCTGATATTTCGTTGTAAATTTTAAAGTAATGCATTACTTGTTACTTGAAAAAAAGTAATATGATTACGTAGCTCTTGTTACATGTAATTATTTACCCCAACATTTCATTCTGTTCTGTGTTACTTCTGATTCCATATTGTTTAGCATTTTAGCAGGATAACATTTTCAGGTACTCAGTACCTTACTGGATATACTGCCAGAGAGTACAATATCTGTTAAGATTAGGAAACAAGCATTTTTTCATTAGAAGCACAGTCTTCACAAAATAAATTGGTCTACTCATAGGCATGAGGCATTGATGAGGCTTGCATTGAACAGCATATTTCAGGGCCCAGTTTTTTTGCCGGGGCCCCTCTCTGAGTGCAAAAGTGGAGAAACGTTTGCTACATTTTGATTGGATGTTGGTGGACTAGCACAAACAAATGTCCAATGCCATCGGAAAAGGATGCTACGACAACTGACAGATATCTTTTAGACAAACAAAGAGAGGCCTCAAGGATCCATCTAGATCCATTCATACATATGTTTAAAAACCTTCAAATTGTAGTAACTTATAACACATCCATTTCAACCCCAGAGAAGTTGGAACATTTTTCAAAATGCAATAAAATCAAGAATCTGTGATTTGTTAATTCTCTTAAACCTTTAATTTACTCACAAAAGTACAAAGAAAATATTTTTCCAAAGTTTTCACTGACCATATATATATATATATATATATATATATATATAAAACTGTTCACAATAAGTATGTCAATTACCGTGATTGGGTATAAAGGAGCGTCTCAGTCTTTGCAAACAAAAATGGGTCATGACTCATTCCAAATATCATGAGAGAATTATCAAACAATTCAAAAATCACATTTCTCAATGCAAGATTATAAAGAATTTAGGTCTTTCACCATCTATCTAACATGTACATAATTTTGTGGAACGACTCAGGGAATCCAGAAAAATCTCAGGCTGTGTAAGGCAAGGCAGGAAACCTCTGTTGAATGTGCATCACCTTCGAGCCCTCAGACGGCATTGCATGAGAAACCCTCATGCTTATGTGTTAAAAATAGCCACATGGGCTCGGGAGTACTTTGGAAAATCATTGTCACTTAATAGTATGCCGCTTCATCAAGAAATCTGTTACGCAAGAAGAAAGCTATACACCATGCATAGATGCTGCCGAGTTCTCTGGCCCCGAGCTCATTTTAGATGATCCAAAAGACAATGGAAATGTATGCTGTGGTCATATGAGTCCACATTTGTGCTTGTTTTTGTGAAAAACGGATAAGTTCTCAACCATCCAGACTTTCATCAGCGACTGATGCAAAAGCAAACATCTGTCATGGTATGGGGGTGCATCAGTGCAAACAGCAATGGTGAATTGCAAAAGTGTGAAGGTATCATTGACGTGGAGATGTATTGGGATTGTACAGAGACTTACATTGCCATCAAGATGACATCTTTCCTGGGAAGAAAGACAATACCAGGAACTCATTCTGCATGTGCTACAACAGAGTGGTTTCGTAGATACTCTACACTGTAAGTGTGAATGTTCCTGACTGCCTGCCTGCAGCGTTTCACAAAAGCAAGTTGATTATAAAACCATTGCCATCAATAGTCTACGGTTTACGTAGCTCACAATGCTTTTGAAAAATTCAGCCCAGATCTGTCTCCTATTGAAAATGTATGGCCCATCAAGCCTTCCTGTAGCTCAAACAGTTGAGCCTTGGCATTTGCAACGCCAAGGTCATGGGTTCGATTCCCAGGGTAAGCAAGAACTGATAAGAATGTAAATGTGTACCTTGAAATGCAATGTAAGTCGCTTTGGATAAAAGCGTCTGCCAAATGCATAAATGTAAAAAAAAAATCATGAAAAAGAGAATAAGATAATAAGCACGGACGATTGAGAAGCTGTCTTGTATCAGGCAAGATTGGACAAAAATTCCACTTGCAAAATTGCAATAAATAGTCTTCTCATTTACCAAACAATTAAAAAGTATAATCCAAAGGAAAGGTGATGTGACACAGTGGTAAACATGCCTCTGTCCCAACTTTATTTGATTTTGGTTCAGTGTGTTCAGAACATTGCCAAAGGTATTCTGGTGGTGGTCTGAAGGTGATGATACACTGGACAACTTTTTGAGCAATGTTGCTGAGCAATGTTGCCGTCAATGGGCAACCAGGTGAGACACAGGGCTCAAAATCAACCTAAAGTTTTGTAGCATCTGAACCAATCAGACACACACAAATTATTCATTATATGTAATGAATAATCCAGCAAACTCACTCTCCCAACAAAGGTATATGAAACTTCCCCCCAAAACTAACATACCAAATGAAGCTAACACACTGGGAGAACCCGGTGTCCTGTTACAGGACACATTAAGACTGATAGGACTTTTTACGACCCCAAAAGGAATTTGCAGAGAGTTGTGACTCTCACTTAATTCTTGTTGAGAAGGAGAAATAAACCCTTTTAATCCTATATAGTCTATATATAATGACTTGATACATGTATAAACATGTATCTAATTTTCTCATCCAAGCTATCTCTCCCCGATTCAGCATCGTCGGTAACCTCTGTTCCTTGAAGATTCCTGGCTGGTACCCCATAATCAGAGAAGGGAATTTGACACTCTCACACTCACCAGGACATGTGTCCAAAACATATTTGGTGCCACGTGTGAGAACCCCTACATGACTGGTGCCTTTTGTGAGGTTAAATTAAACTGCTACAGGCAGCATATTAGCCCTATATACACTGAACACAATTATAAATGCAACACTTTTGTTTTTGCCCACATGCTCAAAGATCTGAGACTTTTTCTATGTACACAAAAGGCTGAATTGCATTGAATTGAATTGAATGTTCATTTCTCCACCATAAGCCGTCTCCAAAGACGTTTCAGAGAATTTGGCAGCACATCCAACCGGCCTCCGCATCAAACAGCACATACTGCAATAACTGTAGTAATCCATACGACCCCAATGGATGGATCAATTTCGTCTGAAGTGAAAAGATAGGTATTTGTAAGAAACTTTGTTAAAACTTTAAAACGTTTTAAACTGTAGACTATCGCTTCAGACCAACTGTAATAAGTTGTTTTTCAAATAAAGGTTTCCGAGTCAGTGATACTAGATTGTGTATGTATTTTTATTGTATTTACCCTGTAACTACATGGAACAAGAGGGTAACAAGCACCACTTTAATTTACAGCCTGCAATGTCACACTTACCCTGTAACTACATGAAACAAGAGTATATATCCCAGTATTAAAAAAATGCAATAGTTTTAGCTTTACTTGCCTTGAAACATGTAAGCCCAAACTTAAACATGTACACTTATGCTATTAACATTTTTTTTTTATATATAAATGCATAGAAATGTACCCTGTAATTTTTAAAAAGCCTACATTATAGTGTGTTCTAGCTAAATTGCTCCCAAACGTTTTAGATTATTGTATTATTGTACTCCCAAAAGACTATTGTATCATAATAGTAGAATAAGTAATGCTTAGTTCTATTATACTTACACTATAATTATTTTTTTTTTTTTTTTACCTTAACCTTTTACCTTACCTTTATTTTTTGTCTTAATTGCGCAGTACTTTCCGGGCTGTAATCTAAAGCGTTATCGTAATTTGTATTAATTGTTAAATAATTGCTGTCATAATGAACCAATTTCTTGTATATGAATGACTATATGTAAGCTACAATCAAAGACTATTTTTTGGCCCAGGAGAATGCACGGTCTGGATTTATTTCCTTACCAGTATCAACATTAGAATACAAATTCTTTTTTTTTTTTTTTTTTTTTAAAGACCCTGCTAATACCTGCCAGGGCATCTCATTAGAACTGTGATTTTCCACAGAATGTTTAAATGATGATCTAATGCAAAAGAGGCAGATGCTTGGATAGCTTGTACCTTAATGGGCTCATTTTACCGCGAATACTTTCAGTAATGGTTGTGATGAAATGGTAATAACACAAACAATTCAGAACCGCCTTTTGGTTACTGCAAGCAGTGCATCTTAATGGGATATTATGGTATGATTAAACATTAGTTTTGATCCAATTTCCACCTGACTAATGGTGAACTGCCCTAAATATGTATACACAGTTTGTCAATGTTGGTAAATTTAACATTTTATTTTAGGAATCTGTGATGATTTCACATCCTCATAAATATATTCTTATAAACATATAAACGTATATATGTTTCTTATTACAAAGCAAATGAATTCTTTAATCATCTGTACACAGAAATATTAGAAATATTTGCATTCCTAAATGCACGTTAAATTCACAACACATTTAGAGATGGAGTACTCTGCCTTTACTGTCAACCAAGCCACTCTGAAACACTGGAAACACAGCTGTCCGTGTTTAAAAGAAGACAATGTCAGTGTATTGATACTGCAGAAAAAGAGTACTGATTTTTTTTTTTTTAAATATTCAGAATCCCTACTTATTGACAAATCTATAACACTTTGTTCTAAAAAGCATCTTTCTCCATGTATGAGCAAATATGCTAAGATAAATGTAGTGTCAGTAAAACAAAATACTAATCATTGCCTATATGCTGTTTGTTATTTATTGCTTTAGCACCCAGTTAAATATGAACAATTATAACACTACATTTCATTAAACCATTGACTATTGACAACCTCTATGATTTACATGATTTATTTTTTTGAAAAAAGCATCCTTTAAGGCCAATATCCAAATCACAAACTTCTACTCATCTAGAAGTGAGGAATAACACAACCCTATGAAACTTAGGAGAATGCAAGTGTTTGCATCAGCAGTTATGTTAAAGCCAAAAAAGAAAAGAAAAAAAAAACCCTAAGGACACTTAATAATTTATTCCTACAAGCACAGTTAAGGGAGCTAACTGAAAAAGGGTAGAGAGAAGAGGGCAAAAATGCAGGCATAGAGAGCTTTATGCACTAATGCCTTAGTGTCAGTCTGTTGACACTCACTCACTCACTCTCAATCATTGCCTGCCTTAATTACAGTGAATAGGCTACACCACATTATAACATTTCTCAAATATTTGTAATTTCTTCTGTGTCAATCTGTACATGTTCACAGTAGCTACTATTTGATGCCATTCATTTGAACCTAAGGATTTTAGCTACATTGTATGGTGCATCATTGTATCATTACATAATAGCATTCTTTTTAACTGCAAAATGGTATGGTTGAAGGGGAGAACTTAATATTAATAAAATATTTAAGAAAAGCTTATTGTACACAAACACACAACCTTTGAAGCATCAAATGTTGTACTAAATGCATAAAGTATGCCAGCCTCTCTTGCCAGTTTCTTTGTTAATTTGCAGATACAATAACAGAACTATTAAGTGACTTAACACTGTTCCGCTTTCTGCACTTTAGCAAACAAGAGAAAAACTGGACATCGATGTTACAATTTACATATAAGTAATAATAGCCTGAAGTGTTTTATTTGTGGGTGTTTTTAGCCAAGGGCCATTTTAAGCAGTGTGTTTTTATAGAAACATTATGTTTAAAGATGACATTTTAAATGAATAATTCAACCAAAACTGAAACTTCTGCCATAATTTACTCGCCCTTGTGTTGTTTATGACATTTTATGACTTTATTGCATTACACATACAGTAACAGATTTTGAAGAGTGTTATATTTGCATGTACAATATACAACAGGCAGTCAAGCTTTAAAAAGTGTTATAACTATATAAATATCATTTAAAAAATGCTTTTTTGATGTTTACAGTGGGGATTGGTTGGTTAGCTGGTTAGGTGGTTCTGGCAACGAAACCATAACAACATATTATTAGACCTGCCGGTACACAGAAACAGATATTTATAATGTTGGTAACACTTTACAATAAGGTTCATTAGTTAACATTATTTAACTACCTTAGTTAACATGAACTAAGAATTAACAATACTTCTTTAGCATTTATTAATCTTAGTTTACCAATTACATTATTACACTAAATACAACATTTACTAACACATTATTAAAATCTCAGGTTGTATTTGTTAACATTAGTTAATGCACTGTGAACGTCTTAGGTTACAACTGTAACCCTAGTTCCCTGAGAAGGGGAACTTCCGCTGCATCAACGACGCTTTGAGAAAGCCCCTGCATGATTGCATCTGTATGTCAACTAGTCCAATGGCGAGAGTGAAGGTCAAGGGCGGATGACGTCACAACCAGGAAAGGATAAAAGCACATCCGGTCTGACTAGCATTAGCGTCGCATTCCCTTCTCAGGGAACTAGGGTTACAGTTGTAACCTGAGACGTTCCCATTCGAGGGAACTCGCGCTGCGTCGACAACGCTTTGAGAACGACAATACCCAAACGCCATACTTACGAATGCCTGTATGGGAAACTGTGGCACTAAGTCATAAGCACCTGAGACCCTGGAGCAGCGTCCAGGTCCAGGCTATAAAACCTCACAAATGTGACCGAGGAAGACCAGCCCGCCGCATCACACACCTCCTGTAGGGAAACCCTTGAGAGTAAAAGTTTGGAGGCCACCATACTCCTAGTAGAATGAGCTCTGACCACCAAGGGTGACGGTTGGCCAGAGGACTCATAAGCAAAAGAAATAACCTCAACTATCCACTTGCTGATTGTCTGCTTAGATGCTGGAAGACCTTTCTTAGGTGATCCAAAGCAGACAAACTGATTTTCTCCACGGGGCAGCTCCTGTGGACATATGTGTCAAGTGCTCGCACTGGACATAGAAGATTCAGCTTTTCCTGGTCCTGAGTAGTAAAAGCAGGAGGACAGAAAGTTTGCAAAATGATAGGCCTTGGTAAATTGGCTGGCACTTTAGGGACGTAGCCCTGTTTAGGGTAAAGAAATGCCTTGACTATCCCAGGTGCAAATTCAAGGTAGGTAGGAGAAACCGAAAGGCCCTGAGGGTCTCTGACTCTCTTTAGGGATGAAATGGCCAGAAGAAAAATGGTGTTAAACATCAGAAACTTGTCTGAAACTGATTCCAGGGTCTTGAAGGGAGACCCCCACAGATAGGCCTTCTAGGACTATACCAAGGTCCCAAGCCAGAACCCGGGTACGAGTTGTATGGAAGTAAAATATTGTCAAATGTTTTTGAAATAAAAAGCCTGTTGAATTGCACTACTTGAAAAAAAAATAGGCATTGCATTAACCATGCTTGCATTTTAATGCATTGTATTTTTAGGGCTTGCATTCTTATGGGCTGAAATTCAACATGGTTGAATATTTAAGCTGTGAATATTTCAACTAAAAACATTTCAAACACATTTTCATTATTAAATTCAATAATCCATATTCACCATTCACATTTCATTTCCAAAATATTTTAACTGTTTAAAATACAACCTATAATATTCAACAGGCAATTTTCGGTCCATTTTATTTCGCTTTGCAAATTCGCTTCCACAAATTCAGTGGTTGTTGGGGGGGTGTTGATGGCGCAGTGGATAAGACACATGCCTTTGGTGTGAGAGACCCAGGTTCGAATCCACTGTGAGACACCATTGTGTCCCTGAGCAAGACACTTAACCCCTAGTTGCTCCAGAGGCGTGCGACCTCTGACATATATAGCAATTGTAAGTCGCTTTGGATAAAAGCGTCAGCTAAATGAATAAATGTAATTGAATAAATGGTTCAAATTCGACAGTAAATTCAACATTGACGTCCAGGAACTGCAGGAAAAGCAGTAGATTGCCGAGCATACTCTCCATCTGCTGTTAGTCGACCTCACCAGCAGGGGGTGCAAAAGCGCACCTGGGGGAAATGCGTACAGACGCAGCCTCGGCCACGTCTGTAACATAGCGTCCAGCCCCAGGGGGGCTGGAAGTGAGAGGGAAAACCAGATTGCACAGTGCGTCGTGTTCTGAGATGCAAACAGATCCACTTCCGCTTGGCCATAAACCTCCCATATATACTCCACCACCTCTGGGTCTCTAATCCCCTGGCCTCACCCCCTATCTCGACAGGATGTCTGCTACTATATTTTGGTACTCTAGAATATACTCTGCTCTCAGGGAGAGTATCTTCCCTAGGGACCACAAAAGGATCTGGTGCACCAGTTTGCATAGTGTACACGAGCGCAGACCCCATGGTGATTTATGTAAGAGACCACCGATGTGTTAGCACATGATGGCCCCTCAGATCTGGGAAGTGTCTCAACGCATCCCCAGGCAGTTGATGTGCCAAGAGATGATGACTCCTCCACAGACCTTGAGCTGAGCGGCCTTCCATTACCGCTCCCCAGCCAGTGAAGGAAGCATCTGTCGAGTAGGGCTGTGTATCACCAACAATGTCACGATACGATACGCATCACGATACTAAAGCTACGATACGATACGTATCACTATATGGATCAATTTGGAATTTAAATTTCTTTTGAGCAGAGTTTAGTAACTTTATTGAATAAACAGTGTTATAACAGTTGTGATAACTGAAAAACTATTTAGTTTTTGTCATTAAAAAACAATGAGAGTTAAATTAAATAAGTGTTGGAATGTGCAACAAACACAGTAATTTCTTTACATTGTGTTGAAATCATTTTAAACAAATAAATACAATAGAATAAAGATAGCCTACCAATAAAGAGAAAAGTTTTTGAATAGGTCTAGCACTAGTATTAAGAACTTAATAAAGTAATTAAATGTAAAATAACATTGGGTAGTATTTTAGTCCTGACTAAATTAAATACATCGACTATAAATCCAGATTCCTTATAATTAAAGCTATCTTTTGTTGTTTTGACAACAATATTAATGACAGACATATGACTGCTGTCACTTTAAGAGCTAGTGCACGGATCCTGTTTTCATTATACTGTCACATCACATGCATTTTATGCTTATTTAAGACATAACCGACTGTGTTGGATACTCACCAAGACCGACATTTTTGACATCATTTTGCTTGTTTTTGGACCACACCAAGACCACACCAAGGAACGTGGTTCTCTGTACTGGAGAAAGCACACTCTTCTTGGCATTGAGTCTCAACCCCAGTTTTTGCATGTGTGTGAGGACGACAACTCGATGCCGAGCCGCCACTTGCTTCGACTCCGCTAGTATGAGCCAGTCGTCGATATAGTTCAGAATGTGTATGCCGTGCAGCCTGAGCGGAGCCGAGAAAAAACCTCACTGAAACCTAGAATCCAGAACTTCCTGTGCTGAGGGAGGATGGAGACATGGAAGTATGTGTCATTTAGTTTTACCAGAAAGACACAGGATGATAGAATGATGTAGCAACGCATTAATTTATTGACAGCCCAGCAAGCGTAGTTCATAAGGCCCTGTCCGTAGTTCATAATCCGAGGGTAGCGGATCTGCATTTCCTGCCTGAAGACGAAGGCAGGGGCGCAGCCGACTCCCCCAGGAGGTATGGATAGGACCATCCTGCTGGTGGTGGTGGGGGAAGGTGGAGGTAATTGTCACCTCAACATCTGTGAACTCAAACATGTGTAAGTACCAATCTTTTATACAGCGAATATAAGGACATGATTGGATAGATGTGAAGGTAATAAGTGACGTGGTAATTAAGTCTTCCTGGCAGAACTTATGCTAAAGCTTTCATATCTATCGTGACAAACCAGTCCTCAGACCTGATTTGAGTTATGATCTGTTTGAGTGTCAGCATCTTGAACTTGAGTTTCTTGACAGTACAATTCAACTGACGAAGATCTAGTATAGGATGCAACCCCGCATCCTTTTTTGGAACAATGAAGTCTTGGCTGTTAAAACCCGATTCTCTGTCTAGTGAGTACACTTGCTCTATAGCTTCCTTCGCTAAAAGAGCTTTCAACCCTTGCTCAATTACCAGAGCCTGCTCGGGATTCACTTACGTGAGCAACACCCCGTTGTAGCGTGGCGGACGAGAACCAAACTCGATTCTGTAGCCTTTCTCTACGATCTGAGATATATTCTGTAGATTCTTCCACTCTGTCAGATAATCTACTAAGGGTACCATTCTCTCGAGATTGGCCTCTGGTGTAACTGGAACAACCACTTCGGTGACCTGAAGCATACTGGCAGGAAACAACCGAAGTGACTGTTTTTAAACCCCCATCAGAGGGTGCGAGTTTGACGCAGCGTTGAGTTGACACTGCGCTGTGTGCTCGCTGGAGACGCTCTCCTTATGTTGCGCCCTGTTTGAGGAGCTAGACGGCTGGGGCTGCTCACGCTCAGCAGCCCCAGGGGGTTGGGAGCGGCGAGGGAGGTATTTCTTGAATGTGTCTGCTTGTCTCTTGGCCTCCTGGAACCTCTTGACGACTGTATTTACGAAGTTGCCGAAGAGACCAGGATGCGTTAGTGGGGCATCAAGCATAAAGGCTCTATCCTTATATTTAATTTCAGCCAGATTGAGCCATAAATGCCTCTCAGTGGCCACCAAGGCTGCCACAGAACGCCCTATTGCTCTGGCGGTCTCCTTAGTGGCCCTGAGAGAAAGATCTGTGGCCCGACGCAGCTCTCGAACTGCATCGGGACCTACCCCCTCGCTCTCATCCAAATCCCCTAGCAGGTTAGCCTGATATGCTTGCAGGACTGCCATGGTGTGTAAGTACGCTACTGCCTGACCTGCTGCCGTATATGCTTTCCCCACTAAGCTAGATGTTGTTTTTAGTGGGTAAAGGAAGAAAAAGGGCAGAGCCCGTCTCTAACCCCGCCGAGAGATCCATTTGCAATCCCCAAGAATGCCTTCTCTGTGCTGCCTCAGCAGCAGCGGGTCTGGATCCATGAGGATCGCAAGCCTGGCCACTTTCCTCGAAAAGTGACATGCGACAGTGGCGCGTGCGAAGCAGAAGCCTCTCACAATGCTGACAGTCAGCCCCCTCAAAGGCTGACATAGCATGCTCCGCTCCCAAACACATAACACACAAATCATGTGTATCCCCACCCGTTAAATAACGTGGGCAGGGAGAAGCACACGATTTGAATGATTGCATTTGTTTCGCCATAAAATACTGAGTGAACAAACAATACAACAGTAAATATAACAGACAGTTTCAATATAGAGCGCTTGCTGAGGCACAGAAGCTAATACCGGTCAGACCGGATGTGGTTTTATCCTTTCCTGGTCGTGACATTCACTCTCGCCATTGGACTAGTTGACATACGTGCTTCAGACGCAATCACACAGGGGCGTTCCCAAAGATCCCTCGAAAGGGAACTAACATGAACAAACAATGAACAGCTGTATTTTTATTAACTAATATTAACAAATATGAATAAATACTGTAACAAATGTATTGTTCATTGTTAGTTCATGTTAGTTAATACATCAACTAATGTTAACTAATGAACCTTATTGTAAAGTATTACCATAATGCTAATAGAAAAGTGCAGTACTCTGTGCATACAGTACTACAAGCACTGACATTAGTTTAGTTTCAATTGAAATGTGAAAAATATAAATTTAATTTTCTTTTGTAAGTATTTTAATTTATTTTAATTATTTTAATGTCATGAACTAATAATGTTAACAAATTGAAAGTGTTAGTTCACCCAAAAATGAAAATTATGTCATTGATTACCCTCATGTCATTCCAAACCTGTAAGACTTTCGTTCATCTTCAGAAACACAAATGAAGATCTTCTTGATGAAATCCGAGAGCTTTCTGACCCCTCCATTAACAGCTACGCAACTGCCACTTCCAAGCCCCAGAAAGTAGTAAAGACATCATTAAAGTAATCCATGAGATTCCAGTAGTTTAACCACAATTTCATGAAGTGGTGTGAGTGCTTTGTCTGTGCCGAAAACATAATTGACCACTTTATTTACAAAATATTAATCTCCAACATGCGTTCGCACACCAAATGTCTGCTCTCGGGTCAATAAAACACCCATGGGTCAGGGTGCTCTCGTGAACCAGAGTTGGAGATTAATATTTTGTAAATAAAAATAAAGTGGTAATTTATGGGGGGTTTTTGTTCAAAAAATTTAGGTTAAACCACTGGAGTCACATGGATTACTTTAATGATGTCTTTACTACCTTTCTGCGGCTTGAGAGTGGTAGTTGTGTTGCTGTCAATGGAGGGACAGATCTTCATTCATGATCCTATGATGAACCAAAGTCTTACGGGTTTGGAACAACATGAGGGTGAGTAATTAATGTCATAATTTTCATTTTTGGGTGAACTAACCCTTCAAGTCATTAAAATCTGTCAATGCATCATCATCTCATGCAGACCCTGCTAGTGGAGTTCACTCCTATAGAGGTGGGATAATGCCTCCTCAGGGGTGTCCTTGACCAAGGGTTTTTTGTGTGTGTGTGTGTGTGCACATACCCCACCCTTAAACATGTACCATTTCCACTGAGGCAATGAGCCCTGAACAAATGTTCTTTCATCAAAAACAACACACACACACACACACACACACACAACAATCATATCCATTATTTTGTCCAATTCTGTCATCCATTTTTTTTTTCAGCAAAATGGATCAATATCGATCCATGGACGTGAAGAAGGTTCTGTTATATCTCATTTTCATCCATAGATGAAGCTGGAGGAAAGGTGGACAGCATAATAATGGCTCCCAAGGACGACAGCTCGTCCAGGCAACAGCAGGGCCCAGAAATCGCCCACAGCGACATGTAGAACGCCCGCTGCTCTAAGCGCATGGTCATGAATACATCAACACACATATTCCCTCATACCTGACACCCACTACATATAATAATAGACTGCACAGAGCGTGCATGCAAAAGACATTAGTGGATGCTTCACACAGGCACAGATTGTAAAAAAAAAGATGAGACATTAGGCGCGTTTCCATTACAGATTCGCACAAAACTTTTGCGTTTTTTTTCTAAATGAAGACAAAAAACTATTGCGAAATGACAGCGTTTCCATTAACCGATATTATGCGACTAAAACTTTTATTTTTAACTCTCGCGATATGTCATTCCAAAAATCATGTTGACGGATGTTGGTAGGTTTATGTATATCCCAGACCATTATTATTAATCGAAGGAGATGTATGTGTGTTATCCAAAAATTAATGGTAAGGGAAGACCCTTATAGTTGGAGCGGCTGGTGTTTCTGGGTTTTTCTCACTCTTATCTGCTTCGTGGTCTTGATTGTGGCATTCCTTTGAGGTTTAGAATCCAGTATTCCTGTAATTCTTTTGTCTTTTATGAATTTAATAAAGAACTCTGTCTCATATTCTGTCCAAACATACCGTGTCATCTACGTCAGGTGACCTGTAAGTGCGCAAAAACTGTTTCCATTGCAGTTTTGCTAAATATTTCTTTTTCGAATTGCCTGAAAAACGGGAGTAAATGGGAGTTTTTGCGAAATTGACGTGTTTGCATTGGGCATATTTTCAATTTGCAATTTCAATTTGCGCATTTTGAAGGGTAATGGAAACGCGGCTATTGTTTACTTCTATTAAACTTAAGTCATTCATAGGGCAAAGTGTCAAAAATTTGGCTTAGCAAATAAGAGTTTCACAACATAGTACTTTAATATTCAAGGCTTTTGCTCAGAGGTTGCCTTTTCATAGCTCAGGAAAATCGCATGTACTCATGTTTTGAGTACATTTGTTGACTGTAAACTGATTAGAATAAATAAAAATAGACAAGAAGAAGTATACTGAAAGAAGTAGCATTACATATATCTTGAGCACCCCCTTACATATCCTTACTTGTGAATATTAAAATCATGGCATTAATATTTTGATTCTACTGCATTCTATTGTCATATCAATGGCATTATCTTTTCAGTTGCATTTATTGAATGCAGTTTACTCATCTACTTAATCTCAAATGTTCATTCATTCATTCATTACATAATGTTAAACACGACTACACTTTAAAACCTCAAAATGAATAACATTTCTGCAATCCTTTAAAAGCAATTTATGTATCATGTAATTTTTATTTTGTTTGCCGTGGGACACAACATCTGTTTTCCCAGTGTAGTCCTATGCTGTAACTGACAATAAAATGCAACATAAACTCACAAAAGTAATCAATATTTTATTCAATTTAGAATCCATACGATTGTGAACAGACCCAAATTCAAGCCTTTATTCAGAGATCTTCATCTCCATTCTCAGCAGCAACCGTAAATATAAAATCCCAGCGAACTCGCCTCAAAAAGCTTTACGACACATTTTACAGCAGTGGTATCAAACTTCATGCTTCATGAGAGGTTGCCGTGTTTTGTGTGACGTGTGCTTGAATGATAAATCCAGTGAACATTTTCACTGATTTATAGCTTAAATTCTGCTCACAAAACTATTATATACCGCCAGAGAGAACTGCGACTGCAACACCGTCATTTGGACTACTTTTTGTACCGCTTTTGACATTTATTTAATATATTAATAAATTATTTTAATTACACTCGTCTGTCGGTTATGTTTTTCTTTAGACTGTACATATTTTTAAGAAATGGCTATGGGTAGGTTAGAGGTAAGTGTGGGATTAGCAGCTAAAAATATTTTGTAATGCTATATTGTTATTAAAATTTTCATCTTCCTACACATTTCTGTCCATTACTGTACATTTTATATATTCTTTTTATTTTCTCTATGAAATGGTCATGTTTGGGTTTGGGGGTAGGGTTAAGGGATCTAAAATTGATATTTAAAATGTTAAAATGACAATTATACAAATATCGGTAACACTTTATTTTGATGGTCCCTTTTGAACGTGCTGTTGACTATAAGTAACTTTGCAACTTATCAGTCTTTCTGCTTAATATCTGCTAACACTTTATTGTGATGGTCCTCCAACACACACTCTACTGACTATAAGTAATTTTGCAACTACATGTCAGCTTATTCCAATCCTAACTCTACCAGTCGACTAATACTCAACTAACACTCTAATGAGAGTTAGTAGACATGTAGGTGCAACGTTACTTATATTCAACAGAATGTGTTAAAGGGACCATCAAAATAAAGTGACACCCAAATATCTTCATGATATGAAAGATTTTTATATATATATATATATATATATATATATATATATATATATATTAGTGCTGTCAAACGATTAAAATATTTATTCGCGATTAATCGCATTAATGTCATAGTTAACTCGCGATTAATCGCACATTTTTATCTATTCTTAATGTCTCTTGATTTCTTTTTGTTCATTATTTTTTCTCATTTTAATGCTCTTATCAACATGAAAAAAGTGGATTGCTTGCTTTTGTGCACATTTTTTTTTTATTGAAAACAACATTGGCAATACTGTGTTCAATTTCACACTAACATTCTCACTTGGAGCAAATAATTTCTTTGTAACACAATGTAACACTGTCCATCAATATAAGGGTGAAAGAAATACTGACGAGGTACTGATATTGACGAGGGGCGGAGAATTCGCATCAGCTGTGTGTGTGTGCTTGGCCATCATTAAGTGGTATTTCAGAATGGACGTGCTGCGATGATGATAGCTCAGTTCATAACGACAAAACACACAGATCACTTTGGTCTAGTCAATGGAACCATTTGGCAACTTTTTAAAAGTAAACTTTCCATTCAGAATCTTATTGGCATCCATTTCGCCGTCTCGCGCTCGTCATCCACTCAAAACGTAACTTTAACCTATTTGGCCGGCTCGCAAGCCCAAACAAGTGTGTGCGCGTGCCTGTTGTTTTGTTTCCGGTCTAGCTAGATCCACTTGCGCTTTGGTCGACGAAGCAACAAAACGTCCTCGCACGGCGCAAGCCCTTGAAATGAATGCGTTTCATAGCGCAGCGCCGCGCATGCCGCGTCCTGTTGCAAAAGCATGTAAAAAAAAAACTACAAAGTTTGCTAGGCCAAAAAGACCGTTAATCTCGCCATAAAAAAATGAATCGCGTTAAAATGGTTTTGCGTTAACGCCGTTAATAACGCGTTTAACTGACAGCCCTAATATATATATATATATATATATATATATATATATATTTTTTTTTTTATATATATATATTTTTTTTTACACATAATCATGTTTACATTTAAATGTTGTCAACTCGCTTGTATTGTACATTTCAGCATTGATAAAACAATGAGACCAGGTTGGCACATGACATGGTAATTAGTTCCCTCATTTTAGCTAAATCATGGCCACGTTTTGCTTATTTGTTCCTCGCTTAGCCTCCAAGTAACCATATAACCACTTGTAGGCTAAAGCACTCTGTTCTTAACATTCAATCCAAAATGGCTATCACTTAAAATGCTTATATGCAATCCAAAGCATTGAGAATGTCTGTATAACTCATTGCGAACCTAACATAAAATATAGATGTCTCATAATACTACACACAGTAAAAAAAAAATGAGGATGAATTCAGAAAATTGAGGGCACAAATTGATTAAAAATGTCATGATTTAAACTCGAGAGGGCAAGTAAGTAAAATGTGTCCACAATTTAACTAAAATGAGATCATTCATTAATCTCATTTTAGTGAGATCCAACCCCCAATTCCTCCCGCCCAATAGAGAAATTCAGATTTTATTTTCATGAAATATGCATAAAAAACACAGCTGATCAGCCTTACACATCACAATGGCTACGTATGTCTTTTTTTTCCTCACTTCAGAGACATAACATTTGTGAAATGCACAGGGGAAACATATGGCATTTCATTATAGAGCCAAGGCATAGTGTGTACAATCTGCTCAAAGAGTGTCTAAATCATGTGGCGGCCAGCTACATCTTTATCTACATGGACACACTCCACAGAACTGCACAGAGATCTAGTTTATATTCCTTCCCTCTTCTAGTGCTGATACAGCTCTGATTGTATGTATTTTGAGAGTGATGCTCCATTCGATTGTGCTGCTGTGTCTTCAAAAATATCTAGGGTAAATCTCAGCTGGTGTGTGAACATCTGTTTTTTTTTTTTTTTTTTTTTTTTCATGAGTTTAATTTAAGGGGACAGGGTTATTAAACATTTTCCAAAATCAAGCTCAAATGGAGTTATGAGGTTGGTGATCAGAGAATTTTAGAAATACATGTTTTGTCCATCATTAGAAAGGCTGCATCTGTGGCAGTAAGTGCATCGCATTACGTTTTCATCAACTTATTAAGTTTACTTTAGCTTTGTGGGCTCTTAGCTTGTTCTGTCATTTGGCCAAAATTTCATGTTATAAAAGATGAAGTTCTTCACACAGGCTATTTCAGACAGTACTGGCTATGACTCGAGGACAAATGCGAGACTTAGACACTCTTCTTCGCTCCTCAAGTACATAAAACATTAGCCTTTATATATTTAGTTTTTCCTGAGTAAACGCTGTACTTATTCAAAGAACCAGGGGTTCTTTATTCATACCTCGCTTTATACATCTGAGATAATGTGCCAGATCTTTTAACAATATCTAGATTAAGTTGTCTGAGATTGCTGTGCGTTCTTGTGTTCTTTGGAAAGGGCAGATATATTTATACTCTAAACCATGATCAGCAAAGCAGTGATTGGCTGGTGGCAAAACAGCAACATCATGACATCACATGAACAAAGGACATCACACACCTGACACAAAAATGACACATTTCTGGACCTTTATGGGGAAACAGAAAGAAGATTTTTCTTTTAGCACAGACTTAGCACTTAGCAAACTGATTCTGCTGCTATGGATGTTTAATAAATAGAAGCCTTGGGAACAAAAAGGGGGGGGGGGGGGGGGGGGGGAACTTAACAGAAGATTAGAGGCTTCACACTTTTCTCAGTAGTCATCAAGATGCTATCATTTCTTCCCCCGGTCAATGCACACAAATAATCAAAAAAAAAACTCCCTCAGAGAAAAGACACAGTGTGACAGAAGCGAGAATAACAGTCATTTACATCACAGCCGCTCTGAGCTTCCAGTGGCTTTTATATTCTGGCCCCTCCAATTCACAGAGCACTGCCATGAAATAGAGAAGCTACTTCAAATGTTGATGGGAGGAAAGGATAAAAAAGGCATTTGCAGAGTTCAGCCTGCCCTGCTTTCATTCTAAAACTACAAAGGAAAACAGGCTGTAGACTGATTTCTATTGATTAATATGCAAAAAAGACCCCTTAAATTCTGGATGCATCTAAAATCGAGTCCCACAGATTTGTTATATTTTAAAGCATTACAAACACAAGAACTGAACCCTGAAAAAAATCCCCTCAGGTCAGCTGGTTCTGAGACTTATGGCTCGTTTCCACCGAGCGGTACGGTACAGTACAGTACAATACGGCACGCAATTATTTCTGTTTCCACTGTCAAAAGTTGTGAATGGTACCAAAATGCCGAACCGTACCGTACCACTTTTTAGGTACCCTTCCGTTGTCGTACCTAGCACAGTACCTAAAGGGTGGAGCTAGTCTCACTGCAGAACGTTGATTGGTTGACAGAGAATCGTCACTTGCACGTGCTACAAGGGGAATGACAACATAAGAAGCGCCATTTTTTAATATACAGTTGAAATACAATACTACTGTTATTGTGTCACAAAATGTAGTTTTAAGAGTTTTTCAGGCGAGAATGTAGTTGTTTTAAGCTCAAATCTGTGGTTTATTTAAATGAAAATTTGATCCAGGTTCACCGGGCGCTCGGCGCTCATGGAACAGCCTTTCCTCGGCTAGTCGTTCTGACATTTGCCGCTGACTCTGACGTCTCTGTAGTGGTTAAACACGAGATATAATTCATCTTGTGTAGACCTAACAGGCGATCTTTGATCTATAATTTGTTCCCTGGCCAATCGTTTTGGCTGAGGGCTAAGTGAAGTTTCATAACTAAATTTAGGCTATTTAACTTTACCATTGTAACGTTAGACTAGAGCGCTGACTTTGTATGTTTGTAAATGTAGCTTTAACTGTACTTTTACTCTTTCCATTTTAAAAACATTTTATTCTAGCTTCATGCATCTTTTTTTTTATCAACACTTGAATGTGGGTAAGTTTCATAAACAAATAAAAATAAAAAAAGCTAAATTTCAAACAAAAAGCTAGGAAAATCGTCAAAGACTACGTCCGGATTCAGAATGATGATCAAAACATAGATGGAGTAAATTGCGTCCATCAACACCCCCAAAGCTTCACAGTTGTTTCCTCTTCATTGGTTCGACATTTCATTTGGTAACATTAGGCAGTTTTGATTTACAGTATATGCTGTTTGATGATCGCTTATTACATTTCACATTTGTGCAAGCAATCTCCTATCACTTGCATCTGCTTTCTCCTTCACCTGTGTTTTGATTCGGGGATTCTGTACTAAAAAGATGCATAATAGCGCCCCCTACTGTATAACAGTGAAAATATGGATAGCTGAAAAATTAAGTCAGTGACGGGGAGAGAGTAAATTAGATGTGAAGCAAATTCCTATGTACACTACCAGTAGACTAGCCTACACAAAAATTCAGATACTCAGAATTAGGGACATATATAATCAAACAATGTAAGTTTAACACTGTATATACACTGTATGCCAAGTATACTTAGAAGTATATCTCGATCAAAAGAATGAGTATGTATAGTCCAAATATACTTAGACCTTTCTGTCAGTATAAGTCAAGCATAATTTAGTGCAATTTTAAGCATATTTCTGAGAAGTACATAATACATAGACTGAAAGTATACTTTCTTATTTTTAGTTTAAGAGAAGAATAGCCTACTAATAGCACACTTTAATAATCTTCTTTTTCATAAGGATATAACTTAATTTTTGGAACGGTGTTATATTTACGGGACAAAAACATCTAAATAAGAGAGAACTACTATAAATTAAATGGAACTTAAAGTTAACCTAATAAAAAAATGTGATGCTCATAGTTTTCAGGAAATGTTAGAGCGTACAAACTGAAATATCACCCTTGGTAATGCATTTGCTGCATCTCCTAAATTTAAACTCAACAACTTAATGAGACTGGACTTCAGACAGCTCTAATTGTGTCTAGTAATTGTTGCACTCATGTGGTGACCCTCTCCATTTAATTATCTCTTGAGTGGTGGTCACCCATTGCAGAAAATCCATATGAACTCCGAAGATGATGTCAACTCTCTGATGAGGTTGAATAACAGGTGCTGCCCCATGATTCTTCAGAAGACACTTCCCAAATCCTCTTTCCAGAGCATGTTACTCACATGGTTCCTTCCTTTCTGACAGAAGCACAACAGAAACATCATCCGTCCCCACCCACACTAGCGTACTGCACACCATGATGCTCATTAGCTCCAAGCATTTGACAGCCACCTCCACTGAAAAAATGTAGGATAGCAATGGTGACAGCTATTTTTATGTTGTTTGCTGCCTCATTGTAGTGTTTCTGGTGGCACACAGGATGTATATAGTTTTCCCAGACTATGAGCCACACTCAAACTTCTAGCCAGAGTAAATAGATTACAGGTATACTAATAGAAGACAGCTCTCTTCAGTATCCCAGTACCTGGCCTTATAAAAGTAATATGAGGAGAAGATTAGAACCTTAAGAAGTCTTGCTGATCATACAAAGCATACTCTCTAAATCTCAGAGACTCAGTATCTTTTAAAACTTTCCAGAACTCCCTTTAAAAATGCTAGGAGAAAGCCATGAAAGCCCGCCTGGTGTTGCATGGTATTTCATAATAAGCTTTGCAGCAAGAGAGCAAATCTGAGATTGGGTTTATCAGCGTGTAAACAGAAAAATGTCATCTACACCTTTGAGGTACATTGGACTGGCATTTAGCACCACGTGCCTCAGACATATTTTTCAGAGTCTCTTTAAATGCTAAACGCTTAAGCAAATTTGTTAGACTTATTCATTTATTTATATATCAATTAATTTACTTACCTACTATGTCTTTAAAATTAAACCCAAACAGAAAGGAAAAGAAAAAGAAAAAGAAGAAAGATTTATACTATCATCTAACATTTCTGAATCAAATCAATGAAGTTGGACTGTACTATTAACATAAGCCGAATTCCAGTGCGACACTTCAGTTTTAATGATGAAAGAGTGTGGGTTAAAAGTGCATGAGTGCCTCTGCCATTTAATGAAGAACATTTAAATAGTTGCTCACCTTTTAAATAATATTTGTCCTTAAACTAATACATGCCATGAAGACATTCACAAATTCTGTCCTTTTATATTCCCTTTCTTTTATTCATCAGTGTTAGTTGCTTAAATTTGGCAAAAATGTATACATTTCACATCTTGTTTTGATTTGAATTTCAGAACAACTAAGAAAACATAATATTATCACAATTTAAAATAAATAGTCAAAAAACACAGTTACAAACATTAAAAGCAAAATATGATACAACCATTCCCAGTCTCCCATATTCTGTCACCTGCTTTGTACTTTTTCATGTGAGTTGGAAGCTTACTGATTATGCTTTGCATTTTGAAATGCCTATGCAAAAAGTGTCATTGCTGTTTTAGAGGTCAGTGAGTTATTTGATAGTCCAAATCAGCATGCAGGTTTGGAACGACATGATGGCATTTTTAGGTGAACAATGCCTTTAAAGAATGATTGAAATGGTTAATTTTTGTTCAGTAGAGTCCCAGTGTGCCCTCTGTCATTATACCTGTACTAGTCTCCAGTGTTTTAACACTCATTTTTAACCTGGTGTGCACTCTTGCTTTTAACGTTACATCATCAAATTTTAAAGCCAGTCATGTAATATTAACCCCCAAAAGATTTAAAAATATTCCCTAAAATATCTCCTTCTTTCTTTCCTATCTTCTTTCTTTGACTTTCTTATATTGTCTTTAGACCTGGTAATTCAGTAATCTTCTCTGTGTTTGTTTTTTTTTTTTCTCAGGACTACACATTGACTATGTATTTCCAGCAAGCCTGGCGAGACAAACGCCTGTCCTATTCTGAGATTCCTCTTAACCTGACGCTGGATAACAGGGTAGCTGATCAGCTGTGGGTGCCGGATACTTACTTCCTGAATGACAAGAAGTCTTTTGTACATGGTGTAACAGTGAAGAACAGAATGATCCGTCTTCATCCAGATGGCACCGTGCTTTATGGGCTCAGGTAACAATTCAAAACTATCTATTCATCACATAATAGCAATTTATTTAAAACATTACAAATCTTTTATTCAATATTTGCCAAAGCATCATAATCCCCATGACAGAATACACACAGCAGATGCTTTTGATTTTCCGAGTAAATCAATGCATCTACAACAATATATTTTTTCTTTTATTAAGTTAACAATTCGGAATGGTTATGTGCTCTAGATCTGTGCATCATCAAACTGATTGAAATAGACAATATATATATATATATATATATATATATATATATATATATATATATATATATATATATATATATAGGTCCTTCTAAAAAAAATAGCATATTGTGATAAACTTCATTATTTTCCATAATGTAATGATAAAAATTAAACTTTCAGATATTTTAGATTCATTGCACACCAACTGAAATATTTCAGGTCTTTTATTGTTTTAATACTGATGATTTTGGCATACAGCTCATGAAAACCCAAAATTCCTATCTCAAAAAATTAGCATATTTCATCCGACCAATAAAAGAAGTGTTTTTAATACAAAAAAAGTCAACCTTCAAATAATTATGTTCAGTTATGCACTCAATACTTGGTCGGGAATCCTTTTGCAGAAATGACTGCTTCAATGCGGCGTGGCATGGAGGCAATCAGCCTGTGGCACTGCTGAGGTGTTATGGAGGCCCAGGATGCTTCGATAGCGGCCTTAAGCTCATCCAGAGTGTTGGGTCTTGCGTCTCTCAACTTTCTCTTCACAATATCCCACAGATTCTCTATGGGGTTCAGGTCAGGAGAGTTGGCAGGCCAATTGAGCACAGTAATACCATGGTCATTAAACCATTTACCAGTGGTTTTGGCACTGTGAGCAGGTGCCAGGTCGTGCTGAAAAATGAAATCTTCATCTCCATAAAGCTTTTCAGCAGATGGAAGCATGAAGTGCTCCAAAATCTCCTGATAGCTAGCTGCATTGACCCTGCCCTTGATAAAACACAGTGGACCAACACCAGCAGCTGACATGGCACCCCAGACCATCACTGACTGTGGGTACTTGACACTGGACTTCAGGCATTTTGGCATTTCCTTCTCCCTAGTCTTCCTCCAGACTCTGGCACCTTGATTTCCGAATGACATGCAAAATTTGCTTTCAAATGAGCAAACAGTCCAGTGCTGCTTCTCTGTAGCCCAGGTCAGGTGCTTCTGCCGCTGTTTCTGGTTCAAAAGTGGCTTGACCTGGGGAATGCGGCACCTGTAGCCCATTTCCTGCACACGCCTGTGCACGGTGGCTCAGGATGTTTCTACTCCAGACTCAGTCCACTGCTTCCGCAGGTCCCCCAAGGTCTGGAATCGGTCCTTCTCCACAATCTTCCAATCTTCCTCAGGGTCCGGTCACCTCTTCTCGTTGTGCAGCATTTTTTGCCACACTTTTTCCTTCCCACAGACTTCCCACTGAAGTGCCTTGATACAGCACTCTGGGAACAGCCTATTTGTTCTTTCTGTGTCTTACCCTCTTGCTTGAGGGTGTCAATGATGGCCTTCTGGACAGCAGTCAGGTCGGCAGTCTTACCCATGATTGCGGTTTTGAGTAATGAAACAGGCTGGGAGTTTTTAAAAGCCTCAGGAATCTTTTGCAGGTGTTGATTCAGATGATTAGGTTAATAGCTCGTTTAGAGAACCTTTTCATGATATGCTATTTTTTTTGAGATATGAATTTTGGGTTTTCATGAGCTGTATGCCAAAATCATCAGTATTAAAACAATAAAAGACCTGAAATATTTCAGTTGGTGTGCAATGAATCTAAAATATATGAAAGTTTAATTTTTATCATTCCATCCATCCATCCATCTTCTTCCGCTTATCCGGGGCCGGGTCGCGGGGGCAGCAGTCTGAGCAGAGATGCCCAGACTTCCCTCTCCCTGGACACTTCATCCCGCTCTTCCGGGGGGACACCGAGGCGTTCCCAGGCCAGCCGGGAGACATAGTCTCTCCAGCGTGTCCTAGGTCTTCCCCGGGGTCTCCTCCCAGTGGGACGTGCCCGGAACACCTCCCCGGGAAGGCGTTCAGGAGGCATCCGGAACAGATGCCCGAGCCCCCTCAGCTGACCCCTCTCGATGTGGAGGAGCAGCGGCTCTACTCTGAGCTCCTCCCGAGTGACCGAGCTTCTCACCCTATCTCTAAGGGATCGGCCAGCCACCCTGCGGAGAAAGCTCATTTCGGCCGCCTGTATCCGGGATCTTGTCCTTTCGGTCATGACCCAAAGCTCATGACCATAGGTGAGAGTAGGAACGTAGATTGACCGGTAAATCGAGAGCTTTGCCTTACGGCTCAGCTCCTTCTTCACCACAACAGACCGGTACATCGACCGCATTACTGCAGAAGCTGCACCGATCCGTCTGTCAATCTCCCGTTCCATCCTTCCCTCACTCGTGAGCAAAACCCCAAGATACTTAAACTCCTCCACTTGAGGAAGGATCTCTCCACCAACCTGAAGTGAGCAAGCCACCCTTTTCCTACTGAGGACCATGGCCTCGGATTTGGAGGTGCTGATTTTCATCCCAGCCGCTTCACACTCGGCTGCAAACCGTCCCAGTGCATGCTGAAGGTCCTGGTGTGAAGGGGCCAACACGACAACATCATCCGCAAAAAGCAGAGACAAAATCGCGTGGTCCCCAAACCTGACACCCTCCGGCCCCTGGCTGCGCCTAGAAATTCTGTCCATAAAAACTATGAACAGAACCGGCGACAAAGGGCAGCACTGCCGGAGTCCAACATGCACCGGGAAGAAGTCTGACTTACTACCGGCAATGCGAACCAAGCTCCTACTTCGGTCATACAGGGACCGGACAGCCCTTAGCAAAGGACCCCGGACCCCATACTCCCGGAGCACCCTCCACAGGCCGCCGCGAGGGACACAGTCAAATGCCTTCTCCAAATCCACAAAGCACATGTGGACTGGTTGGGCAAACTCCCATGAACCCTCCAGCACCCTGTAGAGAGTATAGAGCTGGTCCAGTGTTCCACGGCCTGGAAGAAAAACGCACTGTTCCTCCTGTATCCGAGGTTCCACTATCGGCCGTATTCTCCTCTCCAGTACCCTGGCATAGACTTTCCCAGGGAGGCTGAGAAGTGTGATCCCCCTGTAGTTGGAACACACCCTCCGGTCCCCCTTCTTAAAAAGAGGGACCACCACCCCGGTCTGCCATCCCAGAGGCACTGTCCCCGACCGCCACGCGATGCTGCAGAGGCGTGTCAGCCAAGACAGCCCCACAACATCCAGAGACTAGAGGTACTCAGGGCGGATCTCATCCACCCCCGGTGCCTTGCCACCGAGGAGTTTCTTGACTACCTCGGTGACCTCAGCTAGGGTGATGGACGAGTCCACCTCTGAGCCCTCAGCCTCTGCTTCCTCAATAGAAGACGTGACGGCGGGATTGAGGAGATCCTCAAAGTATTCCTTCCACCGTCCGACGACATCCCCAGTTGAGGTCAACAGCCGCCCACCTCCACTGTAAACAGCGTTGGTAGGGCATTGTTTCCCTCTCCTGAGGCGCCGGACAGTTTGCCAGAATCTCTTCGAGGCCAGCCGATAGTCCTTCTCCATGGCCTCACCGAACTCCTCCCAGGCCCGAGTTTTTGCCTCCACAACCACCCGGGCTGCAGTCCGCTTGGCCTGCCGGTACCCGTCAGCTGCCTCAGGAGTCCCACAAGCCAACCAGGCCCGATAGGACTCCTTCTTCAGCTTGACGGCATCCTTTACTTCCGGTGTCCACCACCGGGTTCGGGGATTGCCGCCTCGACAGGCACCGGAGACCTTACGGCCACAGCTCCGAGCAGCCGCTTCGACAATGGAGGTGGAGAACATGGTCCACTCAGACTCAATATCTCCAACCTCCCTCGGGATCCGGTCGTGGCTCCGCCGGAGGTGGGAGTTGAAGATCTCTCTGACAGGAGACTCGGTCAAACGTTCCCAGCAAACCCTTACAGTACGCTTGGGTCTGCCGAGTCTGTCCAGCCTCCTCCCCCGCCATCGGATCCAACTCACCACCAGGTGGTGATCAGTTGACAGCTCCGCTCCTCTCTTCACCCGAGTGTCCAAGACATACGGCCGCAGGTCAGATGAAACGACCACAAAGTCGATCATCGACCTGCGACCTAGGGCGTCCTGGTGCCACGTGCACTGGTGGACACCCTTATGCTTGAACATGGTGTTCGTTATGGACAAACTGTAACTAGCACAGAAGTCCAATAACTGAACACCGCTCGGGTTCAGGTCGGGGGGGCCGTTCCTCCCAATCACGCCCCTCCAGGTGTCACTGTCGCTGCCCACGTGAGCGTTGAAGTCCCCCAGTAGAACGACGGAGTCCCCAGTTGGAGCACTTTCCAGCACTCCTCCCAGAGACCCCAAGAAGGCCGGGTACTCTGCACTGCCGTTTGGCCCGTAGGCACACACGACAGTGAGAGACCTATCCCCGACCCGTAGGCGCAGGGAAACGACCCTCTCGTTCACCGGGGTAAACTCCAACACATGGCGGCTGAGCTGGGGGGCTATAAGCAAACCCACACCAGCCCGTCGCCTCTCACCAAGGGCAACTCCAGAGTGGTGAAGAGTCCATCCTCTCTCAAGGAGTGTGGTTCCAGAGCCCAAGCCATGCGTAGAGGTGATCCCGACTATCTCTAGTCGGAACCTCTCAACCTCACGCACCATCTCAGGCTCCTTCCCCGCCAGCGAGGTGATGTTCCACGTCCCTAAGGCTACTTTCCGTGTCCAGGGATCGGGTCGTCGAGGTCTCCGCCTTCGACTGCCACCCGATCCTCTCTGCACCGGCCCCTTACGGCTCTTCCTGCAGGTGGTGAGCCCACGGGAAGGCGGTCCCACGTCACTCCTTCGGGCTGAGCCCGGCCGGACCCCGTGGGGAGAGGCCCGGCCACCAGGCGCTCGCATACGAGCCCCAACCCCGGGCCTGGCTCCAGGGTGGGGCCCCGGCTGCGCCATACCGGGCGACGTCACGGTCCTTGGATGTTTGTCCATCATAAGGGGATTTTGAACCGCTCTGAGTCAGACCCGTCGCCTAGGACCTGTTTGCCTTGGGAGACCCTACCAGGGGCATATAGCCCCAGACAACATAGCTCCTAGGGTCATTCGGGTACTCAAACCCCTCCACGACGTTAAGGTGGCAGTTCAAGGAGGGGATCATTACATTTTTATCATTACATTATGGAAAATAATGAACTTTCTCACAATATGCAATTTTTTAAGAAGGACCTGTATATATATATATATATATATATATATATATATATATATATATATATCTGTATATATATATATATATATATATATATATATATATATATATATATATATATCTGTATATATATATATATACTGTATATTGTGGTAAAAAAAAACAAATTATATATATATATATATATATATTTTTTTTTTTACCACAATATACAATATATATATATATATATATATAATACAATTGCAACATCATGTGTATAATTAAAGGAACAAATTAATTAAGATGAGGATCATATCTGACACTGCTACTACAGTGACTGTTCTGAACAGTCCATGATGGAAATCTCTTCATTGATTTAGTTCACTCTTTAGGAAGGATAAGTACATGGAAGCTGGCTAAAATGTCAATTATAAAGGTGAACATGATGTGAAAGTTTCACTTACAATATTGTGGTCAAAATAAATGATAAAAATACAATACTGCCATCACAGAAATTTCTATCCTAATGGGTTTTCGATTTCTCAGAGAATCCGTGAACAACAATCCAGAGAAACGCTGTGTCATGACGTTGACGCAATGTTAACGCTTTAGCTTGAGTGTGTCTTAAGCACGTGTGGAAACTAGGCAATTTTTGTTCAAGGTCAGGTGACAGAACGTAGGCGATTTCAAGATAAATGTCATCAGCTTCTTTGTCATAAGGAAACCGCGTGTCTGTGTTTATGTGGAGGATATTGCTTGTCTACCCTGTATTGTATTGAATGAGTGAAATATGGCATCTAGAAAAGAGTATAAGCAATGTGTGCTGCCATGCCCGCACTATCTTATGAGGGATGATGTTCATGATTTGTGTGTGATTTGTTTGGGAGCAGAGCATGCTTGATCAGCTCTCAAGATCCAGGCCCTTTAAAATTAAATCTGGCCTGGTAGATAAGGCATATGAACCTGCAGGTCAGGCTGATCCATCACTGCACATGATGGCGGTTTTTCAGGCGTACTAGACTGACCTGTTAAAACATCTGAACACTGGTGAGGGACACAGCCTGTGCCATCGTTCAATGGCTACAGTGGTCGCCATGGAGAAGCGTCTGTGGCTATACCTCTTCGGCATTAAGGAAAAGGAAAAAGCTTTCTTGTTGGACGCCCAAAGTCACCGTCTGAACTATTCGGTGACGCAGTCAACTCTGTTGTCGATAGGTTTCAGGTGGCCAAAAAGCAGATCATGACAGCCTGTGGCTTCTACAGGAGTAGGGAGGAGAAAAAGCTCAGTGTGGCTGCCTGTGTCCCCCCTAGTCAAGACTGGGGGCCCAGGCACTGCACGTTGCCGACCTGACTCCAATTGCGACTTCAGGGCATCCATGTACTGAACTACACTGGCAACTGTCTGATTCTAGCTCAGTCTAAAAAAATAGCGTTTTAGGACAAATCTCCTGGCACATGAACTACCTAGAGAGGAAGGCTGTATTTATGGCTCAGAATTACTTCCTCCCAGACCTGAGGGGCTGCCATTTAAATCATCAGGACGGGTTGTGTTCAGGTTGGAGCAGCAGATCATGCTCTGAGCTGAGAACAGACTGCTATCACTGAAGGCAGTCTGTATTCCAGGGTATTAGAATGTGGGAGTGGAAATCCTGTTGAGGCAGGGAATTGAGGCCCGGGGAATGGTGGAGTTGGTTTGGCAGAGGTATGACAGAGCAGAAGTGGACCTGTTTGCTTCAGCAGAGACGACCCCACTGTTCCCACTGTTCCCTTCACCCTTACATTTCCAGCTCGGTTAGAGCTGGATGCCATGGTGTAGACGTCACATAAGGTTGCATCTGTACGCATTTTACCAGATTGCTCTGCTCCCGGGTGTTCTATCGAGGGTTCACCTGGACAGAGTTTGCCTGTTGCTAGTGGCTCCGTTTTGGCTGGCCTGAGTCTTGTTTTCCTAGTATCTTTACTGAAAGGCTCTCCATGGGAGATTCCGAACAGGAACGACCTTCAATCTCAGGTGCAGTGTGTAATTCTCCACCCTCTGCCCAATATTTAGATGCTGTGGGTTTGACCCCTGTAGGGTACCAACTCACAGATTCCAGTCTCTCAACTGAGGTTGTTAAGGCCATCCTAAATGCTAGAGCTCTCTCCATGAGGAAACGTTATGCCCTAAAGTGGCATCTCTTTGCATCGTGGTGTGCTCAGCGCCATATTGACACAGTCCACTGCCAGTTCAGTGTTTGAGTTAAAATAAAAATGAAATGAAAAGAGGCATTTATATAGCGTTTACTATGTACTACTGTACACCCAAAGTGCTTTACAATCCTACCAGGGAATCTCTCTTCAACTACCACCAGTGTTCAGCATCCACTTGGATGATGCGACAGCATCCACAGAACAACGGCGCCAGTGCACTCACCACACACCAGCTAAAGGTGGAGAGGAGAGAGAGTAATCGAGCCAATTCAGTGGATGGGGATGATTGATAATGGCCAATGGATGGAATTTGGCCAGGACACCGGGGTTTCACCCCGACTCTTACAAGAAGTAAGAAGTTTTCCCAGGAGGTCTCCCATCCAGGTACTGACCAGGCTTAACCCTGCTTAGCTTCAGTGGGCAACCAGTCTTGGGCTACAGGGTGATATGACTGCTGGTTCCTGCAAGAACATCTTTCAGCATGGCTGTCCCCTGCTAACTTTTCTTTGGGATACGTGGTATTTGGCTATAGTCCTGGAAGTCTTATCAGATGTTCCTTTTGAGGCCTTGGAGTCAGCCTCAGAGAAGTTTTTGACTCTCAAGGTGGCTCTGTTATTGGTGATTACTTCGCTCAAGAAAGTAGGAGACTTGCAGGCCCTTTCACTTGCCTTATCCTGTTTAGATTTTGCCCCTGGGCTGGTCAAAGTCATATTGCATTTGAGGCTGGATTGCGGTCCGAAGAGGCCTTTCTTAACTGCTCATTTAGTCATTCTTCAAGCTCTCTTGCCTCTGCCATTTGACTTGCCAGAGCAGGAGAGCAGCACTTAATATGTCCAGTCAGGGCACTTAGGATTTATATTAACCGCTCAGGATTGTGGCATAAATCTGCAAAGGTTCTGCTCCCATTAAGAAGAATTGAGCACATTGGATTACTGATTTAATTTCTATAGAGGGAATGCATTAACGTCACTTTCCCGCCGGAACAGATTGGACTCAATATAGTGTTCCTTACAACTTACTAAAGATCCAGTGATCCATGGATATTGACATGCAGCCAGGAATCGTGTTTCCTGACATTTATATGTGCCTGATTTCGACACCGGGGAAATACAGCAAATTTGCCTGTGAACGCTTTATATAAATACAATATAGGCAGGTGTAAATCCAGGTGATCACTTATATCAATGTTATATATATCATCATATCGTCTAGACTTAAAACTTGTATAGTTTTTTGTCAGTGTTTATTTAAAAATGTCAAATTATACAGAATATACAGTGGTAAATATTTGATTGATGAGTTGTCACTACAATATATAACAATACAATATATAGAGAATGATTTTACCACTAAATTCAGCATATTGACACAAAAATTATAACTGCAAATCCACCTTTCGCTGCCTGGAGTCCAGTTGTTTCTATGAATTGCAGCGATATATTTGCTTCTCTGTTCTGTAGCTTTAGGTAGTCTGTAAAAATATACCTCATATTTCTTGTCAAATCTAGTTGTACAGTCAGTCTCAAAGCTCTTTCCCGTTTTAGACGCGTTTTGTGTGTTTTTCCGCAGCATTCACGCTGAAAACCAATGCTGCCGCTCAGTGTTTTTGCCACTTAGTGGGCGTAACCACAGTCACTCCAGCCAACGGTGACGTCACGTGCATACCCTCTATTGCCTATTATGCATGCAGTTTGCACACTTGCTTTCAAAGGGTCCTGCTTTGCAAGATGTGTCTGGTGCGGCAGACAGGTCCACTTCACGCACATTCATAAGGTTTTAAGGTTTGGACATGTTATCAACCCAGGTTCTAAAGTTATTTGGTGTTAATCCACTCAGTTTACCACAGGGTCTGTGCGTGTGCATACTTCACAACCTTGGTTTGGCATTTTTTCAGTTTGGTGACGTGGGTATTAACGTAGCATCAACATCCTTGAAAGGGAATGTCTCAGGTTACATTTGTATCCCTTAGAAGGGAACAAGTTGCTGCGTCAGTTTGCCATACTTCATGCATGGCTGAGCGTCTTCCTTCAGACAATTAGAATTTGATGACATTTATTTCAGGTGCCTATTTATGGTCTTGATGACGTGTTTATGCTATATCACCTGGCTTTATCTTCGGCCAATGGATTGCCATGTTTCCAACAAAAAGACTTCCAGTCACAAACTGGATTATACACAGACTAAAGAAGGTCTAGAAAAAAATGTTTTGTTTTATAAACTGCGTGGTGCAAAAAAGTGCAAGTGAATTAAAAAAATAGACCAGTACTAGCAGGCACAAGCAAACATTTCAGCACATTGCTTTCTTCAGTGCTCACATTGCAACAACCACTAGCCATATTTTCTAGATTATTAATTAGCAGGGGTGGGACAAAGTCATTGTTATGCAAGTCACAAGTAAGTCTCAAGTCTTTGCCCTCGAGTCCCGAGTCAAGTCGAGTCAAAGATGAGGCAAGTCCCGAGTCGAGTCAAAAGTCAAAGCCAACAAGTCTCAAGTCGAATCCAAAGTCCTACCATTTTAGTTTCGAGTCATTTCAAGTCCTCTTACCACAGAAATAAAATTTATACAAATCATGTATGTCTGTAAGATTTGTATTTTTTTATTTAAACCTCTTTTTATACAATGACATTAATCAAATACAGTAAAAAACAGAAAATTTTATTTTCACAGAAAATGCTTGTATTTCAACAGCATATTGCACTAGAACAATGCACAGCAGCTTCAGTCCTGTATTGTATTGACCTCATATAGCAAAATAGTTTAACTTTCAAATAGACACGGGTCCTTTTAGCCTAAACTTTTTTAAACATGTCATCAATAAAATCCTCACTCCTCAATTATCACTTCTGAAAAACTGGACCAACTTGATAATATAATTGGAATGCCTCCATAGAGACTGGTGTGTATGAGAGAGAGAGAGAAAGAGAGAGAGAGAGAGAGCTGTGTGGACAGGTGATGAGCAGAGAGTGAGTGTGTGTGCGCATGCGTGCATGTATATGCATTACGACTACCTCGTAATTTTTATAGCCAAACGAAACTATCTTCGGTATCATTTTGCCAACTGGTGCGTTGTTGCTTATTGCGCTTCATTGGTTGTCTTGCAATGTGCCTGCTTTGGCTGCGTTTACACTTGGCATTAACATGCGACCACCGTGATCCGATCAAGCAGATCAGATCATTAGCCAATCAGGACATTGTGCGTTTACATTTGTTCACATTAAGTAGCCTTTGTATCTTGATAACCGGATTTCTGTTTCCTGCATAATATTTAAATTAGGTCTGTGGCACGACACCAGAGAAGATGATAGTAATTAAACAATGTTCCAATTGCTTTCACTCACTCACTTTACTTTCCTGTGCAATCTCCAGTCTTAGATCAAATTAAGTTTTTTGAACGAAGGAATACTTCCAGAGTTGATCATACAAATTTAACTGGGTTGATCATGTTAAACAAGTCACATCATCAATCATCTGGGTTTAAGGTTATAACGTGCAATGACTATATTGACAGAAATGGGAGACTGATAAACATGCTGAAACAATAAAAACATTCAACATTTAAAACATTAAAAAAAAATCCGATTCCGATTATTCCTCTCGCAAAGCAGCGTGCAGCTCTTCATTAAGATCTCGACTGACTGTGATTGTATATGGTGATCGCCTCGTTCAGATAATGTAGCACAGTTAAAATGAAAAATGACACACATAGTATCATTTAAGTCTAAATAAACTGTTTTAAAGATTAACGTTTATTGTAAGGTTCAAATAAGTTTAATTTCTTGTCTAAACTGCGTCTGGCCATTATTTTCTGACAGTCACGCGGGGAGACTGGGCGGGGATTTAAATTACGTTCACCTGTGAATGCAGACAAGATGGCTGGATTGCGTTTACATTACACTGAGATCCGATCACAATGCGTCCTCGACTACCTCCGAACCTGGACACGCTGATCGGATAACATTCTGATCAGAAGTGCGTTTAGATTTGTCTTTTCAATGTGTATGTGGACAACATCCGGATACAGGTCGCATGTTAATGCCAAGTGTAAACACAGCCTGTGATGCTGTCGAATCAAAACAACGTGGGACTACAGTGATTGGATGTCGTGCAGGCAGCGCGCGTGCTCTCTGCATGCATACAGGTGGTGCACATTTTTTTCACAGATGCAGATAAACTGAGAGCGGCGCGGTCGTGTGAACATTTTTTTCCCCAGTTTTCATGGGAAGTAGCAAGTCTTCTCGAGTCAAAAGGCGCAAGTCCAAGTGAAGTCACGAGTCATTGATATTAAAGTCCAAGTCGAGTTGCAAGTCTTTGTACATTTTGTCGAGTCGAGTCTGAAGTCATCAAATTCATGACTCGATTCTGACTGGAGTCCAAGTCACATGACTCGAGTCCACACCTCTGTTAATTAGAGATACAGTACTCAAAAAGCATATGCCAATTATACAAAAACATTACAAATATATATATATATATATATATATATATATATATATATATATATACACGTGTATATATATAGCCTCTGTCTCCGCTTCTGCCTCTCCTATGAGGTAAAATTCTCTCAATGCCAAGGAACTTCATGTTTAACAAAGAATGTTTGGAAGCTTAAAATTACGATAAACTGGAGAAGTAATAAAAAGTAGTCTTCTGATGACACTTTTTTTTGCTTAATGCATGTTTGGTTTTGCCAACATAGCAACAGATATGGACTGATAATAATATAAATCACATGTGCTCTTGCAGGTGATCAATTGTATGACCTTATATGAATGCTTTAGATATACAAGGATGTGTAAATGATTTGCATTTAACATATTTTGCAAAGTTGTAACATGGAAGGTTACCCTGGACATCAACAAGGGTAGTCGGAGAAGAGATGTGCAAGATGTACGCATTGGACAAACTTATCCCTTTGAGTTAGAGCTTCTAGAGAAAACAAAGTGTTTGATCATTAAATACATACAGTAAAAATAATAATTTTTAATAATGTGCCTGTGACTATTAATAATACTCTTAACACTTTCCCCGCCATTGACCGAATTTTCTCGCTTTCTGTGTTTTCTGTGTTTTCACTGTTGTACGGTAGGGGGCACTATTATTTATGTTCTGAAAGATTCCTGAATCTCTGGATCATAAAAAAAAAAAAAAAACAGAAACAAGGGATACAAACATTGCTTATGCATGTTGTAGTCTTTGGAAAAACATTATTTTCTCAGCTTTGTTCAAAATGTTTTTTATTTTATTTTTTATTTTACTTACCCACATTCAAGTGTTGATAAAAAAGAATGCATGAAGCTAGAAACATTTTTTTTTTTAAAGCAGAGGCTCTGTTCTTTCTTTTGATTTGTTGCATGTTCAGATATGCATACAGCAAGATATTCTGGGGTGGAAGTTTTGTAAAAATGATAAAATGCTGGTGGGCTGGCAATGTTTTTAAAAAACACTGGAGAAAGAGTTAATGTCATTGCTCAATGAACTAGGCAGATTTATGCCTTAAATGCATGAATGTTTCGCCAATCATTATTACATATTTTTGTCTTTAGTGACCCAGATCTATCTAACACAGATGATATCTATATCTTATCAGCTTCTGGCTCATATTCTCGATCTCAACCATATTCTCAAAACTATTGATTTCAACGTCTTCAAAATAAATATTTATTGCTGACAGCTTCTTCACCAGATCCACCATCAAGTGACACTGACACTAATATATTATTGTGTACAGTACTTGCTCTGAGCCATTTCAAGTTTTGCTGATAACACTTGTGTATTATTTTGGTTTATGCCTTTGGTAATTATGAGTGAAACATCACGGCATGTACTAGACATTGCCACCTTGGGAAATAAAGGTAAATAGCAATTATTGAGTCATCAGAGAAAAAATATACTTACACTATTACATACCTCGGGCCGCTAGCAACCCTGTACACTTTTTACAACAACAAAAAATGCACTCTGATGTGTGGGTTTGAATCCAGCTTGGATTTTCTTCTTTTTTTAAGTGATGGAATATTAGGAGAAACATATTTTTGATTAAATATTTAAATGAGCCATAACTGAGAACTAAACTAATGGTGAACATAATCAATAACCATGATAACAGACAAGCAGTGGAAAATAGGGAACAAAATAAACTGTAATGAAACATAAGAAATACACAAACATAACTTAGTCCATACAAACAAATGTATGAAAGAAATACAAATTTGACCCAACTGACCACAGATTTACATTTGACAAGAAAATGTAACTGTTAAAAAAGTAACTAATGAGGTTTTATTGAAATACTGCCTCTTCGGCTGCCTGTGGAAAGAAGCTGAATAATTTTATATTCCCCCTCTCTCAGTTGGCCTTCAGGATCTCTTAGCAAATCCTTTGCTAGCTGTGCAGTAGTAGTTGCCTTCACATAACCTCTCATCTCTTTTCTCTGGAGCAAAGAGCATTTAGCCAATTGTTTCAAAGCTACAAAATTAGTTATTAAAAAAGCTTTCATATTATTGTCGGGGCCATTTAGAATGCTAGTGCCCAGTGCAATCTCATCTGTCACTAAACTTAGTTCAATCAAAGGACTTCAGCTCATTATTCTCTCTGAGCTGTTTTGTTGTTCTCAGATTGAAGAATATTCTATCAGGTTTTGTGCAACCCTACTGCATCAGCTGTCATTCACTCAAAGACCCATCACATTTTCCTTGTTAGTGCTTAAATTGTGCTGTGATTTCCTCTAAACTATTCAGTCATTATGACTTTTGGGTCATATGACTTTTAAAAACACCTGAACCTGAACTTGATAATCAAAGTCTTTAAGATTACTTGAAACTTCCAGGCAGTTGTTTGGAACGACACTCTGCAGGACAGTGGCCCAGAGTTCGACACAGGAGTTTGTGCTCTAAGTCATTGTCTGGTCTGTGTTCTCCTGACTCTGTACTAGTGCTGTCACCTTCCAGTGCCTAGACAAAGGCCTCCTGATCCCCCCGCATTATTGAGGCAGACATGGGACAAGGCTTAGGCCAGGGAAGTCACTGGTGTTCCGCAAGACCCACTCAGTTAGACTTGGATAACACTGGGAAAGCGTGCCCTTTCGATGGAAGGAGGGATGCTACGGAAGCCACATCCAGCCCGCAGGGAGGTAACATGTGGAGATATACATATGGACTGGACGTTACCGGGCAGTACAACATATGGAATGTCACTGAGGTGGCCCCAGCCTAAAACAGGGCGGAGACTCAACCAGCCAGTGACAGCAGAGCAAGCTCACCAAAGACACGGGCTCACCGCTGGGAGCTGTACCGTGGAAGAATACATATATGGGATCGCTGTAGGGATCACAACATATGGACCCAGCCTAGCACAAGTTCCACCAGTGCATACGAGCCTAGCATCGGATGCTCCGCCACGTCCAATGCCAAAGGGGTGTGGAGGAACTCGACAGGGTTCAGCTAAAGGGGAACTCAACTGGAGCAAGAAAACCGCACGTATCCAGTCCATAGGAGGGGAATGGCACAGCAAGCCGACACTTCGAGCGGGGCTTACAGTCTTAACTGGCTTCTATGTGAAGAGAGAACACAGCAAGCAACCGGCTTGACACGTAGGCTATAGAATCTAGCGAATGTGTTAGGTGTCGCCCAGCCTGCAGCTCTAAAAACATCTGTCAGCGAGGCACCCTGCGCCAACACCCAGGAAGAAGCTACACTCCGAGTGGAGTGAGCTCGCAGTCCCAGGGAACAAGGTGCATCTTGGGACTCATACGCCAAGATGATGGCATCCACTATCGAGTGGGCCAACCTCTGTTTGGAGACAGCCTTTCCCTTCTGCTGGCCTCCGTAACAGACGAAGAGCTGGTCTGAGGTCCTGAAGCTTTGCGTTCTGTCGACATATAACCGCAAGGAGCGGACGGGACAGAGAAAAGCCAGGGCTGGGTCTGCCTCCTCAGGGGGCAGCGCTTGCAGGTTCACCACCTGGTCCCGAAAGGGAGTGGTAGGAACCTTGGACACATATCCAGGCGGGGTCACAGGATAACGTGAGAGTTAGCCGGCCCGAATTCCAGGCATGATTCATCGACCGAAAATGCATGCAGGTCCCCTACCCTCTTGATGGACGCCAAAGCAAAATGGACTGCATTTATATAGCGCTTTAACAGACCCATGGACACAAAAGCGCTTTACATATTGCCTCACATTCACCCACTCACTCACTCATTCATTCATACACTGACGGCGGTGTCAGCCATGCAAGGTGCCATCCAGCTCGTCAGGAGCAGCTGGGGTTAGGTGTCCTGCTCATGGACACCTCGACACTTCGTCAGGTGGAACCGGGGATTGAACCACCAACCTTTTGGTTTGTAGACAACCTTCATGAACCACTGAGCCAATGCCGCCCCAAGCAGGATAACTGTTTTTAAAGACAGTTTTTTTTTAACTCAGCTGCCTGCAGTGGCTCAAAGGGAGGTCTCTGCAGTGCGGTCAGCACCAGAGATAAGTCCCAAGAGGGTATAGAGAGGGCGCGAGGCCGATTCAGTCTCCTCATTCCCTTCATGAACCTGACGATCAGGTCGTGCTTTCCCACGGATCTCCCATCCACTGCATCGTGATGTGCGGAAATAGAGGCAACATACACTTTGAGGGTGGAGGGAGACAGCCCTCACTCCAATCCATCTTGCAGGAAAGAAAGCACGGAACCGATCAAACACCTTCGGGGGTCTTCTGGGTGAGAAGAACACCACTCAACGAACAGGTTCCACTTCAGGCTGTAAGCATGCCTCGTAGAGGGTGCTCTCGCAGAAGTGATGGTGTCTACGACTGACTGTGGTAGATCACCTAGAACCTCCGCATCCCATCCAGGGACCAGACAGTTTACAGAGGTCTGGACGTGGGTGCCATACGATGCCCCGTCCCTGAGAGAGAAGGTCCTCCTTCAAAGGAATGGGACTGGGAGGGGCTGTCAAGAGGAGCACAAGTTCGGGGAGCCAGGTCCGGTTGGACCAATAAAGGGCAACTAGCAAGACCTGCTCCTCTTTCTCCCTGACTTTGCAGTGTCTGTGCAAGAAGGCTCACTGGGGGAAATGCATACTTGCGGAGGCCCCGGGAACAGCTGTGTGCCAGTTAGGTGTGTGCAATAAATATCGTTTGCGATAATATCGTAATTGTTGTTTAAACAATATTCAAAATCATATTATCGAGTATGTCACTCATTTTCAGAAACCAATCAAAACACTGCATCAATTGTTCACGAATTGATGGCGCGCAAGGGTGCACACGTGACACGTGCATTCAGAGCGTGCGGTGCTTGACAGAAGTTAAAATGAGCAAAGACACTATGGGAATAGAAGATATTCAAACACCAGCAAACTCACAATCCACGCTAGATTTAATTCCTAGACGTGGGTCGCCATCACTAGCATGTTGGTGGTTTGGTTTTGAAAGTTCAGATGTTAGTCAAAAGACGCCGATCTGCAAAATGTGCCGAAAATCGGTTACAGTCAAAAGCAGCTCGACGACCAATCTCTTTCATCATCTTCGAACTACCCACTGCACTGAATATGAGGATTATGAAAAGCTTTGCGAGTCAGCCGTACACGACGCGCGTGCAGCTGACAAAAAAACACACGCAACAAACTTTGGCCGATTAATTCACCAAGAAAGTTCCTTACGACAGAAAAAGCGACAGATGGCAAGATATAACAAACGCTGTCACCAAATACATTGCCAGAGACATGGTGCCAATTCAAGCGGTTGAGAGAGATGGTTTTAAACAGCTTTTAAAGACGTTAGACCCAAGATACACACTGCCTGGACGAAAATACTTCAGTGAAACAGCGCTGCCTAAATTGTATGAATCATGTCGCCAAACTCTTACGCATGAAGTGCAGAAGGTTTTACATTTTGCCACAACAAATGATTTGTGGACAAGCAGAACGTCAGAGCCATACCTCTCCCTAACAGCACATTTCATTGATGAAACTTGCCAAAGCTACTGTCTGCAGACATCTTACTTTCCAGATGACCACACAGGCGGCATAATTGCTCAAGGTCTAAAAGATGCGCTGGCATCATGGTCGTTGCCCGAAGATCGCATGGTTTGCATGACAACAGATAGCGGGGCTAACGTTGTCAGTGCACTACGGATTAACAACTGGCAGCAGCTTCCTTGTTTTGGCCACAGGCTTCATATTGCCACTGGTAAGCAATTTTGGTGCTTCTATGAAATTAAATTTACGTAAAACAGAATTGTATTTTTTGGAATGATTAAAAATACAAATAAGAATAAAATAATAAGCAAAGCTGTTTTAGAACTGTAATATAGCCAAATAAAATGACAGGAATATAATAAAATAAATTATAATAAATATAATTATAATATAAAATAGTAATATAAAATAATATAATATGTCATTCATACCTTGAATGTTCAATGGACTCAAAATGTTTTAAGTCTATCTTATGTTTTATTTTAAATGTTTTCCAGAGAGGAGCATGCGAAACAGAGCCATTGGAGTTTGCAAGAAAACTGTCGCTGCTTTTTCCAGCAGCTGGAAAAAGAAAAAAGCTCTTGCTGATGCACAAAAGCAGCTGAAACTTCCTTAACACAAACTGATCACAGAATCACCAACAAGATGGGGCTCAGGACAGCGCATGATTAGGGGTGTTACGATTCTCCAAATCCTCGATTCGATTACATTTTCGATTCTAAGGTCACGGTTCGATTCCATTCTCGATTTTTACTTTTTTTTTTTTTTTTTAAGCACAGGTTGCTGTTGCTCCTAAAAAGCTGACATCAGTTCATCGCAATCTCACACATCTCTGTTATTATCAATGAAGCTGACTGCACAATGAATCTTTCATAATATATACACTTTGTTTGTTATAATTAGAGGATTTGCCAGCTTACAGAATTCAGCACTGAACAAAAAGTCCGTTTTGAGCGGTGAGGAGAGTCTATCTTAAATGCTTCTGATTGGCCATTGCGTTCAAGAAATCAACACATATGTCTGTGATTGGCTAAATCGCTCAACGCTGCAAACATGTTATAAATAGAAACTCTGGCCTGTAAATCGTTTCTATTTTGTTTTAGTTGTTCTTGTTGCTTTTCTGCAACAGATAAATAAAAATGTATTAGTTTTTATATGTTTTATTCATAGATATTTCTAGTTTGCGGGAGTCCCGCGAATCGTTTTATTCTCCCGCACACACAGAGTGAGTGCATTACCGCCCGCGCTCGCACTCGGCCATCAAATCTAGTCCCGCGCCGCACTCTATTGCGTTGTGAGTGCAAGTCTATAGATCAAGAGCCCGGCCCGAGGATAGTGACGGGAAATATCGGCCCGGGTCGTGCCAAGTTCGGGCTCGGGCATAGAATCTAAGTTTGAGGACTCACAGCCTTTCAACACGTGTGTTTTTTTTTTCCGCGCCGTGATGAGTCGTTCATGAACGATCCGTTCATTGCCTCTGTCACGCGACAAATGAACAAAAGACTCGGAAGGTCAAGTAATTATTAATGTTCCCTGTGAATTATTTTTGACTGCATTATAATGATTTCTTAATTCAGAATATGATCAAGATTGCGTAGGTGGATGTGTTCGGGGAATTTGCCTGTTAAAAGTATAAGATTTAAAGCCCCTGAAATGACTAGAAAAAAGATTAGTTAATTTTGATGAACCAGATTGAACAATAGAGTCAGTAAAACGATCCGAACTTTCCATCACGGGCGCGACATGGGGGCGTGACAGCATCGACGATTCCATTTTTTATTTCGATTTTTGAGATTGTGAATTAATTTCGATCGATTTCGATTTAAAATCGAAACCGTGACACCCTTACGCATGATTGAGAGGTTTCTTGAGCAAGAAAAGGCCATTCATCATGTTTTAACTGCAGACAAAAAGCATAGGCACCTTGTGCCAACATGGCAAGATGTTGAGGTGCTGGAGGCGGTAAGCAAAGCACTTGGTCCTCTGAACAACTTGTAACAGTGTCTTACTTAAAACGTGTGTTGTCCTTGTTCAACACTGAAGTTCTGGCGGTTAAGTCTGATGACACAGAGCTAACCAAAAAAATCAAACAAACCATTTTGGAGTACCTGAACACAAAGTACTCCGAAGACTGTGTGGAAGAGTTGTTGAGTTTGGCATCCACACTTGACCCATGGTTCAAAAACCGCTGTAACAACGATGGCAGGATCAAAACCATTGGGACAGCAGTGATTGCAGAACTCATAGCTATGGTGACAGAGGAAGACAGCCCTAACGCAGGACCATCAACTGCTTCTGCTCAGGCTACAACAGCGGAACCTGAAGCAGGTGACGCCACTGAGCCAGCAAAAAAGACAAAAAAGTCTTTTGGCAGTTATTTCAAGAAACCACAGGAATTCAGAGGCGAGTCTCTGCACATTGCTAGAGAAAAGGAGATCCAGAGCTACTTAATGATATCAGAGGTGGACAGTGATGTAAACCCACTTGACTGGTGGAAAACACAATAAATAAATTTCCCCAGACTTGGGAAACTAGCAAAAAAGTACCCATGCATCCCTGCCTCAAGGAGCCCTTCTGAGAGGGCTTTCAGCAGAGGAGGAAATATTGTAACGTCACCGTGCAGCTCTCAAGCCAGATGCTGTGGACAGGCTGGTGTTTTTATCACACAACTTGAAACGCATGTAGAAAAATTTCCAAAGAAACCCAGTTAATGGCCAAAAATGTTCAAGCTGCTGAAAGCCTGTTTCCTCTGTTCTAGTGACTTTTATATTATAAAGGATATTTTACCTTTTAGTCTTTAAATTGTAGACTTTGTTTACAGTTGATTCATTTGTTTACATATACATATTTTTTTCCTGAGTGCAATATTTGACAAATCTGAAGGGTTTCTAATTTTACAGCTGTTTACTTTTTGTGGAAGTAAATTGGACAGAACTTGAAGTTAGTAATCCAATTGAGAATACTATGGGCTAGTTTTTTGTATTTTTGACTATAGAACATTTTACAGAAGGGAGTAATTTGTTTACAAAGGTTTTCTAGTGCTGTTTTTGACAGAAGTTTGCATTTAGATACTTTTATTATAATGTCATATTTGCTTGTATTCTACACAGTTCACCTTACAGCAGAGCAGTGATTTGTGTTGTTTCTACTTGAATGCTTCAGTTTTAAATAATAAATACCCTTTCCAACAATATGTTTCAATTAGTAATATATCAATATCCTATTGACATTGTAAAACGGAGCTAGTAAAATATAAGACATTTACAAACACTGCAAAATATCGTCTGATTATCGTTATCGGCAAAATCCCCAAAAATATCGAGATATCATTTTTTGTTAATATCGCAAACCCCTAGTGCCAGTGCATCCGTGCCGAGGGTCCCCTCGGTCAGGGAGTAAAGCAACTGGCAATGGGAAGAGTCCAGAGAGGCAAACAGATCTATCTGTGCGGCCCCAAAGTGGTCCCAGATCAGCTGGACCGCCTGGGGGTGGAGTCTCCACTCTCCCTGGGCCACAGGCTGTCGTGAGAGCTCGTCGGCAGCATGACTGAGCAGGCTGGGAATATAAGTGGCACGAAGAGACCTCAGATGCTTCTGACTCCATAGGAGGAGATGGCGGGCGAGTTGCGACATGAGATGAAATTTGTCGGCAAGCCGGGGTGATTGTCACACGGAGCGTGCCGCTCTGCCATGCCCACCTCAGGACTTGGCCGTGAAGCCAGTGCTGAAGCAGTCTCATATGGAGCAAGCCGAGTGGCGTCACTGCGGCTGCGGCTGCCATATGCCCCAGGCGCCTCTAAAAAGATTTCAGTGGGACCACTGTTCTGCTCTTGATAGTATTCAGGCAGTTCAGCACCGACCGGACACGTTCCTCTCTGAGGCGTGCCGTCTGTTGGACCGAGTCCAGCTCCATACCGAGAAAAGAGATCCTCTGCACGGGGGCGAGTTTACTCTTTTCCCAGTTGAAACGAAGACCTAACTGGCTGATATGTTGGAGCAACAATTCCCTGTGTTCGTACAACTGCTCTCGAGAGTGAGCTAGTATCAGCCAGTCTTCGAGATAGTTGAGGATACAAACACCATGCTCTCTCATGGGAACAATGACCGCCTCCGCGACCTTCGTAAAGACGCGGGGCGACAGGGCCAGCCCGAAGGGTAGGACTTTGTACTGACACGCTTGACCCTCGAACGCGAACCGCAGGAATGGCCTGTGTTACGGCAGGATGGAGACATGAAAGTATGCTTCCTTCAGGTCGATCGCTGCAAACCAATCTCAGGGATGGATGCATTCAAAAACTCACAGGTCCAAGACTGGCCGTAACCCACCACCTTTCTTAGGTACAATGAAGTACGGTCTTCAAATCGGCTGGAGGAACCAGCTCTATCGCATCCTTAGCCAGTAGGACTGCGATCTCAGCGCGCATAACAGGGGCACGTTCGCTCAACACCGAAGTGTAACGAACGCCGCTGATCTTGGGTGGACGCCGGGCGAACTGAATCGTGTAACCGAGTCTGATGGTATGGACGAGCCAACTGGACCGGTTGGGAAGCACTCTCCAGGCTTCCACAAACCGGGCCAGGGGACCAGAGGCACCACAGACATACCCGGGGTGGGGCAGCGAGGTGGAGGACAGGGACCTGGCTCGGAAGCCCCGAGGGTGGCCCGAAGCGGGGTCTGAGTCTGCGGTGCAACACTTACCTGTATCCACGGGTCAGCAGGCGGTACGGGAGAAGGCGTAATCGGGTGCTCAAATCGCACCTGGCTGCCGGCTGGTGACACAAGAGGGGGCTGAGGTGTGCAAGGTTTTACAGGGTCGCACACCTGCAGTCTGACCCTCTTGGGACCCAGGAACAGAGGAATTTGCTCTTTTGACAATCCGGGTACCGCTGGACTCCGGGGAGCCAGCGGCGGAACGGTAACCATCTGAAGAACTAGTCCCCCCATCCCTGGGTGGCCTGTCTCAGGGACGCCTAATCTTACGCTTGCCACCTGGTTTGGCAGTGGCTGGCTCCCAGGGGAAGCGGAAGCGGCGGCAGGGGAATGTCCTCGGCGACGAGCAGGTGGAGGAACTGCCACCGGCAGCAGGGTGGAGGCATTAGCGGGCCGCCGGGGCAGGATGTGCCGGATGGCCTCCGTCTGCGTTTGGGCGGCAGAGAACTGTTGGGTGCAGTTCTCCACCGCGTTGCCAAACAGCCCAACCTGGGAAATTGGGGAGTCCAGGAACCAAACCTTGTACGCATCCGCCATATCAACCAGGCTGTACCAACGATGGCGCTCCTGGACCACCAGGGTGGACATTGCTAGAATGATCGCGCAAGCCGCAACGCTCATGCCCTGGAGGGCCGAGTCGGTTGCGGTGCGGCGCTCACTCATGAGCGCACGGTCTAGGCTACTCTAGTGCATATCCATGAGTGCCTTGGCCTGATAGATCTGTAGCAACGCCATGGCATGCAAAGAGGAAACGGCTTGCCCACAGGCTTTGTAAGCTCTGCCCGTAAGAACGGACGAGAACTCACAGGTCTGAGAGAGGAGACGAGGATCCCCTGTCCAAGAGGCAGTGGCCGCCGGACACAGGTGTACCGCGACAGACCGCTCCACTGGAGGGATAGCCTCGTAACCTACCACCGCAACAGCGACTAAAAGGGAACAGAAACACACTCTGACCCTGACATAATTGTTAATTTGTGAAAAACACTAGGCAAAGCCGTAATTTTGTTTAGATAATCATATGGAATTATCAGATTGTTCCCATATGAGCTCTAGTGAAAAGACCTGTACAGTCAAATGACATTTACACTAAAAGGACTTTGACCCAAATGTTTGGCCCCAAATGTTTGGCATCTGTTGAAGTCATGGCAGTATTTACTCTGTCTCTAAAATAAACCATACTGTGTGCCCACGGAGATGACACACAGTTTTAGGGAAAATAGATGCATGTGTGCATTAGAGATTACCTGTAATGTGTATGTTGGCTCAATCCACATCAAGGGCATTTTTAAATAGATTAAGATAGGATAATGTTGTGACAAACATTCTCTCAAACAAGTCATTCTCTCATGACTAATTTATTTCCAAATGATTTGCCAATTTATTCTGCAGTTTGTAATGCTGTACCTCGGACACATTTAGCATGTGCTAGATATAATATTTACATTGTCCCTTTGTCATATTTCACTGCAACTCAAGGTGATGGATACTTGTGGAGGCTAATCTCATTTGTCTTACTCAAAGGCTCTTACAAAGACTAGCATGTACTGAACTGCTCTTCAAAGCAGCATGCATGTGAAGTTATGTCAACCTGATGGAGACAATATTAATTTGGCAAACAGTGGTTTGGACATTTCCCACCTGTCCTGCATACAAATGGTGCCTTTTTGGTGCCAGGGTGCCTACAAATATGTACTATCCTTTTTTGTACAATTTATTATTGTTTTAATTATATTTACAGAAATTGTGTAGTAAAAAAATATTTTATGAATTATACAAGGCATATTTGGTATATAGAAAATGACAAACTTCTGGTTAAGCCCAGGCTACATCAGATTTTATCTGATTACAGCCATAAATAATTTGGACTTTTCTACAGATTTAGATATGGCCTCTGCTGCAAACCCATAGTAGTAACTTTGTCCTGTTCTCCAATAAAACGATCTAAACATCCTTACAACAAGATAGATTTACTTTTGGAGCAAAACTGAGTAACACTTTATTTTAATGCATCCTTGTTTCATGTTACACGTATTTACTACAGTATTGTCACGATTTGGTCTTGTCTCTGTCACGGTTTGGTTTGTTCATGTTTCATTTCTGTCATGTGATTCCCTGTTTGTCATGTGATCCTGCCACGTGTCTTGTCATTGGTTAATCGTCTGTTCATTGTTCACAGGTGTCCCTTGTCTTGTCATTAGTCTGTATATTTAAGCCCTCATGTTTGCCATGTGTCTTGGTCAAGTTTTGTTCCACTGTACGGTAAGCTCTGTTAATGTCCTTGTTTTTCATGCCACACTATGTTTTTTGTTTTGAGTTAATGCCACGCCATGCTTTTGTTTTATGTTTGCTTTTGTTTGTAATAAACTGCACTTGGGTTATCTCTACAACTTGCCTTCAGTGGATCCTTACAGAAAAATTTGACCCACAATGAACCCAGCAATTGCCCTCCTTTGTTTACGCCAGGGGAATCGTCACCTGGACGATTATGTCCAGGACTTCTGTGAACTCTCTCACCTGGTGAACTTTAATGATGTGGCCCTCAAGGACATATTTAGGGAGAGTCTTAATGAGCCCATTCGCTCCCAGCTTCCTGGGGGGGAAATCCACTGGTCCTTGGCCCAATACATTGACTATGCTTTATTGCTGAGTGGCTCCTTGTTTACTGTGGGTATTGCGGAAGAGGAACCCCACAATTCCACAGTACCCGCCAAGTCTGAGTCACTTCACGTCATGCTCGCCAAGTCTGAGTCACTTCATGTCATGTCTGCCAAGTCTGAGTCTCTTCACGTCATGTCTGCCAAGCCTGAGTTTCTTCACGTCATGCCTGCCAAGCCTGAGCCTCTTCACGTCAGTCCTGCCAAGCCTGAGCTGCTTCACGCCAGTCCTGCCGAGCTTGCACTTCACCCCAGTCCTGCCGAGCCTGCACTTCACGTCAGTCCTGCCGAGCCTACGCATCACGTCATGGCAACCGCACAAGAGACTGTTCATGTCACACCTGCCGCACAAGAGATTGTTCACGTCATGCCTGCCGCACAAGAGACTGTTCATGTCACGCTTGCTGAGCCAGAGACTGTTCACGTCATGCTTGCTGAGCCAGAGACTGTTCACGTCACGCCTACCGAGCCAGAGACTGTTCACGTCACACCTGCCGAGCCAGAGACTGTTCACGTCACGTCTGCCGAGCCAGAGACTGTTCACATCTCGTCTGCCGAGCCAGAGACTGTTCACGTCACGTCTGCCGAGCCAAAGACTGTTCACGTCACGTCTGCCGAGCCAGAGTCTGTTCACGTAACGTCTGCCGAGCCAGAGACTGTTCACGTCACGTCTGCTGAGCCAGAGACTGTTCAAGTCACGTCTGTCACGATTTGGTCTTGTCTCTGTCACGTTTTGGTTTGTTCATGTCATGTTCCATGTCTGTCATGTGATTCCCTGTTTGTCATGCTATCCTGCCATGTGTCTTGTCATTGGTTAATTGTCGGAAATAATCTGTGAATGAACCTTCCCCAGACCCTAACTCAGTTACGACTGAGAAGGGTCTGGGTTTAACCAGGCTAAGTATTAACAGTAAATCAAGCACAATTACAAATAGCCTTAATAACATTAAACCAAACCTTTAGTAAGTACATGTTGTTAATTAATATTACCCAGCACTTATTTGAGTATTTACACTGCAACAACGATACATTTAAATAAAGTTTGACCATTGATAAGACTTGTTTTTAGAGAACATGGCCCAGATTTACTAAACAGGGTATTTTGATGTTTTTTTCTACAACGTACACTGCACACACTCACACCCCAAATTTATCTAGTCTTATCTAGTTACTTCATAAAATCGTATGTTTTCAGAAATGAACATAGCTGCTTCAAAATTCACATTTTTACTATGGATGTGTATAATTTACATTGTAGTACAAAACATCAAAGAATAGAGAAGTTATGTTTACCACAGGCTTTATTTTACACATAAATCGAAAACCCCCATTATAAAACCTCATATTCTGACGTCATCCCTGTACCAATCTATAAGAATGCATTTTGGTTTTATTACAGTAATAAGAATTGTTGGGAGCTCAGCTGGTGGATGAAAGTGCTTAAATTTCATTTAAAGGGGACATAACATGCTAAATCCAATTTTTTAGCCCTTAAATGCATTTTGTTGTATATTTGGAGAGCTTATAAGTACAGAAAAGTTGAAATTAGTCTCTTCAGGTGCTTCATTGATATATTTATATTCTGTTTTTGTCATATTTTGCAACCTGTTCCGATTTTTCTATTCTCTATGACGTTTTTTTGAACAATTACGTCACAGTATTTGCAGCGGAACTGCCAAATAAGGACATCGACTCCTGGCCCAACACTTCGAGTAATCCGCCATTTTTATTTCTCGCTGCGATTTTGTAGTATCTTCAAGGATAACTACTTCAGCAACCTCCGCCAGTATAAAGAAGGATTTGCCGATAGACTTCGTCTGATTGAGGGGTCAATTCCTTCTATCTTTGGAGACGACGAACAGAGCACTTCGGTAAGCTGCAAATAACGTTAATAAATATAAAGTACTTTACTTTCTTAAAACACATAGAGGTCATGGTTTAGCAGTACCTTTGTTTTTATTTATTTAGTTTTTTAAGTAACGTTACACGTCTGTAGCAGTATTACTGTTGTTGAGTTTCATCATGACAATGGTCATTTAGCTGCTGTGCTTTCTGATGCTTTTCTAAACTTAGCATATTATCAATACAGATTTTTAGTGGTAAGATTAGGCCGTAGTCATTTGTCTTGTTAGTGTGCTTGTTTTAAGGCGAGACATGGCAGGCAAAAACATCGTTTTTTTTTTCATTGATCAATTTTGAGATTTTGGGATATTTGTCTTCAATAACATGTCTTCTTTCAGACTTGTGGTGAAAAAAAGTCCGAAATACACATTTAGGTCTTTATTTTACTACACTTTGTCTGTTTGCGTCTGTAGATTTCTCATAAATTCATCAAAAGTTGTCGTTTTAAATCATCCCTCTGCTCCGCGATCGCGATCTGCACCCTGTCATCACACACACCGTTAGAAAGCTCTAATATATATCAGTATATTCTGATTTACAGGATAACAAAAGTAGATATCCATAAATCCCTCTGTAATTTTTTCCCCATCTAATATGTGAACACAATGAAAAAATAATTTTGAACCTGGCTTTGTCCAATACTCAGATTTCGTTTTTTTAAATATATGCAAAATAGCGCATATTTAATGAGACAATGCCTCATTTGCATATTTAAACATTCAATTACAGAAAACTTGTAATACATTTTTTTCTCATCTTAATGTAGGTAATCAATTGGCAAAGTTTCATGGTGATATCTGATAGTTAAAAAAATTACCCTATTCACCTGTAGTGTCTCGCCTTAACAAGAGACATAATCGACTTTCACTTTATTTAGACATACAACATACCATTGCGATACATCCATATGAAGACGTTGTTCTGCAGGTTTGTCGTCTTCATTTTCATCTCGCTCCGGGTCTGGCTCTGGCTCGAACATGTAAGGCTTGATGGACAAGTCTTCCGTTGTTGACATTTTGTTAATAGGGTAGTTGACAAATGGCCAAGAAAAAGTACTTTTTTTGGAAAACATAACTTTTTAAGAAAAAATACATATATTTATTGAGTATGAAAACTGCAGTTTCAGAAAATTGTAGTGGTCACTCATTTTGTCAATGACTTCACATATTTTTTTCACGTTTTCACTCAACAGTACTGTAAATGTGTCCTATGGTGTGACATTTAAAAAGTACTAAGAAATGATATTAAATAACACAAAAAAAAAAAATACTTGAGAATTGTTCACATTATTAAAACATTTTTTTATTAAAGTGATATTTATTTTACATGAAAGTACTAATTAGAATCATTTTCACCATGAATAGAGGAACTTGATAAACTTTTCCCTACGAATGTCAATAAAACTTTTTCGCCAACCTTACAAAACTGTTTGAAATTGTACCCATCTAAGAGGAGATATTATTGTAACTCCCCTAATGCCAAACTTGACTCTTTTTTTAAAAGATATTTTAAAATAATTATATTTTTCTGTTGTTTTATGTTTGTCACACCATAGGACAAAACGTCACACCAAAGGACAAAGATAGTCATTGCATAAAAAGAGTCAGAAGATATAGTGTTTATTGTAACAATTATAAAGGAGGACATTTGTTTTTATTTTTCAGCAATATAAACTGTGCAAAACATATCACACCAAAAGTAACTTTGAAACTTAAAGATCCATCAATAAGGAAACATTGATGCATACATACTATGCAAGTATTTTGTTGAGGGTTGTTTTTTTAGGAAAGGACTGCATGTCTGCGCACATATATTCAAACGCGCATACCTATAGAATGAACTCTTAATGCGCATGTGCGCGCCATCAGCGTTCTCACAGGTTTGCGTTTTTAAAGTTTGAGTAGAGAGAACTTAATGAGTTTTCTGTTAAAACGGTGTCGTGTTAGCGGCCCCCCTAAGGTAATAACTAATTAATTGACAGTGAATCAATTAAAACTAACTTTAGCTGGAAAATAACTTTATTCTAGAGCTGTCATAAAGCCAAAACAATCTCTGTCACTATATAATAATAATATCTGTTATTATTTCCTATTATCACTGTAAAGCAGCTTTGGAACAATCTACATAGTTAAAAGCGCTATATAAATGATGATGACTTGACTTGACTAATATCTTTGAGAAATTCAGTAAAATGCCATTTCAAAACAATACTGTGACATTGTCAGACTGCAAAATTCATCAGTTAAACAGTAACAGTGACATGAAAATAAAATCCCTAAAAACAGTGCATAACATTCATGAACTCCATTCCATCTAAAACATATTCTTAGAGTAGTTTTTAATCATACTTAACACAATCATCTACAATGAAATTCTATTTTTTAAAACATTTGTAGAAGATTAATGTACTCCATTCCATCTAAAACATTCTTAGAACAGTTTTTAATAATACTTAACACATTTAAACACATTGACACATTTAAAATCATGAAGATTGCACACATTTCCTTTTGTCAGTTTTTGGTACTTTTGAAAAAACAACTTCAATTCATTTTAAAATATTACCAGTCATGTATGAAATTTCAATTATAAAACTATTAAATTAGAAATATTTTCTTGGATTCCTTCCAAATCTTCCTCAATTTAGTTTGTCTCTTCCTTCCTAGTGCTTTAATGTTGAATGTATCCAATTCCCAGAGAGCCTTCTTTTCATGATATCTGTTTGAAATAATGATAGAATATAGATGAATGGATCAACAGAGAAATTAATGTAATGTATACTCAATTATGAACTCATGACCTACTGTTTCCCCTATAAATGTAACCACTTGTCAATTTCTTATAAAACACAATATAGATTATTATTCTGTAATAACAGCTTATTATGTAACTATTGTTGAACCTGAACCTCACATAGACACAGGTCTATTCTGATACTGAATAATAAGCAGTCATTCAGTCACTCAGCAAGATCCCTGAATTATTTTAAGATGTATATGCATATGATGTATATGGCAACATTTCAGTTTGATTTACTTTCTCCGTCGTTCTCTTAGGATCGCCTCATTTCTCTGTGGATCCTTTTTAATTCGCTCCCTATACTTTCTGGTCCTCTCTTTTGCACTCATCTCTCCCTCAGTTCTTTCTTTTCTAAAAAGGTTAAGTAGCATTATAAGTAGTAGCACTGTATTTATGTACTTTATATTTGTTTATAGTTGTTACATTATAAAATTATAGTTGTTTTAGTGACACTTCAGAACATTTTATGTAGTTTCCAAAAAACGGCAATAAACATTAAATGTAAGTCATTATTGAATTTAAAATCATCAAAACTGGTCAAAAAAGAATGAAAAGTATGTTAACACACTTTATCTATTTGTTTTAATAGCTTATTAAGTAGGTCTTGTCCTATTGTGTGACATCTGTGTCCTATGGTGTGACAGGCCAAAGTGTCACACCAAAGGACATTTCCTGTCACACCAAAGGACATTTGAGCTTTTGTGGCATGTTAATAACCATGCTAATGCTAGCTGAACTGTCATTAGCAATTGGCATGATACATTTGCATAATATTACATAGTCCTGCTGTTAAAAATACAAATTTGAATTAAAAAATGATATTTAGGGGTGTCACACCAAAGGACAAAAAAACTTAACAACTTCAGTGGTCTGAAAACATAGTTAAATGTTTGAACAATTCTGAGAGAAATTCTTACCATGTGCACTGCTCATGGGCTTCATAGGGGTCTTCAGTCACATGACCTTGAATGGGGTCTTTCAACTAAATGTAGTTGTCCATGATATTGCCCAACTTAATATCTGGCATAACACCAATGGACATTTGTTTCTGTGACAAACTTTACGAAATTCCTACACTTTTAGAAATGTATGTATAGGAAAAGTGTTGGCCACTTAGAGAAATAGACACTTGCACAATTATGGCGGGAGTGTCCATTAAGATTTTTAAACATTGTTTTCTTTATTTATAGAAGTTAATATTTATGAAATAATTTTGTCTACCGTCACACCATAGGACGATTTTGAGATTTGGCTCAAAGTTGTAAAAAAAAAAATAATAACTCTGGTTTTAAAACAACAAATTCATGTAAAACAAGAAAATGTTTAACCATTTACAGTATTTTAAATTATGAAAATGTGAAATAAATTATTTTTTATCTTCTGTGACGGTGAAAAAGCCACGTCACGTCAACTACCCAATAACGTGTGAATAAAAAGTTTCTATGCCGCTAGATAATCGTATCTCTGCTATCAAACTACAAAAATGGCCGAACAGGGTGGAGTTGAAACGAGTGTCACCTCTGCAACCTGGAGAGGCTGCGGGGTATGAAGTGTCTCATTTGCATTTAAAGAGACCGCACCAAAACGAGTTGCTCTCAGACGCACATCAGAAAAGGGGTAGAAAAGGGGCCTGTGGAGCTATAATAATGAGGAATTCAGACCGAAGCATTGCAGTTCCGCTTTATATACTGCCGTACAAAGCCAAAACGCAGTAACTACATATTTGGTCAAAACTGAGTTTAGATTGGAAATGGGCTTTGTAACATCTCCTACATATTGTGACAAAATCTCCTGGTTCAACTGTATCCCGTTTCAGAGAAATCACTATGTCAAATTTGCAGTAACTACAAAATCCAAGCTAGTACCAAGGCAAACCGCAGTAAGTGAAGCTACTGCGTTCTGCCTTTGTTTACCCGGCTTTGACGCGGTAGCTAGTACCAAGGCAAACCGCAGTAAGTGAAGCTACTGCGTTCTGCCTTTGTTTACCCGGCTTTGACGCGGTAGATACTGCGGTCTGCCTCTGTAGCCACATTCGAATCTACCAATCTGTCCGCCTCGCGCACAGCATCCTTATCACACAGTCTGATAAGGAACGCCATGCGCAAGGTGACACTGTGACACAGACCACCAACAAGCCAACAACATATCATAATTAACCCAGAGAAACATGGCACAATCCCGAGGAAAACATATGGTGTCTCTAGATTTAAAACGCAAGTATCCAGACAGCGGTAAGGACCGTGGTAAAATATGAACACCTAACCTGGCAAATAACACCTGAATCAATAAATTGCCGTTACCAGCTAGCGAGCCGCTAGCATATAAACCATTTTAGCTTACCTGCTCCCCTTGAAGGCAGTAACGTTAGCATCTATCCACTCTGGAAACGCTGATATAACTGTTTTGTTTCTTGTTGTCTTCATTTCTTACGCTATTGTAATGTATTTTATTGGGTAATCTCTCAGTTGAAGCTTAAGAGGAAGTTGTAAACATACACACGTGAAGGAGTAAGTCTTTACTCCTGGTGGTATATGCACAGTCACTTTCGTCATTTCCGGTTGTGAGAACGCTTGGCGCGGTTGTGCTGCCGCTTCACGCTGGTACCTGTCTGTCTGCTGCTGTTACGTTCGTGTCTTTTCTTGGATATGTTTTTCTCTGTTTCAACCCTCCTGGATTATTCGCTGGACTACTCTCATACCCTCTAAATTTTTGTGAATTCGCTGGACTATTCCCAAAACTTTTGGATAACTGGATAACTGACCTGGGTGTCCCTGTGATCCCTCACACAGATCGGCTGCGAGTCCTCTCCGTCAATATCCTGTCATCCCTCTCGACACCTGATACTGTGAGTCTCCACTCTCTTTGTCATTTGTCTTTTGTGATGTAAATCCTTAGTATGGTTGGGTAGCCGTCCCTTCTGAGGATTGTTGACTCCGACGCGGTTCTGGCTAACGCAGTGAAACCGATAAACTGTTGTGTTAGGTCGAACGGGTCATCTCTCGTCATGTCGTCACATCTACACTGGCAGTTTCTGTTTCTGTTTTTTGGTGGTCTTATCTGGATCTTCCTGTCTGTTGATGAGACGAATCACAGTTTTTTCCCCAAGATGGCTTTGCAATATTCCGTTGCTCATCTCAGATCATTAAAAGGAGTTTCCCGCCTGGCTCCTGATACTTATAAACGCTGTGAACAGCTCGAGGTTTTACGCCGACCTCGCTACATTCACCGGTCGCGGAAAAAACTCCGGAATTATTATTACTCGCCCCCCAATAATATTCCGGTTGTCTCTACCATCACCCGTGTTCTGGATACAACACAACTGGATAAAAGACATAGACATATCAACTTTGGAAATTTAAGATCGCTGCGTCCTGATCCTGACCTCGGAATCTGCAGACGTGCATCACCTGACCTGCGATGTGCGCTGCTAAACACCCGCTCTCTAACTGATAAAGCATCACTATTGAACGACATAATCATTGACACTGACCTGGACATGCTATTTCTAACGGAAACCTGGCAGGTGCCAAATGACTATTTGAGCTTAAACCTCTTAACGCCGCCTGGATACATCTTTTTTTTCTCAACCACGTCTTCATCGCAGAGGTGGAGGGCTGGTTGTAGTTTGCCGTGAGACTATTAAAATATCCAAGATTGAGTTACACGATGTTACAACATTTGAATATTTAGCGCTGAGAATGACGGGCCAAACGTCACTGGTGGTAATTTTAATTTACCGACCACCAAAAAGTCCCTCTGACTTCTTTTCTGATATTAGTGAGATACTTACTCTTGTCTGTGCTTGTCATTCATCTGTTATTTTGCTTGGTGATTTTAACATACATGAAAACACTGCACAATGCAAAGAGTTGATGTCAGTATTGGACTGTTTCAACTTGACTCAAAATGTAACTTTTGCCACTCACTCCAGAGGCCACATACTGGATCTCATATGTACATCTGGCTTAAATAATATTCTTGTTAACGGCTCTGATTTTGCACTTTCAGACCACAAACTTATAAATTTCAGTTGTAGTTTTCCAATATCTATGTCTCCTCAGAAGAAAATGCTGACCTATCGTAAAATTAACTCTGTAAATTCAACTTCTTTTTCTGCTTCTATAAGGGCTTCTACTTTATCAGAATGTCTACTGTCTGACCATCCATCAGAAATTTGCTGTACTTACAATAATGCTCTGTCTCAAATACTTGATATGCATGCCCCTGTTAAAACTAGACTGGTTCCATCTACTCGTGCCTCACCCTGGTTCACTCCTGAACTTCGGATGATGAAAACTGAGGGTCGCCGTCTAGAAAGACTATACAGGAAAACTGGACTCATTGTGCACTCTTTAGCTTTTAAAGAACACCTGCTCAACTACCGGACCGTCCTTAACAATGCAAGATCCACTTATTTCTCCTCCACTATTAGAAATTCCTCGTGCAGACCCAAATCACTCTTTGCTATGGTTAACAAACTAACAAATCCACCACAACATGTTATGTCAGGCTCTGTGGAGCTTGTAAATAGCTTCTCTAAATTCTTTTCAGACAAATTGATGTCTATCACTTCTTCCATCACCAAAAACAAGCATACAAGCGACTCAAACTTAATGATAACTGGACCAGCCCACTTGTCAAACCCTCTCTCTACTTTTACTCTGACTACTCCTGTTGCCATAAGTGACCTAATTGTGAAGTCAAATTCTACATCTTGCCGGCTCGATCCTACACCGACTGTTCTACTTAAGAAGTGCGTCCTCGAGGTCGCACCATTCATAACTCACATGATAAACTGTAGTTTAGCCCGTGCCATTGTCCCAGCGGAATTAAAAACTGCTGCAGTGACTCCCATTCTTAAAAAACCTGGCCTTGATCACCTAAACATGGACAATTACAGACCGATATCAAACCTAACATTCTTAAGCAAAATCCTTGAAAAGGTTGTTGCTTCTCAATTACGCTCTTATTTGGATATGAATGGTCTTTTTGAACCTTTTCAGTCGGGTTTTCGCCCATCTCACAGCACTGAAACTGCTCTTCTGCGTGTGGTTAACGACATTCTCTCATCGATGGATTCAGGGTTAATAAACATCTTGATGCTCCTTGATCTAAGCGCCGCTTTTGACACAGTCTGCCATGAATTGCTTATTTCTCGGCTTTCTGATATTGGTATCACTGGTTCCGCTCTTTCCTGGCTTACTTCCTATATCACTGACAGAATGTATTATATCACCATACAAGGTCATAATTCGGCCACCAATTTACTTACACGGGGCGTTCCTCAAGGTTCGGTTCTTGGTCCACTCTTGTTTATCATCTACATACACCCACTTGGTAGCATCATACGCAGGCATGGACTACAATTCCATTGCTATGCAGATGACATCCAAATTTACCTCACCACCAGCTCCGATAGACCATCCCTGCCTGACTCACTCACTGCATGCATCAGGGACATAAAGCATTGGATGTCCCTTAACTTCCTCAAATTAAATGATAATAAAACTGAGATATTAGTGATTGGTTCTCCAGTTTCAGTCAAAAGGATGGACCAGTCCTTCTATATTGATGGTTTCCATATAAAGCCTTCATCACTGACTCGCAACCTCGGTGTCTTATTTGACTCAACTCTGTCTTTTGGCTCTCATATTTCTTCCATTGTTAAAAACTCTTTCTTTCATCTTCGAAATATTGCTCGTCTAAGACCATCTCTCACTTTAGCTGACGCCGAACTCTTAATTCATGCATTAATCACATCACGTCTGGATTATTGCAATGCTTTATTTCTTGGCCTTCCCAAAAAACTTATTGCAAGATTGCAGTACGTCCAAAACTCAGCAGCAAGAGTTCTCACCTCCACCAGGCGTTCTGCTCACATCACTCCGGTGCTTCATGACCTTCACTGGTTACCCGTTTCATCACGTATCCACTTTAAGGTATTGCTTTTAACATATAAGGCATTAAACGGTCTTGCACCCCCATATTTGTCTGATCTACTTTTCACCTACCGTCCTGCACGCTCTCTCAGATCTACTGAACTTGGTGTACTGTCCATCCCTCGTTTTCGATTATCTACAGTAGGTGGAAGGTCATTCAGTGTTAATGCGCCAACATTATGGAATTCACTGCCCCTTTCACTTCGAAATATCTCATCAGTGACTGCTTTCAAGACACAGTTAAAAACATATCTGTTTAACATGTACTTCGCCTAAATGTGATTTATGTGTCCTTTGTGATTGTAAAGTTGTGCGTCAGTGTTAAATGTATTATAAAGGCACCATGTAAAGCGACCTTGAGCTTTGGAAAGGCGCTATATAAATAAAACTTCTTCTTCTTCTTCTTCTTCTTAAACATAGAGCTTTTATTTTGACGGGAAAAGGGAAGTGGAAAAAGCGTTGTATTCTGACCGTTGTCAGTGGTTGAATTAAGTGAGACATGCAGAGTGTGTGTGTGTGTGTGCACGCGAGTGAGAGAGAGAGAGAGAGAGAGAGAGAGAGAGGCGCGGACGCGATCGAACTGTGTGTGTGTGTGTGTGTGTCTGTGTGTGAGAGAGAGGCGCGGGCGCGATCGCGATCGAACAGTGGAAACATAAAAACATACTCCATCATTTTGTTCATACAGTACATAATTCAAACTGCAAAGTGTTTACTTATATTTGTGTACACTCGTAATAAAACACAACATTGTGCTTTTGTCAAACTATAAACTTGTCAAACTGTAACCCACACACACACACACACACACACAGTTTTAAAAGCAAAACATATGTATCCAACCCCATTTAAAAACAGTCTGTGGGTGCCATCTTTTGGATATTCATCATATTGCATTGGTTTTCTTTTCTTGTCCTCAAACAGCGCACTAATCTGTTTATTTTTAAGTTACACATTCTACATTGATTAAAAAAGAAAATCAAATGTGTTTTTAATGGTAGTATTATTTTATACGGAAGTCAATTATTTATAATTCAGATGAGAATAAAGTTAGGGTTAATTAAAATTAAGGAAAACAAATATATTGATCTGAAATATAGCAAATTAATTTTAAATTAATTCAGGTTCAATTATCAAACATATCTCAAGGTCTTTTTGTCTTTTTATTAATTTAATTAAGAAACTAATTATATAATACTATTGTCAGTGCACTACAAATAAACTGGCTCTATGCCTTTATTAATAAAACTTATTTAAAAAATACAAGGCTTAAGACAATGCATTCTCATGCAAACATAATAGCTTAATTTTTCTATCCTATATTTCTATTATGACTATAAATTTTCAATTAAAATAAAAATCCACAAACCAAAATACCAGCATTTTGATTGTGTGTAAAATTATAAGGATGTTTTGGGGAAAATAATGAGAATGACAATTTAATCATTTAAGACTGATGTGACAGGGACATTACGACAAAATACTATTCTTGAATACACTGGATGAAGGTTACTACCAAGCATTTTCAACACTCAACCTATAAACATCCATAAACAAAACATAAAACCAATTAAAACAAATGAAAAGGTATAAGAAATAAAAAAAGAAAGTTGGATTAACACATTTCAATTGTAGATACTGCCTCTGCTTTTGTAATACTGTTTTAGTTGCTTGAGGTTAGACCAAGGCAGAGTGCAGTATCTACATTTTTAGGGTTAAAGGTCATATCAATGGTCTTTTTTTATGTATAACATTTTCCTTCCTGTAAAGGTATTACATAAAAGTATCAACACTATTGTACCTACAACATGTTTGGCTGGCCTGTATGAAAACTTTGAAGCCATTTTTCTCAGTTTCAGTGTTGGCGTAGTTACTGCACTTTGCCTTTGTAGGGCAGTATAGACCACAAATAAAAATAAAAAAGGAACGATTTAAAAGCATGATATGTCCCCTTTAAAGAAATATCAAAATACAAATGATTTTTTAATCCATTTTCTTTAAGCAAAATATACTTTCTCATTTCCTTTCTTTTTGAATAAGGGTGAAATGTGACATTCATCCATGCAGTAAATTTACAAGTACTATTGTGTAAATGCAGAATTAGAGAGGCAGATGTCCAAAGCATGCTTTGCTTTAAACCCTGAAGCTACATGAATAGAAGCATATCCAAGCGCACACCACTGTGTGTTTTACCGAGTTTTACATCACTTCTGCACTTCTCACGGGCAGTATTGAGAAACAGCCCCCTTCATCTTGAAAGAGAAGTCAGAGACATGAGCAGAAAAAAAAAAAAAAATAGCAATTTGCTGTGTGACATTTATGGTCAGGATAATGCAGAAGTGAGAATGCAGTCTTATGGTTATCAGAAAGATTTTGTAATAGAAGAGTGTGGTGCAAGTCTAAAATCTGTATATTCCTATATATATTCCTATATATCTGTGTTTCCCAACCCTGTTTCTGGAGACACACCAACAGTGCACATTTTGGATGTTTTCCTTATCTGAGGCTCCGTTTACAATGGTATAAAATGTTACATCTGACACAGATTTGTTACACACGTGTAGACACAAAAATATGCACAAGATCCAATGTTTTCGCATCCGTTCTGAACCACTTCCAAATGTGGTTTTAAATCAGATACATATTCGATATCTGGACATCTGTCCTGCATCTTAACACGTATATCCGATTCCCCTTGGAATTCCAAGTCACCACAAGGCGAGGGTAACATGTTTGCCCACAAATATAGCTTTTTAATGTCCCTTTATGAAGCAGAGGTCACCGTTTGTCCTCGCACCATAATTTTATTAAGGTGGAAACTATATAGAAATTGCGCACTCACAGAAACTGGTTTTCAACCTCTGGCGTGTGAATTTTATAAATAAAAACAGCGTCTCTACTCAAAAAAAATAAATATATATTTCTCAGCAATGAGGTGATAACTTTGCTGTTTTTGTAATTAAACTCATAGCTTCACTATTACATAGTGACACTGTACAGACAGGTAATTCACACTCACAATTGCTAATTCATTCGAATTACTTCAAATATTATCTTACCTTGCTATTTTACATGAGAATTCTAGAACCAACGAACCGTAGATCTGCTTAGTCCATTCAGTCAGATTTTGCACTGCAAACATCCATGACAGCTTTTAACTTATCTATGCTGGCCAATAATAACCAACTGCAGAACTGCAGAGCCATACGTCACAGCAGCCTGAGGACATCATTGCCAGACCAGCAGTCTCAGGGTGCGTTTACACGACACCGATATGCTTAAAAATGGAGAAGCTTGTCCTTTTGAGATTTCCGCGTACATTGTCAAAGCGATCCCAATTCAGACGGATCCGCGAAACCGATTAAAAACCCTGTATTCTGCTGCCAAGCCATTAGATGGCGATGAAACACTATAGACTGAACACGTAATACGCATGTGCATGACGTCATCGTCTTCAGAGATTTGTGTTTTTGTTGTTTACACGGAGACCCTTTTTAAAAAACTTGCACTTTGAAACACGTCAAAACCTTGTATTTTCAGGCACCCAAAATGCTGTTGTCGTGTAAACTAATGGCCAAAACGCATAAAAACCAGTGTAAACAGCCCCTCAGACAGGTGTTGGGGTGGAGCTTATAGCATCATTAATTAAGGGTAGGTTTAGTGGTGGGGTGGGGTTGGGCATTCATTAAGTAAGAGCTTATAGTTATAGTGAAAGGTAATGTTAGCATTACCCTAACTTCTGGTCTGAGGCTGCTGTCATCAACACTGCAGTGATGTGTGGTTCTGTGGTTCTGCAGTTAGATATGCATGCTGGCAAATAATCATGGTGCCACCCGATGTGAATTATATAAATAATTTTAATAGCATGGCCCGAGGGTCAACCATGTCACATAGTAAAGCATTCACCAAAAGAATAATTTTGGACGGGGATTAATGTAAACACAGATATCGGATACCAGTCATGTCTAAAGAGAATGTAAAGGGGGACAAAATCTGATGTGGTAATAAGATCAGATCTGTGCATTAAGACTTGCAGTATAAAAGCAGCCTGATTTACCCATTTCAGGTTTTGGAGTCTCATAATGAGCTGATTAGTTGAATCAGGTGTGTTTGATTAGGAACAGTTGTGTACTGTTGATGTAAAAGTGTACTTTTGGTGTGCCAGCAGGAACAGGATTGGCAAACACTGCTCTATATAAGGAAAAGTGTTTATCTGACCTGGTTATTTTTTTGTCCCACATTGTATCAGGTGTCCTTACGTCTATGCACTTACATTATAAAAGCATTTGATGTAATGTACTTATTGTGTGCATGTTCTGCATGCCGGATTCACATTTGCTGCTATTGAGGTTGGGATATGACGTTTCCTCCGAGGAGGCAAGGGAGGCAGTGCCTCCTCAAAAAAAAAAAAAAAAAAAAAATAGGATGAGAAAATAAACCATATTACAAAACTAAAACAATGCAAATATTACAAAATGTGACATTAAAAACTGTATAAATCACTCGTTATTCTAAAGTAACACTGTCCGACAGTGACACCAACAGGTAAAGCTACGGCGGGACGCAGCATCTCTCTTGCCTCCCCAGAGCCCATGGAATTTTAACAGACCCCCTAAAGCATGCGGTGGGTTTAGTCAGGGGTAATTGAGAATGAATGGGGGAAAGTCATGTGAGAGTATGCAATGCCTTCATCGTGCTATGATTGGATGTGATTGGTTATGATTGGCTATGATTGGTCCACTTGATAAATCCTGCCTCTGGTTTTCGTGTGTGTTCCACATTCGCAAATTAGTCTGAATGAACAAAATGATTAAATCAATGGGGAGACTATTTAAAAAGTAAGTAAACAGCACCGCCACTTAGATATCACCGCTTTGTTACGTCAAAATCAAACTGGAACTGGACCAATCAGCTGTGAGAAAAGTGACGCATCTCTGACGCAGTGCGCTCGTTAAGCCTGATGCCACCGCTTCCGGGTCCAAATGCTCTATTAGATGCCAAAAATATGTCTTAAGAGTTTTACACAACTGTCTGTTATTGAAGGAACATTGACTTTACATTTCCACGCCCCTAAACATGACGTGGAACAAAACAAACTGTGATTGGTTGCTTTACATGTCAGTCAAACAGCCTTCTGGGTGGTCCTTGGCCAATGAAAGCTGCTATGGAGTCCAGACCTTCTGCCATCAGTCTGTATATATATATATATATATATATATATATATATATATATATATATATATATATATATATATATACATATAGTGTACACTGTGTTTTAATGCTTAGCTTAAATGTCTAATATGCACCAACATATGTATGTTATGAATGATTGTAAATATCTTGTTTCTATAGCTGTCAATGCGTAAAAAAAATTATGTTTTAGATGCTGTCGATTTGTACATTTTGCATGTTTCAGCATGGACAAGTTGGTATCAAGACTCATGAAATTTCACTGGTATAAGTTGACTGACATTGTCATGAGCGAGTGCTGTCCTTTCATAAAGCAACTGACTCTTAACAAAATGCAAGTAAGAGCGTTTGACTTCACTGACACTTTTTGGCTCTTTACATGTAAGATCTCAAGCTATTATATGCACTCATGCTTGATTATATAAATATGCATGAGAGCATCTACTAATTAGACAGAGATATGCTCTTTATGTATAACTAATTATAGTATAATTAGCCTTACATTAAATTAACTATCTTGCTGAAGTAAAGAAATGCATTATTAAAATTATATGACAAGTTACCAAGTGCCTCATAAATCTGCATTAACAACAGACGGAGTATAAAATATAGAGTAAAATATAGAGTAAAATATAGGGGGGGGGGGGGGTTACACACACATAATATATACTGTGTAATATATTACACATAATAATAGAACACCATACTAATATTGTGTTTGACCCCCTTTCGCCTTCAGAACTGCCTTAATTCTACGTGGCATTGATTCAACAAGGTGCTGAAAGCATTCTTTAGAAATGTTGGCCCATATTGATAGGATAGCATCTTGCAGTTGATGGAGATTTGTGGGATGCACATCCAGGGCACGAAGCTCCCGTTCCACCACATCCCAAAGATGCTCTATTGGATTGAGATCTGGTGACTGTGGGGGCCATTTTAGTACAGTGAACTCATTGTCATGTTCAAGAAACCAATTTGAAATGATTCGAGCTTTGTGACATGGTGCATTATCCTGCTGGAAGTAGCCATCAGAGGATGGGTACATGGTGGCCATAAAGGGATGGACATGGTCAGAAACAATGCTCAGGTAGGCCGTGGCATTTAAACAATGCCCAATTGGCACTAAGGGGCCTAAAGTGTGCCAAGAAAACATCCCCCACACCATTACACCACCACCACCAGCCTGCACAGTGGTAACAAGGCATGATGGATCCATGTTCTCATTCTGTTTACGCCAAATTCTGACTCTACCATCTGAATGTCTTAACAGAAATCGAGACTCATCAGACCAGGCAACATTTTCCAGTCTTCAACTGTCCAATTTTGGTGAGCTCTTGCAAATTGTAGCCTCTTTTTCCTATTTGTAGTGGAGATGAGTGGTACGCGGTGGGGTCTTCTGCTGTTGTAGCCCATCCGCCTCAAGGTTGTGCGTGTTGTGGCTTCACAAATGCTTTGCTGCATACCTCGGTTGTAACGAGTGGTTATTTCAGTCAAAGTTGCTCTTCTATCAGCTTGAATCAGTCGGCCCATTCTCCTCTGACCTCTAGCATCAACAAGGCATTTTCGCCCACAGGACTGCCGCATACTGGATGTTTTTCCCTTTTCACACCATTCTTTGTAAACCCTAGAAATGGTTGTGCGTGAAAATCCCAGTAACTGAGCAGATTGTGAAATACTCAGACCGGCCCGTCTGGCACCAACAACCATGCCACGCTCAAAATTGCTTAAATCACCTTTCTTTCCCATTCTGACATCCAGTTTTGAGTTCAGGAGATTGTCTTGACCAGGACCACACCCCTAAATGCATTGAAGCAACTGCCATGTGATTGGTTGATTAGATAATTGCATTAATGAGAAATTGAACAGGTGTTCCTAATAATCCTTTAGGTGAGTGTATATATGTGTGTGTGTGTGTGTGTGTGTGTGTGTGTGTGTGTGTGTGTGTGTGTGTGTGTGTGTGTGTGTGTGTGTGTGTGTGTGTGTGTGTGTGTGTGTGTGTGTGTGTGTGTGTGTGTGTGTGTGTGAAGTAAGCTTGGGTACACCATACAGCGTTTTTTGCGCATGAAAGTAATAATTTAGTTACTGTCTTATTTATTTGACAGTCAGTTTGCCATTATTCATAATCTGCACTGTTAATTAAAGATCTTTTGACTTTGGCATTTTTGTGGCCCTGCAGTAAAACAGATGGCTTTGTTGTCTAAGAGGGTTTTCTTAAAAGAAGAAGAAGAAAACAATGTTTTTATCTCAGTGATGCAGTGATAATTGAAGTCTCATAAAAGACTGCATGAATACAGTAGCATAGAAAGTGTCCACTTTTCTCTCCCTTCATAGTGTATCTTAACACTTTCTGAAGCACTTTATTATTGCACATTTTAGTCCACCTCAAAGCTTAAAAACAGCTAGTTATTTTTAAAGTGTAGCTTCACACATTTTCAACATGCTTTGTAGTTTTTGTACTGTCTGTTTACACTTTCTCTGTGTTACCTGGACTGAGAAATTCCATCCATTTGTCAGTTTTGCGTCATCCGGCAGACTTTTGACAGCTCCAGGGCTTTTTCAAAACTATAGATTGTACTTTCCTCATTTTTGTATCACCCCCATGCCACAGACAGTCAGATTGACAGAAGGTTATTAACAAAACAGTTATTGTACGAGTAAGTTTATCACTGAAAATTGTATCATACATAATGTACCAAAGAACTACAGGTATGTAAAGGGCCTGTTCAAATACCTACACTTTATGGTCTCTGCACTTGAAGTATTGACGACTACATGATGTATTTCCTGTATTTTGCCTAAATGTTTAAGTGAGTGTGAAGAATGCAAGTGTGTGTAGAACTTTTGATTACCTGATGGGAAGCGATATTTGAAAAACGCTGTTTGAAAGTTGGTCAGACCGACAACCAGACACAACAACAAACGTGTAGCCAATCAGCATTAGGGGGCGTATGACGGTGGAGGAGAGAGAATGAGTAAGAGGGAGATTTGAAGAAAGACTGTAGAAAGAGAGATGTCCGAGAGACATTACAAAAGAGAAAAGCTCATAAGAATATTACTGGAAAATGAAGGGTTATGTTCAGGAAAGAGCTTTAGGACCTGAGCTAATTTTAGAAAAGCTTTCCAGCGATGGATAACAGACCTGAAAACAGACGCTGAGGTTGTTTTCGATTCGCTCCATATGTGAGTAACACTGGTTTTGAGTGTCATTAGGTGCGTTTCCATTACATTTGCACAAAACTTTTGCGTTTTTTATTTTCTAAATATAGATAAAAAACGATTGCAAAATTACAACGTTTCCATTAACCGATGTTATGCAAGTAAAACGTAAATTTTCCCTCTCGCAGAAAGTTATTCCAAAAATCATGACAACGGACGTTGGTAGATTTATATATATTGCAGCCACCACACTAGACATTATTATTAATCGAAGGAAATGTATGCGTGTTATCCAAGCATTAATTGTAAGGAAAGACACTTATACTTGTGAGCGGCACATATGAGGTGTTTCTCACTCATATCTGCCTCGGGATCTTGGTTGTGGCATTTCTTTGAGGTTTAGAATCCAGTATTCCTGTAATTCGTTTGTCTTTTATGAATTTAATAAAGAACTCTGTCTCGTATTCTGTCCAAACATTCAGTGCCATTACGTCAGGTGACCTGTAAATGTGCAAAAACGGTTTCCATTGCAGTTTGCTAAATATTTATTTTTCTAATTGCCTGAAAAACCACCTCATGTGAGCATAAAAACTTTTTTGCGATAAATGGGAGTTTTTGCAAAAATTCCATTAAGTTTCCATTAAGCGTATTTTCAATTCGCAATTTCAATTTGCGCAATTTAAAGGCTATTGTTTGTCTGGAGCTGCTGTGCTGTTGGCAACTAACAACAAACTGTATGTTAATTTTTTGTGCATCCTTGTAGTTTGTTCATCATCTTCGCTTTATTTTGTTGCGCTTCTGTTATGACAAATAGACATCCATTCTTGCATTGAGTGTGTAACGGAGGCCAGTTAATGAGAGTTGTACAGGCTGATGACTGCTAGAGAATGAAGTGTTTACTGTTTAGTGTCCATGTTACTGCACTCGCCTCGCATGTCAGCGATCGGGGTTCGAGACCAACTCGGAGCAATGCAGTTAGGATTGGAGGGTGAGCTTTGGAGGTGGAGCAATGAAGAGAGGGGTGTGTTTGTTTGGGTTGATTTCAAAATATCAACAATTTTGAGAAATTTACTAACAGCTTGCACCAGCTCAAACCCTCTTTTGGCGTTAACAAAATTATTATCAGGATTTACTAAAGACACGCAGTGAGAAATTAGCGCTGAAAAAGCTTGGACAGTTATTTTAGCGGCTGACCTTATTGCATATGAATTTGTAAGAGTTTCTCTTTCAGACGCAAAATTTATGGGGGGGAGAGTATTTATTTTCTAGTCAATTTTTTTGTGCCATTATTTACCATCCAAAAAAAAGCTTGTCTTAAACCAGATGTTAATTTGCGCTGCTTTCATTATGACATTGATCCGACTGTGTCTGTGTTCTTTAATTTGCGCTGTGTCAGTAGATCACGTGCAGAACTTTCCACTTTTTGGTTTTGTGGTCTCACACTAATTTGCCCTGTTTATTAAATCTAGCCCATAGTTTTGTAAAAAAAAACAACAACATCTAAATATCTGTTCAGTAGTCCCTATGGAACAGAAGACACAATTTAGTAATTGCGGTGCTTCTAATTAAGTGTTAAAAAGCAGTTGCAAATGTTCAAAATACACATACACATCTTTGATCCAATAAAATGTACAACACATTATGTTTTACTACCAAATTACACTGAACAAAATTATAAACGCAACACTGTTGCTTTTGCCCTCATTTTTCATGAGCTGATTGTGGCTGTTCTAGGCCACAATCAACAACCTGATCAACTCTATGCGAAGGAGATGTGTTGCACTGCGTGAGGCAAATGGTGGTCACACCAGATACTGACTGGTTTTCGGACCGTTTCGGATAGTGTGGGTTTAGTGTGCATTAAGGTCACTGAGTTTTGACTGTCTTAAGACAGTCTTGCACACTTACTTTCTGTTGTGTGCAGACAACTTTCTGTTGTCTGTTGTGTGCTCTCAAGTGTCCAAGACTACAAGTGTGGGTATTTGGATAGGCCCAAAATCTTTGGAGTGACTCCCATAACAACAAATGTCAATCTAGAGTGATGTAAAAGTTGCATGAAATCCAATATGACCGTTCAGACTGAGGTCTCGTTGCAAAACATCCGACTTGAATCTGATTTAATTAAACATATGGAAGTGGCCCAAATCAGAATCTAAAAAATTTGATTCCATGTGGTTTGTGCTGTTCACACATTTGAAAAAAATTAAAATAAAACAAAACAGATCTGAGTCACACAATTTGGGATTTGGAGAGAAATTAGCACAATAATTAGTCTAGTCAAGTCAAGTCACCTTCATTTATATAGCACTTTTAACAATATGGACTGTTTCAAAGCAGCTTTACAGTGATAATAGGGAATTAAAGTAACAGAGATTGTTTTGGCTTTACAGCAGCACTGTAACTGGTTTCTGTAATTTGAACAGTATTTTACTGTAATATGTACTGTAAGATACTGTAAAATGTTTATACAGTATGTTACTGTAAACCGCAAAGGATTATGGGAAAATATATGGTCACTACTGTAATTATTCTCTACTGTAAATCAATTTACAGTAGTGAACTTGCCCGCGAAAAACTGACCAATGGCAAGAGAGATTTCTTTTGAATTTTTTTGACTGTATGGTTGAAGTGGCAGTTAATGTGGACAAAAGATGTACCGGTAACTCCAAAAAGGTTAGTATATTATTTCTATTTTATGTAAAACAAACATTTGCAAATGTTTTCATTTATGTTAACAGCAAACTAACATGATTTGTCTTTTTGTTTTGGTCGGAATGGTTTTGGTGCCTTTTTTTTTTCCTGACAGTCGGCCGGATCTCCGTCACGGTGATAATATTAACTGGTAAGTAAGCTAAGTTCACCTATATTATACGAAATATTCTTTAGTTAAAACGATAACAATAAAGTTTGTGCATATCTCTGCCTCTTTAATGTAGCTCGCCAGGCGGAGTCGTCGGTTAGGCTACTTAAGGTTAACCGCAACGAACTAGCGTGTCGTGGTGAAATACTGAGGTAAAGTGAGATAGACGAAACCCTTGTTTAAGTGAGGTTTTTAAACAAGATTGTCAAGTATATGCTTTGATTTATTGTCAGGTTTGTGATCTGTATAATGTCTGCAGTCTGCAACGATGGAGGTGTGTGTTGGAGCCTTTTCATTGCCGTCATAACATCAACTGGTAGGTTAATTTCACCTAAATAAGCCGAAATAAACTTATTAAACAGAGAATAATAATACCATATGTATGTTCCGCGAACTTCCGTCCCCTATTTATCACAACTTAGCTAGTTAGGCAGATGTAACAACGTTAAGTGAGCTAACGTGAAAAAATAATTTAAAGGAATAGTGCACCTCAAAAAGAAATTCTGTCATAATTTACTTGCCCACAAGTTGTTCAAAACCTGCATGAAGTTCTTTCTTCTGAACATAAAAGAAGATATTTTGAAGAATGTTGGTAATGGAACAGTTTGCTGGTCCCCATTGACTTCTATAATAAACAAAAAAAATACTATGGATGTCAATGGGGACCAGAAACTTGTTTGGTTACTCACGTTTTTTAAAATATCTTCTTTTGTATACAGCACAAGAAATAAATGAATACAGGTTATGAACAAGTTGAGGCTGAGTAAATGGTAAATGGACATAATTTTAATTTTTTAAGTAAACTAACCGTTTAAGCGACACCATTGTTAATTACATCTTTTGTTTTATTTTCAAGTTTGTGGTCTGCAATGTCGGAGGTGTGTTTTGGAGTCATTTCTTGTGATTGCCGTCCTAATGGTGATGACATCTACAGGTGAGTAAGATAACATCAACTAAATTAGCTGAAGTATGCATTAGTTTAGCAGGCAGATATAATATAATGTAACTGCCGATGAAACCAACGGAAGGGGAGAAAACGGGTTTACCAGGCAGCAGAGTTAAAGTGCTTTTAAATAATCATCCATCAGTTTCTGTTCTTTATTTTGAATTGGCAGAAGCCATTCCCTCCGCCTCCGGACTGTACATCACTGCTGACGCTCTCCACTAATACACAGAACAGGTTGACGTTTGAGGAGGAGGAAAGGGTTAGCAATTACCATTATCAATATAGCAAAATTTTGCTAACTAATATTTAAATGTTGTTTAATTTATTAAAAAACTATAAACACCATACAACATTATATCTTACATTATCTTTACCCCTCATGTCGTTGTTGTTAGTAATAAGTTCTGTTATTGTATTTTATTTCTGTGAACTATAATAACACTAAAAGGCTGCTGTGACTTTGTCTGTTTCAGGAGAGTCTGTTCTCTAAGCAAAAACATGGATGCTGACTATGAAGAATCATCATCCAGTTACAACAGCTACCAGACTCTTCTTCAGCATTAACTGTCCATTTTGTCGAATGCAGAATTAGGTAACCCAAAATAAATATATTTTTTTACATTACATTTACATTCATGCATTTGGCAGACACTTTTTTCCAAAGCAACTTACATTGTATTTAAGTTTAAAGGAACACGCTACCGTTTTTTGAAATAGGGTTTTTTCACTGTCTCCTCTATATTTAGCTAAGTGGGCAAACATATTTTTGTCTCAGTGCATGCATTGTCTTATGGTGCGTTCACACCAAACGCGAATAGAACGTCTGGTGCGAGTGATTTAAATGTTAAGTCAATGTAAAGACGCAATTACGCACCTCTAGAGGTCAATCAACATCAGCCATCTTGCAAACAGACAACCGTCTAGCACTTTCCCCTCCCACAGGAAGCGGATTTTTGCCTCGGACGCGCGTCAATTTCGCTTCAAACACTTGCTTTTTACGCGTGTCAATTTAGCTTTGGACACGCGAATGGATTCAAAATGTTCAAGCGTCCAACTAGACGCGGTAGACGAGAATTTTACGCTCTATTCGCGTTTGGCAACGCCGCCGGTTAGCATGTCTGGATAGCATGTCTGCCCCCGACTTTTGGGGACTTTAGCTTATTCACCGTATCCCCCAGAATGAGATACATACATAACTTTTTCATCTCCGTACGTGCCGTAACTCTGTCTGACGCACCCACCACTAGCCTACAGTAGCTTAGCCCAAACACTGGATGTAAATGGCTCCAGCTAGCATACTAATCCCAATAAGTGACAAAATAACACCAACATTTTCCTATTTACATATTGTGATTTGTATAGTCACAGCGTGTACAAATAACAAGGTCATATGAGACACAGCCATCTTTTAACCATATAAATACTGGGAACTATATTCTCAGAAGACGAAGTACTGCTATTTCTGTGGAGTGATTACCGCAGCTCTGAGCAAACTCTGCTCCTCACCACAGGGCTTCTCTGGTGCTGCGAGCAAATCACTCCACAGAAGTAGCAGTGCTTTGCCCTCTGAGAATATAGTTCCCAGTATTTATATGGTTTAAATATGTCTGTGTCTCATATGACCTTGTTATGTGTACACTCTGACTATACAAATCACAACATGTAAATAGGAAAATGTTGGCGTTATTTTGTCACTTATTGGGAGCAGTATGCTAGCTGGAGCCGTTTACCTCCAGTATTTGTGCTAAGCGAGGCTAGCGGTGGGTGCGTCAGACAGTTACGGCAAGCACGGAGATGAAAAAGGTATGTATGGACTTATCTAACTCTGGGGAATACAGTGAATAAGCTAAAGTCCCAAAAAGGCGTGTTCCTTTAAGACTAGGCGATTTCCTAGGCAGATATTGACTTGGGACTATATTGCGGTGAAGCACAGGCGAAGCACTGCTACTTGGGCACAGAGATATCACGCAACACCTGAAATCCCCAAACTTCCGTCAACATACCGGCGTGAATATTAGTTCGCTATTTTTCCTACAGAAGACATAGTGAATGGCGATGAATATGGCAGATTTTGTGAGAGACAAAGAGGATGACTTCTCAAAAAAGTCGAGGACTGCATGATGGATCAATGCAGAGAAATCCTCGGTAGCTGAGACACAACTGCAGGCACCTCATCTTGATATGACACGTTGAGCCTGGTCATCGATGGCAGTACCTTGTCCCACTCGCCACAGCACAGATACTCTATTTCAGTCGGCATAGGCTGGCATATTCCCACACTCACTCCACCAGTTAGTGTTGGCTCTCATCCTCACGCCCTCAGGCTGTTGAGCAATCGCAACCTCCTTCTCTTGTCCGTCTATTTCCAAAGCACGCAACTCCTCTTCTGAAAACTCTGGTTCGTAGAGTTATGGTTCTGGATCTTGACTGTCTGAGAAGTCACCCTCTTCGTCTCTCACAAAATCCGCCATGTTTATCGCCATTCACTATGTCTACTGTAGGAAAAATAGCCAGCTAATATTCACGCCGGTATGTTGACGGAAGTTGGGGGATTTCAGGTGTTGCGTGATATCTCTGTGCCCAAGTAGCAGTGCTTCGCCTGTGTTTCGTCCCAAGTCAATCTCTGCCTAGGAAATCACCTAGTCTTAATCTGCATTGCTATTTGTACTCGTTGTGAATACGCAGGCCACAAGAAGTAATTGAGTTTTTTTTAATCACTTTTACTCCCAACATGCTATCCGGCAACAAAGGGTTCCATTTATTATGCTAAGCTAGCGGCGGCACTGCCAGACTAAGACAATGCATGCACTGAGACAAAAATGTGTTTGCCCACCTATCTAAATATAGGGTAGATGGTGAAAAACCCCTATTTCAAAAAACGGTGGCGTGTTCCTATTATTAAGTTATCCATTCCCTGGAAATCAAACTCATTGTTTCAGCATTCTTGCATCTTTCTCTACAGTTTAAGCTACACAGGAATGTATTGTGAAATAATGAAGCTTAAATGATTTGAATGTAATGGATTATGAGGTAATTATGTACCATCCCTGTAGGTGCATTCAGAATCAGATGTTTTGCTTTTATCAACATAAAAGTACATGCAGCATCAAGTTTGAGAGTTAGGGCAAATTCTGACAACACCGTTTTCAAAATTAATGTATTTTTTCCCCCTTTGGGCTTGCAGGTTCATTCTGAGAATCAACTCTGATGGCACCAAACACTAAAGTCACAGAGCAGATGGAAATCTGGAAAGATCCACACACAAAAAAAAGCATCAGCCTGAACTCCTCAGTGTTTCTCATCAGAGAGCTTGTCAACTTTTACTGGCAAAATTACTGAAATGTAACAACACAAACTGACTTTTACGGTATTTTATTATTTTAAGGCCTGTTTTGGTTTTCAGTGCGTGTACGTTTTTGCCATGCTACAGATACAAATGGTCCCCAGGAGATTAGTTCTATGGACTTGGTGATTTTTGCCTTTTTTTGAGGTCAAGATTTGTAATTTGTACTTCTAAAAACAAAATGTTCAACGATTAAAAATAATATTTTAAGGACAAATGTTCATGAGTTGTTGTCATTTTTTGGGGTGGGGAAAACATGTAAAAAAACAACAACTCAATACTAATACTGTAAATGACAATACAGTAACAGACAAAATACAGTAAATGGTACAGTATACTGTAAGTGAAAATACAGTAAAGGTACAGTATACTGTAAGTGAAAATACAGTAAAGGTACAGTATACTGTAAGTGAAAATACAGTAATAATACTGTAAAACATTTTACAGTAAATTACTGGCATCCAGCTGCCAGTAAGTTACTGTAAAATTTACAGCAATCTCTTTACAGTGAGCTCTAGAATAAAGTTTTTGCCCAGCTAAAGTTAGTTTTTATTGATTCACTTCCGTCGCAACGATCAATAGTTATTAACTTAGGGGCCGCTAACACGACACCGTTCTTACAGAAAATTCTTTAATGCGATCCGGCCGCTCATTTGCATAAAACAGTGCCTGGTGGCTCTGAGAATTTTTTATCACTTCCGCGTAGCCACGTGAATCGGAATTATCCCGACAACGTTTTATCAGTACAGAGGTAAAGGGAAGGATGCCTTCACAAGGGAGAGACTAGTTGACACTTCAGGACTGCGTTGGGTAGATTTGAGATGGGCCTGTAATTGACTAATTCTGTAGGATCAAGTTGCGTTTTTTTAACAAGTGGTTAAATCATAGCCAGCTTAAAAGTTTTCGGTACATATCCGAGTGACAAAGATGAATTAATGATATTAAGAAGAGGATCTATGACATCTGGAAGCATCTCTTTCAATAGTTTAGTTGGTATAGGATCTAACATACATGTTGTCGATTTAGATGATTTAACGAGTTTAGAAAATTCTTCCTCTCCTATAGCAATGAATGAATCAAATTTTTCGTCAGTGAGACTACAATGCACTGTCTGATGCGATACTGTAGTAGACGGTTGCATAGTTAAGTGAAGAAGGTCATATAGTCATTACTGCTGTGCTGCTTGCAAACTTCTGGGCTTGAAACTTTATTTTTCGTCAGTTTAGCAACTGTTTCGAATAAATACCTAGGGTTTTGTTCTTGTAATAGGGTTGAAAAATAAGCAGGTCTAGCAGTTTTTAAGGCCTCTCTGTATGCAATCGTGCTCTCCTTCCATGAAATGCGTAATACCACTAGTTTTGTTTTCTTCCAGTTTCGCTCCATTTTTCTGGTTGCTCTCTTTAGGGCCTGAGTGTGCTTGTTGTATCACGGCTTTGGACTATTTTCTTTGATCTTCTTTAAGCGCAATGGAGCAACTGTGTCTAAAGTGCTGGAAAAGAGAGAGTTAAAATTTTCTATCACAATATCGAGTTCTTCTAAGCTATCTGGGATGCTGAGATGATGAAACTGATCAGGAAGATTATTAATAAAGCAATTTTTAGTGGCAGAAGTGATAGGTCTAACATATTTGTAAGACGGAGTCGGCTTTGCAGCCTTGGCTAAATTAAGTTTACACGGGACTAGATAATGATCTGAGATGTCATCGCTCTGCTGCAGAATTTCAACGCCATCAACATTGATTCCATGTGATAATATTAGATCTAGAGTATGATTACGACAATGAGTAGGTCCTGACACGTGTTGTCTAACTCCAATAGAGTTAAGAATATCTTTAAATGCCAATCCCAATGCATCTTTTTCATTATCTACATGTATATTAAAATCACCAACAATTAGGACTTTATCTGCAGCCAGTACTAACTCTGATAGAAAGTCAGCAAATTATTTGATAATTTGCTTTGATGTCAGGCGCTCTGGCTCCCGGCAAACATGTGACTATGGTGGCTGGTGTCTCTATTGGTATCTCCCTGCATTTATCACATGTAAATCCTGTGCAGACGGAGAAGGCTATGCTATAGATGTTAAAATGAAGTGCAAGTCACAATAAGAGAAGAAGATGACTCACCGTGTTTGTTGACTGATTCTACTTACCACAGCTTTGATGGATTTTTAAAAGGCGCGAGCGCGCAAGCTAAATAAATAAATAAAGAGCGCACGGATGGCACGCTAACAGGCTAGAGAATTAGTAGCTTGTTGTGCTAGCAACGATTTAGATTGAAGCTAGCGATGTCATGAGTAAGTTGTATTTAGCAGTATAAACAGCAGGGAATGGTAGTAAATAATGATTCAAAACAGAAAGATATACGAAGCTACAGACACAAACCAACAGCAAGGCAGACAGTAGCAATCGATCAGGAGCAAGCAATCGAGCAGGAGTCTAAAATATGTATTTTTTGTTGATACAAGGCTAAATCAGAAATGTAGGTATAACTTTATTTTACAGTGTCCTTGTTACACGTTACATGCACTGTAGTTACTACAGTAATAACATAGTAATGCACTTAACCCTTAACCAAACCAATGCAATGCAACAGTAAACGGATATTGTTCAACAATATTATTTACTGCATGCCTTTCTTTACTGCATGCCTCTGAACTGCATGTGCTTCTCCAGAATGCACTTTCTCCTGCCTTCCACATACAACTCTTTCTTGAATAATTACATAATTAATAATATATATGAGAGTAAATGTTGTGATTTCAGAGAGATTTGACACGTCTAGCCTAATTGCAGAGAACATGATGGTACTTAAACTGCTGTTGGTGTGTAGTTTGTACCACACTCTTACCTTCAACCACTCTCACTAACAACATTTTCTACCTTAACAACAGCTGCCAGTCCTGATAGCAAATTTAGCAAACTGAACAAGCTCTCCCTGAGGAATTCATATCATTCTTTTTCCTCTTTGTTCTCACCAAGGATTGCCAGTCAGCTAACACACCAAGGGCCCTTATTCTGCTTGACTGATTTTGGCAGGTTGCAACTTTAAAAGGTGAAAGAGTACAGCCCTAGACATGGCCAGCTGCCTCTCATTGCCGTTTCCTTTCCAAAATGGATATCTCACCATCCAGAGTCAGAACATACTTTATTAAAAAAACAAAAACAAAAAAAACAATAATAGCTTTTCAATTTTAATAAGCATACCCCAGGAACCTTTATAACTCAGAAGAATGGTATCTCTTTGTTTATATGGTCAATTTGAATTACTAAATTATGTTAGGAGAATTATTTTGGTCTGAGTTCAGTATTCAGTAGCTAAAGTGACCAGGCTGGACAATGATCTGACACTGGTTAGATTAGCCCTTTTACTGCTTTGATATTCTTTTTTTTCTCTTGAGAAGTTTCAGATTTATCAGTATCTTTGATGAAACCTAAAGGGAGAAATAGACAAGCCCCCTACCAGAAGCTGAAAGCAAGTCTTTGTCAGATGCTCATGGACTATTAAGTGTAATATACTGTAGCGTATACATCAAAGCAGATACAAATACCCCTCTTGCTTGCCCTGTTTTCTTTGGTATTCCCACTTTGCTATGACATGGAGGCAAGGTGATTCTGGTATGACTGGAAACTAGGACACAGATTTTCGCTCATTTATCCTTCCCTGCAAGAGGATTTCTCTTGCACCTACCACTGCAGTAGATGTTTGCAGTGCTGAAAACGCATTTACTTAGTTCAAACCCTCTTTACTGCTCATTTCAGATACTTTCTATTTTGAAGAGGAAGACAGGGACTATTTAATTCACTAAAAGTAAAAAGTTTTTAGACATACAGTCATGAAATCAAAATAAAGTGTAGTGACATGGTTGTATTAATTTAGAGTAGTTCTCTACACAGCTATAAATAAAGCATATTTTAGTACTCTAAAATGCCACTGAAAAACGTCTTGCACTCACATATTCCTGAGTAAACATTATATTTTCTGAGGATTCATTTTGTTTCGTTTTTTACCCAGCAATATGTGACATTGGGTTTATTTTATCCACCAGTAATTGTATTGGATCTGCAAGGCTGTTAGCGAAGAGGTGTTGTTTTTTTATGGTTTTTGATGGTTAATTTGCTTCGTGATCATGTTATTTAGATAGCAAGCTCATGATTTACTCTGAACCTTGAGTTTATTTATTTATTCTAATTTGGGATTTTTAACCTTTAGTTGTTCTCATGCACCTAATTTAAATTTGAATACCATCAATTTGAATGACTTAATTGAATTTACATAAATTTGTCCACAACAATCTTAACAGCTAAAAAACATGAATCTTGCTGTTATTATCAAGATAACCTTGTGCAGAATGCTTCAGGCATTAACATTTTAATTTCTAATCATCAAATTTACTGCCAATCAGGCAGTCAAAGTTGCAAACAGAAATGCCTTGTGCCCTTCAGAATACTTCCAAGTGCTATGTCCTTCAGCTGGAGTAAGCCAAACTGATGCTCCCTTAGCAGGTTTAGAGGGCTCAGGAAACAGATTTTTAAAAGCATCATAATAAAATGTAAAAAAAAAAAAAATACCCTGAAAATACATTACAGGAATAAAATATGAAATGGGTGAAAATGCAACAAAAAAAAAAAAGGAATGTGAAAGAATATGCTGGAAGTAATTGACTCCAGCACGGACAGGGGTCTATAAAGAACAGGATTCTAGAGAAATAGTTGCTTGTGACTAACAGTTATACTCTCTGTGTGCACAGGATTACTACCACAGCCGCCTGCATGATGGACTTACGCAGATACCCACTAGATGAGCAGAACTGCACACTGGAAATCGAGAGCTGTGAGTGTCCTGAGAGACTTTCTCTCCACTAATGTTTCATATTCCTGTGGATAAAAAAAAAAAAAAAATTGATATATATATATGTGTGTGTGTGTGTGTGTGTGTGTGTGTGTGTGTGTGTGTGTGTGTGTTGTTAAAAAAATAAGTACATCCCATGAAAATTGTTGCATATTTTACATATTTGGACAAGCAAACATTTGATTCTCTTTGAAACAGTGCCTATTAATACAGTTGATCCACTTGGAAAAAAAACTTTTTCAATAATTTATTCAATAGAAATATCAGTAGATGTGAATTTCTTCTGTGGGAGAAGTAAGTACATCCTTGGCCTAGCTAGTACTGCCCCCTTTAGCAGAAATAACTTCTTGTAGATGTTTTTCATAATTGTCCACCAGTCACTGACATCTGGCCTTTTTTAACCACACTTCCATGCAATATTCTTTCAGTTGCAAGGTGTTTGAAGGTATTCGTGTATGTACAGCCCATTTGAAATCCCCACACAACATTTCAACAGGATTCAAATCTGGGCTTTGACTGGGCCATTCCATTACGCTCCTCTTTTTGAGCCATTCTTTGGTGGATTGCTAGCGTGTTTAGGATCATTATCCTGTTGAAAGGTCTTTTGGTTCAATTTCAACTGTTGGACAAATGGCCTTATGTTTTCTTTAAGCACTCATTGATATGATGTTGAATTCGTAGTTGAATCAATAAATGCAAGCTGTCCAGTCCCTGAGGCAGCGACCCCAAACCATAACATGTCCACCACCATGCTACACAGTTGGTATGAGGTTCTTCTCCTGAAAACCTGTCTTTAATCTGTGCCAAACATGTCTGCTGTTACTATGGCCAAACTATATACTATGTACTACATCTTTGATTTGGTCTGATATTTTTTCCTTACAATGGAACGATATATTACAAATAACTTGGAGATCTTTTTAAATCCCTTGCCATATTTATAGGCATCCACAACCTTTTTTTTCTGAAGGCCTCACCATACTCTTTAGATCGTGGCATGAGGACACCACACACCTCAATAGCAAAGGGAACACCAGACACTAGATATGAGAGGTTTAAATGGGACGGGTTCCACCTGCACTCCCTAAGCTGATTCATATATCACATTGCATAAGTATTCAGACCTTTAACTCTGTACTTAGTTGAAGAACTTTTTTAACAGCGATTAGATTAAAGTATTTTTGGTTATAATGTGACATGCCTTGGACACCTGGATCTCTGCCATTATTTCCTGCAGATCCTCTTATGCTCTGTCAGGTTGGATGGGGACTGTCGGTGGACAGCAATTTTTTGGTTTCTCTGGAGATGTTTGATTAAATGTATGTCCTGACTCTGGCTGGGTCACTCAAGAACATTCACAGAGTCATCCCTAATCCACTATTACATTGTCTTGACTATGTGTTTAGGGTCATTGTCCTGTTGGAAGGTAAACCTTGGGCCCAGTCTGAGGTCCTGAGTGATCTGAACCAGATTTTAGTTAAGGATATCTGTGTATTTCGTTGCATTCAACTTTCTTTCTACCATGAACAGACCCTTAAACCCTGCTTCTGAAAAACATGCTTTTCGTCTGGCCACTGTGTTTGTAGTCTTCCCCTGATCTGTGTTTTTACACTGAGCTCTGCAGGCAGTTCTTTTGACCTCATGGCTTAGTTGTTGCTCTGACATGCATTTTCACAGTTATCCCAAATATGTTATCAAACATATGTTTTTTGCTTTTTCATTAAGAGGTATGAAGTGCATATTGATGTAAAAAAGAAAAGAAAAAGCATTAGGTTGCACCATGCAAATGAAACGAGTGAGTGAAGAGATGCGAGTTTGTGTGTCAGCTTGCTGTCAGAGAGATGAGAGAGCGAGAAAGCGCAGCTGGTATAGTGTATCTGTGGAAAATGAGTATTGGAAGCGTTTCAGATATTTCAGTAACGATATGTATCGAAAAATCTATATTTTAACAACACTACATTGTACTTAGTTTCTTATTTCAAATGCCTTTTTAAAAGACATTAATTGAAAAATGCATACTGTATTCAACAAAAATGCAACCCGCCAACGTGACTAGTAGGAGTGACTGCGTTACACGCCACTGATGAAATCCACCCACATTTAAAATTTGTATGACGTGTTTTGTGTAAGAAAGCTTTATGCGAAGGGGCGTGATCTCTCATTAATATTACTGCATTTTCACACCTGAGAAAGACAAAGACCCTCCCCTAATGGCCCTATTAGGTGCCATCAGGCCCTATCATTATGAAGAGCCTTGCACAAAGAATGAGGAGATTTAAAAAAGAATGGCTTTTTGATTGTTTGGATTTATTTACAACACAACATAATCCAAAGATACACAACAAAGGACACAAAAGCACATTATTGAACACATTGATCTAAAGACAGAGACTTGAACAGTCACATAACTTTGTGCCATTCCTGAAACATAGTAGCCTACATACTTGTCATTTCCAAGGTGTTTGATTTTTCATTTTACCATGTTCATGTACAGACTCATGTGAATGTTGAAGTCAGCAGGACTCATCCAGTGGCATCTGGTCCCTGTAAAAAAAAAAAAAGAAACACCTGTGAAAATTGCGATTTAAAATGTACAAAATACACACGCACACATACATTATATATATATATATATATATATATATATAAAAAATAAACACCAGGTTGGTTGTGCCTTGTAGGCATATACGTGTAGGCTACACATAAATATGCCTATAAGGCACAACCAACCTGGTGTTCATTTTATGTGTAGGGCTGCATAAAATAACAATAACAATAGCCTATAGCAGGCGGCCTATAAATTGTTAAAAATGAACACTTCAGAAACACTACACTAGAGAAAAATATATGGATCATATGTTACTTCAAATGTTTCCATTCGTTATGACGTTATGAAATGAGATTAGAGTAAAAACATGAAGCCTATTGTTTGGCGTGTTTTGCTTTACAAACGCACAGCACGACTGACTGAAACTCACAGCACGTGTAGAGAACATTTACTGAAGCGATCGAGCCGCTCCAAACTATGAAACATTATTGTTACCACATATACATATCTACGTTTGAGCAGATATCCACAAACACAGTATTTAACAGTAAACACTTTTCTAAACATTATAATATTCACCATATTAGAGTAAACACTCATATAAGATACTTGTATATCATGCTGTGTTTTATTATCCTCCTGTCGTATATATAAATTTAGAATTAGGCTTCATGTTTTTACTCCAATCTCATTTCATAACGTACATTTTAGTCTGGCACCAGTTTGACTAGTTGCGCAATGTAAAGTTTATATAACAATAACATTATGAGTGGATGTCTTACCTTAAAAATCTTTCTCATCTTCAAATCGCGTTCCTCTGAGGTAAATCCAAGTTGCTCAGCACAACACAGCACAAACACAGTCTTCCAAACTCGATGTAAAGCCGAGGAGTAGGCTACTGAAGTCGCTGATTCTTTGTTTTGAGGTGACGAGGGCGTTTTCAGGTCTGCTCCTTCACTTGGATCATTTGCATGTCAATCGCTCTTGCGCGCGTGGGTGTGGTCACATTAGAGTTAATTAGGACGCGTTTGAGAAACTATACATGTCGTTGATTTCATACTGATTACTTAAACAGAGAATATTTGCTTTTGATATAATTTACATCATTTAAAAATAGAGATTCCAAGCTTTGTAAAGACATACATTTCAAGTCTGTCTGACAAACATTTGCTGAGTTACAGATCATTTTCTGTCGCGTTTCAGAATGAACTTCACATTGAGAGAGACGGCAGAACGCGCATCATGTTTATTTTCTTTATTTTACGAAAAACACAACATTTTGTTTTTATAATGAGTGTACACAAATAATAGAAGACATTTAACAGTTTTAAATGATGTATAACACTTGTATGTAAGATCAAAATCAACAGAGTATTTTGAGTCTCTTTTGCACTGATAAGAAAAAAAGTGAGCTGGTATCGCTGGCGATACCGCCGACCCCAGAGGGTTAATGTCAAGCCCTAGTTAGGACATTCTAAAACTGTGTGGGATAAAAGTACTGCATACAATGTGTGCGCTATATTCCCAATTTCTAAAGTCAGTTGATATTGTGTGGAAAAGACCAAAATGTATGTAGAGTTCCCTTCGAACTGCATTGAAATCAACTCTTTGGGGAACGCTTCCAGCGTGATAGTGTCTGAAGCATGTGTGGAACTAGTCCAATTTCGATTGGTGTTGCGTCATGACGTCACATGTGAAGGCGTAAATGGAAGCTACAAAGAGACGCCAGGACACAACAGTGTTAGCTTCTACTCTTCAGCAAGCATTCTATGTTGCTCTTGTCAGTCTTATTTGGTGTTCTTTGTCCTACTATGAAAGCATTCTCCCTTATTTATCAAAAAAAGAGAAAGAAAAAATACTAATTGTTCATTTCCTTTGTGGTCCTCGGAGGATGAGGCCTTTCGTCCAAGCCATGGTTCACGTGTGGGACCTGGCAGTGGTTCTTGAGGGGTTATCCCTGGCACACTTTGAACCCAATTGACAAGGTGGCGGACAAGTTTCTCGATTTCATAGTGGCCTTCCTGCTAGCCATTACATCCCTCAAAAGAGTGGGGGACCTGCAGGCTCTATCTATTGCTCCCTCTTGCCTCGAGTTCGCTCCTGGGAGGGTAAAGGCCATTCTCCACCCTAGGCCAGGCTACGTGCCCAAGGTGCCATCTAATGTGGCATGGTCAGTTATCCTGCAGGCCTTTTATCGTCCACCACTTGTCGGCTGACCAGGAAAGGCTATACCTACTATGCCCTGTCTGGGCCTTGGAGGCCTATGTACGTAGCTCCTCGGGTTGGAGGTATTCTGACCAGCTATTTGTGTGTTTTGGGTCACCTAAGAAGGGTTCCCCTGCCTCTAAGCAGACACTATTTCTTCAGGGTATGAGGCGCGCACTCTGCCCTCACCTCTCCTGAAAAGAGCGTAGATTGGACTAGTTCCACATGTGTTTTAGACGCTGTCATGCTGAAGACGTTCCCCAAAGTGTCTTCTTAGACGCAGCGTCTAGTTCCCTTCTCAGGGAACAAGGGTTAAAATTGTAACCCGAGACTTTTTTTTACCGATAATTATCCTCTTCCCCATAGCCATGGAATCTTGCACATTAAAAATCGCCATGATGTGTTGAGATAGGTTTGACATCAATGGTATCAAATCTCATTGTCTTTTGCATGTCTTAATACCTGACTATGACACTCTAAGTTTGATGTTTGCTAAAGTATTGACATATCTTCTGCACTGAGGTGGAGTATAAAAGGTCACAACAGCAATGTTTCCCTTATGAGATGCCTTAGGATGAGTTCTGATCAGTAATATTAAATAATCATTCCTTGATTGACAATTGACTTCCAACAGAAATAAAGTAAGAATATAAAGATAAACATACATAGTTTCAAGTATTATATATTTCAAACAAATTGACTCAAGCAAATAACACTGTTTAAACAAATGTCGTAGCATCACAATCTTTATCATTTGGATTGACAAACATGACGAATTCTAAGGGTTATTTTTTTCTAGTAGAAACACATTTTTGGTGTGAGCACAGTGTGTGTAATGTGTGTAGAAAGCCAGCCGTACTCCACAGTTACCTTAATTAGGATGACCTTCATCTCCATAAAGCCTAGAGATAAAGAGAGCCAGTCAGCATTCATGCTACACAGCGCCATGAGCAGAAAAGGCCTAATCAAATCTAATTGTGACTCTATATATGCGGTGTACACTGGGAAATTAGTGGAAATCCTGCAGTAATCCTCCAGCGTCTACTGTTACGCATGGTCCATTGGCTGCTGTCATTAAAGCAGAAAGATAGAAAGCTGAGAGCTAGAGGAGATCAGAAGAGGGCATGTGTACACACTTGCTAATTGTGCTCTTGTGAACTCCAACACCTTGGCTGCATTGTAGAGAAGAGCTAATGGTTAGTGCTAATATAAATTGAAAAATGCATGAAGCCTTCCTTGTTTCATTATGGTTTCCACCATAAGAGCTTGCAGAACTGTAATGTGATGTCCAAGTCCATGGTTTCTCAACTGGGAAATGCTTCTTTCTTTCTTTCTTTCTTTCTTTCTTTCTTTCTTTCTTTCTTTCTTTCTTTCTTTCTTTCTTTCTTTCTTTCTTTCTTGTGTGAAATGGCATTCTGTATTGACATGTATTGACATCCTGTCAGTGAGCATAATGTGTCTATAACCTCAAATCCTGGGAGAATCCTATGAACTTTTGCCTAATTGGTTTTACCTTTTTCTTTCACAAGCTCTGTCCAAGTTTTTCACAAGTTTTACTTTCTTTCAAGTAAACTCCACAGAGGTTTCTGGGAACACAGTGTGTTCTGAGAGCATCAGCTATACTCTAACATTACCTACAGCAATGCCAAGGTCATGGGTTAATTTTCCTGGGAGCACATATTGATGAATATATACTGAATGCAAAGCGAGTCATTTCGCAAAAATAGTTTGTGGGGTCAGGTAGCCAGGTCATCCTCTGATGGGACTCCCAGCAGTCTATTCATGCACCATCTGATGGATATTGCACACAAAATAGAAAGAGCTGGCTGAATTGGTCAGTTCCAACCTTACAAGTAGGTGTTATGCAACACTCAGAGCGTGCAAGATTTTACCAGTAGGATTATCAGTTTTCCAGGTTAGTTGCATGAAATATGTTGCCTGCTCCATCATTTTGAATGTTTTGACCAAGAAATCCCAGAGAGTGTCGATCTTGTACATGTGGATTCAACACGTACCAGATGTGGACAGGATCTGGACCGACACTATGGGCCCTATTTTAAAGATCTAATCGTGTAATCTATAGTGCACGGCGCAAGTGCACTTAGGGCGTGTCCGAATCCACTTTTGCTAGTTTAACAATGGGAAAAATGGTTGGCGCACCCGACGTATGGTCTAAAAGGGTTGTGCCTATTCTCTTAATGAGTAATGGGTGTGTTTTGGGCGTAACATGCAAAAAAACAATCAGAGTGTAATTTCCCATTTCTTTTAAAAGCCAGTTGTGCTCGCGTCATGGTGAATAAAGCAAGCCAAAAGCCAATGGCGACAAAGGCGAAGAAAGGCGAAAAAAGGCGACAGTGGCAAGGAACCAAAACTCCATCAGGTGACAGAATGGAGAAAAAAACCTTGGGAGAACCCAGGCTCAGTCAGGGGGCCAGTCCTCCTCTGGCCAACGAACGAACAGTGTATGATTATGATTTAGGCAGCATTATGGAAGTCAGATGAGATCAGAACTTTCACAATATTTATCCAGTTCCATCTGGTTGGGGGTCAGAGTCATCATGCCGGTATGGAAGCGAGTATGTTGAGGTGTCCATGAGGCCTTCACTGGGCTGATAAGGCTGGCACTTCAGGGATGCGTTGTCGTCGTGTCCATGCGATGGTCCTTCATCAGATATGGATATGGCCTGGATCCTGGATAAGCAGAGTGTACGCGCGTTGTGGACCTGCCTATAGGCTCATATTACTAATGTGGCCTTTAAATAACAAAAAAAATACTGCGCCATTGAATTTAGACCAGGTTTCAGTTGGTCAATGGCACAGTGTATTTCAGTTGCCTCAAAATAGCAACGCACCAACAATGCGCCTGAACACACCTCGTTTTCAGACCAAGTCAAGTCAAGTCACCTTCATTTATAAAGCACTTTTAACAGTAAGGATTGTTTCAAAGCAGCTTTACAGTAATATTAGAAATTACCGTAACAGATTGTTTAGGCTTTACCACAGCTCTAGGATAAAGTTATTGTCCAGCTAAAGTTAGTTCCCTTTCAAGGGAACTCGAGCTGCGTTGAGACGTGGTGGGAACGCTCTGCGTGATTGCGTCGTGAAGCACGTGTATAATCAGTCCAATGGAAGAGCTAGACGTCATAGGCGGGTGACGTCATAGACCAGGAAGCTATAAAGCACCCCTGAAAACAGACCGCGACAGCTTCTGCGCCTTCAGCAAGCGATCTGTGTATTCTGTCCTTGTCATATTTATTGTTGTCTGTCAAGTTGCAATATATATATATTATGGCAAAAGAGAGCAAGCAGCTTTGTGTTGTTCCCTGCCCACGTTATATCACGGGTGGGGACAAACACATCAGCTTTTTGTTACTAATGGGGAGTGGAGCATGCCACAGTCAGTTCTGGAGGGGGCTGACTGTGAGCATTGCGAGAAGCTGTCCGTGAGGACGCTCCGCTCCCGCCGGGCGTTCTTCGAGGAGGACGTTTCGGTTCGCGCTCCCCGTGCGGGTCCCGCTGTTGCCGATGCACGGCGGCGACTCGCATTTTGGGGTTCGCAAACGGATCTGACAGCGAGAGTTGGGACGGGCCCCGCCCTATCTCAGCTTTCACCTGCCAGATCCAGTGCTGGCGATTTCCAGTTCCGAGGAATTGGTATCGTTAGTGTTTTGTTTAGAAAAAGAGAACAAATAAAGATATAAAAAGAGAAAAAAAAAAAAAGAAACAGATGTTTGAGTTTCAATAAATGAATAAATAAGTCAGCTCATAACTCTGTTGAATAAAGAGGAGCTTTAAAAGGAGGTTTATCTAGTGCTGTTGCTAGTTAAATATTTTCTGGCCAGCTGAACATTATGAGAGTAAAAAGAGTTTATTAGATGAAATATATCTAAAAACAGAAAAACTCTGTATCTCAGCCTCCTCGTCGGGGACTGCCGTTTTTTCCCTATCTACACACCACACTGAGGTGTCGAGATCGTGGAATAAGCCGGTTTCTATTTTATGTGTTTAATGCCCAAACGTCTAACTATAGTAAGGCTATGGATATTAAGTATCATGGTATGACAGTGCCTCGGGTTAAAGAGACGCTTACTAGCTTTCTCTCTCCCGAGTCGGCGTCATTATTTTTAACCCCGACGTTACCCAGCGCTGGGTGGGTAAATTATAAAGACATGGATGAATGTGAGGTTGTCAGCACTGACGCTATTCGAGAATTGCGTCGTGCAAAAACAAAGAAAGAGATAAACTATACTGGGAGGGACGGTTTCGAGAAATCGTTTCTCCTCTGCGTCCTCTGGGGGCGACTCTCTGAGGAGGGTCGCAGCACGGCCAGTTCGGTTGTTTTCCTGCTGGTGGCCACGGAGTGATATATTTATATATATATATATATATACATACGTTTTTCTGATTTAAAAATAAAGAAAAAACTAAGAAATAAACCATTCAGCGGCGTTCCAGAGGTTTCTTCCTCACCAATCTAATGTTCCTGAGACTGCTGGGCGGAGCAGTCTCGGTCTACTAAGCTCCTCGCAGCACAGAGTGAAATGAAAAAGCAAACGAGCATCGCCATTTGGGCTCCTCCACAATCGGGGGACTTGGGTGGCGGTAGCAGTCTAGCCAGTTAGAGATATGCAAGATCTGAGGACGTTTTTATCTCTAAAAAAGCTTGGACAAATAGGAAGCCCTGACGCCGAGGCTATCAGGCTTCTAAAGGGTGGTCCCCTCCGGGGGTAGGGATGGTTTTGAGAAATCGTTTCTCCTCGGCGCCCTCTGGGGTGCGACTCTCTGAGGAGGGTCGCAGCGCTGCCAGTTCGGTTGTTCCCTGCCGGTTCGCCGTTCAGGGCACCGAGGTGTCAGCGTCCCCATACGATCCTCCGAGGAGGGTCGTAGAACGGTCAGTTCGGTTGTTCCCTGCCGGTTCGCCGCTTCAGGGCACCGTAGTGACTGTTCAACCAAATCCAGAGGCCAGTCTTGAGAGACTGGTTCCCCTAGTAGAATTTCTGGCAGCGTGGAAACTACTGCCACATATTTCTCGGTGGGTCCTGCACACTATAGAAAAGGGGCTCAGAATTCAGTCCGCGCAGATTTCTAGGGGTCCTCCCCACTGTGGTGGACCCCGAGCAGGCTTTGGTTATGGAGCAGGAAGTACTGACACTTCTGCAAAAGGAGCTGTAGAAGGGGTTCCTCCTCCCGGCAGACAGTCAGGGTTTTACTGCCATTACTTCATTGTTCCGAAAGAGGATGAGGGGTTGCGTCCTACTCTAGACCTGCGTCAATTAAACAGCAGGTCTCAGAATCTTAAGTTCAAAGTATGCTTACGCTAAATATGATTGTGTCACAGACTCAGTCCGAGGACTGGTTTGTCACAATAGACTTAAAGGACGCTTACTTATCTATCCATCCTCATCACAGGAGGTTCCTGAGGTTTGCTTTCAGGGGCGAAGCATACCAGTATCGGGTTCTTCCATTCGGCCTAGGTTATCACCCCGCACCTTTTACAATATGCGTGGATGCAGCTCTGGCTCCTCTGAGATTCCAGGGCATTCGCGTATTAAATTATATCGACGATTGGTTGATTTTAGCTCAGTCCGAGCTTTTGGCAGTTCAACATCGAGATGTCGTTCTGTCCCACATAAGGAGGTTGGGGTTGCGGCTCAACACCAAAAGAGTGTACTCCTCCCAGCTCAGAGGACCACTTTTCTAGGTGTATTATGGGATTCGACAACAATGCAAGCACGTCTGTCTCCTGCACGTATTTCTGCGATTCTCACAGCCGTAAAGAATGTAAAACTAGGTCAGTCACTCACTGCAAACAGTCTCTGAGACTGTTGGGGCTCATGGTAGTTGCGTCCAACGTAGTTACTTTTGGCCTTCTGTACATGAGACCCCTGCAGTGGTGGCTCGGGACCAAGGGGTTTTCTCCGAGGGGAAATCCGTTTTCGCATGGTCAAGGTCACGCGGCTATGCCTTCGTGCCTCGGTCATGTGGAAGAAACCTTGGTTCCTCGCCCAGGGCCCAGTCTGGGGGCTTCTTGTCGACACGTCACGCTATCGACGGATGCTTCCCTCACAGGTTGGGGGGCGGTCATGAGTGGCCGTTCGGTGAAAGGCCTTTGGTTGGGGCTCATGGCAGTTGCGTCCAACGTAGTTACCTTTGGCCTTCTGTACATGAGACCCCTGCAGTGGTGGCTCAGGACCAAGGGGTTTTCTCCGAGGGGAAATCCGTTTTCGCATGATCAAGGTCACGCGGCTATGCCTTCGTGCCTCGGTCATGTGGAAGAACCTTGGTTCCTCGCCCAGGCCCAGTGTTGGGGGCTTCTTGTCGACGCATAATGCTATCGACGGATGCTTCCCTCACAAGTCGGGGGCAATCATGAGTGGTTGCTCGGTGAAGGGTCCGGACAACACACTGATGGTCTCGTATATCAGAGCAGATATCCTGTTGAGGCAGGGGCTGTGGCCCGGGGAATGGAAACTTCACCCCGAGGTGGTGGAGCTTCTTAGGGAGAACTTAGGTCAAACTCAAGTCGACCTTTCGTATCGCTTGTACAATGCATTGCCCTTTGTGGTTCTCCCTCATGCATCCAGCTCCGCTTGGACTGGATGTGATGTATTAGGTGTGGTTCACGCTACAACTGTACGCATTTCCCGATATCTTTGCTCCTGGGAGCTCTGGATACTGTGGGCTCGGCCTCTGAGGGGGCCCAGCTCATAGACTCAGGTCTCTCGACCGAGGTCGTGGAGACCATACTCCAGTCTAGTGCTCCCTCCACGAGAAGACTAAATATGCATTGATATGGAAACCGTTCTCTGACTGGTGCAGAGAACGCCTTCTGAATCTTGTTTCTGCCCTGTTGGTACAGTACTTGATTTCTGTAATGAATGTTTCTTTGCTGGGTTATCTCTGAGGAGAGATCCTTAATTTCGTCTTCTCCGTGGTACATGAGGCTGAGGCCTGCATGTACTTGGATTTGCACCTGGTATGGTGATAGTATTTCTTCACCCCAGGTCAGGTTGTATCTCTAGGTCCCTACTGAATGTGCGGGTCATTTGTGCTGCAGGCCTTCTGTCCTCCACCATTAATACCCCAGATCAGGAAAAACTTAATCTGTTATGCCCTGTCCGGGCTTTGGATGCATATGTCCACAGAGCCGCTCAGTGGCATATATCAGAACAATTATTTGTCTGCTTCGGGTCACCTAAGATAGGTTGCCCTGCATCTAAACAGATGATGAGCAAGTGGGTAGTTGAGGCTATCTCACTTGCTTATGAAGCGGCCGGACAGCCTTCACCCTATGGCTGTTCAGGCCCATTCTACAGAAGTATGGCTGCCTCTAGGCTTTAATTTCGGGAGTTTCCCTTCAGGATATTTGTAATGCGGCAGGCTGGTCCTCACCACATACATTTGTCAGATTTTATGACTTAGACCTCTCCACTCCTGGGGCTAGGTTGCTTGCTTCTTAGTGTGCGCAAGACTTCACACAGAACGGGCATTTGTCTTTATGGCGTAGTGGGTATGGGGTTCCCACCGCGTCTCAACGCAGCTTGAGTTCCCTTGAAAGGGAACGTCTCAGGTTACGTATGTAACCCTGGTTCCCTGAGAGGGAACGAGACGCTGCGTTCTCCTGCCATACTTCCTGCATGCCCTGATCGACTTGCTTCAGGCTTATCAGAAGCTGTCGCGGTCTGTTTTCAGGGGTGCTTTATAGCTTCCTGGTATATGACGTCACCCGCCTATGACGTCTAGCTCTTCCATTGGACTGATTATACACGTGCTTCACGACGCAATCACGCAGAGCGTTCCCACCGCGTCTCAACGCAGCGTCTCGTTCCCTCTCAGGGAACCAGGGTTACATACGTAACCTGAGACGTTTTGATTGATTCACTTCCATTGCGAAGATCATTAGTTATTAACTTAGGGGCCGCTAACACGACACTGCTCTAACAGAAAAACCCTTAACGTGCTCCGGCCGCCCATCCGCATAAAACTGTGCCTGGTGTCTCGAGAACGCACTCCCTGAAATAGGTTCAAAGGTGCAAACGATTATCCGTTATCTCTGCGCAAACCTCAAAAATGCAAACCTGCGAAAATGCAGACGGCGCGCACATGCGCATCACGTGTTCATTCAAATGGTATGCGACAATGTTAGGAAGATTGTTCCAAAGTTTTGATGCTAAATAGGAAAAGGATCTACCGCCAGCAGTCGATTTTGATGTTCTAGGTATTATCAACTTTCCGGATTTCTGAGATCGCAATATCTTTACCGGGCTAATATGACCATACTTCCTGGTTCTGGTAAGAACTCTAGCTGCTGCGTTTTGGACCAGCTGTAGTTTGTTTATTAAGCGTGCAGGGAAACAACCCATAATAGCATTACAATAATCTAGCCTTGATGTCATGAACGCATTAACTAATTGTTCTGCATTTTCATTGAGAGCTTATGATGTAATTTAGTTATATTTTTAAGATGAACAAATGCGGTTTTACAGATACTAGACACGTGACTTTCAAATTAAAGATTGGTATCAAAGAGCACACCCAGGTACCTAACCGACGACGAGGACTTGACAGAATAGCCATCAAGTGTTAAACAGCATTCTATGTTATTAAGTGAGGAAGTTTTTTGTCCAATGTGGCGAGCAGGACGAGGCCAAGGGTCGTGAGAGAATGGCGCAATTACTAATGAGCGACATCTGTGCGATGTACCGGTCTTGTATCTCTCACGGAGGAGTGGAAGCATAAAAGGAGGAGCGACGACAGTGGAGATCGAGAGAGGCCAGGCCTGGATTTTATTTGATGTTTTGTTTTAATATGTGTGGCCGACTGCCGTCTTTACTTACGTTTTTGTATTTGTTTATTTATTATTAAAATTGTTGATTGTTCGCCGGTTTCCGCCTCCTTCTTCCCATAACATCTAACCTTGTTACATCCAATAATTAGAATCTCTGTTTTTTCAGAATTAAGTATTGCTAGTTTAAATTGCTTGTCATCCAGGTTTTTTATATCTGCTATGCATTCCTTTAATTTTGTGAATTGGTAAGTTTCGTCAGGGCGTGAAGAAATATAGAGCTGAGTATCATCAGCATAACAGTGAAAACTAATGCCATGCTTAATGATATCTCCTAAGGGTAGCATGTACAGTGTGAACAGCAACGGTCCTAGTACTGAGCCTTGTGGTACTCCATACTGTACTTTTGATCGATAAGACATCTCTTCATTTAGTGCTACAAACTGATAAGGGTCAGATAAGTATGATTTAAACCATCCTAGTGCAATTCCACTAATGCCAACATAATTTTCGATTCTATTTAAAAGAATGTTGTGTAGTCTCAAGTGCAGCACTAAGATCGAGTAACACTAATAGAGAGATACAACCACGATCGGATGATAAGAGAAAATCATTTGTGACTCTAATGAGAGCTGTCTCAGTACTATGGTACGGTCTAAAACCTGATTGAAAATCCTTGCAGATATCATTTCTTAGTTCAAGGAACATAGTTGTGAGGATACTGCCTTTTCTAGTATCTTTGACAGAAAAGGTAGATTCGAGATCTGTCTGTAATTGACTAATTCTTTAGGATCAAGTTGCGGTTTTTTTTAACAAGCGGTTTAATCATAGCCAGCTTAAAAGATTTTGGTACATATCATAATGACAAAGATGAATTAATGATATTAAGAAGAGGATCTATGACCTCTGGATGCATCTCTTTCAGTAGCTTAGTCGGCAGTGTTGGGAAAGTTCACTTTCTACATGAACTAGTTCAAAGTTCAGTTCACAAATTTTAAAATTAACTAGTTTAGTTCATAGTTCATACTTCAAATTTTTGAACTAGTTCATAGTTCTTTTTTTCCATATGTTGCTGCGAGCTATTATTTTTGCAAAATTATTGCCACAGCCCATATAGAACCACAGACACCAGTTATTTTATCAGCGGGCAAAGTTTGCACAGATATGTAAGATTTTTCCCATCCTCACCGACCTTGTCATAAAACTCGTTTAAATGATCATACGATGCCTCCTTGATGCTTTTTGTTTTGATGACGCATGTGACAGTGCGACACTGGTGGCTGGTGTTGCCAGATTGGGTGTTTTTTTCTGCTACATATTAAGGCCTGTTTACGGTGTGTTTTATCCAGGTTTTCGCTCTATAGAAATCTGGCACCCTTTTGAACGAAGTTAAACTGAGAGAGCGTGCCGTTCACAGACACCAGAATGAACGAGTTCACAGTAACATTCATCAGGCAGTAATACAGTACGTTCAGTTCACATTCGCCCAAAATATGAACGAGTTCAATGAACGCGTTCAGGCACAACACTGTTAGTCGGTATAGGGTTGATGTATGTGTACATGTATGTGCAGGAAGATTAGATCCGTCAATTACGTCAAGGCTTATATTGACCTTTTAAGATCTACCTTGTAAATATTTTCATTGCTATTTTATTAAAAAGGTTACAATTACAGCAACAATTAAAATAACAATATTTCAAGTGTAGCCTAATCTTTCTTTGTAAAAACTAAAGTATACATTTTATCATATGTATTTCAAAGTTAAGGATTCATTAGTTTGAATAAAGCCTACATTGGAACAAACACTATAATAACATCTTAGTTGATGACTTTATTTTTGACAAAACATAATATATTTAACATATGAGCAGGAATTGGCAAACAAAAGCTTATTTGATGTGGCAGTAGTCTATTTTACAGTAAAAACTTTATAATCTATCCAAAACTAGTCAACGAAATGTTGTCTTTCATATTTCGTCTGTAACATAGGCATATCGTTTGTTGTTTTTATGATATGTTAGGGCAAATAAATGTTAATTTGCAGTTCAATACGTTGCTTATACAAAGACATTTTATTTCAACATAATTCAGACAATTTTTACTCATCTCAGTATAACAATATAGTTCGGTAAAAGCTGTTCATTCATTCACACACAGATGCGATTCATATTTTAAATAATTAATTTAAACAGTCTTTTTGCGAGCTGTAGTAAACAACAGCACACATCTGTGCCATTCATTCACACACATACACGCGATTCATATTTAAACAGTCTTTTTGCGGTTTACATACACTAGGATATGGCGATTAGAACAATAATAAAAAACTTACTATTCTTCTCAGATGGATCCGTTGCTCCTCGAAATGAATTTAAACCAGCACTGAGTCGTTTAAACCAACGACTGACATAGCTCTCTTTTCATATAGATTACATAAACAGAAAATATTTGTTTTTGTTATGAATTAGATCATTTGAAAGTACACACTTAAATGATTATAAAGATATATTGCTCATGCCTGGGTGAATAGTATTATTTGCTGAGTTTTGTTTAAGTTTAGAGACGTGCTCCAAAAAAAAGGTTCATGGTGTCGGAGAGCCAGAAAGCACACCCTTTTTTTTCTTAATTTTACAAAAACACAATGTTTTATTTCGATTGTAATTGGACACATAAAAAAGAAGACATTTAACAGTTTATTTTTTCATATTTCTTAAGTCTGTATGACCAAAAAATGACGGAGTATTTTAAGTCTATTTTGCTGCTATGTGAAAAAAATCGAGAGGGTTAAGAATGTCTTTAAATGCCAATCCCAATGCATCTTTTTTGTTATCTACATGAATATAAAAATCACCAACAATTAGGACTTTATCTGCAGCCAGTACTAACTCTGATAGAAAGTCAGCAAATTCTTTGATAAAGTCTGTATGGTGCCCTGGTGGACTGTAGCCAGCACAAATCTCAAATGTGATTTATCATTTACACTAGATATAGTTACATTAAGCACCAACACTTCAAAATAATTATATTTGAAACTAGACTTCTTTGTAATTCTGAAAATATTACTATAAATTGCAGCAACACCTCCCCCCTTTGCCTTTCATACGAGGTTCATGTTTATAACTGTAATCTTGGGGGGTGGACTCATTTAAAGTAATGTAATTGTTTGGCTTTAGCCAGGTTTCTGTCAAACACAGCACATATAGGTTATAGTCTATAATCATATCATTAACAATAAGTGCTTTTGAAGTAAGGGATCAAATATTCAGCAACCCCAGCTTTATCATTTGTTCATTTGTATTATATATGTTTTTTATTTGTTGAACATCAATTAAATTGTTACCCTTAGATGGATTTGGAAGTTTTTTGTATTTCCTAATTCGGGGAACAGACATAGTCTCTATATGATGATATCTAGGTGAAAGAGTCTCTATGTGATGGGATTTATCTGACCTCAGTGACTTGAGACAGCTGGCAGACGTTTGGTTTAGCCAGTTTGTCTGTTTCCTGACCTGAGCCCCAGATTGTCATGTTTGTGACTAAGACTATGTGCCATATTACTAGAGAGAAGCTACTCACATCCAAAGTAGTATCTAAAGCCCTTGCACTGTTACAATTCACCTCAATTAAAGTTTGGATGTTTGTCTCTAGTTCTGAAATCTTCTCCGTCAGCCTGGCTATCTCCCTGCATTTATCACATGTAAATCCTGTGCTGACAGAGAGGACTATGCTATACATGTTACATGAAGTGCAAGTGACAATAAGAGGAGAAGATGACATGACTCACCGTGTTAGTTGACTGATCCTACTGACCACAGTTGTTGATGGACTTGTAAAAGGCACGAGCGAAATAAATAAATAAAGAGCGCACGGATGGCACGCTGACAGGCTAGTGAATTACTATGCTAGGTCATGTGATGTTGAGTAAGTTATATTTAGTAATATAAACAACATGGAATGATAGTAAATAATGATTCAAAACAGAAAGATATACGAAACATACAGACGCAAACCAACTCAACAGCAGCAGCAAGGCAGCTTGGGTTGATCCCGAGGTAAAACATATGCTTGTCGAACAGTCGGTCTGGGTAAACCGTGAAATGACTCCTGAGGCTTGAGACACCCCTGGAGAAAAAGTGGTGGAGGAAGGTGCTCCTCCGAAAAAATTAAAAACGGACAGTGTCCGTGAGGTTGCATTCGAATGTCAGCCTGACTATCTCCCTGCATTTATCACATGTAAATCCTGTGCTGACAGAGAACCAGCTGCTAATGGGCGGACAAATGGGCTCAAATGCATTTTCTATTTAAAAAAACGTGGCGCACGACATGAAAATTATAACTGCGTAGAGCTGAAACTAGCAAAAAACACTTGTCGCGCCTGGCGCTGCATTGCGGCAGGTATATGATAGGCCCTTATGTTGCTGTCTGGGATTCAATTTGAGTTTTCTTAACTGAATATATATATATATATATATATATATATATATAATATCTGTCTGCTTTCTAACAATATGCCCAACCATTGTCAAGATGTAATGTTTAAATGGTGGCTATCATTAAAACTAGTTTTAGATGTAAATATTTCAAACAATTTTGAGACAAATTAGATTAGAAGATTTATTCAAACATAAATGAAATAAATAAGACATCAATAACAGGTTATGTAAGAATATAATGTATTTAGAATATAGCGCATATATTTAACAATATATTTATGAATAATAGTGATATGCTCTTTTCTATTTTTTTTTTCCTTATATTGAAGAACTTTCCTGAGGTAAATGTTTTTTATGTTCACAGCACCATTTATTGTTTGAATTTCATAATAAAATGGACTTAGATCATTTTTAAGCCAAGACTTCTAGAGTCCAAATGCAAGCTGTATTTTTCTTATAACCTCATTTCTCCACAAAAGGCTTATTGTAACATTTGACTTGTGTCACAGTTTTAGCATACTATGGAACCTATCATACACTATGTGCAATGCAGTGCCAGGCGTGACACAAGTGTTTTTTGCTAGTTTCAGCCCGACGCAGTTATCATTTACACATCCTGTGACACGTTGTTTAAATAGCAAATGCATTTGCACTCATTTGTTCGCCCATGGGCTGCTGGTCTGAAAACCAGATGTGTTCAGGCACATCGTTGGCATGTTGCTATTTTGAGGAAACTGAAATACACTCCGCCATTGACCAACTGAAAGCTGGTCTAAAGTCAATGCCGCAATTTTTTGTTATTTAAAGAGCACGTTAGTAATATGCGCCTATAGGTGGGTCCACAAAACGCGTACTATTTGGCCCGTAGATGGTCTGCTTGTGCGCTTTAACCTTGCGCACGAGCAGATCTGTTTTCTCACAGGAGAAGTTTTAATTTTTTCCCGCTTGCGAATCCGCCATGGCGCGAGCACAACTGGCTTTTAAAGGGAATGGGAGATGAGACTCTGATTGGTTTATTGCACGTTACGCCCAAAACACACCCATTACTCATTAAGAGAATAGGGACAACCCTTCTAGAGCATGCGCGCCGACCATTTTTCCCGTTGTTAAACTAGCAAAAGTGGATTCGGACGAGTGGATAAAAAGTGGATAAGTGCACTTGCGTCGTGAGCTTTAGACCATGCACTTAGATCGTTAAAATAGGGCCCTTTTTAATCATATAGTCTGCATATTTTTTTATTTTTTTTCTGTAGTATGATCTTTTTCCAAACAACCTGCCACTTAAATGCATATAGAAATGCAATAAACTTTATTTATTTTATGTCTAAATAGACAGTTCTTAGCCAGATTAAGTAGCAATATGGACCAGATGTTATGCTGATTGTAAAAAGTCTGGTCATGTGAAACTAGGTGGCCATTGGATGAATGGCAGTCCATCTACAGCATGGCTTGCTATGTTTTACAGACACATTCATGGAGAAACTCAAAACCAGAAAACTCAATACTACATTTTTGACAACTGTGAAGAAGTTAACATCAGGTGTTTCTCACCAAGCACTGTCAGTATTGCTCAGATGTGGTCCTGTGGGGTGGAATGACACTGATATGAAGAGAGGCAGATCCTCAGCCAACACCACTCTGGTTAAACTATATGGGAAAGATTATGTGCTAATGTTACAGCTACTGCTAATTTTCCATCAAGCTAATGTTCCATCTAATGGTCCTAAAATATTATGGATAAAAATATATGCACCTTATGGATTTATTTCAATTCAGGGAGTCACAATCCAATTCCAAAACGATTGTTCGTGCATCTCAATTTTTTAGAAATGGCTTTTCATCTACTGTAAGATCACTTTACAGTAGTGAAATGAAAATGATCATTGTTGCATTTAACTGTATCTGCACTCTTTTATTTATGATGTATAGAACTGTAATAGACACTGAGCTGCAAAATTAATTCCTAAATCCCAATAAGAGGTTTTTGTTACTGTATTATGCATTGATCTCACTAGTTTGATCTCATTAGAAACTAGTCTATGTATTTGTTAGGTTTTGTGTGTTATTCTGACAAATGTATTTTTGGCTAAAATAATTCTGTTTGACGTGACAGTTTGAGATTTGTTTAAGTTGGTGTGTTGTTCTGAGATTGTGATTATAATTGTGAGAAAATGGTGAATTGAGAAATACTGTAACAAAGCTTTATTCATTGTAGTTAACATGGAAATTGGAAATCACCTCAAAAGGGCATGAAATGCATCATCATTAGAGTAAACCGGAAGCCCAAAAGTTGCAGCATACACATTTTTCCTGCAACTCTAATTGGAAAGGTGAGGTGCTAGTCGCAGATGTTTGCAAAACATATTGTAGGTCACAATAAATAGATGGCCAAGATTACGCATTCTGTGTTTCTAGGAATTTCTGTGCAACTCCCACTCCATTACAGAATTGTACTGTGCTGCCAGACAGCTGTAGGCTGCTCTGTGTATGTCTTGAGAAAATGTCATGCATGGAGAAATGAACTGCGACTTAGCCCCAAGGAGAGCTATAAAACGAATATCTGCCATGACGTATAACTGGATGTAACTCTAAAAAAGGTACAATAATAAAGGAGCTGCCAAACAAATCTGTCCACCCACTAGGTCACAGCAGAAAGATGCAGATATTGTAGCAGCATTGGTATTATAAGTCAATGCTGAGAACTCCAATGACGCACAATCCAAAGATCAACATGAGAACAACAAAGGCCTAATAGTACTTCAGTGGCAGTTAAGATATGAAGTCATCTATATGCTATTGTAAGTCCTAAACCATAGCACAGTGGTTCACAACCACTTCGACTCCAAGGAGCCCCTTTTACCACAATAATAATCCCTAGTTTTGTTTTCAAAATTTGTTTTGATCTATGGGCTCCGCCTACTTTCTCAAATACAAAAAAGTAATTAGAAAAATTATAATTAATTGTATTAACCCTATAAACCCAAAGTGTACTGCCGGCGGTACACCCAACCTCCTCCCCCACTTGTTTTGGTACTACTGCAGTGGTGGGCCGTCAGGGCCAGCAAGGCCTTCTCTGCTGGCCTAAACACTATGAGAATCACTGCATGTAATTATGTTTTGCCCCTTGCAGTAGAAAAAAAAATCATCTGGCCTTATAACTACTTGTGTTTGTTGGCGAAACTGAAAACTGAACTACACAAAGTAGCCAGCAGGCGGCATTATGCAAATGTTGAAAATAGTGACGCTGCTTCCTAGAAACAACGGCAGTATGAAAAATTGTGCATTTAAGGCAGTTGTTTTATGTTGGAGAGATTAGCTCCCTTTAGTGTGGACTTGTTTACAGTACATGCACTTACAGCTATTACATACTAAAAGCAAGGTAAAGAAAGAAAAAAAAGCATAAATGGAAGGGAAGTTCAATGCTGGACCAAGCTCCACAACCGAGATATATATATTGAAACTCCCTACAATGACTCTTGTGATTCCAAGCCCTGTGGTTCCAAGACAAATTTAAAAATAAAAGACAAGAAAAAATGCTTCCAAAAGAGTAGACTTGCTTTACGGCCAGCTATAACATGCTTGTCTAGTCTAGACTGAACTTCATGCTGGCCAACTTATAAACCAATGAAGACCATGTCTCCTGACTGCTTTGGGGGAGAGCATCAGTCTACCCGCTGCCAAACTCTGATGCGTCCAAAGCAGCCGAATATAAAATATCCTCAAGGCCGAAAGAGATAGCATCATGAGCTTCTAAGCTCAGGCACAAATCCTCACATGCAAAATTGACTGACGACATGCATATGCATTCCAGCGAGAGAGAAAGATAAAAAAAAGTATGCTCACTCTCCATAAACTTGAAGTCATCGTTAGATCATGGGGCAGTACTAGCACCATCAGCCAATGAATTGGTGCGTTTTTAACGGGCTTCAGACAATCGTCACATCTAGGAGTGTTCCCATAACGCCAGCTACTACTGCAATATTTCTATTCTAAGGTGCGTTTCCCATACAACAACGTAACTCGCTGCTAAACTACCATAGTACGATGCATCGTTGAAGAAATCAAGTAGCTAGACACGACTGTTTCCGAAAACCGTACTGTCACAAATTGGTCACTCAACCATGTTGGAGGTGGTTGAGTAATAACTTCTTTTAATGAATCTGTTTGAGATCAAATTAATACTGGATGTTTTGCTATAAATTATGGACATGGCATCTGAGGACTATTTATCATTGTTCTCAGTTATTTTGCTTTATTTCCCAATTCAATCATAGGTTCATTCTTACGTACTAGAGCTCGTACACACATGCGCACTATTCAAAAAACGATGCATTAAATCTCTTGACAAACTAAATACTAAATGTCAGCTTGTTTATTTGTCTCAAGGATTTATTGAGTCCACATGTCATGCAAACAAGAAACTCTACTTCTAACCACAGGTCGAGAGCTGTCGTTCCAAACACTCAACTTTGCAATGCTGTTTGTGAATGTTCGTTAGAACTATGTTTTCGGGAAACACCAACTTGTTGAACTATGCTGATAGCGACGGAACTTGCGACCATAGTTGACTAACAATGCTTTTGGGAAACGCACCCCTGTTTGATTTTTAAAGACTGAAATGGAGCACCAGTACACATACACAAATCCTGTTCATCAGAAAAAAAGGGAATCCACTACATTTGGAAAGGAAGATGTATTATTGACTATTACTCAAGAAAATTTTAAAATGTATATTATAAGACATTATGAATACCATTATGCTTTGGAGGCCTAAAGTGAAATTTAATCGAAATTCATTATAAGATGCATGTGCTTGTTTAGTCGTTGCCTTTATAGATGTTTAAGAGCTTCAGTTCAAGGATCAATGTAAAGTGTGTGAACTGTCATTCTGCCAGGTGCTGATCGTTACCTAGACTGATGGCAGAACAGTAACACCGGGGCACAAGAGACAGACAGGTTAAGCTCCTTATTGAGAACTGATCCCTCTCTGTTCACTTGTGCTTGTCTGCCTAGACATCCCCTTAATTGGAGATGATGTTGGTAGAGAATGTGCTGGCAAATTGTTCTCATTAGGAACTTTCTTGTTGTCATGTTGAGGTTACAATTAACGCAATAATAGATACATATAAAAAAAACTTACAGAGCACCAGAGATAGTGATTAGAGTACATGCTTGGTTGTACACCGATCTAAGCATATGTAGCTTCGAATGACGTTTCAAGTCATTTGACATTTATGCAATTTTGAAATTTATGCAATTTTTCGCCACACAATAAATGAGTTGGTTTACATTGGCATACTTCTATATATGGAATAAATCATATTTTGTGGTGAATTTCATTTTTTAAGATTGAAAGCCTATGAGAAAAGAGTTGGTGAAGGCATGGTTTCCAAGGTAATTTTAATGTTATCTTCATATTACAAAAAGAAAAGACAAAAAAAGACAAAAATAAAATGTTTTGATAAAAATCGATATCTTGGAAATAAATATGCCCATATTGAAATAACACTATGATATGCTTGAAAATAATCTAATAATATGTTTTTGTTATTCTGCCTAAATTAAATCTTTATATAAGAAAAAACGTATGAAAAGTCACTGTAATTTGTCCACGACCCGTTTAGAGTTTATTTTGTAATATTGATTGGTTGACTGTATTGTAAGGATCACCCATTGGCCCAACGACAGAATCCAATGGCATTGGCAAAGGAATAATTCTTAATCTGACTCCAATTTTAAATGATTTTAAAATTTAGCCTGAGATTGTTATTTAATTCTGTTTTAATTTGGATATTTGATTATTCTTGTATTCCATAGTTTATTTGATCATATAATCATGTTGCAAAAACATAGGAAAACAGGTTTGGCATGGTCCATGGCTAAAGTCTGTTCTTAAAATGAGAATGAACTTTTAGATTCACTTCCTTTAAGATCTTCTCTCCAGATTAGTGGGTTGATTGTTTTATTGCATGTTGTCTGTTTTTGTGAGAAATATTGTGTTCAGTCTTATCAGGAATTCAAACCAGCCTTATAAATCATTATCCCACTTTATACATGGCTGCTTGCTAAATAAATCAAATGAATTGGACGTTAAATTATTTGAGTTATGTAAGAAGAAAGTAACTGCAGTGCTCAGGTTGATCTTAAATATTTTTGTTATACAGAATATATTTTACAAAGAAATAGGGGATGGGGAAAGTTTGTCCTTTTCATAGAGGTGACTTAACATAGTGTTTGACTTTTATGTTGACTTTTGATGGTCTAATCTCATTTTACCAGGCCTCTACATATTACTCAAATTTTCTGCACTGCTGAAGCACAGCATATAGAGCCAGGTAGCCGTCAGAACCAATTCTTGAACTGCATATCTCCTCTGGTGTATTAAGAGGTTTGCCTGTATAGATGTCTTGTTTTGACTTCTCCTGCTCTGTGTTTGTGCAAAGATAAGGAGATGATGTATACCATGTGTGAATTTAGGGACACTTTTAATTGCACATTAGAAAAAGGATTAAAGTAGCTTTGAACCATCTGGGTCAAACTTTCTGCAGAGGCACATGTGGATTACTGGAGACATTCCCACTCTAGATCTCTGTTTTCTTTTTTGTTAAATGCGCTAGTAGACGATTATACAACATGCATATAAATAAGAATTGGAAAGTATAACTAGAGGGCCTTTTGCTCCTTCAGTCTCACCCTGCCACCTAGGGGTGAGGGTTTTATAATTTTTTTATTTATTTTTTTATTTATTTTTAGGAAGGACTGGCTTATTAAGAATTATCATGTAGTTCAGACACATTAAAGTGCATCCTAACTTCAGGTTATTTATTTTTAATCCTTATTAATATCCATAATGCTTTGATGGTGGGCAATTTTTATCCAAACACGAGAAATTTAAGCAAATTTCAAAGCAGGACTGTTCTAAGATCTTACAAACCTTTATGAAACTTTGTGGGCTGCCTAAGAATGAAGCATTTTTAGGCATTATACGGTAGGCACACTTGACACAAAGGCTGAAAAAAAAAAACATTAGAAAATTCCTCTATTTTATGTCATTTCCAAGGCAGTGAAACATGCATCCATGTGTAGAAGGCATTCCATCATCAATTGTCATTAGCACAGTGGAAAATCCATTAAATATGGCAGACAAAGCAAGAGACATAAGTTGATTTTAAATATACTTTTATTTTTTTTCTATACTGAGTTTTAAAACAGCTCAGACTAATTACAAATTACTATTTTACCCATAATTTGGGTGACCATTATGTGCACTGTTTTTTATTCTTATTGGATTATTGCATAAACTTAGTATTAATATTAACTTAGTAATATTATTGATTTGACTGCACTGCCACTTCCAAATGAGAACAAAACTTGAACAGACTCGAACTGAATAACAACACTGTTATCTTTTTAGAGCTGTTTTACAGCATAATTTTAATTGGTCTCATATTTGATGAAGTTTTGGTCATTGGTTCTGTTATTTTCCTGTTTATTACTGTGGCGATGCTTTAAAACAATCTGTTTTGTATAAAAGGTGACTTTACTTGACTAAGTAACATGTTGACAGCCAACTTTATTGAAATCAATTTTTGAGTTGAGTCTTCTACAGTATGTGGTCTGTAAGTATTTGTATGATGCACCAAAGTTACAGCCTTCCAAATCAACCACTTAAGAGGTTCCATTTCAGATAATAAGCTGTCTAAGGCAACAACTAAGTTTCGTAACAGATCCCAATGGAATTAGTTTATCACTATTCCTCTTCCTCATTCTGATCCTGGAGTTCCTGTGAATGTTGGTTCACAGTTACCAGAGCGATTCAAATACAGTGATGTAAGAGCCCTGACAGGAATGTCGGCAAAAGCTAATTTGCAAAGTCAGGCTCAATGACATAGAAACAATGGAGTTAAGTGGCTTTGAATGGCCCAACTAACCACACAAATGACATTAAACCCTGCAAAATAATAAGAAGTCATGTTTGTGTGATGTAAATGGTCATTTTAACAGAAAAAAGAAATGCAATGAAAGCTAAACCAATTGGAACTTTATTGTATATGATATCTTTACAGACATTTTCAAGATCCTTAATCCTCTTTGTTTTTGTTTTTTGTTTTTGTTTTGTCACTGTAAATGAGATTTTTTAAATTATTTGTCAAGAGCAACAATTATTTTCCAATTTAGATTTGATGGTGTGCTAAACTTTTTCACACATGCACACCTCTCTCTTATGACTCTCTCTTTTCCAGCACTTTAGACACAGTTGCTCCTTTGTGCTTAAAGAAGATTAAAGAAAATATTCCAACGCTGTGGTACAACAAGCACACTCAGGCCCTTAAGAAAGCAGCCAGAAAAATGGAGCATAACTGGAAGAAAACAAAACGTTACGTCGTGACGACGAATGGGGTTTCACTTAGAAAGCCTATCCACTTCGAGAATATAAAATGAGCCAATGGCAAGAAAATGCCATGGGTCTGCGGAATTTGCATAGCGTAACTCCTCCCCACCTCGTGGGTATATAAGGAAGGACGCTGGCAACATGCAGTTATGTTTTAACACTGAGGAGCCGAGACTGAACTTAGGCATTTCCGCGGTACAGCGGAAGTGGCAGGGAGACGTAACGTCTCCGTTCCCTACTCAGGGACGAGGGTTACATACGAAACTGAGACGTTCCCTTTCGTAGTCACTACGAGTTACGTCGTGACGATGAATGGGGTTACCAGTCTAATCACGCCACCTCGGCTGTCTTCCAGTGCCCTGCTTAAGTCTGAGCTCCCTGTCGTGAGACTGGCACAGACAAAGGACTCCTACTTAACACAGGAATACCAAGGGACACTGGGAAACATGTCTCAGTGGAAATATGCAACACAATGCCTACCCAAAAGGAGGACTTAAAATACACATATGGCCCAAGAGGGAGTAACATATGGAGAAACACTGGAGCATCCAGCCCGCAGGGTGGAATCTTTCAACTCCAGGGTTGGCAAGCTGCCACAGGCATAGACTCTGGCGTTGACGTCAGCAGTGCTGGGGGAACTCAGGGCCTGTCGGGAAACTCACCTGAGGAGAATATCGCACGTATCCGAGGAGTGGAATGGCGAGCAAGCGATGACACCGAGCGGGTCCTATTACCGACCACTGGGGGCGAGTACATGAGAGGACACTGGCTCCACTCGGAGATTGTAGAATCTCACGAATGTGTTGGGTGTCGCCCAGCCTGCAGCTCTGCAACTGTCTGTTAGTGAGGCGCCATGCGCTAGAGCCCAAGAGGAAGCCACACTCTGAGTGGAGTGGGCCTTCACACCAAGGGGGCATGATCGAACTTGCTGCTGCTAAGCCAAGCAATGGTGTCCACATCCTGTGAGACAGCCTTTGCTTGGAGAGAGCCTTTGCCTTCAGCTTCCCACCATAACAGACAAAGAGCTGGTCTGAGGTCCAGAAACACTGCGTTCTGTCTACGTAAGCACGGAAGGCGCGTACTGGACAAAGCAGTGCCAAGGCTGGGTCTGCCTCCTCCAGGGGCAGCGCTTGCAAGTTCACCACCTGGTCTCGAAAGGGAGTGGTGGGAACCTTGGGCACGTATCCAGACCGGGGTCTCAGGATCACGTGAGAGTTAGCTGGCCCGAATTCCAGGCATGCTTCGTCAACCGAAAATGCCTGCAGGTCCCCTACCCTCTTGATGGAGGCCAATGCAATCAGGAGCGCTGTCTTCATATACAGGATCTTAAGCTCGGCTGATTGCAAAGGCTGAAAGGGAGCTCTCTGCAGGGCAGATAAGACCACTACGAGGTCCCAAGAGGGTAAGAGGGGAGAGCGAGGAGGATTTAATCTCCTGGCTCCCCTCAGGAACCTGATGACCACTTCAACGCATAGGCATGTCGAGTGGACAATGCTCTAGTGGAAGTGATGGTAGCCACCACAGGAGGTGGTAGGGTACTTAAACCTACCTCGTCCTGTCCAGGGACCACACGTGGACCTCAGATGCTTCTGACTCCATAGGAGGAGGTGGTGGGCGAGTTGCGACATACGGCAGGAGCGTATCTGACCTTTATCAGTTTGTAGCAGTAAATGAAGAGATGTCTTATCGATCAAAAGTTCAGTATGGAGTACCACAAGGCTCAGTACAAGCAAAGAGTATAGAAGTAGAGGCGAAACTCAATAGAACGTTCCATTGCAACAAACGCGGCCATGCGCAGAGCTGCAGTTCCGCCATTTTGGACTGAACGCAACACAGCTGTCATAGAATTGAACGATACCGGTTCCAATTCAAAAGCGGTTAAGGGAACTAAATAGTGGTTTCTAGTTTTTAATATCTCTATAGCCTAAACTAAAACGGCATGTTGAATAATGTACAACAAAATAATGCTTATGGATCGGTTTATGATTAAACAATTTCGTCATAGAACATGAAGCTGTCAAATAGGCTATTTACCCAATAAATTTTGGGGATAACTCCCGTTTTCATACACAGCACAATTTTACAACACCAGTAACAACAGCCCATGTTCCTCATGAAATTATTAACAAATTCGTTAAAAAAGCCAAAACACAATGAACAGTGAGTAGGTGAAAGGGACAACACATTAGTCAAGAGAGAATATTTAATAGTAATAGAATATCATCACAAAATGAACAGTAATAAAATTGGTGATGGTAAGTAGATCACATCATTTCTGGCTGCATTAACTTACACACAACAAATCAAACATTGTGCAAGTAAAGTGCACACATTTACTACAAATAGAATGGCAATGGTAAGTATATTAGCTGTTCTATATGTTTTAGTCTTTAGTTTTATTATAATTTAATTCATCTTGACTGATAAAAACTTTGTACAACACATGTTACATTTGATAAAGAAAGAGAGAGTTAATGTAACGTTACAGATGACTTAGCTTTAAAACTTTTCTGTTGCGCTTCTGTTTGGGCTGTGAGAGTTGTCGATTTTGTGTCCGTAATATATGATGGATTCTGACTCTATTGAATAGTTTCACCATGTAAACAAGAGTGTCTTTGCACTTTTCCTTGTCACACACAACTCCGGCACTCACTGTTGTAACGTTACACCTCCATGCCGCTATTTACATATGGAGACGTACGTACGCTGCTCACTTTAACGTTAATAAAAATCTTTTCTACTTTACCTCTCTTGATCTTTGGGAATCTATGAAATGCTAGTTGATTGGTTGTACACTGGTAGTTGTTGCAGTTGATGGCAGAACACTGTTTTCTTTGTTTCCAATTATTTCCAGACATAATGCTGTACAGTTGTGCTAACGGTAAAACCGTTGGTTCAGTCCAAAATGGCGTCAGCGAGACAGCAGCGCCATCTAGCGATTGTTACCAAAACTGCAACGGGGTTTCGCCTCTTGGTACTTCTATACTCTTTGGTACAAGGACAGTTGCTGTTCACTCTGTACATGCTACCCTTAGGAGATATCATTAGGAAGCATTGCATTAGTTTTCACTGTTATGCTGATGATACTCAGCTCTATATTTCTTCACGCCCTGACGAAACCTACCAATTCACAAAATGAACGGAATGCATAACTGATATACAAAAACTGGATGACTTATTTCCTACTACTTAATTCTTAAAAACTAAAAAACTTCCTCACATACTAACCTAGAATACTGTCTAACATTTGATGGCTGCTCTGTCAAGTCTTCGTTGTCGGTTAGGAACCTGGGTGTGCTCTTTGATACCAATCTTTCATTTAAAAGTCACGTCTCTAGTATCTGTAAAACCGCATTTTTCCATCTTAAATCTAAATTACGTCATATGCTCTCAATGACAAATGCAGAACAGTTAGTTCATGGGTTCATGGCATCAAGGCTAGATTATTGTAATGCTATTATGGGTGGTTGCCCTGCACGCTTAATAAACAAACTACAGCTGGTCCAAAGCGCAGCAGCTAGAGTTCTTACCAGAACCAGGAAGTATGACCATATTAGCCCAGTTCTGCCAACACTGCAATGGCTCCCTATTAAACATTGTATATTTTTTTTAAATATTGCTGATACTTACAAAACACTAAATGGTTTAGCTCCCCAGTACTTGAGCGAAGACATTGTAGTCCGTCACTTCTATTGCAATCTCAAAATTCCTAGAATATCAAAATCGACTGATGGCGGTAGAAATGGAACAGTCTTCCTAACATTGTCCAGGAAGCAGACACACTCTGTCAGTTCAAATCTAGACTTCTATAATTCAATGTTAGGCTGTATAGATTAGGTCAGCCGGAACCGGGAACACTTCCCATAAATCCTGATGTACTTGTTACATCATAAGAAGGATGGCGTCTACGCTAATATTAGTCTTTCTGTTTATCCCGAGGTTTACCGCAGTCCGCCGGATCCAGGCCTTATCCGGATCTGTTGAAGGACCTCCGTCTGGACACGACGACAACGCAGTTCTGAAGTGTCCACTAGTCTCTCCCCTGTGAAGGGCTCCTTCCCTTCCCTTTACCTCTGTACAGATAAAACGTTGTCGGGATAATTCCGGTTCACGTGGCTACGCGGAAGCAATACAAAATTCTGTATTATACATTTTTCAAGGCTTGTACCTTGGAACCTATTTCATGGTTTGCGTTCTCGAGCCACCAGACACTGTTTTGTGCAAATGAGTGGCCAGATCGCATTAAGGGTTTTCTGTTAGAACGGTGTCGTGTTAGCGGCTAAGTTAATAACTACTGATCGTTGCGACGGAAGTGAATCAATCAAAACTAACATTAGCTAGACAATAACTTTATTTTAGAGCTGCTGTAAAGCCAAAACAATCTCTGTTACTTTAATTAAGTTGGCTTGTGAAAGCCAACTTACTGAAATCCTATTTAAACTTCTTCTTCTTCTTCTTCTTCTTCTTCTTCTTCTTCTTCTTCTTCTTCTTCTTTTTCTTAACCAAAATTTTCTGACTCTAACTCCTCCTAGAGTTTTAACTCTACAAACTCCAAACTCGGGTCAGACCTTCAGACTGTTCTGACTCGAGTTGCTATATCTTTTCAGACTGATTTGACTTTCAGATTTCTTAAAAATTAATATTAAAAATCATAAAAATCCCATTTACTTTCATTGCAAAGTAGTCCCAGTAGTGTACAACACAAACTCAAATCTAAACTCCCTGAAGCCCTAGACTCAATTAAACTACCATTCTATATGTACTAATGAACCTATCTATCTATCTATCTATCTATCTATCTATCTATCTATCTATCTATCTATCTATCTATCTATCTAATAATCTTTCTTTCTTTCTAACTAATCTTTCTTTCTTTCTACTTAATCTTTCTTTCTTTCTAACTAAGCTATCTTTCTTTCTCTTTCTTTCTTTCTAACTAATCTATCTACCTTTCTTTCTTTCTAACTAAACTTTCTTTCTTTCTTTCTAACTAATCTATCTATCTATCTATCTATCTATCTATCTATCTATCTATCTGTCTGTCTGTCTGTCTGTCTGTCTGTCTGTCTGTCTATCTATCTATCTATCTATCTATCTATCTATCTATCTATCTATCTATCTATCTATCTATCTATCTCTCTTTCTTTCTAATCTATCTTTCTTTCTAACTAATCTTTCTTTCTTTTTTTCTTTCTTTCTAACTAATCTTTCTTTCTTTCTAACTAATCTTTCTTTCTTTCTAATCTATCTTTCTTTCTTTCTAACTAATTTTTCTTTCTAATCTATCTTTCTTTCTAACTAATCTTTCTTTCTAACTAATCTTTCTTTCTTTCTTTCTTTCTAACTAATCTTTCTTTCTTTCTAACTAATCTTTCTTTCTAATCTATCTTTCTTTCTAACTAATCTTTCTTTCTTTCTAACTAATCTTTCTTTCTTTCTAACTAATCTTTCTTTCTTTCTTTCTTTCTAACTAATCTATCTTTCTAACGAATCTATCTTCCTTTCTAACTAATCTATCGTTCTACTTAATCTATCTATCTTTCTTTCTAACTAATCTATCTATCTTTATTTCTCTTTCTCTCTTTCTAACTTATCTATCTTCCTTTCTAACTAATCTTTCTTTCTTTCTAACTAATCTATCTTTCTTTCTTTCTAAGTAATCCATATTTCTTTCTTTCTTTCTTTCTTTCTTTCTTTCTTTCTTTCTTTCTTTCTTTCTTTCTTTCTTTCTTACTTTCTTACTTTCTTTCTTTCTAACTAATCATTCTTTCTTTCTTTCTTTCTAATCTATCTTTCTTTCTAACTAATCTATCTTTCTTTCTAACTAATCTTTCTTTCTAACTAATCTTTCTTTCTTTCTTTCTTTCTTTCTTTCTAATCTATCTTTCTTTCTAACTAATCTTCTTTCTTTCTAACTAATCTTTCTTTCTTTCTAACTAATTTATCTTTCTTTCTAACTAATCTTTCTTTCTAATCTATCTTTCTTTCTAACTAATCTTTCTTTCTTTCTAACTAATCTTTCTTTCTTTCTTTCTAACTAATCTATCTTTCTTTCTAACTAATCTTTCTTTCTTTCTAACTAATCATTCTTTCTTTCTAACTAATCTTTCTTTCTTTCTTTCTTTCTTTCTTTCTTTCTTTCTTTCTAATCTATCTTTCTTTCTAACTAATCTTTCTTTCTTTCATTCTACCTAATCTTTATTTCTTTCTAACTAATCTTTCTTTCTAATCTATCTTTCTTTATAACTAATCTTTCTTTCTTTCTTTCTTTCTTTCTTTCTTTCTTTCTTTCTTTCTTTCTTTCTTTCTTTCTTTCTTTCTTTCTAACTAATCTTTCTTTCTTTCTTTCTTTCTTTCTTTCTTTCTTTCTTTCTTTCTTTCTTTCTAACTAATCTTTCTTTCTTTCTAACTAATCTTTCTTTCTTTCTAACTAATCTATATTTCTTTCTAACTAATCTTTCTTTCTAATCTATCTTTCTTTCTAACTAATCTTTCTTTCTTTCTAACTAATCTTTCTTTCTTTCTTTCTTTCTTTCTTTCTTTCTTTCTTTCTTTCTAAATAATCCTTCTTTCTTTCTAACTAATCTTTCTTTCTTTCTAACTAATCTTTCTTTCTAACTAATCTATCTTGCTTTCTAACTAATCTTTCTGTCTTTCTTTCTAACTAATCTTTCTTTCTTTCTAACTAATCTTTCTTTCTTTCTAACTAATCTTTCTTTCTTTCTAACTAATCTATCTTTCTTTCTTTCTAACTAATCTTTCTTTCTTTCTAACTAATCTTTCTTTCTTTCTTTCTAACTAATCTTTCTTTCTTTCTAACTAATCTATCTAACTAATCTTTCTTTCTTTCTAACTAATCTATCTTTCTTTCTTTCTAACTAATCTTTCTTTCTTTCTAATCTATCTTTCTTTCTAACTAATCTTTCTTTCTTTCTAACTAATCTTTCTTTCTTTCTAATCTATCTTTCTTTCTAACTAATCTTTCTTTCTTTCTTTCTTTCTTTCTTTCTTTCTTTCTTTCTTTCTTTCTTTCTTTCTTTCTTTCTTTCTGTCTAACTAATCTATCTTTCTAACGAATCTATCTTCCTTTCTAACTAATCTATCTTTCTTTCTTTCTTTCTTTCTTTCTTTCTACTTAATCTATCTATCTTTCTTTCTAACTAATCTATCTATCTTTATTTCTCTTTCTCTCTTTCTAACTTATCTATCTTCCTTTCTAACTAATCTTTCTTTCTTTCTAACTAATCTTTCTTTCTTTCTAACTAATCTATCTTTCTTTCTTTCTAAGTAATCCATATTTCTTTCTTTCTTTCTTTCTTTCTTTCTTTCTTTCTAACTAATCTATCTATCTCTTTCTTTCTTTCTAACCAATCTTTCTTTCTAACTAATCTTTCTTTCTTTCTAACTAATCTATCTTTCTTTCTAACTAATCTTTCTTTCTTTCTAACTAATCTATCTTTCTTTCTTTCTAACTAATCTTTCTTTCTTTCTAACTAATCTTTCTTTCTTTCTTTATAATCTATCTTTCTTTCTAACTAATCTTTCTTTCTTTCTAACTAATCTTTTTTTCTATCTAATCTTTCTTTCTTTCTAATCTATCTTTCTTTCTAACTAATCTTCCTTTCTTTCTAACTAATCTTTCTTTCTTTCTAACTAATCTATCTTTCTTTCTAACTAATCTTTCTTTCTAATCTATCTTTCTTTCTAACTAATCTTTCTTTCTTTCTTTCTAACTAATCTATCTTTCTTTCTAACTAATCTTTCTTTCTTTCTAACTAATCTTTCTTTCTTTCTTTCTAACTAATCTATCTTTCTTTCTAACTAATCTTTCTTTCTTTCTAACTAATCTTTCTTTCTTTCTAACTAATCTTTCTTTCTTTCTAACTAATCTTTCTTTCTTTCTTTCTAATCTATCTTTCTTTCTAACTAATCTTTCTTTCTTTCTAACTAATCTTTTTTTCTTTCTTTCTTTCTAATCTATCTTTCTTTCTAACTAATCTTTCTTTCTTTCTTTCTTTCTAACTAATCTTTATTTCTTTCTAACTAATCTTTCTTTCTTTCTTTATTTCTTTCTTTCTAACTAATCTTTCTTTCTTTCTAACTAATCTTTCTTTCTTTCTAACTAATCTTTCTTTCTTTCTAACTAATCTTTCTTTCTAACTAATCTTTCTTTCTTTCTAACTAATCTTTCTTTCTTTCTTTCTTTCTTTCTTTCTAAATAATCCTTCTTTCTTTCTAACTAATCTTTCTTTCTTTCTAACTAATCTTTCTTTCTAACTAATCTATCTTTCTTTCTTTCTAACTAATCTTTCTGTCTTTCTTTCTAACTAATCTTTCTTTCTTTCTTTCTTTCTTTCTTTCTTTCTTTCTTTCTTTCTAACTAATCTTTCTTTCTTTCTAACTAATCTTTCTTTCTAACTAATCTATCTAACTAATCTTTCTTTCTTTCTAACTAATCTATCTTTCTTTCTTTCTAACTAATCTTTCTTTCTTTCTAATCTATCTTTCTTTCTAACTAATCTTTCTTTCTTTCTAACTAATCTTTCTTTCTTTCTAATCTATCTTTCTTTCTAACTAATCTTTCTTTCTTTCTTTCTTTCTTTCTTTCTTTCTTTCTTTCTTTCTTTCTTTCTTTCTTTCTTTCTTTCTTTCTTTCTTTCTTTCTTTCTGTCTAACTAATCTATCTTTCTAACGAATCTATCTTCCTTTCTAACTAATCTATCTTTCTTTCTTTCTTTCTTTCTTTCTACTTAATCTATCTATCTTTCTTTCTAACTAATCTATCTATCTTTATTTCTCTTTCTCTCTTTCTAACTTATCTATCTTCCTTTCTAACTAATCTTTCTTTCTTTCTAACTAATCTTTCTTTCTTTCTAACTAATCTATCTTTCTTTCTTTCTAAGTAATCCATATTTCTTTCTTTCTTTCTTTCTTTCTTTCTTTCTAACTAATCTATCTATCTCTTTCTTTCTTTCTAACCAATCTTTCTTTCTAACTAATCTTTCTTTCTTTCTAACTAATCTATCTTTCTTTCTAACTAATCTTTCTTTCTTTCTAACTAATCTATCTTTCTTTCTTTCTAACTAATCTTTCTTTCTTTCTAACTAATCTTTCTTTCTTTCTTTATAATCTATCTTTCTTTCTAACTAATCTTTCTTTCTTTCTAACTAATCTTTTTTTCTATCTAATCTTTCTTTCTTTCTAATCTATCTTTCTTTCTAACTAATCTTCCTTTCTTTCTAACTAATCTTTCTTTCTTTCTAACTAATCTATCTTTCTTTCTAACTAATCTTTCTTTCTAATCTATCTTTCTTTCTAACTAATCTTTCTTTCTTTCTTTCTAACTAATCTATCTTTCTTTCTAACTAATCTTTCTTTCTTTCTAACTAATCTTTCTTTCTTTCTTTCTAACTAATCTATCTTTCTTTCTAACTAATCTTTCTTTCTTTCTAACTAATCTTTCTTTCTTTCTAACTAATCTTTCTTTCTTTCTAACTAATCTTTCTTTCTTTCTTTCTAATCTATCTTTCTTTCTAACTAATCTTTCTTTCTTTCTAACTAATCTTTTTTTCTTTCTTTCTTTCTAATCTATCTTTCTTTCTAACTAATCTTTCTTTCTTTCTTTCTTTCTAACTAATCTTTATTTCTTTCTAACTAATCTTTCTTT